>OZ012709.1:18876961-19565785 GCA_963942595.1 Cylloceria caligata | reverse complement strand
CACATACTCACTCACTCACTCACTCACACACACACACACACACACACACACACACACACACACACACACACACACACACACACACACACACACACACACACACACACACACACACACACACACACACACACACACACACACACACACACACACACACACACACACACACACACACGCACACACACACTCACTCACACTCACTCACTCACACACACTCACACACACTCACACTCACACACACACGCGCGCGCGCGCGCCTCGTCAATGGCATGATCGAGGTCGAATACCGCACACTTCACAGCAACACAGGTAGTGTGCTAATCGGCGGCTCGGTGTGAAATAGCTGCTGCCAATCGACGTATATCGATTCATCGATATCGACAAACAGCACCTCACAGCACCCGTCATCATCCATGTCGATGATCTCCCAGCGTATAGCCCCTTGATGCCGCACAATGACACATGAGGCTCCCGCACACAAGTCCTCAAATTTGAACGCACTCCTCTCAGCAAGTCCATCAATATATAATCTCTCCAAATCGTTATCTAGTTGTTGCCACGCAGCACACATTAATTCCGTGCGCAGGAATATAGAGTTATCCCCCGCACCGCAAATCACCCGACACACAAAAGCCACGGCTACCGCAGAGTTGTACCGCGGATACATTTTTCGATTGTTCGTTAATACTTCGTTGTCCACTGCTAAAGACAGACTGAATGCTCCGGATGATGCTGGCGGGGATCACAGGGTAAGATATTGAAGATAACAAACGCCCCTCTGAATCATAACTAGGTATCCAGCGCTCTGAACGTAACGAAAGCGGTTTTGCACGTCCGTGCCGCTTTGTGCTGTGCTCCTCGCGCAGCGCTTGCTCTGCAGTAAAAGCCACAGAATATAATACCGTACCGCGAGTGAACTCGATTATAATTTATATATAATTATAAAATATCGCCCACAAGACAAAATGAATCTCTAAACCGCTCCAGCCGTAGTAGCATCTCGACGACGTTTAATAGGAACCGCTCCTGATTGAATATATCGCAAAGCAGATGGCCGAGGAAGTCTACAGTTTTTTCGACATTTAAAATTGTTTTCTCTTTACAAGACCCGTATTTCCCGATGTTATATCATCCATTTTTCCAGGGGTATCATCGTACCAGAGAACGTCCGTGAGATGCGAATTTTTGGCTTCCGGACCGTAATTCAAAAATGTTTCTAAGTATGGTCGATAAGCGTAGGCATCATTTGGAGGTGAAACTAATTTTTGATTCAGGCATACATCCACGTGATTAAACATAGAATGCAAGAGATTGTTTACAGGGCCGGTACTTACTTTCGGCGCTGTACCCGCGGCAATTTCCGTAGGAGATGTTATTTTCACTCAGACTAAGAATAGTATACGCGAGATCGATATACTCATCACCCTGTCAATAACAAATTCAATAGGCGAATCATCTGTTAACGAAGAAATTAGCTTATACCAGGTGTATGCATAAGTTTTTTCCGGTTTTTTGGTAAAAAGAAACACGTAATTTTCAAGGGAAATTAATTTTTGTTTTATTCAAAATATTGGCCATCGGCTTCTACACATTTTGCCCATCTTTCAGGTAAATTATGAATACCATGCCAGAAAAACTGCTTGTCTTTTGCGGCAAACCATTCGTCGAGCCATTTTCCAACTTCCTCGAAATTGCTGAAGTGCTGCTCTGGGAGCGCGTGCCCCATTGATGCGAAGAGGTGATAGTCACATGGCGCCAGGTCTGGCGAATACGGCGGGTGCGGAAGGATGTCCCATCCAAGCGATTTCAAGGTGTCTTTCACTGCTTTTGCTGTGTGAGACGGCGCATTGTCGTGTAACAAAATCACTTTGCCATGTCTTCTGGCCCATTCCGGTCGTCTTTCAATTAATGCGTGGTTTAAATTAATAATTTGTTGGCGATAGCGTTGTGTATTAACGGTTTCGCCGGGCTTCAAGAGTTCATAATACACAATACCGCTCTGGTCCCACCAGACACAGAGCATGGTCTTCTTGCCGAGGCGATTTGGCCTTGGCGTTGAAGGATCGGCTTCGCGAGGTGAAAGCCACGATTTTTTCCGCTTCGGGTTTTCAAAATAAATCCATTTTTCGTCACCCGTCACAATTCGATGCAAAAATGATTTCCTTTCGTGGCGTTGAAGCAGCACTTCACAAGTGACTTTGCGATTTTCTATTTGACGTTCATTCAAATCGTGTGGGACCCATTTACCGAGTTTATTGATCTTCCCCATTACTCGTAAACGTCTGCTGATTGTTTCTTGTGACACATGTAATGCTTCTGCTAATTGCCGTTGAGTTTGAGTTGGGTCATCATCCAATAACTCCTGCAATTGCTCGTCTTCGCATTTTTGTGGTCTACCAGAGCGCTCACTGTCTTTCACATTGAAATCACTACTTTTAAATTGTCGAAACCATGTCTCACATGTTCTAATCAATGGAGCGTGTTCACCATATGTTTCTACCAGCAAACGTTGACTTTCTGCAGCCTTTTTCTTTTGATTAAATAAGAAAAGCAATGCGTGCCGCAAATGTTCTTTTTCAGGCACAAAACTCCACATGATCACTGAACGATAAAACAAAGACGCTAGTTTTTGGCGGACTCAACTTGTGTGTGTTTGTAGGTTAATTTCAGACGAACAAAATGACGTATGTGTCAAATTAATACGCTGCGTATCTCTTAGTTAAACCGGAAAAAACTTATGCATACACCTGGTAATACACCCAATCGGAGCCTTCGATAGTAGTTTGCGTCGGTGGGAATGAAAATAATTAAGTTCCGATTTAAGACACTCGCACGAGTGCGCATGTAGAAAAGCCATCTTGTTTCAGCTATCCAAAAATATCTGCAACCGTTCGTTGACGAGTCTTCTTCATCTAATTGTTCTTATTATTCTTCTTCTTCTTTATTACTTTTCTCTTTATTACACTTTTATTTTTACGGGAGATACGTCGTGATTTACGTTTGTTCGATGAATGAGGAGTTCGTGAAATTTTGCGCTTTTTATAACCAGACCCCCGCATGAGAGTGTCAATTTTTTCAGAGGCTTTGCGTTTGAGATTACTGCCTGATTCTCGCGCTCTCTCGCGAATAGCATCTTGCACGGTTATATTTCTATCGAGAATATCACCCGCTACGTTTACACCAGTGCGCAATACCTCTTTCCCAACTGCTTTAGCGCCCTTCTTTAAAAGTGGTAACACTCGACGAAACAGGCCCCCGAGAAAGCTGCCAATACCAGGTCACCAGGTCATAATACGAGGTCACGTTGATTAGGTGTTCCAATATAAACATGGCTAATACCACCGTACCCGCGACGACCCCATCCGTGCTGCACGCTGTCAATATCATCCATAGTGGTGTAATCAATCGTGGGACCTTTTGAAATGTAGTGTCACAGTCAACGTTCCCTGTTCGAATGGTATAGGATCCCCAAATTCGTCTCTTATATCGATCTCGATAGTTTGTTCATTATTGCGCAAGAGATGTATATATCGTGGCGTTGAAAACGATTTAATTTTTATCGAATCATACTGACAGTCATCAGTATCAATGGGAACAACTCATAAGAGGGGTGTTTGTACATCGCCTGTAATATAGCTCTCACAGATATTTGTATATAGAAACATGCTGCCCGGTATAGCACCGGTGAGAGACGCAGGCTTCGACCCTGTGTATTCGCAATGCGGCTCTATCATTACAGACCTGCAGGCATCTTCCGAGAATCCTAGTAGCCTTGAGATAGCGGGCGATACACGAAAGTCGTGGTATCGTAGATCGTCGCATACGCGCACCACTGTGACCTGCCCGCTCGGAAGCGATTTAAAGTGCAAATGACCGGCCATGTGAGGTAACTTATTTATACTCTCCAAAAGAGCGTCTATAGAGCGATATACACCAGGTGGAGCTTGGTCTCTATCAGCGCTTCTCCGTATCAAAAGATTTAAAGCCGATGAATCATAATCAAATAATAATAATCAAAATCACCATTATTTTCTCTGTTCCTCCTTCAGGGCTTATACCCAACAGTCGTCGACCCGTTTTTCTAAATATCGCGATCTTTCCGTACTCGTTGTTGGCCAGTTCGACCCATTCTTCTTATATTTCTTGGATTATATTTTATCTTATTCCGTGATACCGCGGTCTGTAGCTGTGAGTACCTCACAGTATTGCTAAATTACATAAATATGCCCCACCTTATATCCGAGCGACACAGCTTTTCTCAGTTCGCTCACAACCCATGTACCGTCAAACGCTTGCTCAGTCGTGTCTTCGTGTGTGCAGCCCGCGGATGTCCATATCTGTACAGCACGTTCTACACAGGGGGAACAGTAGTTAAGGGAAACTGCATGCGAACAGGCAGTACGAGAATATACAAATCGCATAGTGCTGCCACGGTACACTTCACGAGACCTTCGACGACACTTAGATCGTTTTCAGGTCCTACGAGTCCTCGACACTCGTCACCTACGTACAATTTCGGATGTCCAACGGGATATTTTCCATTCTTACACACCCATGGATACAGCAAGCACACATCCACATAGCGTATCTGCTCCCCGTTCGCGACGTCGTACAAGCTTACAAAATTTGCCGTTCGACCGTCAAAGAATGCATCGCGGGGTTCGAGAGGCGCCTGCTTGACCATGGCGTGATTTTTCGCGCATAACGACATTTTCTCGTTATTCACGAGTAATCTGTTAAAATCGCAATCCCATATTTCGGTTAGAGTGTAACATTTTGATCTGATTCGCCCGGAAATAAGAACGGTACGCTCGTATCGCTCATCCATTGTATCACCGAATTTAGTTCGGACATCTCTATTCACGCGATAACATCGCGGACATCCAGCCAAAAGCAGCCGTGAAATTGAAGAAGAATTGCTCGTGTTGTGGGGTCTCAAAATCATAAAACAAAAATCTCGTGGAAAGCTTAAGGTTTCTTAAGAGGTGCTATAAATCACGCATGCGTAGTCGGTCGGGTTTGCTTGCATGTAATACAAAACGATATACCACATACATGCATCTTTTTATCTGTGGTTTTAATCATACGCGAGCAGCCTCTACAGATTTTCAATGATTTACAGACGCTGTGCTATTTATATTTACAAGACGTGATACCCGCGGAGCCCTCACCCTTGTGATGAGCGAGGCAAAAAGCACCAAAGAACGAATTACAGTCTGTGCAATACTCAGGCTGAGAGTCTCTATTGCCGTTGCAATAAGTGGACGGTCTACGCTTCAATATAATCTCTATCAATTTTCTTATCAATGAGTGCTTTACCACTCTGACCATATTTGTGCTGTTAGAGTAGTAGTAGTAACCACAGTAAATCAGACAATTAACAAGAGATTTTTCAAAGCGGCTCGCATTTATATATATTCCTTTAATACCCTCTTTCTATCTTTTTCCCTCTGCATATACTGCAGCGATGTAATGAATACGACTAACCAAGAAGATGGCCGTACACAATCACTTTACAAAAGCAAAACCTAGGGAAATATTTAGCGCTGGCGATGTACTAAGTTATCGAGTTTCGCTGATGAATATCATATTGTTTTCATCTAATTTCAAGGCACGCGGCCATGAGGAACATCATCAAATTTCGTCGACGAATATTATTTAGTTTTCATGACACATCTTATCTGCATGTGTACGTATGCACATACGTGTGCGAGAGTATGCAATAGTTTTGGGATATATTTGTTGCTGCTGTTACTAGGCTGTTGAGGGGAATGCGAAAAATATCAAAGGATATTGGTGAGCAATTTTCAATCGTATGATTTGCAGTATCAAAAGAAGAGGAGATGCAACTAGATGGTGAGGGTAATTTGTATAAAACGGAGTATGAAGACTACCGACGATTCATTCGAAAAGGTACAGTCTTCACGAAGGTAATAAAAATTGCAAATAACGGTGCTATGTCTCACACGATATCGCCATATATAGCGAACCCCGTTATGTACGGTTTAAATAAATCATTTGGTAAAATAATCGTTGCTGGGCTCGAGTTGAACTCTACCTGTTCTCTTACACCAGTGGAGAAAATATTGTCGAATACTTTTACCAGGATTACACGCATTACATACTTTTAACCGCGTGTTACCAGCACAGAGCTGTCTCATTTGGTAAAATAAGCGGCAGTGCTAATGAGGAATACGAGAATCAAGAGGAATCTGGAGAATCGAAACGGAAACGCTTGCGAAAATACTCTCCAAACATTGTTCTGCAGCGGCCGACATTTGATATGTTCGTCGAAATACGTAGAAGAATTGATATTCATATGCAGGCTCTAGAGAGAAAAAGAGAAACGATTCAGCGGTGTATGACCAAGGCGGTATCATATGCCCGTGAAAAGATAGTTGTCAGTGAAACGCCTCGTGCAGCAGTGTATGAAATCATCGGTTCGAAGGAATTCTTCCAAGAACGCTGCAGCACATTACGACCTTGCTAGCGCCTGAGGATACGAAGCTTATGAAAATTATTTTGTCCAAAATAATTGTGCTGTACCGTGGTCATATCGGTGATAATGCATCGGGTGTTGCATGGCAAACGCAATAATACTCCGTATGTGTAGCTATTCGTGATAAAGACACAGTTGTATATAGTGTACATTTTGCTCGAAATATTATAAAGAAAGAGAGAGAGAGAGAGAGAGAGAGAGAGAGAGAGAGAGAGAGAGAGAGAGAGAGAGAGAGAGAGAGAGAGAGAGAGAGAGACCGGAGTTTGAAATCGCCGCGGAAGAAGGGTAGATGCCGACAACAGCTGTGGTGGTGAGTACATAATGTATGGTACATAATGGTAGTGAGTACATAATTTTATTCATTTTTCCAAGTATGTGTACACCTTTGCTCCATCTTGCTCTTATCTCTACTCTTTCGTCTTCACCAGAGTACCCACACCACCTCACTTTACCATCTCCACGTTATCGACACTGGTTAATCAGAGTGAGTAGCGCGGAGGTGGAAAAGTGCATTGGTGGGGGTAGTCGCGTGGACAGAGAAGGAGTGGGGATAGGAGTAGGATGAAGCAAGGGTGTACTGTCACGCGCTGCCTGACTGGTAATTGGTCGGTGCGCCAGCTGCGCGCGCGGCGGCGTTAAACCAAACCCAGTGGAGAGGGTACCCAACGACCTTGATGTGTGAAAAAATGTCTACATCTGGCATCACTGGTTATGGCCAGGATGCCGAGCTTGTCGCTGAAGAGCATTTTGATCAAGGATGGTGCAGTTCTCGTCTATGTGGAACCAAATGTGCCGTCTATCAGAATCCGCTCGAAAGCGGAAAGCAAAGCTCGAGAGCTCACTATCACGGGAGAATATTGTGATGAGGGAGAAGTCAGATACTGCGAACCATCGTGACCCGGGTATTCTAATAATATGTCCCATTAACATCTTCCTAATATCTTGCCAACTGCAGGCACCTACTTTACGCGGATGATTTCGGTGTGCACTTTCAGTGTGGGTAAAAACATTTAGATGCCAAGGTACGGCGTGTTAATAATGAGTGTTTGAGAATGCATGAACATTCTGCTAAGCGTATCGAGACTGCGCATTGCAGGCTAGCATGGGCAACTGCTTGCTGTTGCCACTCAGCGGGAGCACCACGCATGAGCTGTAAATCCAACACTAGGTCAGCGTGCCAAGCAACAGGTCGCTGCGCGCAAGCGCTCTACGACTGCTTGGCTAGACAACGGCTGCTTCGTATAACGCAGCCATCTTGCGTTTTGCTCTCGTTCGGTACTCTTCGCCTCCGTGGTCGTGCGTGTTCATATGAGTTCTGTGCATCCAAATTCGTCTCAAAGTGCAGCTCTGCCGACCTACAGTCTCAACAAACTTTTCGATCATATCAGCATTGGTATATAGACGTCGGCTCACCAGTACATCACCATATGGTTTCATCGTGTCGTGCAGGCGGCGTCAGCTTCACCGCGAGGCCCGGTCACGACAGCATATCTCATCAAATTGAACACGATTAATACAAACGTGTGCGGTAATTAGCTCACCACATTTGAATCTAAATTTTTCTCTATCTATTTGCGCTTATTTCTAAATCATTTGCTATATTTTTACTTGTTTATTTGTATTTGTGCCTGCCGCACTTGACAGGTGGAGCAATAAATGCTATTATGATTAACATCAGTGTACTGCGTTTTAATTCAACCTTCTATATTGCAGTCCACTTTCTCTCCATCATACTGAATTCTCGAACAATGAGGTAAGTATCATTGTGAATTGCAGAACCGCTAATAAGTTTAAACTAAAAACGGCAAAAATGCAGGTTTTCTTACTTGGGTCATAGAAATATAGTAACATAATAGACTGAGTGAATGTGCGACGCCTAGATATAAGCGGGGTGTCGATAGAATATAACTGATCGGTGCGGAATCTGGAAGTGCTCATTGGTGAGTCATAAGCATGGACGGAGTATGTACTATACACCTGTTACCACGTGAGTCGATCACTGTACGAAACAAGGGGTAAATTCGGATTTGTACTCGGTACTGATACGGCGGTGGCTAGTAAGCAACTTAAAACTACCATTGTTTGATTACTGCTCGACTAAGACGACAAATTCGTCTTATACTAAATTATACTTCAGAGTGACTAGCCGAAATTATACCTACACATACAAACAAATCCATACCATACTATATCCACACTTATGAAGACCAGCGATAAACTACCGTAACTTGAGCTATAGTAATACTACCAAGCAGTAAGACTATAAGTCTTGAGAAAGGTGTACAAAAGAATCCACGAGGAACCACATTACTTACTATAATCAAGGAGAAGAAATTAACGGGACAAATGGGCTACAGAAGATGGGCTACAGGACGACTATCAGATATAGTAATACCCTGCTATACCGGCAGAGCTTGCAAGAAGAGCGGGGAAGTCGGTATAAAAGGACACGACATACCACAGTCGGGGAGCATTCTGTTCACAGACTTTCGTTAATATCCAGAATCAACCGAAGGGAGACCAGCTAATAAACCAAAGGACGACCAGCTAATCAACTAAAGGAGGACCAGCTAGCCAACCAACCGAGGACCACCTAGCCAACCCCAGGAGAAGCATCTTCAACCGCACCACTGCAAGGACCGGGCCTGATACCTCTGAGCCAGCTCAAATGAACATCTTCCAAGGCCAACTACTGAGCCTCCAGCCGTCCAAGCAGCCCAGCATCCGAGTCGACAAGATCTGCCATCGAATATAAGCCAAGTGGTATGGATAAAAATATATTAAATCCATAGGGACTTAAAAAACACCCTGAAAACTAGCTGGAGACGCTCCTGTGGTAGTTCCGATGCACCGATGCACCAAGGATGCACCGCGCTGACGCCGCCACCGTAGCAGCGGCGGGGCTAGCGAGTAGATCGCGTAGTCAGGAGAGCTTGAGCGAGAGCTCAGTCCCCACCATAGCCCACTCAATATAGATATAGGATAGGCTAACTTCGAAGGCTAGGAATAACAGCATCGCCAGCATAGGTAAATTATCGATGGCAAACCTGGTAGGAAAACATTCTCTCTTGCCTGGTATAGAAACCACACTGCCATACCAATATGTTAGAGAAATATTTCAATAATTTAATATCAAATCACCTACTTCGTGCGGACCCGATTATATAGGCTCGCGTAAGCCCGGGTTAAGTTTTTGTAAGGTGCATAATCATCAAAAATATAATAAAAAGGAGTGCATTTAGCTATTATTTTGATTATTCAAAGATTATCTGTATAATTTATTACATCTGTCTCAATAAACCATACTTTTACCTAATACTGAAGCCTGTATTAATTTCCTCCCTGCTCGAGTCCGAACTAAAACCCTTTAACGTTGATGATAACGTAAAATACAGTTACACGACTGTATTTGTTGGTCTAACCGTAGCATTAGACATGAGATGCAGCGCTCGTTTAATTGATGTTTACGATTTGTACTTAAGGCGAGCCGTGATTTGCGTATTTTCCAGCCGAGATAAAAATTAGGGTCTCTTGTGCTTGACAATAGTACATAATTAGCTCTAGTGACCTTCATAAGGAGTACTTTGCAGTTCTGTGAGCGCACGTACATTTACGATATATTAAACCGTCGGCGCGCGATCGTCGATCGACCACAAAACCGCTTTTGTTGGATGTCGTTTTGAATTCACTTACTGTGTATGAAGGTGTATGAAGGTTTATATACAGTTACGGCGATACGCATCTCAAAATGCCTTCCACCAAGTATTACTACCTCTGCATCATTACCGTTGTTCAAGGCTCGCCGTCACTATTTTATCATGCAGATTGAGCTAGCCAATGTAGATATTACTAATAATTATCTAGAAACTGTAATTATTTTCTTAATGTTTTCCGATATAAGCTACTACAAATTATTTTAACTTGCTATAATAATCCTGCAATCACAATGTTTCAGCCATCAACTTTTATGTAAGCATACCATGTGATAGTGCAAATATGTGACTCTCGTTGATTACCACAATTGTTTCCAGAATTGTACTGCTTCTTCCTTTAGGGAGGGGTAAGGGTTTTAGCGTAAAAAAAACACTTTTTTTGCGATTTTTTTTAGAAATATGGATTGAGCAAATTTATTGAAACCTTTTGTACATTATTAAGTATGATTTCAGCAATACTCAGTAACTTCTTTATGCGAAAATATCGACAAACAAGCCGGTGACGGAGCTTTTCCAAGAACGTCTTTGGAAATAGACAATTTGCGCTGTGCACTGTATCTCAGCTGGAAATTATCTGAAATAAAAAACCATTAAAATTTCGCCAAAGTATCATTAAATCCTCCCCCTAACATTCTCTGATTATTATTATTTTCATTTTTTAATTTTTGGTGGTCATTTAAAGTGAAAACTGCTATTTTTTACGAAAAATTCCGCCATTTTGTAAGTGGAAAACCCCCTTAATGTAAAAAAAACATCAAAAACTTAACGTCGGGGGGAGGTATTTTATATGTAGAAAGTGTGTACCAAGTTTGAAATGAATCGGTAATGTAGTTTTCAAATAGCAGTGCACACGGACTTTTAAAAAGTGGTTTTGAGAAAAACGCGTTTAAAGTTTTAAACGCTAAAAAAGTGAAAAAAAATTTTTTTTTTCAACTTACACTGAATTATCGATTCCAGCTCCATAGAGTAGACTCCCTGCAGCAGCTTCGATGTCTTCAGCCTCTTTTTTCTCAAGTCTTTGCCTTATTTTGGCTTCTTTGCTCTGCTGCTGAGCTTGTATCTCGGCCCTATTGATGCGACAGCTGTTCTCCGATCTTGCGTATTCGTGAGTGCTCGGCCTAACGCTGACGTTCATATCTGACAGAAAGGTGAGAAAAGCACCAGTACCTTCGTTGAAAGTGCATGCAGCTACGTAGGATGCAAATTCAACGATTTGTTTGCTGCCAGATAATTTTTTCGGTGCAATCCTCCAAATTAGTTGGTTCAAACTTTCGTTGGCATTTTGGGTAAAACCACCAAGCCACCTATCCAGAAGTTCGTCCTTACTCCGATCTTCGTAAATCCGTTTGATTGCTTGTATGACATCTTCTGGAAGTGGAGTGTTATGTTTAAAATTTTCCAGTTCTGTTGTGGCCAGAGCTTTTTGATACGGACATCACGAGTTCTCGCCGCTCGGGCACTTATCGTGTTCAGGGTTATCGTCTGTCGGTGGTAGTACGTTGCCCAGATGGCATTTTTCATTTTCTCCGCCGAATCACAGTTATACCTTATTGATGCTCCTCAGTATCGACTCAACTTATCGATGACTTTTCCGTTGAGTTTTCCTTTGCCGCCGAGTACTTTACTTTGCCGTGTTTTACCTGCATTTTTTCCTGTTTTCACAACTTTATCATCAACAGTGTTTCTTACCAGATCACGTGCACGTCTTCCCATTCTCTTATTCACATGACCTACACATTCTTTTTTATCTATAGTGAAATTTTCACCGTAAGGTTTTGCTTGCACTAAATTGCTGTAAGTTTTGCTGTCGCCGTCTCTGACGTAGTTGCTGATCTTTGCTCCATACTTTTCCTCTAAGCGGCGGAATATTTCGATTACTGCGCATACTTCCATGTTGCCTGATGGTCCGGTGTGATCGGCTTGACATTCAGCATTATCAACGCGTTCTTCGTGCCACTCTTCAAATTCAGCAGTATTCAACTTTTTTCCCCATAATTTGCAAAGCTGACAATGCAAACTACTTACGAAAATATCAATAACTTTTCCAGTCCAATAACCAATCAATGAAGTGACGCCAAACAAGGAGCTGAAGCCTTGCTTCTGCCACGTGACATCGCCAGAAACGGTTAAAGTATCAGACTCCGCATTTGCACTTGTTTTCTGTTTTTCTTCGTCTGCGGTGTAGAGGAGAAATTTTTCAGCAGTCGTTTTGACATAGGAGCAAATCGATGCCATAGTATCCAAATAAGACAGTTTCGATAAAAAATTACTTGCAATGTCCATTAGACCGCAAAACTTATCGCAGCCTGCTAAACCCAAACCTGATGTACATATTACGAAAGCAAATTGAGTGTTGATTTCGTAGCGATGACCAGTTTTCTCACTCGACGGTATATAGCGTGGATCACAATTGGCACATTTTACCTGGATTTGAAAGCCAAGACCTTCTTTTGTGCAACTTTTGAACTCAACTGAACCGTCACACTGAGCACATTTTACCAAACTTGAAATTGTTGAGTAAACAAGCAAAAAATCGATGATTCTATAATATTTTATAACGTCTTCTGGCACGCTCGCATTGGTATTCAACTTTATTTTTTTCGATGATGCACTCTTCGTATTAGCTTCATCTTTATTTTGTTTCTTTGGAATAGGCCTTTTTTTCGTTCTGCACAAATAAGTTCTTATACCTCTTCGGTCATCTCTCGAAACTTTAGTTATTCTTGGCATTTTTTAACATAAAATATCTTGACAAAATTATAAAATCACTGAGAATAAGCGCACGATCGAACGTACAACAACTAACTGACGCTCGTCTCTCTTTTACAGTGTATAATATACACATATAAAATATGTATTTATGGCTTTAGTTTCCTGTCTTTACTGAATAGAAATTTTTCGAAACAGAACAATAGGCCAGAACGATCCCCTAGTGAATGAACGGTATACCTACTCGCCAGATGCGCGCTGTCTTTCCGAGAGGAGACTAACTAGTCAATAACTTCGAGAGTTTTGCTCTGATCGACTTAAAATTTTGAGACTATATTCTTGAAATATTTAACTATAAGAAAAGACAAAAAAAATGATTCTTCAAAAGTGCAAACCCTCACCCCCCACCTCCTTTAGGGGATTTTAATCCCAAGAAATATCTTCTTTATCTTCGTTACGACAGTGTAGAGTGCACACTTTATGGTAGATACCTGTAAAGTTTAGTGAAGTTTGACAGTGATTGATAGTAAGCAGTCGGACATAAGTGGGATTATCAGTACTCGCGGAATATTGACGACTCAAATAAATATAATCAGCGAAAATTTTTAAGATCAGTTGTAAAGCTAACATCCAAATTGACGAATCACCATTGGTAATCATTCTGATGAACCTGAGATCTGTACAATAACAATTATGCCGGAGCTTCAAGTCAAAGCGGCAATTCGCCACGCCCATGACCGTGAAGTTACAATAAATTACCGAGGCTTAGTTGACGTCGGGTGGAATTTAGGTCTACATAGACGTTTGTTGATGTATACAGAGTGGCAATTGTAAAGTGAACACCTGCTATTAATCGTATTCACGTAGTCGTTTGGACTAATTTGAGGATGTTCGAAAGCTCATGTGTTAGAGAGGTAGTGATCTGTAATATATCGTAAGCAGAAAATTAATAATACTACACTGATGTTGATAAACAGCTGCATTTATTGCACCACCTGCCAAATGCAGTGAACGATTTTACACATAAAAACACTTGAATATAAAGTCAGGTGCTTGCGATATTGATCTGTTCCTCGACTGAGTAGCACAATGAGAACTTTAGATGAGCACAATTGAAAACGCACGCTGCACGAGGTGAGGACTGAGCTGATCAAGAGCTTTTTGCTGAATGGCTGCTCTTTCAAACGAATCGTTGTCGCCAACGCCGTCGAAGAACGCGTGCGCGTAGCGAGCTGTTACATGGCCTGCTGACCCTGTACGATTTTCATGCTGTCACTATGCAGCAACGACACTTAGATCGTCTTCAAGTCCTAGGAGCTCTCGACTTTCGTCACCTACGTACAATCTCAGATGTCCAACGGGATATTTTCCATTCTTACATACCCATGGATACAGCAAGCATGCATCAATCCAACGTTTCTGATTTCCATTGGTGACGTTGTACAAACTCACGAAATTTCCCATTTGACCGCCAAAGAATGCATCGCGTTGTTCGAGAGGCGTCTGCTTGACCATAGATTGGTTTTTCACGTATAACAACATTTCCTCGTTATTCTCGAGTAATCTGTCTGAATTGCATTTCCATATCTCGGTTGGAATGTACTCTTTCGATCTGGATCGCCCGGAAATCAGATCAGTACGGTCGTATTGCTCATTCATTGCACGAAGGCCATTTGAAAAGATTCCGGCCTCATCGACATAAAGTAACTATAGAAAAAAATCTTTCGCCGTCCGATTGATGGCCTTGACATATGTAAACCGTAACAATTTCAAGTCATTATGATCACTATTTTGTCTATGGCATTCTTCCAAAGTTGTCAGCTGACATTGTTTGTCAACAATGGAGAGAATTGAGTATCGCGCAATGATAAAATTCCTTCATTTAAAACGGATAAAGACTCAGGAAATAAAATATGAGTTAGACTCTGCATACGGTGAAGCCTCTCCTTCATTTACAACGGTCAAACATTGGGTGGTCGAGTACAACCGTGGCCGTACGAGCATTTTACACGAGGAACGTTCCGTGAGCCCGAAAACTGCTACAATTGACGAAATGGTTGATTTAATGCATCAAACTGTGATGGAAGATCGTCGATTGACTGTTAACGATATTGCTGAGGCTTGTTGGATATCATTTGAACGTGTGCACAAGATTTCACATCAAGATTTGGATATGAGAATATATTCCGCGCGCTGGGTGCCGCGGTTCTTGACGATCGACCAAAAGCCCATACGGACGGATATATCGCACGCGTGTCTTAGCCTATATCAGTAAAATTTTCTGACGGTCTAAAAGGACGGGAGAAACATGGGACCAAATGTATCGAGTTGCAGGGAGAATACGTCGAGAAATAAATTTAGTTTTGGTTAGAAATATGCGTTTTTTTTAAAACGGTCAGAAACTTTTCAAATAGCCCTCGTATTACCGAATTTCGTACGAGCATCTCTATTCACGGGATAACATCGCGGGCAGGTATGCCAAAAGCAGCCGTAAAATTGAAGAAGGTGATGCATCCCCGCCTCCACGTAGTATCCATCGACCGCTGGTAGGCCATGCAGAGGGCGATACTCTCTCGTGCGACTAGTATGCGCGATAACGCAGTTGTGCTCGCGCTCGAGCCATCCGAGCCATACGACGTCCTTGCGCGATTGCTTATCGGCCCAACGGTATCCCCTCTGGCCGTATTACCGTAATGCGATCCTTCTGGGAAAAATTCTTTCGAAATACTCTCATACATGCTGATGGAGACGTGCAAGCTTCAGTAAAGGGGCACACGCTTCTCCAACGTATAAGTAATTCGCCAAATCTAGACACGCGCGTCTTAAAACCGTAATATCTGTATTACAATACTGCACAAATTCCGTCGCAAAAACAAACTTATCATCGACGCGATTCGATTCGTCCTCATACTATTTTTAAAATCGCTCGCGATCCGCTGAGAACATGATATCGGGCGAGTAAAAATGCAGAGCCGGTAAAGGATCTGTGTAATTCCGATAATCCGTTGTGTTAAATAATTGTAGAAATGTACATTTGCCTCCTCATCCGCAAAAACTGAAGGCCTTTGGTAAAGCGCCATGAGTCTTGGGTAAATAGTTGAGACTATCGAGAAAAATTACATAGCTAATCTTCATCGAGACATTCTTTGTGTCATTCATAATCCGGAGGGCAGCTGTGATTTTCGCACTTCGATTAGATATCGTAGAATAAACTGCGCGTCGAAACCTCTAGCATTATGAGCAATACAGATGGTCTCTTTAAATTTGTGCGATAATGCCAATTTCACGAGCTCCCCAATATTATCATCCATAAACACGAATTCGCGTTTACCACAGTCAGCACAATCGATCTCTATATCTGTGATATCAAGACATGTCATGTATACGCATTGTTAAACACATAAATTCGGCTTGTGAATTCGTGTCGATTTATCATCGTATAATTCTTCGTGTTGCTGAGTCTCAAAATCATAAAACAAATATCTCGTCGAAGGCTTTTCTTTTTTCTTTTCCGCCGGCGCCTCTTGTTTCTGAAGAGGTACTATAAAACACGCATGAGTAGTCGATTGAGTTTGCCTGCATGTAATACAAAACAATATACCACATACATGCATCTCTTTATCTGTGATTTTAATCATGAGTGTGAGCCCTCACCCTTGTGATGAGCTAAGCAAAGAGTACCAAAGAACGAACGATTACAGTCTGCGCAATACTCAGTCTGAGAGTCTCTATTACCGCTGCAATAAGTGGATTTCCACCGAGCATATTAATAGCTGCAGCGATGCTCGAGTATTCGCTTATACTTAGAATTACACTGTGTGCAGAATCCCCGACTACCTAGCGCACCCGCGCGACTTAATATTGGCTACTAGTGATGAGAACGGTCGTAATATACAATAAGGACCGTATGATTAATTTTATCGACTGCCGAGAGTACGGATTTTCGCCCATCGTACCGAGACGGAACGCATTTTCCGAAGGCGAGAAATTCATAAACAACGACCGCTATACCCTCGTCAACCAAGTAATCCTGAAAGAGCTGAATCTCGCGCACACCGCACCCTCTAGACGATGTCGTTACCCCCGTATTACGTGTGAGCTCTATCGCTGCTGTATATTACGCTCCTCGAAGCCCGTTCCGAATTTGACACCATCGTCTGTGTAGCTCACCCGTCCGAATTTGACCGCGTTTAGCATGCGCTCGGGCTGTGACAACGGATCGTTGTAGATACAAATTATCGCTATTACCTATACGTAAAATTGACTTTTTGCCATCAACTTGTGCGTAAGCACATTGCCCCCACGAGCGCCTTCGAGGCCTCGTACTATACACGGCGTCATTCTACATGTACCCTCGTCTATTCGAAATTTAGGCGCGCTCAAGCTACGCTATTAATTATTTGCCATATATCGTTAGAACGATCTGACGCGCTGGTCGAAATGATAACCATACAGATCGCTATGCGAAAGACGGCACGCTCAGAATCCACATAATCATGTCCCTCGCACGATTCTGCAAGATGAGCGAGAACATCTCGTACACCGCCCACGAACAAAGTCAGATGATCAATAGGGTGCGGTGGTTGACGAAAATAAAAATCTGTCTTCCACTCCTGCATCCTAAAGCGTGGAACATATCGCCTCTGCTTATTGTCGATACCGAAGCGTTCACCAGGAGGAAAAATATCGCCTCACCATGGCAGTCCTAATTATTAAACCATTTATTAGCATTTTTTATTTTATTTAATTACATTTTTTGTTTGATGCTAGCTATATACTATGTACATAATGTAACGGTATTTTACGTTATCATTACCCTAAAAGGGTTTTAGTTCGGACTCGAACAGGGAGGAAATTAATACAGGCTCCAGTATTAGGTAAAATATGGTTTGTTAGACAAATGTAATCAATTATACAGATAAATATTGAATATTATGAATGAGAGTTAAATGCACTCCTTTTTACTAAATTTTGGTGATGATGTACCTTAGAAAAAACTTGACCCGGGCTTACGCATGTCTATATAATCGTGTGCGCAAGAAGTAGAACATTTTATTTAAAATTATTGAAATATTTTCTCTAATGGTATGAATGTTATTCTACCGGGTCTGCCATCGATAATTTACCTGTGCTGGCTTTGTTGTTATTTCTCGCCTTCGGAGCTAGCCTATCCTATATCTATATTGAGTGGGCCGTAGTGGTGACAGAGCTCTCGCTCGAGCTTTGCTGGCTACGTTATCTACTCGCTGGCCCCGCCGCTGCTGTGGTGAAGGCGTCAGCGAGATGCATCTTCGGTGCATCGGCGCATCGGAACGACGACAGGAGCGTCCCTAGCTAATTTTTAGGATGTTTCCTTAAGTCCCCATAGATATAATATGTTTTTATCCATACCACGCTGCTTTCTTTTCGAGGTGAGATCTCGTTGACTCGGATGCTGGGCTGCTTGGAAGACTGGTGGCTCAGGGGTTGTCTTTGGAAGATGTTCATTTTAGCGGGCTCAGAGGTATCAGGCCTAGTCCTTGGAGTAGTGCGGTTTAAGATGCTTTTTCTTTATGTTGGCTAGGTGGTCCTCCTTTATCTGGTTGGCTGGTCCTCTTTTATTTGGTTAGCTGGTCCTCCCTTGGTTGGTTAGCTGGTCCTCCTTTGGTTGGTTAGCTGGTCCTCCTTTGGTTGGTTCTGTATTTTGGCGAAAGTCTGTAAACAGAATGCTCTTCGATAGTGGTATGTCGTGCCCTTTTATACCGACTTCCCCGCTCTTCTTCCAAGCTCTGCCAGTATAGAAGGGTATAACTATATCGGATAGTCGTCCTGTAGCTCATCTCTTGTGGCCAATTTGTCCCGTTAATTTCTTCTCTTCGGTTATGGTGATTAATGTGTTTCTCGTTGATTTTTTTTCACACCTCTCTTGGTACTATAGTCTTACTGCTCGATAGTATTACTATGGCTTGATAAACGGTAGTTTATTGATGGTTTTCATAGTGTGGGTATAGTAGTATGTTTGGTATAGTTTAGGCTAGTTACTCTGAAGTATAATTTAGTATAAGACGAAATTTGCCACTAGTCCTCGAATCCCTCGACTGCAACGGGGACTGCCGACACATTTCGTAATCCTACTCGATTATCGGCGGTCTCGGCACAGTGAATCGTGCAAGGCGAAAACCGTTTGGGTCCGGTTCGTACCTCATTTTTTATTTTTTTGTTTTTATCGCCGTAGTTTTTTTATTTTTGCCATCGTAACTGTATTATTAAAAGCTTACCTGAATCTACCGGGTTTTTCGCTTCCTCCTCCTTCTCATCATTCTCATCGTCCTCCTACTCCTCCTCCTGCTCGTCATTCTCCTCACTCATCATCGGTTGAACTGTATTGTCATGACGGACCTGCGACGGCTTTATATGGTTCTTTCGTAGGACCGACCATGAAAAGACCGCTTGTTCGCACTCGCACGGCATACCGCGAATCTGACGAATAACCGCTTGTGTCGGAAGTTCCCATAACATAATGTGTAAATTTCTTCTCCCCCATCGCGAACTCGACGACGGCCTACGCTTCAATTTAAACTCTATCAATTTTCTCATAATTGAGCGTTCAACCACCTTGACCATGATTGTGCTGCTAGAGTAGTAGTAATCACAGTAAATCAGACAATTGACTTAAGATTTTTCAAAGCGGCACGCTTTTATATATATTCGTTTCATGTACTAACTTATCGAGTTTCGCGACGAATGTCATATTGTTTTTATCTAATCTCAAGGCACACGGACATGAGGAAAATCGTCAAATTCCGTCGACGAATATTATTTAGTTTTCATGCTACAACTTATCTGCATGTCAAGGTGTGAGTGTGCACATACGTGGGCCAGAGAGAGTATACAAGTGATTTGAGATCTATTTGCTACTGCTGTTACTAAGTTTTTGTATGCGACAAATATCAAAGGGTATTGGTGAGTCATTTTTATTCGTATGATGTACAGTCTCGAAAGTAGCCCCGCTGGAATTCGACGGTTTGGGTAATCTATATATGATAAAACTGGGTATGAATACTGCCGACGATTCAAACGTAACGTTATAGTCTACGAGAAAGCAATAAAAGTACGGTTTAAATAAATCATTCGGTAAAATAATCGTCACCGGTCCGGAGTTGACCGCGGCCTGTCTTACTCAAGTGGTAAAAACATTGTCGAATAGTTTTACCGGAATTACACTTAGTGTGGACGAGTGGCGAGTGTTTAAAAGTGATTTTTCTCACTTACAACGATATTTCGAAGCTCAACGGGCTGACGCCGAGAAAACGTATAATACCCGCATAGAGCACACAGCGCATTACACACTTCTAACCTCGTGTAACCAGCACAGCGCTCTCTTCTTTAGTAACATAAACGGTAGTGCTAATGAGGAATACGAGAATGAAGAGGAATGCAATAATCCTCCGTGGGTGCAGCTATTTGTGATAAAGACATAGTTGTAAATATTTGAATATAGTGTACATTTCGGTCGAGATATTATAAAGTATACGATGAGGACAGTCATAGAGAGAAGAAATAAATGTGAGCTGTCATAGTCCTAAAACCGAAGCATCAGCAAAGCTCTGTGACAGAAAGAGCTCTCGTCTTTGTTTTATAAAATTAACACAGCAGATCATGGAATATCTGCCGATGTCGGTGAGCAGCGAAGTGGCGGATCTTGGTGAGTAAAAAATAAGAAATAATTCAAAAGTCGTAATTTAAAAAACATGTTATATTTATTTGTAATTATAAAAAATAATTTGCTGCGGAACAAGCAGCCCCTGCATATAAACCGTTACGCCTGTTATAGAGAACAAAAGGAGAGAACTCTTTCTCTGTCTCTCTCTCTCTGCGCGCGCGTGCGCGCGTGTGTGTGTGTGCGCGTGCGTGCGTGTGTTTTTTTTTTTTTTTTTTTTTTTTTTTTCTCCGTGGGTAGGTGGAAATCTTCAAAAAGACCCTAGGTAACCCGCGTTACCTAGGAGTGTGGGATTTTTACCCACTAAAACCACCTACCTTCGTCTCTGACTTGAGCTGCCCCTCGCGGTACCACCGTCAGGCATTACTTCGCGGGGCAAGGGATCGGCTACGGCCGCGTCAGGGTTTTAATCTGGCTCATGTCTTTGCCGTTCTTCTGCATGCAACTTCTTCAAGACTGCCGTTGCAAAGTCCTCAATACTGCTCCATGAATCTGCTGCATCGAGCATGAGTTTCACGATGTTATCCGGAGTAATCCGTTCGCTGAGATGCTCTTGAAGCTGATCTCACTCGTTGTTAAAACGTGGGCACATAAAAAATACATGCTCTGCGTTTTCGGTCACGTTGCAAGCTAGGCAGTCCTCACTGTCGTCCAGCTTAAATCGGTGAAGGTATTTCCGAAAGCAGCCATGGTCCGTTAGAAGCTAGGTAAGATAAAAACCTACCTCCCCATGGTTGCGGTTCACCCACGCCTCAAGCGACGGAATCAGCCGATGTGTCCATCTGCCCTTAGGCGACTCGTCCCAGCGCCGCTGCCATTGCAGTAGTGACGCTGCCTTTTCCTCCTTGGCAATAATCTCCTTGTCGAGTGGAGTCCGCCGACCTCGGGTGTAGATCCTGCTCCGCTCGTCTGCAAGAATTTCCAGCGGTGGCATGCCAGCCACTACACATACTGCCTCGTACGATATGGTGCGGTACCCGGCAGCAACTCTCAGAAGAGTTCCGCGGTGTACCGACACCATTTCTCTTCGGTATGAAGCCACCTTAAGTGCCTCGTGCCGAATCGGCGCAGCGTACAACAGTATCGACGTTATAACTGTTGCAAGCAGTGTTCTTCTCGCCTGCTTGGGTCCTCCGATATTCGGCATAAGTCGCGCTAGTGCCGCGCTGACTTTTGCACCTTTAGCAGCCACGTTCTCAATATGCTGCTTGAAGCTGAGCCTTGCATCCAGCATCACTCCGAGATACCTGATATCAGGTTGCGACGTGATTTCGCAATCACCAACGTCCAGAGTGATGGTTTCGACTTTCTTCCGACTCGTAAAGAGCACGGCTTCAGTTTTATGGTGCGCAAGCTCCAGACCAACTGAATGCATCCACTTTCTCACGGTGTGATATGCCTCTTCGAAGGTGCAGGTAACCTCTTCAAGGGTCTCGGCCGTAATGACTAGCCCTGCGTCGTCGGCAAACGCCACCAGCTCTGCTCCCTGTGGTAGCTGCGTCTTTAGCAACGCGTCATACATCAGGTTCCACAGCAGCGGCCCCAGAACCGAGCCTTCGGGAACTCCTCCCGAGACTTCATAATACACGGGACCATTCTATGCATCGTACATCAAGCGCCTCCCGCAGACATAGCTCTTGATCATCGCTCTCAGGTAAGCTGGCGTTCCCAGTTGATCTAATGCTTTGCATATACTATCCCATCTGGCTGAGTTGAATGCGTTTTTAACATCCAACGCAGCCAGCAAGCAGTATTTCTTGGCTCCTCAAGTCCAGCGCGCTCCGGAGATCGCATCCTTCGCGGTGGCTACTACGCGGCCAATGGCTCCGATGGTTGACATGCCCTTCCGGAAACCGTATTGGTTTTCCGCGAGGCCATGTCCGACAGAGGCATCGATTCGATTGGTAATAATCCTCTCGAGGATTTTCCCGGCTGTATCCAGCATGCACAAAGGTCGATACGCCGAGGCTTCCTCCGGCGGTTTGTTGCCTTTAGGGAGCAGCACGAGTCGCTGTCGCTTCCACTGTACCGGAAATGTTCCCTCTGAGAGGCACGAGTTGTACATTTCCAGGAATAGTTCCGGCGCAGCTTCTACGGCTGATTTTAACGCCATGCTGGGGATGTTATCCAAGCCCGGCGCCTTCGTATTTCCCACTCTCCTGGTGGCCCGGAGTAATTCCTCTTGAGTAATGGGAGGGACTACCTCACTCTCGTCCCGCGGCACTGGGTAGTCGTACTCTGGTTGCTTGGGAAACAATACCGCGACGATTTTTCCAAGTTGCGTTGGGCAAGTGGGCTGCTGCCGGGACTGCGTCTTGATCGTTGACATAAAAACCCTATATGGTCTCCCAAATAGGTCGTTGTTAACTTCCGCTACAAGCCTGGTCCGTCTCTCTCTCTTGCTATGCTTGATAGCTTTAGCGAGTTCGGACCGTGCCTCCTTGAAGGCCATTTCCAGTTGCGGAAAGGTTGACCTTTTTCGGGCTTTTTGGGCGAGTCTCCTGCCGTGCTTATAGGGCACGGAGCTCAGCAATCGTGTCGCTCCACCAGTATGCCGAAGCGTGCTGGTTTCCATTGCCGCGTCGCGGCATGGCAGCGTCACATGCCCTCACGACAGCATCCATGACCTGCTTGGTCTTTTCCTCTGCTGTCTCTGCGGTGATTTTGGCATCCTCCATGCAGGCACATAGGGAGCCTTTGTCGATGGCGTTCGCCTTCCAGCGGATGGTTTTGGCCTGCTTCGATAAGCGGCTTGCACACATCGTTGGTGGCTGTATGAGCCATGTGATGGCACAGTGGTCGCTATGTGTGCAGATCTCCGTTACCTGCCAGCAGTTGCTCTCTGAGAGCCCTGGGCTGACAAATGTCAGGTCGATGATTGACCTGCTCTCGCCCCTGGTGTACGTTAGGACTTTACCATCGTTGAGAAGCGTGAGGTTGAGCACCGAGAAAGCCGCAAGAAGAGCTCGCCCTCGGTCTGTCGTCCGTTTGCTGCCCCATTCTACGGCCCAGGCGTTGAAGTCCCCGGCGATGGCGACAGGGTGAGGGTTGCTGGCATCGTTGACCAATCGGTCCAGGGCCTCCTCGTTCTCCTGCTGCATCAGTCGAGGTGGCATATAACGGCTGTATATATGCACACCGTTAACTTTCGCGCGCACGAAATATTCTGCAGACGTTTTCATGATCTCCAGGATAGGGCGGCTGTGTGTGTGCGTGTGTGTGTGTGCGTGTGTGTGCGTGCGTGTGCGTGCGTGCGTGTGCGTGCGTGCGTGCGTGCGTGTGTGTGTGTGTGTGTGTGTGTGTGTGTGTGTGTGTGTGTGTGTGTGTGTGTGTGTGTGTGCGCGTGTGTGTGCGTGCGTGCGTGTGCGTGTGTGTGTGTGTCTAAAAGATTTTAGGATTCATTCATTCTGTTAGTGGTGGTATAGTAGTTCAAAGTGAAGCTAAGTACGCTGGTCATCGATCCGCTAGTCTTATAAATAGGATTCTCGATATGTTGTTCGTTTACCAAGTGTACAAGTCTGAAATACTTTTTTTTCTAAAAAAACATGTTAAATTCTAAGAATGATAAAAAGTGCTGTATTCAAAGTATGCTCCATCGCTTGTTATACATTTTTCCCATCTTTCGGACATTTGTGAATACCACGCAAGTAAAAAACTTCCCCTTTTTTCGCGAACCATTTATCGAGCTATTTTTTTTACATCTTCGTACGAATCAAAGCGCTGTTCAGCAAGTGCGTGACCCATCGATGCAAACAAGTGGTAATCGGAAGGAGCCAAGTCTAGTGAGTATGCCGCATGGGGTATAACTTCCCAGCTGAGTGCTTCCAACGTGTCGCGAACCGGTTTTGCCGTATGTGATGGAGCATTGTCATAAAAAAAAATGACTTTGTGTTGCCTCTTTCGGTATTCTGGCCTTTTATCAAGCAGCAAATGGTTCGAATCGGTCAATTGTCGTTGGTAACATTTAGTATTAACTGTTTCCCCAGGTTTTAACAGCTCATAATAGACCACGCCTATATGGTTCCACCAAACACAGAGCATCGTCTTTCTTCCAAAGCGATTCGGTCTTGCGGTCGATGTGGATAGTGCGCCTGGGTCTACCCATGATTTTTTACGCTTGGAGCTCTCAAAATAAATTCACTTTTCATCCCCTGTAACTATACGATACAAAAACGACTTCCTTTTGTACCGAGCGAGCAAAATGTCACATGTGTTTTTGCGCTTTTCTATTTGCCTGTTGTTCAACTCATGTGGTACCCATCTCTACCGGTCTTCTGAATCTTTCCCATCTCTCGTAGCCGATTGGAAACAGCTTGTTGACTAACGCTTAATTGCTCGGCGAGTTGTTTTTGAATTTGCGAATCATCTTCATCCAACAATGCTTGCAATTCCACATTTTCGTATTTTTTTGCGACTTTACACGTTCCTTGTCTGCAACATCGAAATCATCACTTTTGAAACGCCGAAACCATCGTTCATACGTATTTTAGGATGGAGCATATTCACCATAAGCTTCTCGAAGTAATCGGTATGATTCAGCGGCAGTTTTCTTCAAATGAAAACAAAAAATAAAATGCTGTCCGCGAATGCTCTTTGTTCAGTATAAATTTCGACATATTGAACACAACGACACAACACTATGCACACACTTTTTTGTTGTTGTTGACACAACAAAAAAGCGCAGTGTCAAATTATTATAGCACAAACTGCATGCATGGGCCATCTGCTGTCTGAAATCCGCATTTCATAATTGTACATCTGATATACCTACTGACATCAATGAACCCTATCTCATAGGAGACGTGTCACACCCCTGTAACGTGTCATACCATCCTGATTCTCTGATAATTACATTTATGATTCTATGAAAATATACATTTTTCTGCCGCCTCCCCATGGGCCTCTACTACACACCAACTTTCAAATGATGACTATTGATATAAGGGATGAGTTTGGTGAGCCGATAACATTCGAGCACAAGACGCTGATGGAGACATTACAGTTTAGACGTACAGATTGACGGAGACAGAGTTAAATGGATTACTACGGCGGATACTTTGATATGCAAACGGGTGGGGCTTGAACAGGTTCTGGGGGTATTAGTCATGTGTATATCGATCAGCCGAATCAGTGTGTATACGGTATCGGTAGCTTCTTTGGAGGCATCTTCCGATGGATCATACCGCTCCTGAAACAAGGGGCGCGTGCTGTCGCTAAAGGAGTGTTACTTTCTTGTATTAATGTAGCTAACGATATAATGGATACAGGCCTGCATCCGAGAGACGTCTTCGAAACGCGTCTACATGAGTCAGGCCAAATCTATAGCGAAAATCTATCGCGAAAGGTCGAAGCAAAAATTAATACTCTAGTGCAGGGCTCTTGCTATAAACCGACTAACATGGGTGTGAGTAAAAGAAAAAGAGGGACAAGGGTGTGAAAAAAGGGAAGAAATCTAGAACGCCGAGAAAACTCTTAAGGGAGGAAAAGGGTCTGAGACACAAAAAAAAGCATATTTTTGTGAATTTTTTTCCAGAGTACCTTATTTATTAATATTTCTAAAATTTGTTACATTATTAAGCATCATTCTAAGTATATTCTGTTAAATTTTCATGAAAAAATATTGAAAAATAAGCCAGTGGTAGTGGCTAGAACCGAGTCACTTTAAAAAAAAGTAGTTTCCATGCCGTAGTCAGGATAGCTCTCGATTGGTTCATCTGAAATTAAAAAACTAAAAAGATTTCTTTAGTACATAAGTTTATCTTGAATTTGAACGAAGGAATTAACAAAATATTCATTCAAAAATTTTTAGTAAAGGTGCAATCAAAAAATTCTGATTTTTGCCAAAAATTGCTCTTTCTTTTCAATAAAAAAAGTTGTAATTGGAAAAAAAAATCCTTTGTTCAGAACCGAATATTTAGTATGTAAAAGAAGTGTACAAAGTTTAGGCGAAATTGGTCTAAAGGTTTTCGAGAAATTTTGACTACCGACTTAAAAAAAAGTTTTGAGAAAAACGCGATTAAAGTCTCATGACGGTTAAGGGAGACCGAGCGCCCGGAGACTCAATTGTCTATAACTCGAAAAGTTTTGCTCCTAATGACTTCAAATTTTATAACAATATTTCTTATAAGTTGTAGTATCAGAATAAAATCACTTTTCCGACCCTTTTCCCTCCTTAAGGGACCTAGAGAGGTAAAAGGAAAAGGTAGGAAGCAAGAAGCCAATAACTGTATCTGTCATTTCTGGCTAGATATATGTCAGAAAAATGGCATTCATATACACACACTCGTGTGAGTTTACAAATTCATAACTAGAGCTATTTACGCTGCCTCTGACTCAAACCACAATTGAGGGAACACAATGTGTATACTATAAACTAATCTCACCTTTGACAGATTATTCGCCATTGAGTTCATGGTTCCTGGTCAAGGTAATGAGTACATTGATGTTGTACATTCTATGCTGAGTATGCAATTTCATATACGCTCGTCGGTTGTAAAGCCAGACGAGTCCATTAAAATTGGTCCTATCAATAATCTGTTGTATTCAATGTTCAATCAGGTCGATGTAATTTTCGTATCGCCTCTGTTCAAGAATTCAGTAAATGGAAGGTAAGTGGACTGTAATATGCAGAAGGCTGAATTAAAAGCAGTACACTGATGTAATTTAATAGTGGCGTTTATTGCTTCACCTGTCAAGTAACGTGGAGAAATTACAGAAGAAAAAACATATAAAAATACATTAAAAAATAGAGGAAAATGAGCGTAAAAAAAAAGAGAATAAAATGAGGTGAGCTTGTCACCGCACACGATTATATTAATCGGTGAGATTCGTGAGATGTGCTGTCAAGATCTAGCCACGTACTGAAGCTGAAGTCGGGTGCAAGGTACGTTGAGCCAAAGTGTTGATACACAGGTGAGCCGACGTCAATATATCGATGATGATATGCTGGATGGATGTGAGTGAACGTTGGTCGGTAGAGTAGTACGATAAGCACTTGAAATATTGCACAGAAACTGAGAAAACCACGCGCGGTCCTTGAGATGCTATCTGAGTAGATCAAGAGTAACATGCAAGATATCTGCCTTCTTCGAAGCAGCCGTTGTCTCCACAACGCTGTCGAAGTGCGCGTGCGCCTAGCGACCTATTGTTTAGCACACTGACCCTGTGAATTCTCACTCCCGTTAGGTGCTGCCGCCAAGCAACCACAGCGGGCGGTTGTCTATGCTAGCCTGCAGTGCACAGTCTAGCAAAGACCGGCAGAATGATTCTCCTCATCGTGATGGTCTGCTGAGGGGACTGGCAGTACTGCAAGCTTAGCGATGGGCCGAGTGAGTATTGCAGTAGAAGTCTTGATGGCCACCACCCTTGTGAGCCCGTCATTGCCAGGATGAAGTGCCATGACCCGTGTAAGTGACTACTTGCACGGTGGAAAGCGTTCATTTGTGAGCAGAACTAGTGAGCCTATCTGGATGTTATTGGTAGGATGGTGTCATTATGAGATTTACTGTAGCTTCTGAAGATTGTGAGCTGACAATGAGCCCAGAAAATCTGCGATTTCTGTTGTATGAGTTACTCTTCTGATTGATTGAGCCATGGTGGCCCCGACCACCACAGCTGATGACCTTTGGCTGTTCTGTAGTAACGCCCCTGGAGGCACAGTCCGCTGGATTGGAAACGTCAGGAACGTGTCGCCAATGAGCATTTACAGTAAGATTTTGTATCTGAGTGACTCGGTACGTAGCGTAATCTGTCCCGCGCGGTGCATGAGCTTTGATCTACATGAGCGTCACTGATAAATCCGTCCACAGATGAGTAGATTCAATATTCAATTTGAGTATGGCTTGAACCCTTGAGATGAGCTTGGCTAAAAGCAGTGCTATTGTAAGTTCCAACCGGGGTGTTGTGTGCCTTTTGAGCGATGTAACCTTGGTTTTTGAGCACACGAGTGACGTCACTTCAGTTACGGACCGTAAGATGACAGTGATGTATATCTGTGCCGACATTGCTAGTTGAGAGACGTCTGAGAAACAATGTACTTCCACTGTTGAGCTGCTCTAAGAGTTAAACCAACGAGGAGTTGAGATCCTCATCCCATCTGAGTTTGTGCAGCCAAAGCTCCTGCAATAGCATTTTGGGGCGTATCACAACTGATGAGATGAACCCGAGTGGATCAAATATCTGAGCCACTTCAGATAGAATTAAACGTTAGTTGAATTTAGCAGGTGTTGAGCTGAATCTTGATGAAAATACGAACTGATCTTCCTGAGAAAGTCATGTTAGTTAGAGTGTTTTGGTTGCGCAATTGTCCAATGTAATCGGTGTGCACGATGACTCGGTAGCAGAGATGCTAGCGAGAACGTCATAGTCTGTTGAGTGCTATTTAGTGAGTGGAAATCCGCCCGACATGCACAACCCTTTTAACTGTTGAGCGATTTTATTGAGCTATTCCACAGTGTCTGCTCCCAAAAAACATCATCCACATACCGGCCATGCGTGATGGATGGCATGGCTAGCGGGAATCTGACACCTTTGTCTTCGACGAGCTGGATGAGTACTCGAATTGCCAGAAAAGGTGCGGCTTTGGTACCGTAGGTGACTGTCTTCAGACGGTATGGCATATCCTTGAGCTGATCATTGATCCAAAGTATTCGTTGCAATTTGCAATGCTGTTTTTGTACCAGGATCTTCTGGTACATCTTGGTGATGTCCATGGCGAAGATGTAGCCATGATGGTGAATCCAGATGATGTTGCACTTAAGCCGTTGAACACTACTCTCAATTTTGTAGTGGTACTCGCTGGCCTGAGAACTCCATGATGCAGCAGATAGTAATGTGCTGCACTGGATGGTAAAACTGGCGCCTTTCCATATTGCCGAGCTGTTCATATTCTACCATAAATTGATGATAAAGCTGCTTGAGTTCGCCATATTTTGTGTATCGTTTGAAAAATCGAAACAGACAGCGATGAACGGTCAAGACTGAGTTCCCCAAGAGCGTTGGCGGTGATTTGAGCGGGATCCTAGCGATGTACCATCCGGATACCTCACGCCTATGCGTTGACCAGAAGTAATCCTGACATTTTTGTTTTTTCTGGTGTAAATGGGATGTCAGCGTCGGTTGGAGATTCCTCCTGGACCCAGAATTCGGTGAGAGAGTAGTGATTGCTTTTTTTTGCACTTGAACATGGTGAGCTGAACCACACGAACGGTTGCGCTGAGTTAATTGGTCCAAACACCAGCCATCCGAACACTGACAATCGAGCGATCGGCATTGAAGGTGAGCTATATTCAGATTAATTAATTAATCAATATGCGGTCATATGTTTCTTTAGAGTGATAAATCTTAAGCGACAATGTTATTGAATTAATTTCTATGATGGAATATGGATTTCTTTAGATAGAGAAGAATCTAAAGACTCTTGCAATATTTTGCGGCAGTTAAAGATCTAATATGTACGTGATCAGATCTTAACCTCTTAAAACGAAAATTGAAAGAACTCAAAGTTAACGATGGATCTTACGCGTATCATCAAAGTCGCCAGCTTGTCCTAATGCCTCCCTGTCAAAAAACAGTGCAACCTGACACTCGAGCTAGACTACATGATCACAAAAATAAGAGCTGTTCAGACAAAATACGATGTACGAATGACCATCGATATGGATAATGAATTTACGTGTTTCCTGCCAATGAGATTCACCAAAGTCTTCGAGGAAGAGGACGCAATTTTTCAGTAGATGATGTCAGTTGCTCACGATAATAATTTATTCATGCAATACTACAGTGGTAAATACAATAATCTGATATTCAAAGTTGGAAAACAGTGATATTTTAGTATAGCAATAGATCCTGTGTATAGTTCAGTAATAAGAAAAAGTCATGTCGTGTGAGGATCATCGTGAGAAACTATGATCGCTGCCGTTGCCTACTGTGAACGATCTGTATTAAACGACCACAAAATCGGTATTACTGAGTATAGATAATTGTAACGATGGCCGCCTAACACTAATTATCAGATTCATTTGCTCTATGGAAGGCTGGGTAACTATGAATGTTGCTTCATGGTCTGATTTTCAAAAGCATTTCATCCCCATCGCAACATATTTGCAAGGAAAAGAAGAATAAGTGGAAGGTATTCTCGGAACCGTCAGCAGAAGCAGTGATAACAGCATCTAGAGTATTCCGGCTGCTCACACGACAATCAGCAACTATCGTCATGGTCTGAATCACGAGGAGTGTAAAACACAGCTCGCCGTATTTATCCAAAGTACAAATAAATATAACGGAGGTTCAATGGAGCCTTCGGAACAGTTATTCCGTTTCGTAAAAGAACATTTAATTAAACTGATAATATAACAGAGTTATATTAAACGATTACATGTGATGGCTTTGTCGCGTATCCTACGATGTGGAAATTTGTAAAAAATTACTCGTTACTTAAATTTCATCAGAAGTATCAAACAACGATAATAATAATTTTTTTTCGAGGGGTGGGGGAAAATCTTCAAAAAGACAGAGAGGAGGGACCGCACTACTCAAAGTGTGGGATTTGTATCCACTAAAAACCACCAACCCTTTTTCCAGATGTTGTGTAACGACCCCGGAACCGCTTCCGCATTTCGTCAGGGTCGTTCTGTTCCTTTGCTTTCCAGACCTCTTCACTCTTTCCTGCTTGCTTATGGCCGCAGTCCGGCGCAAGCTGTGATTCTCTGCCCAATTCCATTCGCTGATACGCTAATGCCCTAACTGTTTTCACTGTGTCATTTCACTGTGGTTCACTGGACACGGCACTATTTTCTCGCACTGCACTGTTCACTATGCTCACGATGTCCGACTAGTTGTTGTCTGCTCCGGCTATTACTCTGTTGTTTTCTTCTTGTTTCTTCTGGCGTAGAACTGTTTCGGAAAAATTTGTCACCGCATCCTACTTCTCCGCGCTGATCAGCATCGATGCCACTATGTTCTCTGGGGTGATAAGCCCCAGTCACTCCTCCATCCTATCCCTCTCATCCCTCTACCGGGTACACTCGAAGAAGGTGTGATGAGTGTCGTCGCGTTCAGAATCCCCATGGATGCGTCGCGGATTTTCCACTTTCCCCATCTTGTGGAGGTATGCGCTGAAGTAGCCGTGCCCGCTCAATAGTTATGTTAGGTAGTAAGTCACTTCCCCATGTTTCCGTTCTGTCCATGGGGCCAGATGTTCAATGAGTGTGGCTGTCCATCTTCCTTTTGCGTCACTGTCCCACATGCCCTGCCACAGCTCCATGGTGTGATTCCTCTCCTGTTTCTTCATCTGTTGCCGACCGTGTTCAGCTCGTCGTAGGTAGACTCGTTTCTTCTCTCTCGCGAGGAGCTCGATGGGTACAACTCCAGCAATGACCAGGGCCACCGGTCCTGAGACCGTTCGGTATGCATAGGCCACTCTCAGGGCTCCTCTTCTTTGTACCGCGGCTATACGTTTCCTTCGGCTTTCCGCTTCCAGTGCGTCCGCCCAGATCTCTGCGGGCCCAGGGCTGTCGGTCCTGACACGGTCCTGATTGTTATCGCATCTCAGTTTTCCACGCTGATCAGCATCGATGCTACTATGTTCTCTGGGCAATAATAATAATAATACGAATAATAATATATTGATATTTTTTACCTGTAAGTATGCCATTCTACTCTTGAACAACCCGCTACTGCCAAGTCTCGGTAGCTGAGAAACTAAAAAGATGTATTTAAACAAAAAATACGAAGATGTGGAATTGCAAGCATTGTTGGACGAAGATGATTCGAAAGCACAAACAAACTCGCCGAGCAATTGGGCTTTAATCAACAAGCTGTTTGCAATCGGCTACGAGAGATGAAAAAGATTCAGAAGCCCGGTAGATGGGTACCTCATCAGTTGAACGACAGGGAAATGGCAAAGCGCAAAAACACATGCGACATTTTGTTCGCTCGGTACAGAAAGAAGTCGTTTTTGCATCGTATAGTTACATGGGATGAAAAGTGGATTCATTTTGAGAATCCCAAGCGTAAGAAATCATGGGTAGACAAAGGCGCACCATTCACATCGACCGCAAGACCGAATCGCTTTGGCAGAAAGACCATGCTCTGTGTTCGGTGTGACCTGAGGGACGTAGTCTATTACGAGCTGTTTAAACCTGGGAAACGGTTAATACTAAATGTTACCAACAACAATAGACCGATTTGATCCGTTGGCTGCTTCAAAAAAGCCAGAATACCGAAAGAGGCAACACAAAGTCATTTTTCTTTTGACAATGCTTCATCACATATGGCAAATTCGGTTCGCGACTCGTTGGAAGCACTCTGCTGGAAAGTTCTACCCCATGCGGCTTACTCACCCGACTTGGCTCTTTCCGATTACCACTTGTTTGCATCGATGGGTCACGCACTTCCTGAGCAGCGCTTTGGTTCATACGAAGATGTGAAAAAATGGCCCGATGAATAGTTCGCAGCGAAAGGCGAAGATTTTGACTGGTGTGGTATCCACAAATTGCCCGAAAAATGAGAAAAATATATAACAAGCGATGGAACATACTTTGAATAAACACTTTTTATCATTCTTCCGAATTTAACACGTTTTTTTAGAAACAAAATCCGCATTTTATACTTGTACACCTGGTATATATTCAATAAACAAATTAATACATTCACAACGATAACAATAACAGCAACAGCCGCAGCAGCAGCAGTTTGAAATGTTTTTTAAATTACTCAATTTCAAGAAGGAACATACAAAATTTGGATTTAATTGAGTTCTGCCGTTGTTATACTGATCCACCAAGTAAATTTCATTTTTGCTATTTTTACTAAATAGTTAGAAATCTCAAGTGAACGTTAAGAGTATCACGATAAAAGTAATGATTGCTCGCGCACGGTAATAGCGAACGAACATGTATTTATTATTTTGCTATTTAAATACATTTTTCAAAAATTTACGGATTATCGAGTCTAGCATTTTTATCTAACGAACAATTTTATTGCCCCCTTCTTCAATGGTGTGGTTACCAGTGAAACAACTTTCCAAGAAAATCAACTGTACTATGTATGTATAAACATAATTCTTGTATTTATGTTGTCCGATGTCTCCATAAATCTTTCTGCAAGTGAAAGTAACCTACCATATTCTTACCCCCTAAAGTCCCTTCCTCCGCAATATATGGAGTCAAGTGACAGTTAACACGTTAAGCGCCACGCCGAATTTCTGTGCCGTTCCGTTCAAGCTACAGTTAGCCGTCAGGCGGGTCCTGCCGGGCGCGCCGCGATAGTAGAACGAAAAGTCTGCCGCCGGTCCCTATGGACGAGCGTGGCGCTTAACGTGTTAACGCGATCATACAACGAGCATTCTCAGCCCTATCCCGAGTAATTTTCCGTAAGGCTAGACTCAAAAAGGGGCTTGCGTCTTGGGTGTTTATTGTCAGGTGTGGTAAAGGAAGAATTCATTTTCCTTGACGAGAGTACGGAAAACTAACGCCGAAACGCCTCACACATCTTAAATCTGTCGAAGTTTGTAAAATCACTGTACCGGTTTGATGTAACAAAGTATAATTTGCGACAAGAAGCCAGATCAATACGGGGTACTAAGAGATACAGGTTTACTGGGTTCGGCAGGTATATGCACGGTAACCGCCGAAGATTTCAGTACCAGAATCACTGCGCGGAGCACAGAGCCGCCTGTGAAGACTACCTTCCATCTTTCAATTTCTTACTGATAGATACAGACAGAAGATTTTATTCTCAGACTAGCAGTGCGAAATTCCATTTGTTAAACATGCAACTGGACCCCTAGGTATTACGACGCCTCGGTGCGCGGGTAAACAGCATTAAGGACGAATTGGACACGAACACTGATACAGAGGTTTTGTAACAGTATCATCATAACATCATGTTTCATTAGGTACTATAGTGCCAATTGCATTGATCTTGTATGCAATATACCTGTATTACCAGTACAAACGTAACTCGACAGCGGCCGAGGCAATGCAGTTAACGACTCAGAGGCGGTACAAGGTGAAAATAAATTTAAAGCCGCCTTAAAAGCATGACCACTCAGACACGCCCGATGGACGGTCCACATTGGCGCAGCCTGGAAAACATCAGAGCTCAGGTGCGGCGGACGGTCCGCCATAAGTGAGGGGCACGTTCTCGTATATCGCAGGAAGGACATGGTTCTTGTTCATTAAAATAAAAACATTGTGTAAGGGTCACCTGGATATTTTTTATTTGTTCACCCTCCACTGCCTAGCTGCTCCTCTGTAAGCAGGAGGTGCAGGGAAAAGGAGACAATCGGGTATGTATGTTTGATATTGTTTATTGTGCGAACATGGTTTATTATCGTTTATTGCTGAGGTGCTAGTGAGTTTTTCGTTCCACGCAGATCTCACGCGCTTAAATAAAAACTATGGTATTATTTTTTCGATTATGTATGACCTGAATTATCTATTGGATATCCTTACACGAGAGTTATGGTCACGCGAACAAACTCTTTTTCAAAGGTCCGCTCAAAGAACCGGCGGTCTGCATCGGATCAGGTCGTCCTGGGAATATGAGGCGAATTTGTGCATTTTGGTGCCTGTCACAAAAAGATACATCTATTAATAGACGCCGGCGGTGACCGTCCCGTTCGGCCAAAAGTCCTCCGCGAGGCGATCTAAAAGAGCATATTTTATGGTGTAGTGTCAATTTTACTTATTTTGATCAGTTTCATTTTTGTTACTCCAGAGCGTGAGGCTACCTCATTGCTGCCTTCAGTGCAACGACAAGGCGACCGACAGACCCATCATAGGCTAGAACTTTTTTATCGACCGGAGGATAGAACTCGAGCCTCCTGAGTTATATCTCTGAGCTCGGGGTCTGGACAGACAGGAACGTTGGCGCTTTCGTTTGAAGGAGTACAATGCAGACCATCTCAGCATCATATTGTCGGGAACAGTAGTTCCAACCACTCACGGCGAGAGGCTATTTTCTCGACGCTGCCGAGTCTACGATGGGGTATTCAACTACCATGCTTGAGTAACGTAGGCTCTGGTTAGTGCTTACATCTGGGACAAATTCAAATCGCACGCAAGTACTTTTGGGTAATTGCAATCGTGCTGGTAGCCCGGATGTTTATGATGGGGCAATTGTCAGCTCAAACGTCAAGAGTCAAGATATTTTTGGGACTCTGGCGTTGCGTATCGAAGAAACAGGATGTTGCCGTCGTATCTGTCCGACGAGAACCCACAGCTGGAAACCGCGATTCTGGACCACTGCGAGATTTCTTCTCGAGAGAAAACTCGAGCGATATTTCGCTATATGTTATTTTATTCTCCGAAACGAGCAGATCTCGTAGGTCAAGTGGATGTGTGGAAGATTGGTGTGATTGTGCATCGTTATTTTGCGCTTGTCTGAGATAATTAATTGTTGTAACCACTCCGATACCCTATGCTCAATATTGCGAGGAATTGAGTGAACAGGAACCAAGCACGCGGCTATCTGTCTCTACATAACCATGTTTTACAGATTGGTGATTTTGATCTATATGAACTATTATTACGACAATAATTAATTATTTTGTTCTCGCTTCTCGAATGACGTGCTGAAATTTACTGCGAGAAATCCTTGACTGACCACTCCCCTCTACCATTCACCAAGTGCGCGAGGACACGATCCTTTTGTGGCCATCCGTGTGCACTTGTATGTTTGAGTTGGGAAAATACAGTTACAATACATAGTGATATATACAGGGTGTCCGCCGGGAAGGTATACTACTTTGTTTTGCCGCCATTTTGGTAAATGTTCGTCTTGACAGTTCATATTTGGCAGTCGTGAAGTAGACACGTGGCAAATTTATTATGGAAAAATATTCGATAAACCAACGTGTTTTAATCGTTAAAACATTTTATCAAAATCAATCATCGATTACTGTGACGATGAGAAAGTTACGTGAAATTTTTGGGAGAAACAAATGGATATGTGAATAAACAGAATAGTCGGTTCTGGGCAATGGAAAACCCTCAAATTATTCATCAGTCACCTTTACATCCATTAAAAGTGACAGTCTGGTGTGCAATTTAGTCAGGAGGAATCATTGGACCTTACTTCTTTGAAAATCAAAACGGCGTAACGGTAACTGTGAATGGGGAGCGATATCGTGATATGATTGAAAACTTTTTAACGCCACAACTGCATGCTTTGGGCTTGATTAACATGTGGTATCAACAAGACGGTGCCACATCGCATACAGCCAGGATTACAATGGAATTACTGCGAGACCTCTTTCCACAACAAGTTATTTAAAAAAATGGTGATGTTGATTGGCCTCCACGGTCGCCTGATTTGACTGCTCCGGACTTCTTTTCGTGGGGATATCTAAAAAGCAAGGCTTATGCAAACAAACCAGAAACGCTTGAGCAACTCAAACAAAATATTCGTGATGAAATTAATGAAATACCGCGTGAAATGTGTGAGAATGTAATGAAAAATGTGCTCAAAAGGGCTCGCATTTGTGAGGCTAACAGAGGCGGACATTTATCTGATATTGTATTCCATAAATAATTACCGACATTAAATAAAACATTTATCAATATAAGATCCATTCTCTTTCATTTAATCAAAAATTATAAACAAACAAAGTAGTATACCTTCCCAGCGGACACCCTGTATATGTGGGAATTGCGGTTTCGCCGGGCAAATGTTCTTTTTCAGGCACAAAACTCGACATGATCACTGAACGATAAAACAAAGACGCTAGTTTTTGGCTGACTGAACTTGTGTGTGTTTGTAGGTTAATGTCAGACCGCGTTCTTGGGATCCGTCTTAAGATGTATCGGAGCTTCGTTCAGATCCAGAGTTCTTCGTAAGTGCGAGGTTTGACGTACACGCTTCAAAGGGGAGACTCGCGGCTTCGTGGCGATGAGTGTAACGCGAGCGTTATCGAGTAGGTACATTACTGCACCGAGAGCGGTTTGAGATGTGTCCGAACATCCATGTAGCTCCACGGCGAGTGAAAATGCGTGAAAGCCGAGCCATCGCGGCACTGACATCGTCGAGAGATTTGGAGGTCCTAAGGATCTCCATTGCACTGCAACACCTTCAGGAAGTCGTTCGTGCTAACTGAGCTTTGCAGATCATATTGCGTAGATAAATATTTTTCCGATCACGATAACAGAAACAATCCACCCTAGGGGATCGAGGAGCTGCGCGACTTGCGACAACCCGATTCGTTTACTTATTTTACCGACTTATCTCTTCGCAACTTGGCGATGTAAATATGAACGTGTCAGATCGTGGCTGCTAGATAATGCCTAGAGTGTGAACAAGCGAATCGGCTTCGAGAGATACCGGTGACGAACTCTCACAGTTCGCTTGAAAAATGTTCATGAATAACGCTTCGTCGTTAGCAATTCATTTTCAGAACGCAAAACAGCCAGACTTGAGACACATATCAAATAGCCGAATTTGATCTTGAGCTTTCAAAAAGGTATTAGCTTCCGAGAGTACATCGGCAACGTAAATTTTGTGTTGAATGACATCCAAAGCTGGAGGAAATCGCTCCTTTTTGTCGATAAAGAGTTGCCGAAGTGCACCTATCGAAATATATGGAGCACTTGCGGGCCCGTAGTTTACTATGGAGAGATTATACGATAGCAGGAGAGTATCTGGATCTCCCCACCACATGATGCACCGCAGATCGCAATCATCTTCATGTATTTGGATTTGAGAATACATCTTCTCTATGCCTGCTGCAAATACGTAAGGGTAGCGCCACCAGCGAGTGGTAACGTCTGCGAGATTGATTTGAAATTTCGGTCTGACGTGTTGGCGGTCGTTAACCGAAATTCCGAAGTTTGTGCAATGCGAGTTGTTAAAAACTATTTACTTTTGTGGTTGAGCTGCTCTCGTGTACGATGGTGTGATGCGGGAAGTACAACGGACTACGAGACAGCGCGGTAGAGTGCGCAGCGTGACTCATGTGACCGAGATCTTCGTACTCATTATCAGTCATTAACTTTGCGTACGCTGCTTCTAGGAAAGAGTCCGATGTGTACTGCCATTCCAAATAAGAGAGCGCGAATAGAGCTGGCCTGTAAAAATCTCAGAGGTCCTCCGAAAACCGTTTGAGGGACATTTGTACTATGTACCGTCTTTATGGCGTGCGAGAGTGCGTTTCGTTGAAATACTGCTCGCACTGAGATTCTTCTTCAGACAAGATAGCGTTCGATGTCACTGTTATCTCTTCTTGAAAGCCGGCTTTCAAAACTTTTTTTCGAGAATTCCGCTGTAGACTTCGACTCCGAAAATCAGGTCGATCTATTGTGCTGACGAGAAATCCGGATCGGTAAGCTCGATACCTTGAAGATACAGCCAAAGATCATGTGAGACTCGAATCGTGAGCGCTGGTCATGAAAATTTCTCGAGAGAAATGTGAGAGTTTTTCACCGGTATCTTTCGAAGCCGATTCGCTTATTCGCACTCCACGCATTCTCTGGCAGCCACGATCTGACACGTTCCTATTTACATCACCGAGTTGCAAAGAGATAGTTCGGTTAAGCAAACGAATCATGTTGTCGCAAGTCGCGCGGGTATCTTCGATCCTCTAGGGTAGATTGCTCCTGTTATCATACTCGGAAAAATGTTTATCCATGGAATATGATCTACGAAGCTCGGTTAGCACGAAACGCTTCCTGACGATGTCGCAGTGCAATGGAGATACTTCAGCAAAAACCTCTAAGACCTCTCGACGATCTCAGTGGCGCGATGGCTCGACTTTCACGCATCTTTTCTCGCCGTTGAGTTACACGGATTTTCGGACACATCTCAAACCGCTCTCGGTGTAGTAACGTACCTACGTGTGCGCAGATCTTGATAACGCTCGCGTTACACTCATCCCCGCGAAGACGCGAGTCACCCCTCTAAAACGGGTAGGTCAGACCTTGCACGTACGAAAACTCTCGATCTGAACGAAGCTTCGATACATCTGCGGACGGATTCCACCGTCGCGCTCGCGTACATTCAAGCAGACGCTCCCCGGTGGGCCAATTACGCGAGAAACCGCATTCCTGAAATACCGGAGCACTTGAATTCTAAATCGCACCACGTGCAAGGGAAAGAAAGTCTAGCAGATTGCGCATCACAGGGACTATCTCCTGGTTTGGTCAAGTGAGAGACCCTCTGATGGAAAAGTCCAACCTGGCTATCGAAATGATTTCGGGTTTGTCTAGCGAACAAAAAATTGGCATCGTGGAACTCGACGTAGTTTATGAGAAAAAAAAATGTACGCAAAATTGTCTATTCCAAGTGTACCTAAGTTCTAGGTTTGTGGATTTATATTAAAAATGAAAAGACGTTATTCATCACATATAAGACTCTAAACGATAATTTGTTTTATAATTTAAAAAGCTGAAAATATTTAGTTTTCAATTTGCAATAGACGTTTTTGTGTTTTCATGCGTTTCTGTGTCGTTTTTTGTCATCGTTTATGTGTCCAATTTATTTTTCTCCGAAACTGCATCCAGTTCCACGATGCCAATTACTTTTGTAGGTCCTTCATAAATTACTGAATGCCATGTGAGATTAATAGCATTATTATATGGTAAGTATCGCATTGGACGAAAAAAAAAAATTCAGCTGAAAAATTCCTTTGCAACACTATTAAAGACATGAGATGAATTGGATTTTTTAATTAGAAGCATTGAATACTTCAATGAAAAGCGCAATTTTTTGGATGTGAACTCTTTTTTGTCCGAATTCAGTCCACCAAGATAAATAGATGTGGAAAAAATTGCATCTCCTGAATATAGGGTTTTGAAAATCTGAAAGAATTCACAGATTCCTTTCAAGTGGTACTTATATGTGGTCAATTATGAGACAGATAGGAACGGGTCAAAAAAACAGTAGTCGAATTGGTAGAGAAAGCCTCATAATTGCTATAAGGAGTTTTTCGTAAATGAATTACTTTGATGTCGTGTTCTCATATTGACCATATCATACATTTCTTTAGAATCAACGCTACACATACGTGTTATTTTGAGGACCGTGTCCTCATGTATTCCGTTGATTTGTAATATTCTCAAAAAGTAGAATTTGTATATGGGATGATTAAAAAATATTCAATTTGTTACACTTCATTTAGTATCGTCGCGATGGCCGTACAACTAATGTACTCGATGTACTTACTTTTTAACGAGAAATGAGTAAATGCAATAAATAATGGAGGGTTTCGTTAAATAAATCTAAGTTGGGCCTCAATAGGCCCAGCAGAGGGTCCGGACCCAAAGCCTGATGCAAAAATGCCTATCTGATGTGTCCCTTCATCCATAATAATTTATATTGGAAACATTTTTCAATTAAATTCCTGGTTTTCAATGTATTGGGTCTGGGAAAAAGTTCGTTGCGTTTTTTTAGTAAAATTCAACTGGTTTTCTTATAATGTGAAATTGAATTTATTTAAACCAAATATGCTCCATTATTATCGACAATGTTTCGCCATTTTTGGGGTAGAGCCATGATGCCATCGGTGAAGAACTTCTGTAGTTTCTGGTTGAAAAACTGAATCAAATGGTTTTCACAGGCTTCTTTTGAAAGCAGCTTAATTCCATTGAAAGAGTTCTGCAGATATCGGAATAAGTGATAGTCAGAGGGTGCTATGTCTGGACTATACGGTGAATGCATCAAAACTTCCCAACGAAGCTCTCGAAATTTTTGACAGGTCATCAAAGAAGTGTGTGGTCGGGCGTTGTCATGATGGAAGACATCACCTTGTGACGGCTCACCATCCCTTGTCCACGAACTTTGACGCTTCCGATTGTCGTACGTGATCCATTTTTCATCGCCGGTTATGACGCGTTACAGAAATGGCTTGATTTCATTGCGTTTTAGTAGCGCATCGCAGATGTTAATTCGGTCTATCATGTTTTTCACGCTCAACTCATGAGGAACCCATACATCGAGCTTCTTTTTGTAGCCAGCTTTGTGTAAATGGTTCAAAACAGTTTTGTGGTCAATGCCTAGTTCCATACCAACATCGACACTGCTGATATGCTTATATTTATGGACTTTTTCAAGAATTTCATCAGCTTCTTCAGTGATTAGACGACCAGAGCGAGACTCATCTTTCACATCAAAATTACCAGAATGAAAGCGTACACAGCACAAATTTTTTCACAAGCCTCCGCAGCGTTCTTCCCTTTGTCGTAATAATATTGCAAAATATACAGCAATTTTTCATTACTTCTCTCCATTTTCAAACGCAAACAATTTTCCAACCATTGCACCAATTTCGATGTTTATACACGCAGACTTCGAGCGTTACGAAGTCTCACCTTTCCAACGAGCGTTTAGTGGTGTCGCTGCGATCTGTGTTTCCTGACTTATTTGCAATTGATGCCATCTATCAGGAAAAACGCCACGAATTTTTCCCAGATCAATATTTAAGCATATTTCAAAAAATGGGATACTATATATTTATATAATATAATATAATATAATATAATATAATATAATATAATATAATATGATATAATATAATATAATATAATATAATATAATATAATATAATATAATATAATATAATATAATATAATATAATATAATATAATATAATATAATATAATATAATATAATATAATATAATATAATATAATATAATATAATATAATATAATATAATATAATATAATATAATATAATATAATATAATATAATATAATATAATACAATATACATTTTTTAACAATATTATATTGATGTACTGAGACGATAAGTTCATGTCATGCACGTGCGGTGCCCACACCGAGGCACCGCTGCCGAGCGTCAGTCACACTATGTAGAACGGCGAGTCATAAGCCAATTACCGTTACTCGAATGAGGAAAATGCGACAGTTGGAAGCGCCGTATGAAACGAGGAGAGAATTCAAAGACGAGACGTTAGGCATATGGCAGTAGCTTTAAGAAATGAAGGCTATCGATCGGCTACATGAGATGGGCGAAAGCACCCTCACGAGTTAAAGTAATACTCAAGAATACAGGCATGACGTGGAGGCAAGGAGAAGATGCCAGTATTAAACGGCACCAAAATGTGACAGTCAGGGACGTTTGTTTATAGATACCCGCCGATGACGATACTCTGCTACTGAGAAGGAAGAACACATGACCCACCGGTACCGAACATCTTACTCGCTGTAGAAGGGATCAAGCCGTGACGTCAAACACCACACTTGACATTTAGCAGCCAAGCCCTCACTGCGTCTGACCGAACAGCGCGTCAGCTAAGTAAAACAAATAATGGCGGCTCGTAACAGTTGACGCAGGGGAATTGGCCCGATTACCACGGCATCGTGCAAAACTCAATAAACTACTTAATCCCATTTTGCAGTACAATATTCGTCACCCGAGCCTCTCAGAATAAGGGTATAGTTTTAGGCGTGCCTGTGCCGTGTGTATGCTGCAATCACGGCGTATGATGTCGGGGATGGTTGTATAGCATCGCAGTTGCTCACATAGTTCACATACATGATCTTGTGATTAACCGGTAGCATTCCCGTCACGTCAATCTCCGGACTCGTTAGTAAATTCATTAGCTCCGAGCGCATGAGAACGATAACGGATTTCGTTGGATTCTCGCGTTGACCAAACTTTCCCCAGAATGAATTAAAAGCCAATTTTGCGAGCAAACGTAAACCCGGATTTGACTGCAAAGCACTTCCCTCGAGATATACACCCTCAGACTCCTTGTACAACCCTATAAAACGCGATATTGCTTCCTCGTCATCGTTACACTCTGTTGGCGGTCCACTCGCCTCCTGTTTTATTTTTAGGAATGTATCGATGTACTCGGCAAAATGACCGCCTCGTCGCGCTGTCGAGTCATATTGCGTAACAACGTATTGCCAAATTTCTTATATCCGAGCGACACAACTTTTCTCAGCTCGTCCACGACCCATGTGCCACCAAATGCTCGCTCAGTCGTGTCATCCTGTGTGCAGTCCGCGAATGTGTCTATGTCTGTATAGCACGTTCTACACAGGAGGAACGGTAGTTGCCCATGCAACCGAACAGGCAGTACGGGGATATACAAATCGCGTAGTGCTACTAAGGTACTAAGACGACATACTCGTCTTATATTAAATATACCGCCGAAATGACGAGCTTAAACTAGATCCACACACACCAACATAGAGATTCATACCACACAGCACGCACACCTATAAACCAACTACCGTTACTCAAAATATAGTTATACTGACAAGCAGTAAGACTATAGTCTCAAGTAACGTATGAAGAAGCATCTATAAGGAACACGCTAAATTATTATAACCAAGAAGAGGATATTAACAGGACAAATGGGCTACAGGAGATGGGCTACAGGACGACTAGAAGATATAGTAATACCCTGCTATACTGACGGAAAGGAAAGAAGAGCGGGGAAGCCGGTATAAAAGGGCACGGCAAACCACAGTCGGAGAGCATTCTGTTCACAGACTTTCGCCAACATCCGGAATCTACCAAAGGAGGACCACCTAATCAACCAAAGGAAGACCAGCTAATCAACCAAAGGAGGACCAGCCTTCCAGCTAAAAGAAGGACCACCTAGTCAACCCAAGGAGAAGCATCTTCAACTGCACCACTCCAAGGATCAGGCCTGAAACCGCTAGCCCAGGGAAAAACGAACATCCCCAAGGCCAACTAAAGAGCCATCAGTCATCCAAGTAGTCCAGCATCCCAGCCGACGAGATCTCCCATCAAAATTAAACCAAGTGGTATGGATAAAAAATATATTAAAATCCATAGGGACTAAAAAAACACCATAGAAACTAGCCAGGAGAGCTCGAGTGAGAGCTCTGTCCCCACTACAGTCCACGCGCTATAGGTATAGAATAGGCTGCCTCCGAACACCAAGGAATAATAACAGAGGCGATATAGATATAGTAACGATGGCAAGCCCAGCAAGCGCGTTCTATGTGTAGAAACTATACCACGAAATAACTATAGAAATACTTCATTAATGCAAGATAAAATCTCCAACTTCATGCGGACGCGATTATAGAGGCATGCGTAAGCCCGGGTTAAATTCTTGTTGTAAGGTGCATAATCACAAAAATTAAAGAAAAAGGAGTATATTTAATTCTTACACAAATTATTTCACTTTTGCTTGTATTATTTATTTTATGTGTCTAATAAACCATACTTTTACCTAATATTGAAGCCTATATTAATTTCCTCCCTGCTCGAGTCCGAACTAAAACCCTTTAAGGGTGATGTGAACGTAAAATACCGTTACATTTGGTGCCCGAACAGGGACTCGAGCATAGGAAAGAAATGCTGATATTGGGCTATAAGTATGAGTTTTGAATCGATATTCGCTCAGAGACTGGTGCAACGAGCCGCACTCGACGCTAGTGTCGAACTTAATACATCGCTACTAGGACGCTCTTTAGAGTGGGAATCTACAACAGCGGACGGTATCTTAAGGCGACAACGTATGCAAGATCGGGAAGAAATCGCTAGGCTATCGGAAATTCCGAATGTAACAATGGAAGCCAATGCATCAGGTAGACTCCAGGATGGACGATCCACACCGACACTAGGAGAAACTCTTCCGGTAGTTCCAGACCCAGTGAATATGAGCCAAATTATGGCCTTTCTCCAAACCATGAAAGAAGGTCAGGATTAAAAATTCGAGGATATTCGGACAGAATTACAACAAGCTAACCATTCCTGTACCTCAAGAACAACGATACACAAAGAAGATCTGAAGGAGCACATCGAACACAAAATACTCGATAGTGACAAACGGACGGGAACGAAACTCGAAACAGTTCGTCGAGAAATAATTGAAGAGCAAGAAGTTGTCAATAATTACCACAGAAATATCATTGTCAACGAGCAACGGATTGTGGCACGACTAGACAAGGAGATGAAAGAGGCCATGGAACGAGTAAAAAAGAACCAAACCACGACAGAAAAACATGCAAATAGGATTAAGGAACTGGAACAGCGCGTGTCCACAGGCATGAATAATTTCGCTCATGGTTTGTTGACGTTCCAAATAGGCAACCTCACTCGTCTCCAGGCGTCTACCCAAAAGACACCGAAATTTGCTGCAGACGGAAAGCAACGTCCCACAAAATTTCTCAAAGAACTCCAAGAGTACTGCGAGGCAGGAGAAATTAAAGGATCTGACGTACGCATCGTCATACAAGACGCACTGAAGGGCCAAGCTAAGAACTGGTGGCATCTCGTGGAAGGTAGCGTGCAAAATTTCTCGGAATTTGCAACAGCATTTTCTGCACGCTACTGGACCCGAGAGATGCAAGACAAGGTCCGTAGCAACCTTGAGTTTGGTACCTACGACACAGAAGGACAAAATCGCACCAGGGCGGAATACGCCACCCTCATCTTTGGTAACGCGAGAGACCTTGAAGAGAAAATGTCGGACGAAGCAATTATTCGCCGCCTAGCCCGACATTTTGACGAAGAGGTGCGATGTGCCGTCAGGATCCGGCAGATAAACAACGTCCAGGAATTCCTCGAACTCCTCGAGAGCATCGACATGGCGGGGCCTCTTAATAGCAAAAGAGGGCACCAGAGGAAAGATTTCCAAGGACGCGGGGGACCGAGGGACCAGGGATGGCGGGGACCATCAAGGAACGAGTGGCAACCACCGCGAGTCCCTGACAGCCGACCACGTTGGCAGACCCCTCCGCAAAATGGCAATGGAGGAAACACCACATGGCAGCAGGCGCCGCAGAGACCACCGCAGCCGTACAACACTCCTCCACCTACGCCACAAGGAGCGTACCACCAGGGAGCGACAACATGGCATCAAGCACCGCCACCAGCACCGGCTAGAGAGGAACAATATAGACAGACGAATGCAATCCAGGGACATCCCCCTGGGCCATTCCTCGAAAATATCATTACACCAGGAATGCGAGCACAACTAAACGTTTCCCAAAATACAAATCCGGGAAACGCTTAGACGTTGCGCCCGTACAAAAATTCAAAAAAGAAAGAGAACAACGAGGTGCAACGATAAATAAAAAAGAAATACAAGGACGAAAGGAGGGAGTAACTGTAGAAAAAAGAAAGCAGAAAAGAAAAGAACGGAGAGCATTAAAAAATGAAGGAGGAGGAGAAAAATCGAAGACAGACGAAGGGAAAATCGCCAGTGAGCCATCCAGTAGTAAAGTCATCCAAAAGGATATCGTGATGCTGAAATCATCGGAACAGGAACAAGGGATCGCAACCCCAAGTACCTCTAATGATCAGCAGGAGACATCCAAAGGAGAGGCGACACGAAAGAGCGGCAATGACCAAGACGCGAGGAAGTACCAAGTGTTCACAGTCACCGAAGATCTACGGGAATTTCTAAGAGAAGAACCGAAAAAAGAAGGGAAATGGTATAATTATATACACCCCCGGTGCCCAGAAGATCCAGTAGGAATCGAGGGACTATCTGTGAATAGTCTGATTGACAGCGGCAGTGAGGTGAGCTGTATTTCGGAAGAATTTTTTAAACAATATGATGAGAAATTCGAGAAATGCCCCACACTGCCAGTCACTTCGACAAAGGTTGTAGGAGCTTTTGAAGGGATAGCAGAGAAAGTAAAGAAACAAATAATGGTAGAGGCTAGAACATACGGATCAGAAGGAGTACTACAGTTACTGGTTGTCCCAAAATTACTACGATCTATCTTAATTGGGATCGACGGAATGATAAAACTACAAATTTCCGTCGATGCTCACAGCAAATGTGTGGCAGTTAAAGATAAGGTCGTAGCACACCTAGAAGACGGATTATGAAAATTGGTGAACCATGGCACAAAACAAAAGGAAGGAAGCAGAGAAACGTGTGCAATACGAGAAGCGTCTCTACCAACACCCCTCGAATTCCAATTATCGGAGGTAGAATTCGAGGAAAAGATGAAGGAATGCCACGATCTCGAAACTAAAATTAAAACAACCTTCAAAAACATCGTTGAAAGAAATCAGGAAGTGTTCGACCGAAGACCTGGAAGGATGTCTAAATATGTACACCACCTGATACTCAAGAATCCAAAGCAATACTTCCATCGATCATACCCAGTGGCGCTGGCACAACGAGAGCGAGTCCAACAAGAAATCAATAAAATGCTCGACTACGGTGTAATACAAAAATCAAATAGTATTTACATAAATCCGTTAATGCCAGTAACAAAGGCCGATGAGAGTGTGCGACTGTGTTGAGATGCCAGAGAACTAAACAACTATCTGGTAAATGACCACAATAACGCACCACCCATCGAGGAAATTTTTCAGAAATGTGAAGGAAAATCCGTTATTTCAACATTGGATCTCACAAGCAGTTTCTGGCAAATTCCACTACACCCAGACTCTAGAAAATATACTGCTTTTCAGCACAATGGAAAGTGTTACGAGTTCACGGTCACGCCTTTTGGATTAAAAACCAGTACGGCAAGCCTAATTCAAGCACTTGACGTAGTGTTAAGCGAATTATATTTCGTCATTAATTTTGTCGACGATTTACTAGTATTATCTAGAGACCAGGAAGAGCATCTCATGCACCTCGAGATCCTTTTTCAACGTTTTAAGGAGCACGGAATGACACTAAAATTCACAAAGTCACACTTTTTTTCGTAAAGAAGTATCCTTTCTAGGCCACATTCTCACCACGGAAGGACTCAAACCAGATCCAGAGAAGATACGGGCTATTAAGGAATATCCTGCTCCGAAAAATTTAAAACAATTAAGAGGATTTCTCGGTTTGATAAATTTCTACACGAAATTCACAAACCGACATGAACACGAGACTGCTCCACTTTTGGAATTGCTGAGAAAGGGTGTGAGATGGAAGTGGGAATCAACACAACAAAAAGGTTTCGATCGAGTTAAAGACCTATTCTGCGAAGAAGTCATCCTGCGATTCCCAGACACCAGGAAACCATATATCTTGACAACCGATGCCAGCGGATATGCACTTGGAGCCGTCCTATCACAAAAGAACAAGGAAGGAGAGAGCGAAGTTATATTCTTCGCTAGCCGGACTCTTAAGGGGGCAGAACATGGGTACATGACCACCGAAAAAGAGTTACTACTAATAGTATGGGCCTTAGAAAAATTCAGGACATATCTACGAGGTGCTGAGATTCGAATAAAAACAGACCACAAAGCATTAATCTTCCTCAAAACGTGTTGATTCACGGCCGAACGATTAATGCGGTGGGTTCTATCAATTCAGGATTATAATCTGAATATAGAACACCTCGAAGGACACAAAAATACTGTTGCTGACGCTCTAAGCCGAGTGGAAGGATACGAAAAGAATAATCGAGGATTAATAGTAATCGGAGCAACCTTGGCACGCAAAGCTTCAAAAGAATTAATAAAGGAAATAAAACAAATTGCGAAGCTTCAGAGAGAACAAACAGATCTTGGGGACATCATGGAATTTTTGCAGAAAGAAGAAAACACCGAAGAAGAAAAAAAATTCCGGCTACAAGAAGGAATCCTCCAGAAAAAGACCAAAAATAAAATCTGGAAGGTCATGCTGCCAAAATGTTTAGTGCGCAAAATAATCATAGAATGTCACGAACTCTATGGGCACATTGGAGCAAGAAAATGTTTTCGAATTCTCGACGAAGACTTCTCGTATCCCCACCTAGGAAAATGCATCCGATCGCTCCTGGCATGCTGTGATATCTGCCAACGCAGTAAGGTGACAACACAGACCAATTTCGCTGAAATGCAGACAATTATTCCTGAGAAGCCGGGGGACCTGATCTCCATCGACTTCTATGGACCACTCCCCACCTCAATAGGAGGAGTAAAACATATTCTCGTCACCATCGATGCATTCAGCAAATACGTGGTATTGTTTCCCATGCGAAAGGCAAACACGACAACAGTAATCAAAAGGATCTTTAACGACTACATCCCACAGCTCGGAAAACCAGCACGGATCCAGTTCGACCATGGAACACAGTTTACCGCGAAAAACTGGTTAAAAAAACTGGAAGAAGAGAAAATAAAGGCCGTATTTTCCTCCATACGTCATCCTCAAGGGAATATCGTGGAAAGAGTTAATCGTGAACTCGGACGATTTTTCTGGACGTTTTTAAAAGAAAACCACGCTGGGTGGTATAAATGGGTTCAAGTAGTACAAGATTGTATTAACGAATCCCACCACGATACCACCGAATTTAGACCCACTGAATCACAACGGGGTAAACAACCAATAAGACTATGGAATAAATGGTTAGGGATACCAGCAAGTGAGGAAGATGACCCCTTGACCTACGAGGCTAAACTCGAAATCGCACGAGAAAGAATAATAAAAAAGGGGGCGAAACGGGCCGAACGATTTAATGCCACACACCGACCGACAAACTTCGAAGAAGGAAGTTTAGTATTAGTAAAGGCTTTAAATGTATCGGATCCCGCGAATCAAATCACCTCAAAATTCTTGCCTCTACGAGAAGGTCCTTACCTCATAGATAAATGCGTAGGCCTAGCGACCTACTCACTAGTAGACCCACTCACAAGAAAAGTCCGCGGAAAATTCCATGCCAGTCTCATGACGAAATACCGTACCGAGATGGACACAAAGGAAGGAGAAAACAAAGAGACGAAGTAGAAATAAAAAAATAATAAGAACAATAATTAAATTTAGAATAGTAAAAAAAATAGAGAAAAATCGATCATAGGATAAAATAAGATATAAGAAAGATAAAAATAAGAAGTAGAATAAAAGAAAATTAGAGATAACCGATCAGTAAATTAAAATTAGATATAAGAAAATTAGAATAAGAAATTTCGATTGTGGCAGGAAGGATAAATATAAATAAAAATTCTCAAATCACACACTCTAAAGATAAATTGAACATGCAGTATCGCGAGTCGATCAACAACTCACCGAGGATAAACAATCGACCGAAGGATCTAACAGAGACCGTCCCTATTCACTCACCGTAGATAAACAAATCCCAGCTAAGAGAACTACGAACGGTAATAACCACAGATAGATAAATAGTACCGACCAAACGCTCATAAGAAGAAAAATTGAAATATCCAATTAAATCCCACGGAAATGCAAATAAAATTTAACAAAATATGGAAATTAAGGAAAATAACCATAAAAAACAAAAAAAATAAGAGCTGGAAAGGCAAAATATTACAAATTTCGAAAATCACACATAAAATCAAACGCTAGGATTTAAAATATCCGATAGACGGTGACGGTCTCATAATAATTACGGACGATAACGTTCGAGGGTGGGAACCGGGTAACAGAGAGGGGATGGAGAATCACTTCAAACAGCAAAATTTCAATTGAGGCGATCAGTATAAATCAAACCATCAACAAAGCCAAAACAAACTTGTATCGCAATTATCCAGTTACGAATTTATTCGGGGAGTACCGAAACGTCGAAATTCTGAGCGTTGCGACCCCTCACAGGATGTATATCTACAAAGAAGATATCGAAGGGACAAGAAACAATTTCATCCAATATATCGAAGATCTCCCCTTGGACACACCGGGACTCCGGCAACTCAGCCAAGGCGAAGACTACATTGGAAGAGCCATCCTATATAGATTTGATGATAAATTCTATCGAGGGCTGATGACAACAGAGGAGGGCCAGGACGGAAATATTTTAATATGGTTGGGTGACCTCGCCATAGACCAGGCAGCCCAAATCCAAGATTGTTATACGCCACCGGAGGAAGCAGTACATATAGCTTTTCAGGCCATCCCATTCGGAATAAGCCAAATCCAACCCCCGGGGCAGCAATGGACGGAGGAGGAACTGTCCCAAACGAGAATCATCCTCCAAGAAAATACATGGAATGCCATCCTCCACGATACCGAGACGTATGCGGAAGCGAAATGGATGGAGTGCTGGAGGTCGACAGAAGGTGGAGAAATACAGCTGCTTAGCGAGGAGCTAATCCGACGAGGCATCGCCATCCGAGGACCAAACCCGCCGTATTTTGACCTGGGCACCGATGGAGGGATGATCCACGACCCAAATTTCTTCGAGGAAGAGGAATCGGAGGATTCAGGGTACAAAACAGACTCGGAAGACCACGAAGAAGACATGGAGATAGATGAAGAAAAATAAATAAATAACCGCAAAACAGATAAAACTTATAGATAAAAAGAAAATAAACAGAAAAATATTTTTGTCACATAAATTATGTCTCCAAAATTATTTAGAGAAACCTGCCACAATAATAATAATAAGCGATAAAATAATAGAATAAGATAGAAATAAGACATAGAATAAGATAGAAATTCAAAGTAGAGAAAATAAGAATAATAAGAACAGCGAGAACAATACACAAGCGAAATAAAATAGAAAATAAATTTATTAACAGGAGCACGAGAAATACACTAGCGATAGATAAGTTAATAGGAATAAGAACATAAATAGAAACAAGAAGCAAGAAGAGATTAGACGAGAATATGAAGACATAGTAAAGACAGATAAATTCAAAGCCAAGAGAAATAATAAATAACAGATCCTCGATTCAAGGAATTCACCTCGGATCGGGGGACAATAAGACGACATACTCGTCTTATATTAAATATACCGCCGAAATGACGAGCTTAAACTAGATCCACACACACCAACATAGAGATTCATACCACACAGCACGCACACCTATAAACCAACTACCGTTACTCAAAATATAGTTATACTGACAAGCAGTAAGACTATGGTCTCAAGTAACGTATGAAGAAGCATCTATAAGGAACACGCTAAATTATTATAACCAAGAAGAGGATATTAACGGGACAAATGGGCTACAGCAGATGGGCTACAGGACGACTAGAAGATATAGTAATACCCTGCTATACCGACGGAAAGGAAAGAAGAGCGGGGAAGCCGGTATAAAAGGGCACGGCAAACCACAGTCGGAGAGCATTCTGTTCACAGACTTTCGCCAACATCCGGAATCTACCAAAGGAGGACCACCTAATCAACCAAAGGAAGACCAGCTAATCAACCAAAGGAGGACCAGCCTTCCAGCTAAAAGAAGGAGCACCTAGTTAACCCAAGGAGAAGCATCTTCAGCTGCACCACTCCAAGGATCAGGCCTGAAACCGCTAGCCCAGGGAAAAACGAACATCCCCAAGGCCAACTAAAGAGCCATCAGTCATCCAAGTAGTCCAGCATCCCAGCCGACGAGATCTCCCATCAAAATTAAACCAAGTGGTATGGATCAAAAATATATTAAAATCCATAGGGACTAAAAAAACACCATAGAAACTAGCCAGGAGAGCTCGAGTGAAAGCTCTGTCCCCACTACAGTCCACGCGCTATAGGTATAGAATAGGCTGCCTCCGAACACCAATCAATAATAACAGAGGCGATATAGATATAGTAACGATGGCAAGCCCAGCAAGCGCGTTCTATGTGTAGAAACTATACCACGAAATAACTATAGAAATACTTCATTAATGCAAGATAAAATCTCCTACTTCATGCGGACGCGATTATAGAGGCATGCGTAAGCCCGGGTTAAATTCTTGTTGTAAGGTGCATAATCACCAAAATGAAGGAAAAAGGAGTATATTTAATTCTTACACAAATTATTTCACTTTTGCTTGTATTATTTATTTAATGTGTCTAATAAACCATACTTTTACCTAATATTGAAGCCTATATTAATTTCCTCCCTGCTCGAGTCCGAACTAAAACCCTTTAAGGGTGATGTGAACGTAAAATACCGTTACAGTACACTTCACGAGACCCTCAATGACACTTAAATCGTTCTCAAGTTCTACGAGTTCTCGACACTCATCACGTACGTACAATTTCGGATGTCGGATGGGATATTTTCCATTCTTACACACCCATGGATACAGCGAACACACATCCACATAGCGTATCTGCTCTCCATTCGCGACGTCGTACAAGCTTACACAATTTTCCGTTCGACCGTCAAAGAATGCATCGCGTGGTTCAAGAAGCGCCTGCTTTACCATAGCGTGATTTCTCACGTATAACGACATTTCCTCGTTATTCTCGAGTAATCGGTCAAAATCGCATTCCCATATTTCGGTTAAAGTGTACCCTTTCGGTCTCATTCGCCCGGAAATAAGAACGGTACGCTGGTATCGCTCATCTTGTATCACCGAATTTAGTTCGAGCATCTCTATTCACACGATAACGTCGCGGACATCCATGCCAAAAGCAGCCGTAAAATTGAAGAACGTGATGGACCCCCGCATCCACGTAGTATCCGTCGACAGCCGGGAGACCGGTCGGAGGGCGATACTCGCTCGTGCTTCCAGCATCAGCGATAACGCTGTTGAGCTCACGCTCGAGCCATACGAGCTATACGACGGACCTGCGCGACTGTTTATCGCCCCAATGGTATCCCCCTGGTGGTAATACCGCAATGCGATCCTTCTGTAGAAAATTCTTTCAAAATACTTTTATACATGCTGATGCTATCGTGCTTGTTTTGTAAAGGGGCACACGCTTCCGCAACGTATAAGTAACTCTCGTAAAGCTAGACACGCTCGTCTCGAAACCGTAACATCTGTACGACAATATTGCACAAATTGGGTCGCAAAATCAAATTTATAATCAACACGACTCCATTTTTCCTTATACCATTTTAAAAATCGCTCGCGATCCGCGGATAACATGGTATCGGGTGAGTAAAAATGCAGAGTCGTCAGAGGACCTGTGTAATTCCGATATTCCGATGTGTTGAATAAATAGGGAAATGTACCTTTTGCCACCTCATGAGCGAAACCGAAGGCCTTAGGTAAAGCGCTAAGAGCCATGGGTAAATAATTTAGACTATCGAGAAACACGACATCGCCAATCTTCATCGAGACAATCTTCGTACCATTCATAATCAGAGAGGGTAGCTGTGTTTTTGCACTTCGATTAAATACCGTAGAATAAATTGCGCGTCGAAACCTCTCGCATTATGAGCAATACAGATGGTCTTTTTAAATTTTTGCGATAATGACAATTTCACGAGCTCCCCAACAGGATCATCGATAAACACGAATTCACGTTTACCACAGTCAGCACAATCGGTCTCTATATCAGTGATATCCAGACATGTCATACATACGCATTGTGTAACACATAAATTCGGCTCGTGAATTTGTGTCGATTTATCATCGTGCAATTCTTCGTGTTGTTGCGTCTCAAAATCATTTTTTAAATCTCATGGAAGGCTTGTCTTTTTTCTTCTCCTTCGGCGATTCTGTTTTCTTAAGAGGAGCTATAAAACACGCATGTGTAGTCGGTCGAGTTTGCCTGCATGTAATACAAAACGATATACCACATACATGCATCTTTTTATTTGTGGTTTTAATCATACGCGAGCAGCCTCTATAGATTTTCAATGCTTTACAGATGCTATATTTACGAGACCTAATACCCGCGGAAAGCTTACCCTTGTGATGAGCGAGATAAAAAGCACCAAAGAATGAACGATTACAGTCTGTGCAATACTCAGGCTGAGAGTCTTGATTGCCCTTGCAATAAGTGGATTTACATCGAGCACATTGATAGCTACAGCGGTGCTCGTGTACTCGATTATACTTCGAATTTCACTGTGTGCAAAACGCCCGACTACGTAGCGCACTAGCAAGATTTAATATTGGCTGGTAGTGATGAGAGCGTTCGTAATAGAGAATAAAGAGTGTATGATTAATTTTACCTATTGCCGCGAGTACGGATTTTCGCCCATCGTACAGAGCCGGAACGCATTTTCTGAAGGTGAGAAATTCATAAAGAATAATCGCTATACCCTCGTGAGCCAAGTACTCCTGGAAGAGCTGAACTACGCGCACACCGCACCCTCCGAACGGTGTCGTTACCCCTGCATTAAGCGTGAGCTCTATCGCTGCTGTATATTGCGCTCCTCGAAGCCCGTTCCGAACTTGACACCATCGTCTGTGTACCTCGCCCGTATGAGTTTGACCGCATTTGGCATGCGCTCGAGCTGTGACAAGGGATCGTTGTAGACACAAATTATCGCTATTACTTATGCGCAAAATTCACTTTTTTGCTATAGACTCGTGTGTAAGAATGGTGGCCACACCGGCCTCTTCGACGCCACGTACTATACATGTCGTCATTCTACATGTACCAGCGTCTATTCAAAATTCGCGCGCGCTCTAAGCTACAATATTAATTAGTCGCCATATCGTCAGGAACGATGTCATGAGCTGATCGAAATGAAAACTATACAGGTCCTTGCGCGAAAGACGGTACGCTCAGAGTCATACCCACATAATCATGTTCTTCACACGATTCAGTAAGACGTATGAGAACATCTCGTACACCGCCCTCGAACCAAGTCAGATGATCAATACCGTCCCGTGGCTGACGAAAACAAAAATTTGTCTCTCGATCCTGCATCCTAAAGCGTGGAAAATATTGGCTCTGCTCATTGTCGATATCGCAGCGTTGACCAGGAGGCAAAACAGCACCTCCCCGTATAGCAGTTCTTCCATCGCCAGTCTGTCCACCTGCAAGCATACTAAACCATTTATGAGTATTTTATTTCATTTAATTAAATTTTTTGTTTGTCGCTAGTTATATACTATGTATACAAATTGTGTTACGTAAGAATTACAAACTTATATTTGCTTCTAGTCCTCGAATCCGTCGACTGCACCCGGGAGCCGCCGACGCATTTCATAAACCAACTCGATTGTCGGCGGTCTCGGCACAGTGAATCGTACAAAGCGAAAAACGTTTGGGTCCGACTCGTACCCTGTTTTCATTTTACTATTATTATTTTTGTCAGCGTAATTGTATTATTATATTAAAAGCTTATCTGAATCTACCGGGTCTTCCTCCTCCTCCCCGTCGTCATCGTCCTTCTTCTTCTTCTTCTTCTTCTTCTTCTTCTTCGTCGTCCTCCTCCTCCTCCTCCTCCTCCTCCTCCTCGTCGTTGTCTGTATTGCTATTGATATCATCGCTCGAAATGTATTGTCGCGATGAACCTGCGACGGGTCCATCTGCTTTTCTCACAGGACCGACCACGAAAAGACCGTTTGTTGGTATATACCTGCAGAACGGCTGGGTAAAATTTATCCAACGATTCCTTGCGGCGCTGTCACCATCGTTGTCCTTGCTATGATCATCTGAATCGGTTCTACCCTCTTCATCGAAATCATAAGTGTCGGACCCCATTTATTCTTCTTCATATCGTGGAACTATATAAAAATCTTGTGAAATAAAGGAAATAAAATAAAAGTAATTAACGCAGTATATTACTTACGCCTTTCACTGAGTATGTGCTGCAAAGCAGGCTCATTCAGCCAACCGCGTCAACGAATAACACGTACCGCCGAATGAATAATTATTTGATTATCAAACGATCCAATATTATGCGCATCAACTGGATCGCGCTGATGACACTCGCACAGCATACCCCGAATTTTACGAACTACCGCTTGTGTCAGAAGTTCTCATAGGGTGATCTGTAAATTTCTTCTCCCCCACCGCGAACTGAATGACGGTCTACGCTTCAATATAAACTCTATCAATTTTCTTATCAATGAGCGCTTAACCACTCTGACCATGATTGTACTGTTAGAGTTGTAGTAACCACAGTAAATCAGACAATTAACTAGAGATTTTTCAAAGCGGCGCACTTTTGTATATTGTATATTCTTTTAATACGCTCTTTCTCTCTCTCTGCATATACTGCAGCGATGTAATGAATACGACTAACCAAGAAGATGGCCGCACACGATCACTTTACAAAAGCAAGACCTAGGGAAATATTTAGCGATGGTGATGTAAATGTAAGACCCGTCATGTACTAAGTTATGGAGTTTCGCTGATGAATGTCATATTGTTTTCATCTAATTTCAAGGCACTCGGCCATGAGGAAAATCATCAAATTTCGTCGACGAATATTATTTCGTTTTCATGGCACATCTTATCTGTATGTCAAAGTGTGCGTATGCACATACGTGTGCGAGAGTATGCAAGAGTATTGGAATATATTTGTTGCTGCTGTCACTAGGTTGTTAAGGAGAATGCGACAAATATCAAAGGATTTTGGTGAGCCATTTTCCGTCGTATGATTTGCAGTATCAAACGAAGAGGCGATGCAGCTAGATGGAGGGGGAAATCTGTATAAAACGGCGTATGAACACAATTGATGATTCATTCGAAAAGTTACAGTCTACACGAAAGCAATAAAAATGGCAAATAACGGTGCTACGTCTCACACGATATCGCCATATATAGCGAACCCCGTTATGTACGATTTAAATAAACCATTTGGTAAAATAATCATCGCCGGGCTCGAGTTGAACTCCACGTGTCTTACACCAAGGCTGAAAATATTGTCAAATACTTTTACCGGAATTACACTTAGTGCGGACGAGTGGCGAGTGTTTAAAAGTGATTTTTCTCGCATACAACGATATTTCGAAGCTCATGGGGCTGATGCCGAGAAAATGTGTAATACCCGCATAGAGCACACAGCACCTTACACACTTTTGACCTCGCGTTACCAGCACAGAGCTGTCTTATTTGGTAAAATAAGCGGTAGTGCTAATAAGGAATACGAGAATCAAGTGGAATCTGGAGAATCGAAATGGAAACGCTTCCGAAAATACTCTCCAAACATTGTTATTCAGCGGCCGACATTTTATATGCTCGTCGAAATAAGTAGAAGAATTTATATTCATATGCAGGCTCTAGAGAGCAAAAGTGAAACGATTCAGCGGTGTATAAACGAGGTGGTACCATATGCCCGTGAAAAGATTGTTGTCAAAAAAAAGTTGGCAGTAAAACGCCTCGTGCAGCAGCGTATGAAATCATCGGTTCCAAGGAATTCTTTCAAGAAGCGCTCGAGCACATCACCACCTTGCTAGCGCCGGAGGATACGGAGCTTATGAGATTTATTTTGTCCGAAATAATTGTGCTGTATCGTAGTCATATCGCTGATCATGCATCGGGTGTTGCGTTGCGAACGCAATAATTTTCTGTATGTGTCTCTATTTGTGCTAAAGACACAGTTGTAAATAATTGTATATAGTGTACATTTCGCTCGAAATATTATAAAGTATGCACTGAGGACAGTGATAAAGAGAGAGAGAGAGACAGGGAAAATGTGAGTAATCACAGTACTAAAACCGAAGCATCAGCAAAGGTCCCCGACAGAAAGAAAACGGAGCTCTCATCTTTGTTTCATCAACACAGCAGATCATGGAATACGTGCCGATGTCGATTAGCAGCGAAGCAGTAGAGCTTGATAAGTAAAAAATCAAAAATAATTTAAAAATCGTGTTTTAACAACATGTAACATTTATTTTTTAATATAAAAAAATGTCTTGCAGAGCGAGCAGCCCCTGCATATAAACCGACACCGAGGGTTCGTTATTCGTGTTATGGAGACCGAGAAGAGGATACATACACTGTACAGATAGGTCTAGCTTCGGAAAAGAAATCTGTCACCCGCCATCCTCATCCGCAGTTGACGTCGGTGGTAGCAGATCATCAACGCTGTCAAACTTTAATTTTTACTAACAACTTTGTATAATGAGACGATACATATCAGGTAAGACAGTATCGATTATTCCGTACACGTTGTTTTTATTGACTAGTGCGTTCATTTAAATACTTGTTTCATTCTTTTTTCAGAAGTCACGGCGATGACAACACCCACAGCGAAAAATAATTTAAAAGCAATATTACGAGTGATAATACAAATTAATGCCTTATAGCGATAAAAATAAAATTAATGGTGGATGAATCTCCAAGCGCGGGTTACCGTGTTTCGAGGGCTGTTGCATACGACGGTAAATGTTTAAAGTGCTTTCCATAAAATATTGATTAATTTTAAAAAATATCTGATCTCATTGTGTCTCTTATTTTTATAGCGTAATAATTAAAGAATAATAATTGAAGTCTATCTCTCTCTCTCTCTGTGAGGGATCATATTCTATGTCTTTTACTGCAGAGCAAGCGTTTGACGAGGAGCACAGTGCACAGCTACACATGCTCGAAAACAGCTTTCGCTGCATTGAACGTGCTGGATACCTAGTTATGATTCATAGGAGGTTGTTATATTTATTTCCGTGATACTCTCAAGGAGCATCTCGAGCATTTAGTCTGTATTTGGTATACTACACGCAAACGATAAAAAGCAATATGTATCCGCGATACGATAAGGAGATTTTAAGCCACGCGTTTTGGCGCCGAGTAATTTTAGTCGAGAATGTGATGAGCGTGTTCCTGCGTACACAGAAAATGTGCGACGAGCTGGGAGAATTCCTACGTAGCGTATATTTAGTGGAGCGTCGAGGAAGACCCGTTGGACTTGGCGAACTCTATATCGGAATGTCCTGTATTGTGCCTCGTTTCAATCGAGTTGTCCGCGGCGAAGTGATTTACCCGGACTTTGACAGGTACTGTGAGGTGTTACTAGACGATTTCGGCGATATCATTTACATTGACTGGTCTCACCTATTTCATCCGAAACCTCTAGCAAGTATGCTGCTGGCTCTTGTCATGGAGGGTTCAATATACGGACTCGAATGCGTGTATGTTGTAAGTATTGAGCATCTCATCGAAGAAGCGTGCGGTAGCGAAAGTTATCCGCAAGATGGGTCCAGCGTTTGCTCACTCTCGACCATAAAAGAGAACGTGTAGCTGATTCAAAGGCGTGTTTGGCGATCTATAAGCGTGATCGTGTTAAGTTTTTGCGTCGTTACGTAACCAGTGGACGAAACATGGATCCATCACTATACACCAGAGACAAAGGAACAATCGAAATAATGGACTTCACCGACCGAACGTGTTCCGAAGAAGGCGAAGACGGTGCCATCGGCCGGTAAGGTCATGGCCACAGTTTTTTGGGAAGCACGCGGCATAATTTACACCGATCACCTTCTGCCGAAAAAAACAATTAATGGTGAATACTATGCAGCAGTACTGACCCGATTCAACGACGAATTGAAGAAAAAACGTCCACATTTGGCGAGGAAAAAAGTGCTTTTCCATCAAGACAATGCATGCGTTCACACGTACCCAGTTGCCATGACCAATATTCATGAATTTAAATACGAATTGCTTTCGTATCCACCGTATTCTCCAGATTTGGCTCCCGCCGATTACTTTCTGTTTCCAAACCTGAAAAAATGGCTTAGCGGAAAGAGATTTGGTTTCAGAGATGACCTCATCCCCGAAACAGAAACCTATTTTGAGGACGTTCCGAAATCGTATTATTCGGAGGGCATCAAAAAATTGTAAAATCGTTGGAATAAGTGTATCGAGCTAAAAGGAGATTATGTTGAGAAATAAAAATATTTTGGTGCAAAAAAACGCGATTTTCTTTACCAAGCCAACTATTTATTGATCGGCCCTCGTACCGACACTGTTAAGCAGAGTGGGGAGCGTGGAGGTGGAAAAGTGGGGTGGTGGGGGTAGCCGCGTGGTGGAGGAAGGAGTGGGGATAGGTGTGGGATGGAGCAAAGGTGTATACATACTACTAATGTTTAATCTTATTTTAAATCTCAGTACTGTGATCTGCCGCGAATTAAATAATTGTACATTATTTCGTCATTGTTCCTTCTTCGCGTGAAGCGACTCACCGAAGTAGAAGAAATGTGCAAACGTAAGCAACCAAATGCGAGAAATGACCGCTCTGAGCTCGATCTACGACTTGCTGAAATTTGCAAGCGATGTTTATTGTGAAATTCATTGCGATTTTCGATTGTGGTCAAAGGAGTGAATAACTGCTTTGCCGAAATCAGTAAAAAGTTTAACATCAACCTCAACGGTTGATCACGGGTCGGACTCGCCCGAAATATCAGAGTATATTAGCAGATTCAATCAAGAGAGATTGGTTCCGCGTAACGGGCTCAAAACAACAGAATTATTGTACATTCTTTTATTGACATTGAATAGACAACGGAAAGTTGCCATTGCTATAATAAATACCACCATTTCACATAAATTCGCGTTTACACTGATTACTCGAGATTCATCTGCTAATCGGCAAACGATCCTAAAAATAGTAACTTTTTAATATTATACTGGTTACCAAGTAATCTAATTGCGCGGTACTTATCCGCAGCTGCTTGCCCGCACTCGGGTTTGTTGCAGCTATTGCTGTATAGACCTGACGCACGCACAGTGTCTGCGTCGGCCGTGTAGGTGTGTTCCTTCGATACGCTGTACTCGTAGAGGCGTACTGTCGGCATGACGACTGACAGGTCCCTCTCGGTAGTATTGAAGGCCTTAACGTAACATGAACCGTTAACACTACTCACTACAGCTTCCCCCGCATATACGCCATAGCCTAAGTCAAGGCGCGGAAGATAACCAGTAGCCATGTCCGTGTTCTCAACTCGTATTTTACATATCAAGCTAGTACGAGCTTCTAGCGTCACACGATTTTTATTATTTTTGAACGGGAGTTCTTTCCCATCCCATTTGACTTTTTCCTCCTTATAATCAATAGAGGTTTTATTCTTCACATGAAATTCGGAATCAAGAATGGCATCCTGTGGCACCACAAAGTCGTTATCGACCACGTGGAACTCGGATGGGGTACCCTCTATATCTATTTCTGTCGATCCTAGAGTATATACAGGTCCGTCCAAAATACCTTGTAATTTTTATATATCGTCTGAATTTACCGAAACGTTTTCTTTTTGAGATTTCTTTTTTTATTAAGTTAGTGTCCGCCCTAGAATCGGCCAAAAATTCCGCTTTTTTTAAATTTGAGGTGACTCGACTTCTACTACTGAAACGAACGAATGGGTCTTTAGTTTTATCTTCGCGATTCTTCCGCGTCTTGTATTCGGGTGGTTTGCAGTGGGCGCGCATAAGTACCCTCCGGTCGGCTCGTGCCTGCTGCCGACCGTGGCGACCCGTTTCCCGAGGTCCTTTCTTCACGTTGTTTGGCATAGCACGATACTACGTCGTGTCCAGGTTTCCCGCAGTAAACACATGTAATCCTATTCTCGAAACGCGGCGGACCCGACTGTCCTGGTTTAAACGCGATGTTACCGTTGTTATTATTATTATTATTATTATTATTTGTAACGGAACGCATTAAGGCGATCCGCTACTATGACTCACAACCTTCACCACATCTAAACCAACCTACACAAACTGAAATAAGACATAAAATATACCAAAATAAGACAAAGCACACAAAATAGTTCTGGGTAGACAAAACACTCCAGACCGGATCGAAAGAAGTATCGACCGGACGAGGAGAATAGAAAGGACTAGTAGGTACACACGCAGAATTACAAGTACACACCCTAAAAGTAATGGCGTAAATAAGAGGCCTGCCTAGCCAAAGATCACGATGTAAACATAACAGTAGGCGTAACAACAAGAACACACCGGCCTACTAGACCAGCGTAGTAGCCCCCGCCCTACACAATCACCAGACCAAGCCTTAAACATACGGCACAACCCCCAAATAGGCCACTCTATCCAAAAGGCGAGAACATCGGGAACGCCACGGCCCGGCAAACGTAGGAAAGAATTCATGGAACTATCGAGATACCACGACACATAGAGAAAGATCAACAAGGTAACTCCTCATGAAACGTCGCTACGTACCCCCACTCATGAAGAAAACACGAATATTAATAAAACACATAAAACAAACTCATATCGACCAAAAACCAAAAAAAAAACATAGAGAAAAACGATCCTCACGTAGGAGAACACCGGAAAATAACAAAAAACATATAAATCCACAAGAAATCTGTCAAAAACACACCAAGGAAGACATAATTAACCACAATTAATTATCCTGGGCAATTAGTCATCAACGAAACAGCAGGACAGCGGCCTACAAAACAGAGAAAGACCCATAGGGGCCTGAATCGGGAAAAACCATAATCAAACCGGAGAAAAAATAGATAAAAAGTTTGAACCTACAACAAGTAAGAGAATAACATTGTCCAACGAATTTCAACCTCGCAGAAACCTCGCTTGAAACCCTAGAGGGACAAAGATCGGCTAATAATAGAAATTCGAGAAATAACGGTACTCCTACACGTCACCCCGCACCTCTCTCACCTAGTGATTGAAGTGCGACAAACATCACGTGACCTACCTCAAAACACCCTCCCGGGGTCCATCCGCCAACCTATATAAACCGCGACAGGATAAGCCTCGGGGCTCTTGTCAAATCTAATAAGTCAAGACGAAGTGCTGCTCGACAGCACACCGAGAACATAAAAATCACACGTAAAATCTACATGTAACAAAGACGTGTTCTTTCGATCAAACCGATTCCCCTGCATTGCGCTTGGCCGTCGTTTGACCGAACGAACCGAAAGAAACACATACTAACCGTTTGGGAAATACCATGTTAGAACGAGTGTTCGTTTTATCAACTGATTCCCCTGCATTGCGCTTGGCCGTCAGTTGAGTAAACGAACTCATTAGGATACTCTGTGAGGAGTAAGGCTCCCCTGCACTGCGCTTGGCCGCCCCTACTCACAGCGTCAGGGCACACTCCACTAACGGGTCCCCACGCACGGCGTCGTGGCTATCCGTCTCTTGGAGTGTGAAGCAGCACGAGTGACACAAGGTCAAGGGAGTGGCATCCCGACTGAGTGCACCGCGCATTAGACTCGTAGGGTGTACCTGCGTGAGTGGGACCACGTTAGGGCCAGCACTAGCTACCACCTGCATCTTACGGATACCTCGGCTGGTCACAATTAATCAAGAACCAAATCGTACGCCTCTTAATGGCGCGAGAAGGTGCTTAATTAATTACGAATAAAGGCTTCAGTATCCGGGGTCTAGGAAGAGCTAGCTGGTCAAGCTGCGAACCTGGTGTCTCTTGCGAACAGAGAGCTATAGCTAGGGACCCAAACAATAACAAAGCGAGAAACGATAGGTAGGTAAAATCATACACACCACCTCACCACACGACACTCGCGTCCCTACTATAAACTCTTTGCGCGACCATCGGCAGGGCGGAGCCTCAAGAGGCAAAGTCCGCAAACGGGCAGTCCGAAACAATAACATTCGAAATAGCATAACACCAGCTAACGTCCAATGATTAAAATAAGGCGAACCGATACATCTAATGAAAGTACGAAGGAACGCCCCGTATGAGGACCAAGCCCAGCGACTAGGCCACCCCTTCAACATCTAAAATAGAGACACGCAAAACGCAAATGGCCAACAGGATTCTGCCATCCATATCCTAATAGAGATCGAGATCTAACGTCAAAACTATACCAGATTTAACGAACCCGAAATATACAAATTGAGTGTTGAGCTCCGTAAAGATGATATCTAATCACTTTGCGAATTATAAAATCAAAACCTGATTTAAACATGAAATTTCATAAATTCCACATACGTAGGATTAGAAAAATCGCGTACTAACGAACGCGATTCCCTGGAAAATTGATAAATTGAGTGTTGAGCTCCGTGCAAGTGATATCTAATCACTTGGCGAATATTAGAGTCAAAACCCATAAGAAAACATGGAATTTCGTAAATTCCACATACGTAGGATTAGAAAAATCGCGTACTAAGCAACCGCGATCCCCTTGAAATTGATAAATTGAGTGTCAAGCTCCGTACAAGTGATACCTAATCACTTTGCGAATATTAGAGTCGAAACCGATAAAAAAAGGAACTGGAAGCGATTCCTCATAGGTAGACGTTAAGTAACTAATGTAAAGCGAGCGTGAGTTCATAAGAGCGACTAGATCGTTCCACATACCATCCTCCCTACCTTAGCTGAACTAACCATCGAGCAGAAGCTTCTCCAGCAATCACGGGCCTTCCGTCCAGTAAAAATAAAGAAAAGAATTACCCAAACAGTAAAAAAAAGGCCAATGATGAAAGGGTAAACAAAACCGCATGTCTGTCACGGACAAATGCGACGCAACAAAAACCTAAACTGAGGTCTGACCAACAAAAACAATAAAAATTACTAATAACAACCTAATATTGATTGCAAATCTACACATCCACGGATCCTCTCGCTCCCTCCAGCCCAGTGCACGAACTAGTTTCGAGCAAGCTGCCTCTCCACACGATCACGGTAGATATCACTCGGAACAAAATTCAAACTTGACGCGATTTTACACCGCAACCGAACTCTCGCGCATCGTAGCCGAAAACAAAAGTAGTGTTAGAAATCGCGAAACGTTTCATATTATTATTATTATTATTACGAGATGGTTGTTCATCCGGGTGTCGAAGCCAACACTGTTCCGACTCGTGGCCCGGTTTTTTACAGAATGAGCATGAGATTGACTCGGAAGGTTTTATTTCTGGTTTGCCGAATGAAACATGCGGTTTTGGCTCTTGACGTTGTTCTCTAAATTTAGATTTATCTTTCTCGAAATCTTTTTTAACTCTAATTGCGGCTGAATAAGCCTCTGATAATTTTGTATACCCCTCGAGTCTCAGATTTGTACGGAATGTCGGAGGTAGGCCCGCTACGAAGCATTCAAGGGTCTCTACCTCGATGTCTTTTATAATGGTGGCTCATAAGGGCCCTTCTGAAGTTGTCTCCTACTCTAGTATCGCGGCGCGAAGGTCCTTTACCCAACTAATATAATCTATTATATGCTCGTATCTTGATTCAACTATGCTACCGAGTTCCCTGCGATATTGGTTAACCGACTTGCTAGCGCCAAACACTCCCTTCAATACGTCTGTAAATTCTTTAACTGTCTCGAAATTATCGTCCTCCACCGCGTTATATGCTCTTCCCTTCAATTTGTTTCTTAACAACCGAGCGAGCGTCGGCTCTTGGTTAATAGGGAACATATCTTTTATTCTATTGCATGCTCGAGTGAATTTCATCAGGGGGATTTTTTCCCCATTAAATGTCGGCACGCTTTCCACCGCGTCTTTAAACGATAGTTGTGGCCATCTAGGGCCGGTGTACTGTGGGTTGTGTGAGCCCGAGCTTAGGTCTGGGGCCCCCTCCCTACTGGTACCCTGCTGGCCAGACTGGACGTCTGCGCGGATTTGGACAACCTTCTTTTGGAGCAAATTAAAATTAGTCATCATATTTACCAACAACTGTTCAACCCTAGAATTTAAATTTGTATCATTGTTTTTGGTCTGATCTTGATATGAGCATTGTTCCTTCCTTTCTCTATAACGCAAACTGTATTCTTTTTCTTTATTATCAATTTCATTAAGTCTTTCTTCTGCTTCTTGATTTTTGAGGTGAAGAGCTTCTTCTTGTTCCTTTAATTGTTGTTGTTTACGCAATAACTGTTCTTGGAGGATTTTTACCTCGTCCTCGTTGAGAGTGGGTTTTTTTACTACGAGTATCCATTTTAGTTTAACAAAATATCCAAAAAAATAGTCATACAGAAAATGTATCCCACCGCTGTCACCAGAAAATGTAACCTGTTACGTCCTTGATTTTAGTATTGAATTTTTAAAAAGGATCGTACGGTCGTTGATAGGGCCAGTCTCGATTTAACCGGGATTCACCGGTAGGGATGAGGCCGTTTCTAGTATGAATTTATCCTTGGATATTCTGTCGTTGTAAAAAAAATATATATATATTGTAACGGTAATTTTTTTCGTTAACATATATTTTTATTTATCGTGGGAATTTGGGCTCGATCATATAACTAATTAATTGAGACTTCATGGTGGTTGAGAGTGAGGCTTTATTCGGAGAAAACAGTTTCATAAAAAAACGTCACTCTTTAATTTAGGTCACTCGGACTCCGCATAATGACTATTTTAACTTCGCAATTGGCGATTATTTCTACAATTATTCTATTATTTCGGGTGCACAGATTCTCGGTATTCTTCGTAAGTCTGTTATGGTTCTGTACAACGGTATCACTGTATATTCGATGCGCAGATATATCGTACCACTGGCTATTTTGCCTCGCACTCACTCCTTCGATAGAGCGTATCAGCTCTATTTACGATTCTTTCTCTTTTACTCTTATTATGCTCGTACACACTTTATTCATATTTGTTAATCCTATGCATCTTAATTCTACCTATTTCTTATTCTCTACTTTTCCTAATTCTATCTTCCGCTCTATATCGGAATTCGGGCATTCCGACGATTATTTTCACGCTATTTCTTAGTATTCGAGCATCAATTCTCAGTACTCTTGGGCTCGTACCTCGATGACGCGTTAACGCCCTGGTATTCCCTCGCTACCCACACATATACCGCCTCACGCATAAGTTCACTACTTGGACAAAGTGTATAAACTCTGTGTACAATTCTTTCTCACTTATTCCCGTTTCACTTTCTCTCTGTCTTCCGTTTACGCACACGATGCCTGCAACTCTTATTTATATCGTCGGTTTTAAAAGTCCATACCATTTCATCTTATTCTACGCTCTTATTTTGATGCACTTATTCTAATACAAAATGCTTACAATCTACTCACTTACTTGTATTAATTCTCCTACGCATCTACTATATTTAACTTATCTATTACGTACATTGTGGATATTTGATAATTTCTACAATTATTATTCGTTATTGTTTATGATTTCGGCACTTCCTCGGCTAAAGCCACCACTCACTGGTTTTTATTTTTCCGGAGTGACTGCAGACTCTCAGATAGATATGATTTGAAAAACTTCTGGAATGACTATTTTTAATTAGAATTTTTATGTTCTCAATTTCCGCACCTCCTCCGTTTAAACTATTTCGCCAAGAGAGCGTCTCTCTCCCCGCACCGACCTTTTATAGGCCCCCCCCCGCCTCAGTCCCCTCTGCCTATTTCTCCATCATAATTTTAAATATAACGCATTTCCTGACTTTTGCGGTACGCCGCTGCCGCGTTCACCGCCTTCCCCTCGCCTCCCAGCAAAACCAGCTGGTCGCTGACCTGCTGTTTACGTCAGTGAGGGAATTTCGGAGCGGCGACAGCTCTAGTTTTTGCATTAGGGGCGATGGCCTATTGCCGGCAAAACTCGGTACGCCTGTACCGAGTCTGTCGCACAGGTGTATTAATGCTTCTTAAATATACTCAGGCTCTTCTAGCCGTTCGGAATTATAATATCGCTCTAACGCATGTAACTATGTTACAATATATATATGAAGACAATTTGAAATGTTTCTACTCACCGATTGTTGTCATCTATGGTGTACATAGCTGCTGGCTGCGTGAGCGGAAGAGCGTAGCGGGTAGTAAATTCAGTCGACGGTGACTACAGGTATGCCGGCCCAGAATCGGTCGAGAATAAGCAGGTCCTCGAAGTCTGGAGTGTCGGTGTATTTGACGAGTCCGTGCGGACTGATGGGGGTCCAATGGAACACGAAGGCCTGCTCGTTGATAGAACGCTCGAATGTACCACGATAATGTTTGTCGGATGTAATTCGCAGCAGCGATCGCACGTTAGAAATTTTTATGTTTTGGAAAGGATTTTCCTCGATTTCCCTCCCGATAGAGGAGATAGCACTTGGTTTCAGCGGTATGCCAAGGGCAAGTGAACAATTGTCTATTTCGGTGTATTTTACTGCAGAATAGCTTCCATTATTTGGTATTCTCTTGAATATAATGAAGAAACGGCGCATAGCCTTTCTACGACCACCTCTATGTCTGCCCATGTGTGGGAATAGGACGAAAATAGGTGGCTGAGGAAGGTTTTTTTAAACGCTGTACCGCTGATGCAAGCGAAACGACGAATTATTTCTTGGTCTAACTTATGAGTGTAGTGGAAAGGGTAGCACGTGCCAGTGGAAGCGCGATGCTACAATAGATGAATGGGTGAAAGCGAAGCTAGTGATCGCTCGAAAGGATTTATGAATGAACGACGTAGAGGCGTATAGATTGAGAATACCACGAGAATTTAAATAGAACAATTAAATTATGCACAACGTTGAAATGAAAAAAGGAACAAATAACTTTTAAAGTGGATAGGTCGCGAAATAAATTCAACACTGATATCATTTTAGTATAATTATTAGAACTCACACTTAAATGGTTTACACTTAGTCACAATGTTTTATAATTTTAGTTTAAGAATTGAAACCGTGTTGTATTCTTGTCAGTCCGCTATGACCGCCTCGGATTCTACTTCTACGAGGATACAACAACGCGATATAAAAATTCGCAGTAACGTTAAACCTTAAAGACCGATTGTCTAAGGCTGAGATTTTAACTTGTAACTTGCAACTCGACTGTCGCGTACTGATTTATTAATGATCTCTGAATTTCTAATAATCTGGCTGGCTGAATTAATAATCAAGAATAATATTGCCGCGCGCTCTTGGCCACGCGTATATATATGTCGTCGGGTGCTGCACGCTAAGGTGGAGGTCGTGTCATTTTGGCGTGTGTCCTCCCTCCTATGCGTCCATTATCTTCGGACAAAGGAGATCGCCATATACGGTAGTGTTTACGGTGATCTAATTGTTTTTGATACGCGGACCAACACTTCTTACAATTAAAAAGTTTGCGTTGCAGATTCAGCCAAGGTACTACGCATCGATACATTTCAACGTTACGATTCAACGTCTACTATAAACGATACTTCTTGGAATTTACACAGTTTTGCGTCGCAGATTTAGCTAATCTACTACGCATTGATACCTTCTAAAGTTAACATCATGATTCTTATTTCAATTATTCTAGTTATATTTATTTCCAGCTTCAACAAGAGGCCATAGCGTACGCATGTATAAATGCAATATGTTGTCTCTCTCTAGCAACAGAATTGCTAGGGCGTGGCATGCATATTCAGGGGATGGACAGGTTGGAGCGTCTAGCTGGCGTCTTCTTCAAGTGGTTACAGGTGGTTCTTTAATATGTCATTTTAAGCGAGCCCACGAGTGCAAGCCACTCGGCATCCTCGCATTGTATTTTATATTTGAAATAAGTAAAATATGAAAATAAATATATTATTAATTTATTAAATTGGAACTCCAATATATATATTTCTAAAATTAATATTTTTATAATGAACAAGTTCAAACCGAGTATTTCATAATCATCATTAATTGAACGAGGTTATATATAGTATAGTAAATTACGTAATAGCGAATCGCATATGACCAAGGAAATGACCTATCCTAATAGTTCCGTCTCTCTTCCTTACGCACGTATAGCTAGTACCACTCGGTCAGCTGTTTTGTACTCACTCGCTTTCGCACTCGTGAGGAGACACAGGACGTAACAGACTGCATAGGCAGGTCCAAATTCTGGTGAGATCGCGCAACTACGCCACCCTCCACGAGTCCGCAACGGGAGCGATAGAAATCACTAACGTGGTGCAGCCAAACGAAGGGGTAGGTGGAGCACGAAGCCACCGCAGAAGGTCCCAAGGCGCACCACCCCGGGAGGGGAAAATTCCTTCACCTGTGGGAGGTCAGGGCACGTGGCTCGAGACTGCACCCGCAGATCGGGAAGAGTGAGCCTACCGATGCCCAGCGAGAATAAATTCATACACCACGTCGACGTCCGCCCAGATCTCTGCTCCATGCAGGAGAATCGAGTGCGTCACCGACATTAGAAGCCGGCGTCTGCTGGTCATTGGTCCTCTCACGTTCGCCATGAGACGACTCAGTGCTGCTATCATAGTCGCCGCTTTGTCTGTCGCTTTCCTGATGTGTTCCCAGAAGGTTAGTTTGGTGTCCAGGGTCATGCAGAGATACCTCACTGCGCCCTTCGTTTCCACTTCTTCGTATCTGACGCGCATGCGCAGTATGTTCGGGATCCATTTCCGAGTGAGAACTACTATCTCCGTCTTCTGCGTGGCTAGGGTCCCCCATCCATTGGTGCGTCCGCCTCATGACCTGGTTAAGACGCCTTTGTGCCGCTTCGGGGTCTTTTGCTGTGATGACCGCGGCGACGTCGTCGGCGTACCCTATGATGATGATGATGATGATGATGATGATGATGATGATGATGATGATGATGATGATGATGATGATGATGATGATGATGATGATGATGATGATGATGATGATGATGATGATGATGATGATGATGATGATGATGATGATGATGATGATGATGATGATGATGATGATGATGATGATGATGATGATGATGATGATGATGATGATGATGATGATGATGATGATGATGATGATGATGATGATGATGATGATGATGATGATGATGATGATGATGATGATGATGATGATGATGATGATGATGATGATGATGATGATGATGATGATGATGATGATGATGATGATGATGATGATGATGATGATGATGATGATGATGATGATGATGATGATGATGATGATGATGATGATGATGATGATGATGATGATGATGATGATTTATCCACTCCTCGGTATTTAGGATGAGCTTGTGGGTCCATCGGCCGTGTCCTCCATTCTCCCACCTATCTTGCCACCTTTCCATCAGCTCTGCCCTGGCTTCTGAGCCTTCCTTGCCTTCGTACTTAGCCGTTCTCTCGAGAGACAGAAGGTCTATCGGCGGTACCCCAGCGATTACCCCGGCTGCATCCGCAGAGATTGTCCAATATGCGCTTGTAATCCTAATTATCATCAACCGATGATGATGATGATGATGATGATGATGATGATGATGATGATGATGATGATGATGATGATGATGATGATGATAAATACATCACCGATAACGGACCGATAATCAACGCTAGTAAAATACTATATAGTACAAAATAACGGTCAATTGAGCAACGCGAGATACGCCTCAGGCCGTTCAAATCCCTCGCATCAACCTATCAATTACGGGACGACGGCCGAATACGCACTCTACAGGCTTACCATGAATAATAAAGCGGAGTCCAAGAAATTAAAACAAGATATCAATATGTTACATAAATATATAAAACAAATAATCGTTAATTAAGCTGAACAATACGCAACGCGATCTATAACGTGACAATCCCTCTCACACGAAACACGCAACGGGATGACGTATTAACGTGCGCACGACTTTACAATAAACCATAAATAAAAAAAGCAATAGAAATGTGTAGCTCGGTTCGACAGGTAGATTGCTCTTAACAAAAATCGCATACGATTGTCGAGTTGCGAAAGTTGCATCTTCCCACGCGGCATGCTGCGATGCAAGGTCCCGTAGCTGGCCAAAATCGGAAAATACGATGTGTTCTTTCTCACTCTCTTTCTCGGTACGTTCGATCGTGTAAAAAAAAAAAGTACAAATAAAAATCATTTAATACCGTACTAAGTAATCTTACCGGTGCCCTACGAGATCGTGTTGGAAGCCGTCGGGCGTGGAGGACGTAGCGTATGAGGGCCTGATATTTCGCCACGTTACATAGGTGACAAGACAGCGTTACTCTGCGATAGAATAAGGCCCAGACTACGAAGGGGTAAGCTTGGCGGACCGGGCGTGTCGCACGGTCTCGTCGTGCAGATGCACGCGGTCGCCAACGCTGTATACTTTTATGATTTTCAGTCAGACTTCAGGAGCAGGGCAGACGACGCCACTGTTGCAGTTGCTCGCGTCGGTCATGGTGTTGTTTCACTTCAGGCTTCTGTTTCACGGCCAAAGCGAGCGACTCGAGAGCGATCTCCGCCTTATCGAGGGGAGTGAATTTTTCCCCTGCAGTTCTACATTGCTTTTCGTCACTTTGGTCTCCGGTTTAGGACAGCCTTCCTTTATTACCCTGCATTGAGCTCCTATGCCCGTTTTGAGGGTGAACACACCGGTGGTTACCAGCGGTGCGATTATTTCGAAATCGTTTGCGGTAACGCTCGATGCCGGCACCGTTACTTGAAGCAGCTGCAGCGTTGTTTTATCCGCTGCCTTCTTTTTCTTATTTGCAGGCCTCTGCTAGGTAGTGAGCATATTCAATCTCTGCGCGCCCAGCGTTTCGGTCGCTGCAGTAGCTCGGTCTGGCCCCGCCGTTACCATGTTTTTCGTATTCTAGTTTCCCGTGTCTTTCGGCCGTCGGGGCTGCTATGCTGACTGTCGGCCTGCTTCTGTTCTGCGATAACCTCTTCCTACAGTCTTTCCACACGTGCTCCCCTTTTCTGGTAAAAATTGCAGATCATGTCGATGTTATGTATCATCCTGCTCTTACTTGGTACTGGTAGGCTTAGTCGTCCCGATCCCCGCGTGCAGTGTCGAGCCATGTGTTTTCCGCACGTCCAACAATTTTTCCTTTGTCTTCTCGGCCTGCCGTACCTACCTTAGGCTGCACCATATTCGTAATCTCGATGGCCCCGTTACGGACTCGTGGAGAGTAGTAAAATTGCATGACCTCACCAGGATTTGGACCTACTCATGCATTCCATCTTCGTAGTTGGCCTGGGCGCCCTTCCACGTGATCCTTCCGACAGTTCGCGTCTCCGTTTCCGATGTGTCGTCTTCGCTGAGCTTTTCTATGATGTCGACGGCGATTCGTTCCGCCCTTGCAGTGTATACGGCGGTATCTTCCCTTTGTCCCTGCTGGAGAGAGTTAAACTTGACCTGCAGTGCGGTCAGTGACTTCCGCTTCTCGTACAAGGCATCCAGCTTGGTCTTGAGCTGTGCCACCAAGAGGATGGTTTTGTGCTTTATCTCTCGGCTGCTCTACCTTCAAGCTTATTGCTGAACACCAACTCCAACAGTATCTCGTGATCCACATCCGCGGTTCTCTTGACGACGGTCTCGCAGGATCATAGGAAGATGTCAAGCTCATCGGTGTTGCTTCCATCAAAGTGCTTTATGTTTTTTAGAGCCAACCCGAAGTCCAACGTTCGTCCATGTGGATTCTGTGACCACGTCTGATCCCTTCAGAACGTGCGATCTTTCGGAGGGTAGTCTCGTCCCTCAAATCGGGTTTGCCTCTGCCGCGGCGGTGGTGGCGAGTGTTCTCCCTACTATGACCTTCACAGCTTCTGTATGAGCTCGGCGTTTTGCTCCTGTCGGGACTGGATGAGTTCGTACTCGTCCCTACCTTATTTAACGTACCGGCCAGGTTCCTTCTCGCTGACGATACGTCATCGCCATGGAGCTTGAGCTCCAGCTCGAACTCGCACTGACCCTGCTCGTAGACGCGCTGCATACTTTCGAACTCGCGTCGAGCTCCCTCTATGCTGCGGTGACTCCTATCAACCGCCTCGTACCGCTCACGCACTCGTTCCGGCAGTGGCTGGGTTGTCGTACCAGTGGCCGTCGGCTACCCTACGCGGTCTATCGTTCGGAGGTGCTGAATCTCCTGCTGAATCATTGCCTCGGTGATGTTTTCCGGTGTTCGTCGCCGGTGGCCATATTGAACGGATCGTCACTGATAGTACTGTCGTAATCTCCGAATGACGCACCCCTAAGCGGATTTATACTAAACTGTGCAGTCAGTCACCCACGAAGACTTCTTGCCTGATGGCGGGAATTCGTCCCGATAGTGAAAGTTCTGACAACGCTCTGCGCGTCCTGAACGCGATGTCCCCGACTGGTGCAGCTAAACTGGCCGCGGATTACACACCATCGCCAGGTAGCGTAGTATCTAGCGCATTTTCCCTGCGTTTTAGTCTCGCATTGCTCTTTCCTGGCATGTGGCGGCGATCACGGTTAGCTTTAGTTTAAAATATTTCCCCTATACGTGAAAAAAAATTTCTTGTTCTGAATATTTTAGTCGAATTTCGTAGCTCTAAGTGAAATATTTTCTTCAGACTAGCGCGACCTACTGGCTTTGGTTTTAACTACTAGGCCGTGTGTATTGGTAATATATGTAACCGCTATTTACAAATAGATGATCTAGTATATTATCAATCCTCTCCATGGCGGTGATCCTTGAGTGCTGTTGACCTGTTGTCAGGTAGCTCTTTTCTGTAGTTGATCGTAAACGCCCTTACTGATGCCTTTGATCTGTTCCTTCGGTGGTTCCTGGGTTCATCCTTCGGTGCATCGCCAACTATTGCGAGACGGCTTTTTCAAAAGTTCGCTTCTGTGATCACTTGATTTGCACACTTGTGCGTTATCCGCGCCTTAACGCATCACCGTGAACCGGGACGTTCAACTGTTTGGCGGCTATATGTAGGATCGCACCGAATGTACACAACGCGACATTGCGCGTGATTAGATGGGTTTTCACGTAGTACGCTGCTGTGCTTAGCATAAGTTGTAGTCGTCACTTCAATGTCACTGTTCAATGCACTTCACACTAACCAATGTCTCTGATTGCCTGCGTAAATTGCGTATCGCAAACACTTCAGCAGTATCTCACCGCTCCCACTAAAATGTTATACCAGAAACACGTAATTGAATATTACTGTCGTCGGCATAATATTGGGTCTGGGAAAAAGTTCGTGGCGTTCTTCCCGACAGATGACATCAATTGCAAATAAGTCAGGAAACACGGATCGCAGCGACACCACTAAACGCTCGTTGGAGAGGTGACACTTCGAGCGTTACTTTGAGTGTATAAACATCGAAATTGGTACGGCGGTTGGAGAGTTGTTTGCGTTTAATTATGGAGAAAAGTAATAAAAAATTGCGCTATATTTTGCAATATTATTACGACAAATTGAGGAACGCTGCGCAGGCTTGTGAAAAAATTTGTGGTGAAATGGTTCGTTCGCTTTGGTTCTGGTAATTTTGATGTGAAGGATGAGTCACGCTCTGGTCGTCCAATCACTGAAAAAGCTCATGAAATTCTTGAAAAAGTCCAGCAAGATAAGCATATCAGCAGTGTCGATATTGGTATGGAGCTAGGCATTGACCACAAAACTGTTTTGAACCATTTACACAAATATGGCTACAAAAAGAAGCTCGATGTATATTCCTAATGAGCTGAGCGCGAAAAACATGATAGACCGAATTAACATCTGCGATGCGCTGCTGAAACGCAATAAAATCGAGCCATTTCTGAAACGTGTCATAACTGGTGACGAAAAATGGATCATGTACGACAATCGGAAGCGTCAACGATCGTGGACAAGGGATGGTGAGTCGTCACAAGCGTTCGCGAAGCCGGGATTGACGTCGAAAAAGGTGATGCTGTGTGTGTGGTGGGACTGAAAAGGAATCGTTCACCATGAGCTACTTGCAGTTGGTCAGACGATTGAATCTCAACTCTACTATTGACAACTAGAGAGATCATGCAAAGCGATTAAAAGAAAACGGCTCGAATTGATTAATAAGAACGGTGATGTCTTCCATCATGACAACGCCCGACCACACACTTCTTTGATGACCCGTGAAAAATTGCGAGAGCTTGGTTGGGAAGTTTTGATGGATCCACCGTATAGTCCAGACATAGCACCCTCTGACTATTACTTATTCCGATCTCTTATTAGCTGCTTTCAAAATAAGCCTGTGAAAACCACTTGAGTCAGTTTTTCAACCAGAAACCACAGAATTTCTTTACCGATGGCATCATGACTCTACCCGAAAAATGGCGAAACATTGTTGATAATAATGGAGCATATTTGGTTTAAATTAATTAATTTTCACACTATGAGAAAACCAGTTGAATTTCATTAAAAAAGCGCCACAAACTTTTTCCCAGACCCAATATTTAAAAAGTTATTATTTTATGATCGTATACTGATAAGGAGAGGGATCTTGAGTGGATGAGATAGTGCGTGAATTTACCATAAAAGAATATATTTATCGTTTATTATAGATAACGCCAACTTTCCGTTATCTATTATGTTGCATGAAAAATGATTAAAGTACAATACGTGTTCGAGTTACTAATGAGAAACCAACCGGTTTTTATCGAATTTATTTAAGGACTAATTTTGCTAAAGGTAGTTACCAACTAACTTTGGCGAAATTTGACGAGTAATTCAACGAATTTGCAATTGAGCTACAGAGCGGTCGCTGTTCGCGCTGCAGTCACTTCGTACGTCACCACATTCTTTCTACGTCGCAAGCGTGCGGTCTTGTGCCCGTGCGAAGGCGGGATAATGTAACAATAATGTTGAAACAAATATATTTGAATATTCCACTGCCTAACAATAGGCTAACGCAAAAATTAAAAACAAATGATTTTCGGTAATCGCAGTTAGCAACCGCATCTACGAAAATCAGTCTAAAGGTAGGTTCAAGATAGATTGGTTGGTTCTTCGTCGGAGACTCGAGAACATCGAAACCTTATATTTAACACTGTATTTTATACTTGGGTTTTATAATAAATAACGGGAAGTAGCCCGTTATTTACTACAAACTCCAAGTGACTCGTTTTTTTTCTGATCCCGATAAAAACATTTTGAAATATTATCCTGACGACTGTAGATTTCCATTGACGCGTTATCGATTTTGGCCACACCTATTTCTTTGGTGTGCTATTATGTGGTTGTGCTTCGGCCTCCTGTTTTTTCTGCTATCCTGATGGATCTTCCATTTCCAGCCTTAGCCCTTAAGATTTGTTTTATCGACTGGTAATAAAATTAAGTCAACTCAATTTTATTTTAACTTAAATTTTATCGCATTGAGATTTCTTAAATGATTATTCTAATAAAATAAACCTATTTATTTGTGGAGAAGCGCCTTTGGAAAGACGTTCCATTATAATGCATTATATTGTTTTGCGTGACAGTAAAATTGTATGCGAATGTTGACAGCGATATTGTTGGATAATCAGCTGGCGCACGGCGATCGATATTCGTCATGCGCCTACCTGTTGCTGTGCCTGAGCACACGACTCTCGGCTGAGCCGAGGATGGCCGAAGCAGGGCTTCGCGGAGCCGAGGCTGTGCCTCGTTGGCACGCCGCGTCGAGCGAGAGGATGTCTCTCTCGCTTGACTTCGGTTTCGCTCACTAGCTATCTCGCTCAACTGACTTCAGCGCCCAACGACGCTTTCATACTCGCAGCCATGTTGAAAATTTAGACACTTTCGCAACAGCATCGAGGAACGGCACACATAGCGCACTATTTGGACCTTTCTCGTTGGCTTCTATCTCTGGATTCACTCATCACTAGCTCTCAACAGGACTCAAAATCAGGTATGAGTACACTGTTATAATTTACCGTAAATTCAATGGCAATGAGGAGTTGGATGCTCATCGGTACATCAACATTTTTGGTCTCACTGTTTGGCGGCATTGCAGCACATGTCACGCCACGTTTTCTCTCAACATAGTTTGCCGGTATAATTAATATAATTATGCAGGTGTACTATATTCACTGTACTTTTCCCCAGAACATCTGCTGGAAGAGTACAGCGACTACACACTGCTCATTTTGTGCATCCTCATTATGTGTTGTATTGTGCTACGCAGTGCTGCCTGCGTAGCTAGTCTCATGCGTGTAGAGCACTCAAGCCATTTCAATTGCAAGTGCTCTCATTTGTTCACTGCAACCTCTCTTCATTAAGCAGCTGAGAGCTTGCTGTGAATTGTTATACCACCTTACGCACTCATTTATCTCATAGCGTGGCATGCTCTGCAGCACTGGCTGTGGTGCGTACACTGCTCTCAGCACATGCAGCACAATTAATATAATTGTGTGCTGCAACAGCTCAAATTAAATTCAGCCACATTAATTAAATTCAGTTGTTAATTCTCAGAATTTTGGTGCAATTATTTATATTATTTTGTATTCTTTCTAAATTTGGTCTCTCTTGTATTTATTTTCACTTTCGTAATTTTTCTAATAGTCACAATTTAATTGTATTTGTGCGAAAGGTACAATGAACCACTTTCTCCAAATTCCATCGACGAGTCTGGTTTATTCTCACCCTGTCATCGAGTGAAGCTTTATTAGTTTCAATATATTTCAGATCTGTCAAACAACACCATCGGACGGAATCTCAAACAGATATATTTAATATGACAAGCTACACTCGTGGGGAATTACTATGTTTGAGCCACAAATTTTGATGAATGATCCACAATATGATTGCCTTACAGCCCAATTATCGGGGTTGAAATAATTTCGAATACATGTTTTACGAAGTACGTATCCATAGTTTCTAGCCTAGTCTTGATATTCTCGAACGCGTTTTCCAAGAAATCTTTGGAATCAATTAATTTGTATGCAGCTGCACTTGTGACACTCTTGCCTAGCTTCCGGTGGACACATGATATCACGGAAATATGCACCGTTAAATTATTTAACTGTCTAGTTCTAATGCTTGTATGTGAATATCAATGCGACTGAATATTTAAACAAGCATATCAGCTGTTGATCATTACCAAACGACGTCTTGGGAGTATCGTCGACATCACTTCGATGCCGACTCTCCAAATACTTGTGCATTCCTGTAATCTTTATTACCACCGGATGTAACAAAGTAAACCGCTCCATGCGGGTAACACGAAATGAGCAGAGTGTAATATAGAGTATGCTACGAGGGTCAATCAATAAATAGTCGGCCTTGCGCCATCTGTTGGTCGAGGAAAGAAATCAATAGCGACGTTTAGTAGTGCCATCCTTCACATAACTGTTGTCAAAGTTTCAGCTCGCTACGATGTTTAGTTTGCGTTTGACAGCCATCGAAAGACAAACAACTTTTGTGTTTTTACAAAAATGGAAAAAATTGAGTATCGTGCAGTGATTTGATTTTTGTTTTTGAAAAAGAAAATAAACAATGAAATTAAAGCGGAGCTAGACGAAGTTTATATGGACCTTGCACCTTCGTTATCAACCATAAAATATTGGACAGCTGAATTTAAACGCGGTCGTACGACCATTGTTGACGATGAACGTTCAGGTTGTCCAAATGACGTCGTCATACCAGAAACAATTGAAAAAGTCCACGATATAATGTTAAATGATCGGAGACTAAAAGTGCGTGAGATTGCTGAGGCCACAGGCATATCATATGGCTCAGTGATTTCAATCATAAGTGATCAGTTGGGTATGAAAAAGTTATCGGCAAGATGGGTGCCGCGTTAGCTCACCGTCGACCATAAGAGAGAGCGTGTAGCTGATTCAAAGGCGTGTTTGGCGATCTATAAGCGTGATCCTGTTGAATTTTTGCGTTGTTACATAACCGTGGACGAAACATGGATCCATCACTATACACCAGAGACAAAGGAACAATCGAAGCAATGGACTTCACCGACCGAACGTGCGCCGAAGAAAGCGAAGACGATGCCATTGGCCGGTAAGGTCATGGCCACAGTTTATTCGGAAGCACGCGGCATAATCTACATCGATTACCTTCCGTCGAAAAAAACGATTAATGGCGAATACTATGCAGCCGTACTGACCCGATTCAACGACGAATTGAAGATCAAACGTCCACATTTGGCGAGGAAAAAAGTGCTCTTCCATCAAAACAATGCACGCGTTCACACGTGCCCAGTTGCCATGGCCAAAATTCATGAATTTAAATACGAATTGCTTTCGCATTCACCGTATTCTTCAGATTTGGCCCCCTCCGACTACTTTCTGTTTCCAAACCTGAAAAAATGGCTTGGCGGAAAGAGATTTGGTTCCAGAGATGACCTCATCGCCGAAACAGAGACCTATTTTGATGACCTTCCAAAATCGTATTATTCGGAGGGCATCAAAAAATTGGAAAATCGTTGGAATAAGTGTATCGAGCTAAAAGGAGATTATGTTAAGAAATAAAAAGATTTTTGTCCAAAAAAACGCGATTTTCTTTACCAAGCCGACTATTTATTGATCAACCCTCATATATGTGCGTATTACGTGTTTTTTTAGATTTCGTCTCCACGAACCTTGGAAGTACCGCTCGACATGAAAAAAATTGCTTTCGAACGCTTTTTATTTGTGTCACTAAGTGCCTGAAGTATCTCCCCCCCCCCCCCTTTATCTAGCGAATGGCTTGGCAGCTATCGGATCAACGGTGCTAGCAACATATACGTGCGTTAAAATTTCTCACTCGACGAATGTGGTGTGGGCGGCCATTATCGCTGCCACAGTGACACGTGATTAGGAATACGTGAAATGATCAGGCAATCATGGTGAGTGTGATTATCGGTTGGTATGTGCAGGTGTACGTGTTGGTAACTTATCACCTACAACAGCAAAATATAGACAATACGGCCAACTACGACGAGTATCGGTGCTCCGCTTGCAAAAAAGCAATCGAAAGTCAGCTAGTACGATGCAAGAATCGTGATCTAGTACAGTTCCAGGGTCAATCTGATACATTTAATGCAGAAGATGAACTTCCGAAGATAGTGACGCCAACAGCAGGCGGTAGCAGAGATTGACTGGCATCGACTGGAACCTTGGAAAGAACCAGAGGTATGAGTTCATCGATAACGGTTCACGCAAAAATAAACTGGCTGATAAAAACAGTGAAAGCAATGAAGGAAGAAATCGCTTGCAAAAATGAAATGAAGGAGATGATCCAAGAGATAATTGGTGCAGAAAATGAATTTAAATTGACCGATGAAGAATTAGTTAACACCATTAAGATGCAGAACGGGATAGAGAAAACCAAAGGAAGCGAGATGAAAATGATGAAAATCATGAAAAGACGAATGAAGGCGCTGAAAAAAGGCAAGCTCAACGTGGGATGGAGAAAATGTCCGTTTTTCAATCACGTAAACGTAAAGCGATGCTTCAAATACTGGGGCTATTATCATATAGCGAAGAATTGTACCAGAGAAGAAACCTGCTACAAATGTACAGGAAAACTCAACACAAGAGAGTGTACAATAAATAAGAGTAAGTGTGTATACTGTACGTTTCAAAACCGAACGTACAATCTGAAGATAAATGTAGAACATAGTGTACTCGACCGGGAATGTCCAACATACAAATGAGCGTTGCAAGAGGATGAGATGGACAGAGTAGCAATCACAGAAAGAAGAGACGTTATGGTACACGAATGCGCAAAGTCTTTTAGCACATAACGATGAGATACGACATCAGGTGCTTGACAGAGTGAAACCTGAAATTATATCGTTATCGGAGACGAGGGTGACTGCTGAAATCGGGAACAGTGAAGTGTATATACCGGGCTATAGTGTAAATAGGTGCGATGCAGAGAATAGGAATACAGAAGGAGCCATGGTATACGCAAAAGACGGTATTAAATATGAATTAGTAAAGAAGAATAAAATAGGGTCAAGCTGCTGAAGTGTAGTAATAGAGGCCAATGACAAGAGATACCCTTGATCAAAAAGTTTTAGGACTTTATTCATAAAATCGAAAATACAAATTTCCTCATCAAAATCGATATGGTCCCCTTCAAAGTACTCCCCATCGACTGCAACGCACTTACGCCAGCGTTTAATCCAATCCTCGAATCACCGCTGGTACTCAATTTTCGGTAAGTTCATCGGAGCCGTCTTCGATTTTTTCATGACATCGTCTCGGATGCACTCACGCGTTCCGCGAAGCGGTTATTTAAGCCGGGAGAATAGGAAAAAGATGCTGGGAGCCATATCAGGTGAATTCGAAGGCTGCTGGATAGTAATCTTGTTGTTTTTGGTCAAAAACTCACGGATAAGTATCGCATTGTGCGACTGTGCGTTATCGTGGTGCAAAGTCCACGAGTTGTTTTCCCACAAATCCGATCTTTATTGGCGAATTGCTTCACGCAAACATCTCATAACGCCCAAATAATACTCTTTGTTGACTGTTCGTTTTTCTGGCAAGAATTCATGGTGCACAACACCGTTGTAATCCATGAAAACCGTAAGCATCGCCTACTTTCTTAACTGAAAACGACGTGGTTTTTTCGGTCTCGGCTCATTCGGTGCACGCCATTCACTCGCTTGATGTCTGAATTGCGTGTCATACTCATAAATCCACGTCACGTCTCCAGTGATGATCCGATTGATAAATGTTTGGTCGGATTCGGCCTTGGAAATCATATCTTTCACGATTTCTACGCGGTCCTTTTTTGCATGAAATTGAGGTCTTTCGGAACCAGTTTTGCAGCGACACGTCCGAGGCCCAAATCACTAACCAAAATATCTTGAGCGAATCCATAAGCGATGTTCAAATCCGCTGTCAGCTTTCTGATGGTCAATTTGCGGTTATCGGCCAACATTTCTTTGATTTTGTCTATGTTCCGAAAATCCCTTAAATCCGTTTTTCACACAAAATTTAATGCAAACTCGTTGATGCACAGTTGATGCCATTTTCAAACTTGTAAAAAATCGAAAACACGCTGAAAGGTAGATGTACTCAGTACAGCGTAACTTTTACAAATGTCAACCTATGACGCTTAATTTGGAGAAAAGTGTCAATGACAAATGTGGGAACCTAACAAAAAAAATCCAATCGGATGTTCGACAGCGCCACACGGTGGCCGGTCCTAACACTTTCTAATCAAGGTGGTATAAAGGAGTTTTAATAGTGCTGTACTATTCACCGAGTGCATCAGATGCGGAATTTATAAGACTCATAGAGGATGTAGCTGAAAAGTTAACAATAAAAGGAAATTGTTTAATAATAGGAGATTTTAACATAGATGTCAAGGGAAACTCGTTCTATACGAAACAACTAATATTAGTGTTGAGAATTCCAGTTGAAGATGTTGGTTGGAATCTGCAATATATTGAAAATTATGAGTTTTCACTCACGGCAGGGAAAAAGAAACCAGACACATAGTTGTTTTAACGAGAAAGTGGTTTTTATTGTACCATCGACTCTTCTGCTGTAGAATAATTTGGAAAATATATACAAAATATTACAAAATGTATAAACAGTGAATTTAAACTGGAAAGCACACAATTAATATAATGACATGTGAAGAGGTAAGTGTGATGCAGCTTGCGCTGCAGAGCACGACACAGAACGTGAGCTGAGAATGCACAAGCAGGTAGAACGAGTTCACAGCACTTTTCCAGAATGCTCAATTGTGGAAATGTGCTGGGAATGAGAGCGTGCATGTAGTTATACCAGTCGAGCAAAGCAATACCAGGTCTATAAATATGAAACCGGAATTTTTGTATAGAAAATACACGTTTATTGTATGAAAATGATAAAACATATTTTATTCGAAGTATTGCCCATCGCTAGCTATACATTTTTCCCACCTGTCTGACAATTTGTTGATGCCACGCCAAAAAAACTGTTGCTCTTTTGAGGCAAACCAGAAGTAAAGCACTGCTCAGCAAGTGCGTGTCCCATCGATGCAAATAAGTAGCATCGTAATCGGACGGAGCCAAGTCTGGTGAGTAAGCCGCATGCAAAAGTATTTCCCAACTAAACGCCTCAATCGTTTCCTTGACCAGTTTTGCTGTGGGTGACAGTGCATTATCATGAAGCAAAATCACTTTGGGTTGCTTTTTTGATATTCTGGTCGTTTTTCACGCAAAGCTTGATTCAAATCGATCATTTGTTGTCGGTAGCGTTCAGTATTAACGGTTTCGCCGGGTTTTAGCAGCTCATAATAGACCCTTCTGATCCCACCAAACACAGAGCATTGTCTTCCGTCCATAGCGATTTGGCCTTGCAGTCGATGTCGATGTTTCGCCTGGAGTTACCCATGATCTTTTACGCTTAGGATTCTCAAAATATATCCACTTTTCATCGCCAGTCACAATTCGATGGAGAAATGACTTTCTTTTGTACCTGGCGAGCAGCATTTCGTAAGTGGTTTTTCGGTTTTCCTGCTGTCTTTCATTCAGTTCTTGTGGAACCCATTTTCCCATCTTCTGGATCTTTCCCATGGCTTTCAAACGTATGGAGACGGCTTCTTGTGTCACATTTAATTGATCCGCGAGTCGTTGTCGCGTTTGAGCGTCATCCTCATCCAACAATGCTTGCAATTCGCTGTCTTCAAACTTTTTTGGTGGTCTTCCACGTTCTTCGTTTCTCACGTCAAAATCGCCACTTTTGAATTTTTTGAACCACTCAAAGCACTGTGATTTACCAAGAGCATGCTCACCGTAAGCTTCGATAAGCATTCGATGCGATTCTGCAGCAGTTATCTTCAATTGGTAACAGAAAATCAATGCTGTCCGCAAATCGTAGTTTCCAGGCACAAAATTCGAGATGTTCAACGCTATTACAAACTATGCTGTTGTATGAAACTTGTATTATTGTGAGTTAAAAATCTTTGTCAGAGATGTCAACAAGGAAATGACGCCAATGACGCGGTTTGACGGTAACTACATTGACAGCTAGGGCTATCTATGGGCAAATTCCGGTTTCATATTTATAGACCTGGTATGTAATATAATGAGAAATAACGTGATGCAGTCAGTGCTGCAGAGCACGGCAAGTGAGAGTATGAGGATGCACAAATGAGTCAAGAATATTTACAGTATTTTCCCAGCAGATCTACTGGGGGAAACTACAGTGAATATGAAGTACATGTATAATTATATTAATCAAGCAGGCAAGATAGAGTGAAGAAAACGTGGTGCAGCCCGTGCTGCAGCACACGCCACAAAATGAGAAAATTATGTTGATGTACCGACTTATTTTTTACTCCTCACCGCCAGTGAATTGCACAGAATTATAACGATGTACTCTTACCGTGTTTTTGAATCCTGTTGAGCTTGAAAATGCTGAGAAAATCCGGTGTGCTGGTGAAAAATTCGAGAGTGCGAGAGACATGTGCGCGCTGTGCAGGCGGGCTTCCATCGAAGTGTCAAAAATAGCAATATGGCTGCGTAATACGAAAGCGTCGTTCAGCGCTGAAGTCAAATGAGAGAGATAGCCCGTGAGCGAAGCCGAAGTCAAGCGAGAGAGAGATATCCTCTCGCTTAACGCGGCGTGCCTGCGAGACACGGCCTCGGCTCCGCGATGCCCTCGGTTATCTCCGGCCCTACCGAACGCCGCGTGTTAGACCGCAGCAACAGGTCGGCGCACGGCGAATATCGATCGCCGTGCGCCAGCTGATTATCTAACAATTAGGAATGTTAAACTTAGGGATGATATAGTATGTAGGTAAATGAGCCAACGAGAATAACGCAGGATAGCCGAACAATTATGGATCTTGTATTTGCAAGTAAAAGCGTGCAAATGCAGGTGGAATACGAACCAAAAATAACAGACCATGTGTAGATAAAAGTAGTATTCGGAACTGGCAATATAGAGAGTAATCAGAGAGAATATAAGACCAGTAACTACAGTGAAATTGACGTGAAAGAGTTTACAAAAGTGCTGAAAAATTCCGTGCGATAATGAAAAGATGGTGATATAAATCGGAAGGCGAAGATGTTGATCGATAATATAGTAGGTACTTTGGACATAGTAGCACTAATAAAGGTAGTTAGGATTTCAAGCGTATAGGAGGGTAAAAAAGGTACTCAAATGAAATAAAAACAGAACAGTTTAAAGTAGCAAGAAACGCAGTAGTTAAATTGATAAGGAAAGAGAATATTACGAGATTATGATAGACTGCAATAAGAACGACCTTGCAAGAATGTGGAAAACTTTGAAAGGGTTTATTAGAGGAAGATCAGCAAAAACGTGACAAATTGGAAATATAAACTTTAAAATATTGGATGTTACGGCGGAGAGAAAGATGGTTGACAAATGAAACGTTTATTACGTTGAAAGTCTGAATAGTAAACTCAATAGAGAGGAATACACCTGGAAGGCCATGTAGCAAAAGAATCTTGATGACAGGAGCATAGAAAATTTTGAGAATATCGGAATAGAGGTACTCGAGGAAATAGTTAACGGACTCACGAAAAAGAAAAGTATAGAAGAAGGAAAATCACGCGAAATACTGAAGTTGGCGTTCAGTGCAATTGAACAGGAGTTTGTTGATGCAATCAATGACTCCCTAAGGGACGGCTGCTGCCCTAATAGTTGGAAAACGTCCACGATCATACCGATATCAAAGATAGAAAAAGCCAAAAACGCGGAGGATATCCGGTCAATAAATATGCTGTTATTGTATGAGAAGGTCTTACAGTTGGTAGTAAAGAGTCAAATCGAAAAGTATTTGTAATCAAATGAGGTTATAACAGAGTATTAGTCGGGTTTTAGAAAACAATTTTCGTGTAAAACGTGTGAAAAAATGTATCAATATGGAATTAGAGGTAAAGTGCTAGATTGGCTTAGGTCAAACTTAAATAATAGGACGCAAAGAATACGGTTTAATGAGGGATTTTCGGAAATTATTACAACGGAACACAGGGTACCACAAGGTTCCGTATTAGGGCATCTGCTCTTCGTAATATATATAAATGATATAGTCGGAATACGAGGTCTGTTCAAAAAGTAACGCAAATTTTGAACTTTCGCGGGCTACGTATAATCGATTTTCAATTTTTTTGTGGCGTTAGGTTGGTATTCATGTCCCTCACTTTCGCTGACAAAGTCGGCCATTTTGAACGTTTAGTTAATTGTTGACAGCTATTTTGGTTGGACGTGTTTTGGCTTGTCTTCGATTTTTGCCTATTCCAAAGAATGGATCAACGAATCTGTATCAAATTTTGTGTGAAAAACAAAATTAAGTGCGCGGACGCATTCCGAATGTTGACTGTGCCATATGGTGAAACTACCTTGGACCAAATCAACGTTTATCGGTGGTACAAAATGTTCTCAGAGGGCCGAGAAGATGCGAACAACGAAAAGCTTGCCGGACGCCCGAGCACATCAACAACAGACGAAAACATTGATGAAGTGAAGAAAATAATATTGACCAATCGTCGAATCCCCGTTAGAGAAGTAGCTGAGGACCTAAACATATCGATTGTCTCGTGCTATTCGAAAATCGCTCGATTTCGAACAAAAACAGTGTCGCGTTAACATTGTTAAGGAGCTGTTGGACTTGGTCTGCCACGAAATTTGCTCCAGAGGATCATAACTGGTGACGAATCATGGGTTTATGGTCATGACGTGGAAACCAAAGCTCAATCATCGCAATGGAAGCTACCGCATGAGCCAAGACCGAAAAAAGCGCGCCAAGTTCGGTCGAATGTGAAGGTTTTGCTCACAGTTTTCTTCGATTGCAGGGGCATGGTGCATCATGAGTTCTTGCCACTGGGTCGTACAGTCAATAAGGAATATTACCTGCATTGTTATGCGCAATTTGCGCGAAGCAATCCGCCAGAAACACCCGGATTTGTGGAAGAATAAAAATTGGCTTTTGCACCATGATAACGCCCCTGCTCACATCGTTGCTTGTGCGCGAATTTTTGGCCAAAAAAACACACTAATGATGCCGCAGCCATCGTATTCCCCAGACCTGGCCCCCTGTGACTTTTTCCTGTTCCCAAAACTGAAGAGGCCCATGGAAGGATGACGCTACGCCACGATTGAAGCGATAAAGACGGCATCGAAGGAGGAGCTGAACAAAATCACAAAAAATGATTTTTTTAAGTGCTTCGAGGGTTAGGAAAAACGTTGGCATAAATGTATTATATCCGAGGGGAATTACTTTGAAGGGGACAAAATAGATATTAATGAATAAATAAATACTTTTTGAAAAAACACAAAATTCGCGATACTTTTTGAACAGACCTCGTATGTCCAGAAGACTGTGAAATAAAAATGTTTGCTGATAATACACTATTATACCATATGTTACTGGAGACAGTAGTGCGCAGGTGGAAAGAAATATTAATGAGGCTTTGAACATAGTGGAAGGATGGATGAATAGGAGCAAACTGAAAATGAATGCGGAAAAAACCAAATATATGATTGTGAGGAGTGTAAGAAAAGAATTGAGGGGGTATATTATACTGAAATTCAGGGATGGAACCGAGATAGAGCGAGTGGAATTAATGAAATACTTAGGTGTAATGATAGATGATAAGCTACGATTTAAAGGCCACTGAGAGTATAGGTTGAAAAAATAGGTAAAAAACGAGTTTTCTGAACAGCAGAGGGCAATATACATCGGCGTACACCAGATGTGTCGTATATAATGCAAGCATAGCACCGCACTTTGAGAATTGCGTAACATTGCTAGTGGGTATGAGTGAGACAGAGTTGAATAAATTGCAGATAGCTCAGAATAGAGCGATGCGAGTCATATTGCAATGCAGCCGGTATACGAAGGTAGACGATACGTTACAAGCGGTTCAGTTTATGAGTGTGAGACAGAGACTGCATTATAATATGTGTATATTTATTTTCAAGGCTGTGAAGAAATTGTTGCCGAAAGAATTGCCGAGTAAATTCCAAGTTGTAAAATCAAGAACGCGTCATGCGGGAAATGCGTGATGCGGCAAATATTTCAATTTAATTTAGAAGTACCAGAAGTCCGCAAAAGAGTGTGTTTTACGAAGGAGTAAAAATGTATAACGCGCTGCCAGCAGAGGTTAAAGGCTGTGTAATACTAGTTCAGTACAAGAGTATGTTAAGAGCATTCATTGTAAGTGAAATGAAATAAATATAATATGGACGTAAAATAAACATTATGTACATCAAATAGTTAAGAAAGCTAATAAACATCGATCAATCAATCAATCAATCAATCAATCTCTCAGAGTGAAAGAGAAGGAGAGAGAGTGAGAGAGAGAGAGAGAGAGAGAGAGAGAGAGAGAGAGAGAGAGAGAGAGAGAGAGAGAGAGAGAGAGAGAGAGAGAGAGAGAGAGTCAAGCATACATAAAAAAGTTACAATATAAAAAATAATTAGCTGTCATGTTTGTCTGTTACCGTTTGAAAGTATAGTTCGAGTGATAGTTTTACTCCGTATATGAGAGTAAGAGCAGGATCGAGTGTCGCGTATTTTTAGTGCTGGAATTATTAGGTTATAAAGTTAATTATGGATGAACTCAGATTTATCTTACGGGACATTTCGTCCGTGTTTTTTTGTGTAATATTTTGCAATGCAAGCAGGCATTTCATTTTAGTCAATAATTTGCCACTTTCCCGTATTTATAAGTCCCGTATTTGTTGTGGTGACTAAAATTATTTGTTGAAATCTCGGAAAGTCCGGACCACCCTTTCTACCTTGAATAGCTTTAGTTAGCCTGGGCTGAGTCCCGTCTCGACCATCGTTATTTTTATCCCGGCGCGTAAGCACCTGGCGCCCAGCTCAATAGAGCTAATAAAAAGGTACCTATACGTAACGTGTGACGAGTTGAATTTACGTTACAACATTAATGGTTCTTGATTCACTGATGTTCGTTAAAACTTAAATTACTCGTTGCTCAAGCCACGCTCATATTCTTACGCGAATGGTGCTTTAGCTGTACGGATGTGCACCAAGTCACCGACACTGCATTTGTTTTCTAGTTTATTTCGTGTTTCGTTCTCAACTTCGAGCTCGATTTTCTAGGGCTATGCAGCTTTTTCTTAGAGTCACTTTGCTCGGTGGAATGTGCATTTCGCTGTATCTAATGTGGTTGTAAGCATATAAATTTGTTTGTTAAACAGTGATATTACGCTCATTTCGCGTACGTGTAAATTAGCGTCACATTCGCTTCCTTATCGTGCAATTAAAGCGCTCCGTAATCGAGGCTTTGATATCAAAATTACGGGCAGCACGAAAGGCAATATTGTTTTTCTTTAGAAGTTCTTGATATGGAGAACTGATAAATTCTTCGCCTCGATCAGTCCGTAGTCGCTGTGGGTAACGGTTGTCACTGGATCTGAGTATGCGCGTGAGAGCACGTGCTACGTTTGCTCAATACATCAATAACAATAAGCGAATATGTATACCTGTCGTTGTATGCTACGATCAAGCGTAGATCAACCAAATAAGCCTCCCATACATCGTCTATATTAGTCACATTGTACGTACGACGAGGGAATCAGCGTCGCTGTGACAAATAAAACAATTGTATACAGATAAAACAATATCTCCATTCATAGCGCATGGCGTATGTAACAAATACGTTAAATAAAATTGACGAATAAGTCAATTTTAAAAGGACGTAAATTTATCTGATGAAATATAAAACGACACTTTTAATATTATTTCAATTACCTTAAACACTCATTCCCGCAAATATAGTAGCCATACAGCAATGTACAGGATGTTCCTTGTCGATTGCGCTTCGTGTTAATTGGTTCGCATGATTTCGCCGCTTCGCGCGTTATTACCTAGTGAATAGCATCGAATTTAATAATAATCAAAGCACTGGAACATCGGTCTCAGCAAGCATGGATAATTCGACCTGTGGATTTTTGATGTTCCAGGCACGGAACCTCACTCATTTCCAGGCGGTTTTGCAGAAGCTTCTGAGATATGCAGCGAATGGGAAGCAGCGTCCCATGAAATTCCCGAAAGAACTGCAGGAGTATTGCGAGGCAGTTGGGAATGAGGGATCGGACGTGCGTTTCGTGATCAAGGACGCATTAGAAGGTCAAGCTAAGAACTGGTGACATCTAGTGTAAGGTACTGAGCATAGTTTTTCGGAATTTGCAACAGCATTTACGGCACGGTAGTGGACACGAGAAATGCAGGACAAGGTTCAAAGCAGCCTCGAGTTCGGAACATACGATACCGAAGGACAGAATCGTACGAGGGCGGAATATGCTACCCTGATCTTTGACAATGCTCGTGATCTCGAGGAAAATATGTCCGAAGAGGCCATTATTCGTCGCCTCGCCAGACAATTCGACGAGGAGGTGAGATGTGCCGTAAGGATCCGCCAGATCATCTCAGTACCAGAATTTCTCGAATTACTCAAGAGCATTGATATGGCGGGTCCTCTTAATAGCAAAACAGGAAGCCAGAGGAGGGACTTCCAAGGGCGCGGAGGACCGAGGGATCAAGGTTGGCGGGGATCACCAAGAAACGAGTGGCAATCACCACGAGTCCCGACAACCGGCCACGTTGGCAGGCTCACCCATATAATAGGAATGGGGGACCAGCAACAGGCACTGCCAGAACTACAGCAGCAGTACCCGACACCTCTACCTATACTACGAGAAACCGGGAGCTCGAGACCGACGGCATGGCAAGAAGCGCCTCCTCCATCACCAAGAAGGGAGCAAGGGCCACCGAGGCAAATGAATGAGCATCCCCCTGGACCATTTATCGAAAGCACGACGACGCCGGCGGTACGTGTGCAACAGAACGTCTCCCAGACCACCAATCCAGGAAACGCTTAGACGTTGCGCCCGTAGAGAAAATTAGGAGAGAGGTGAAAAGACGAGGCGCAACGGAAAAAAAAGAGAAACAGATACAAAAGGAGGAAGTTCAAGGCGGGACAGTTGAAAGGAGGAATAAAAACGAAAGAACGGAGAATAACAAGAGATGTAAAGGAAGAAGAAAAATCGAAGACAGACAAGGGGAAAATTTCAAGTGACCCATGTACTAGTCAAGTCATTCCGAAGGATATTGGGATACCGGAATCATCTGGACGGGAACAGGGGATCGCTACCCCGAGTGACGTGGGCGATCGGCCAGAGATGTCCAAGGAAGCAGCAGAACAAAGGAGCGGCAATAACCAAAACGCGAGGAAGTACCCGGTTTTAATAGTGACCGAAGTTCCACGTGATTTTTTATGAGAGAAACCGAGGAGAGAGGAAAAATGGTATGACGATGTAATCCCCGGTGTCCTCAAATTCTTGCGGAGATCGAAGTGGTGTCTGTGAAAAGTCTGATTGACAGTGGCAGTGAGGTGAGCTGCATTTCAAAAGAATTTTTTAATCAATACCATGAAAATTTTGAGAAATGTCCCACACTGCCAGTCACTTCGACGAAAGTGCTAGGAGCATTTGGGAGAGAGGCAGAGAGAGTGAGAAAACAAATCATGGTAGAAGCAGATACGTACGGATCCAAAGGGAGGATCCAGCTATTAGTTGTCCCAAAATTGCGGCCTATCCTGATTGGTATTGACGGAATGATGAAACTACAGATTTCCGTCGATGCTCGCAGTAAATGTGTCGCAGTCAGAGATATGGTTGTGGCCAAATTGGTTGACGGACTTTGGCAATTCGCAGACCCAAGTACGGGTCGAAAAGTAGCAAGTACAGAAACGTGTGCCCTACATGGAGTACCACCACCAACGTTTCAAGAATTCCAATTGTCGGAGATGGAATTTGAAGAAAAGATGGAGGAATTGCACAATCACGAAATTAGCATCAAAAACATTTTCAAAGCCATGGTGGAAAGAAAACAACAGGTATTGGACAGAAGGCCTGGAAAAATGTCAAAATAACATACGTACACCACCTAACGTTCAAAGATCCAAAATCGCACTTCCATCGGTCATATCCGGTGGCACTGGCACAACGAGATAGAGTACAGCGAGAAATCGAAAGGATGCTCGACTACGGGGTGATAGAAAAATCGGAAACTATTTACATAAACCCGTTAATGCCGGTGACCAAGGACGACGATAGTGGGCGACTGTGTTTAGATGCCAGGGAACTAAATAACTTCCTGGTCAATGACCACAATGGCGCACCTCCTATTGAAGAGATTTTCCACAGATTTAAAGGAAAATCTGTTATCTCAACTTTGGATCTCACAAGCAGTTTCTGGCAACTTCCGTTGCATCCAGATTCTAGGAAGTATACAGCATTTCAACAAAATGGGAAGTGCTATGAATTTACGGTCACGCCATTCGGACTAAAAACAAGCACGGCAAGTTTAATTCGAGCACTTGACATAGTGTTAGACGAGATGGATTTCGTCACAAATTTTGTTCCCGATTTGTTGGTACTATCCAGAGACCATGAGGAGCATCTCACATATATCAAGATTCTTTTTCAATGTTTTAAGGAGGATATGATGACTTTAAAATTTAAAAAGTAACACTTTTTCCGACAAGAAGTATCTTTCCTAGGCCATATTCTCAGAACAGAAAGACTTAAACCTGATCCTGAGAAAATCAGCGCTATTAAGGAATATCCAGCATCAAAGAACCTGAAACAGTTAAGGGGATTTCTAGGTTTGATAAATTTCTACACGAAATTTACGAATCGCCACGCACACGAAACCACTCGACTTTTGGAATTGCTGAGGAAAGGAGTGAGGTAAAATGGGAAATAACATAACAAGAAGCCTTTAACCGAGTTAAGGATTTGTTTTGCGAAGCTGTAATCCTTGGTTTCCCTGACGTAAAAAAACCATACACACTAACGATGATGTCTTGCTTTGGTCATATGTTTGATTGGTGTGGTGAAGCTTCGGCAACGAACGATAGCCCTTCTTGTCTACATTTTAGTAGGAATTTTAGTTGTTGCAATGTTCTTTAGTCGAACTCTGAAAGGGCCGAAACATGGCTACATGATAACTGAAAAAGAGTTATTAGCGATAGTATGGGCTTTAGAAAAATTGCAGGACTTATCTCCGAGGTGCTGAGATGCAGATAAAAACAGACCACAAGGCATTAATATTTCTCAAAACGTGTCGATTTACGGTGGAGAGATTAATGCGGTGGGTTCTATTAATTCAAGACTACAATCTGAATATAGAATACCTCGAAGGAAGAAAAAATACTGTCGCTGACGCTCTGAGCCGGATGGAAGTAAATGAGAATATAACAAAGGAATTAGTGGTGATCGCAGCAACACCTGCACGTAAAGCCTCAAAAGACCTAATAAAATAATTTTTTTTAATCGCGGAACATCAGAGGAACCAGAAGGACTTTAGTGAAATTACGGAAGGCTTAGAGAAGGAAGAAGACACTGGGAAAGAAAATAAATTTTGATTATGAGAAGGGATTCTCGAGAAACATACAAAAACTCGGGTATGGCAAGTAGAGCTTCCGAAATATTTGGTTCGACAAATGATCCTAGATGTCATGAACTTCATGGACACATAGGAGTTCGGAATTGCCTTCGCATTCTCGACGAGGATTTCTCGTATCCACACCTGGTAAAAATCACAAGATCACTCCTCGTATGCTGTGATATTTGTCAGCGCAGAAAGTACAGACGAATTATGCTGAGATGCAAACATTTATCCCGGAAAGACCGGGAGAGTTAATATCGATCGATTTTTATGGGCCTCTTCCAACATCCATTGGGAGGATAAAACATATACTCGTGACAATCGATGCTTCTAGTAAGTACGTGGTACTGTTTCCAATGTCAAAGGCGTATACGGCAACAGTGATAAAGAGGATTTTCCACGATTACATTCCACAGTTCGGAAAACCAGGACGAATCCAGTTCGATCACGGGACGCAATTCACAGCGAAGAACTGGTTTAAAAAATTAGAAGATGAAGATATCAAGGCAGTGTTTTCCTCTACCTTACGCCATCCTCAAGGAAACATCGTCGAATGAGTGAATCGTGAATTAGGGCGAATTTTCCGAACATTCGTGAAAGAAAATCACGCTGGCTGGTATAAATGGGTGCAAGTGGTGCAAGATTGCATTAACGAATCCCACCATGAAACCATAGAATTCACCCCGGCAGAATTGCTGCGAGGGAAGAAGCCAGTCCGGATGTGGAATCAATGGTTAGGTATACCAGCTAGCGAAGAGGACGATCCGCTGACGTACGAGGCAAGGATAGAGATTGCACGGGAAAGCATTATAAAAAAAGGGACGAGGAGGGTAGTACGGTTTAATACTACACACAAGTTAACTACTTTCGAGGAAGGAGACTTGGTGTTAAGTCAAAGCGCTCAACGTCTCAGACCCGGCTAATCAGATTGCATCAAAACTTTTCCTTTGTAGGAAGGCCCATATGCAGTCCAGAAATGCGTGGGATTGGCTACATATCAAGTCATGGAACCGGTCACTAAGAAAATACGTGGAAATTCAGTGAATTGAATATTTTCAAATGAACAGAATATTTTTATGGCTGATCATAATCATCATTAAAAAAAATTGTTATTATAATTATAAATTCTAATCCGAATAACCATAATAGTAATGATAGGGGTAAATAGCCGCAGAGATAATAATAAATAAGGAATTACGGATTAAGTCTTATTGTAGTAAGAAGTAGCTGTAGGAAATAGAAGAGTGCAACTCACAACAGCGAACAAGAATCCATCCACGGGAGCATCGAAGGTACATCTACGAAGTGAGCCAATAATTCAAAAGAGAAATCAGTCTCAGTATTATCAGAAGACCAAGTACATGCACAGTAACCTGAGATAAACAAAAGGATCTAGGGAAGGCGGTCGATGGACGATTACCTACGGGTAAACAAAGACGGAATTATCGAACATCGGACGATAACAAACATCCAAGCAAGAAAGTACTCGGGGTAAGACCATAGATCCTATACCGAAAATCGATAAGGAATATACGGCTGAACGTACCAAGTGGAAGCTCAAACAGGACATCAAAAAAAACGAACTGGGAGAGGTACGCGAATCTTCTTGGGGTCAGAATTAATCTACAGCTGAAAGTCATTGGATAACCAGGGTACACCAACACGATCTATCATAGAGACGACCGCTGTCAGCTTCGAGGGAAACGGGAGGCGAAAATAAATGAATAGAACAACGATGAGGATAAAAAGTTGGATATCAATCCTGGAGCATAACCGAATAAGGACAACGAAACGCTGGGGAAGTCATTTACCCGGTAGATCGAGACGGACTGATCGTTCTAACGGTCGATAATTTTCGGGAATGGTCTTCCGGCAGCCGTCTAGATTTCTAGAGGGCATCATATCGGCATCACTCGCCCAGATTCAAAATCAAACGACCAGCAGTCAGAAACGAACCGTAGACACAGGAACATCAATCGAAATGTACCGGAATCATCCCGTGGAGAAATTAGACGGAAGTCACACGAGCATCAGCATTCTAAGTGTGGCAGATCCGCGGCGGATATAAACCTATCATGAGGATCCGGAAGCAACCAGAGAGAGAGTCGTGACTTTTTTTGAAAACTTGGGAGCGGGAGAGGAGGACCTCGAGGCTGTCCGACCCGAAGAATTCTATCCAGGGTGCACGCTAATGTGACGGCAGCAGGGGAGGATGTACAGGGGTTTGATCACCACGGAGGCAGAGAAGGATGGCAACATGCTAGTTTGGTTAGGGGACATTGGGGTGGACGTAGCGGCCACCATCGACGAGTGTTTCACGCCATCACACCACGCATACCACCTGGCGTTTCAGGTCATCCCAGTGGGCCTGCACCAAATTGGCCCTCCCGAGGGTGGCTGGACCGACCACCATGTCCAGCAGCTCCAACAGCTACTCCAAAAGGGAGGCTGGAGCATGGTCGTCTTCCCCCATGAAACGAGAGCGGAGGCAAGATGGGTGGAAATATGGAGGACCAGGAAAGATAGAGGAGTCACCATCCTCAGCGAGGAGTTAATCCGCCTTGGAGTGGCAGTTCGGGCAGAGAATCTTCAACAATTTGACTGGGGCACGGATGGCGGGAGATTCTGAAACCCTCATTTTCCGTACGAAGAGGCAACTTCGGATTACGGCTACGGAAGTGCGTCCGGGAATCCGGAGAGCAACGACAAGGATGGACTGTCGCAGGCCACCACCGAAGGTGCGAACTGGAAGGATTTTGAAGTGGATGAACAATAAAATGTAAATATGAAAATAGAAGGAAGAACATTTTCCGATGTAAACTAAATTAATAAACCATTTATTAGAAAAAGGGTTTCCTATCATTTATGGCAACAGGAGCCTCGACGGACCTCGATTTTAAGAAGCAGGAATAAGAAAACAAGATAATAATAATATTAATAATTTTTAAGAGTTAGGGATAGAGAAATATACAGCAAGAATGCAAACAGGTAATAGTCGAATTAAAGCACAACGGAAAACAATAAGGATAATGATAGTAGCATCTACCAGGTGTATGCATAAGTTTTTTCCGGTTTAACTAAGAGATGGCGCCAGCGAAAAGTACGCAGCGTATTAATTTGACACATACGTCATTTTGTTCGTCTGACATTAACCTACAAACACACACAAGTTGAGTCCGCCAAAAACTAGCGTCTTTGTTTTATCGTTCAGTGATCATGTCGAGTTTTGTGCCTGAAAAAGAACATTTGCGGCACGCATTGCTTTTCTTATTTAATCAAAAGAAAAAGGCTGCTGAAAGACAACTTTTGCTGGTAGAAACATATGGTGAACACGCTCCATCGATTAGAACATGTGAGACATGGTTTCGACAATTTAAAAGTGGTGATTTCAATGTGAAAGACAGTGAGCGCTCTGGTAGACCACAAAAATGCGAAGACGAGCAATTGCAGAAGTTATTGGATGATGACCCAACTCAAACTCAACGGCAATTAGCAGAAGCATTACATGTGTCACAAGAAACAATCAGCAGACGTTTACGAGTAATGGGGAAGATCAATATACTCGGTAAATGGGTCCCACACGATTTGAATGAACGTCAAATAGAAAATCGCAAAGTCACTTGTGAAGTGCTGTTTCAACGCCACGAAAGGAAACCATTTTTGCATCGAATTGTGACGGGTGACGAAAAATGTATTTATTTTGAAAACCCGAAGCGGATAAAATCGTGGCTTTTACCTGGCGAAGCCGGTCCTTCAACACCAAGGCCAAATCGCTTCGGCAAGAAGACCATGCTCTGTGTCTGGTGGGACCAGAGCGGTATTGTGTATTATGAACTCTTGAAGCCCAGCGAAACCGTTAATATACAATGCTATCGCCAACAAATTATTAATTTAAACCACGCATGAATCGAAAGACGACCGGAATGGGCCAGAAGACATGGCAAAGTGATTTTGTTACACGACAATGCGCCGTCTCACACAGCAAAAGCAGTGAAAGACACCTTGAAATCGCTTAGATAGGACGTCCTTCCGTACCCGCCGTATCCGCCAGACCTGGCGCCATCTGACTATGACCTCTTCGCATCAATGGGGCACGCGCTCCCAGAGCAGCACTTCAGCAATTTCGAGGAAGTTGGAAAATGGCTCGACGAATGGTTTGCCGCAAAAGACAAGCAGTTTTTCTGGCATGGTATTCATAAGTTACCTGAAAGGTGGGCGAAATGTGTAGAAGCCGATGGCCAATATTTTAAATAAAACAAAAATTAATTTCCCTTGAAAATTACGTGTTTTTTTTTACCAAAAAAACCGGAAAAAACTTATGCATACACCTGGTAAGAAAATAAGGAATTAATATAATAAGAAAATAATTAAAATAGGAAGGATTTGGAATTTAGAAGCTAATAATAGGAAAGACAAGTACTGTTACGTCAAAATCGCGGCTTATCTTACGAACCCACGAATTTAACATAGATTTCACGTTTCGGTGTATCTTTTCCGTACTCTGGTCAAGGAGAATAAATTCTCCCTTTACCACACCCGACGAGAAAATACCGAAGACGCAAGCCCGTTTTTGAGTCTAACCTCGCGGAAAATTACTTGGGATAGGGCTGGAGTGCGTTTTGTTCTTGGTTAGGGATAATCACTTCACGAATAACGGGGAGGGACTTGAATGACAATTTCACGCGGAGCGAGATTTCACTTTAATTGGTAATTGAAAATTATACCTACGGTTGTTTGTTGCTGTGGTTCTTGCGGTTGAACGTTGGTTGGACGTAGATTAGTGTAGTCAGACAGACTCAAAATCTAACGTAGGCGTTGGTGCGTATTAATAATTATATATTGAAATAAAACTACATGAGTAGTTGAATGTTGCACGTTCAATACTCCCTATTTTACAAGCGTTAATAATTATAAGTACTGTACTCTTACTCTGTACTACTTGAAACTATACTTTGTGAAAATTAAGCCGTGGTAAAAAATTATCGTTCTGTACTACTTTATTTCCCGGCAAACAGTACTACTTGTTGCCTTGCAAAAAGTCTAATTCACTGCCGGCGACTTATTGACTGCCAGGCTAGTGATTAGTCCTCTACTTAACCCCCCGTGAAATTGTGTTACTTGACTCCCCGTGAAAAAGTGTTACTTGACTCCCCGTGAAAAAGTGTTACTTGACTCCCGTGAAAAAGTGTTACTTGACTCCCCGTGAAAAAGTGTTACTTGACTCCCCGTGAAAAAGTGTCGCCGGCCGATTTCCGCGGCCTTTTATAGGGCTCCTGAGCATCGAAAATTCTTGTCATCAAGCGCGTAAAAGAAGAGAAGGGATAAAACCCTATCCTGATTATAAGAATTTCCCCGTGGTCTATCTCGACCATACACGTATTCATTCCCCTTACTCCGCACAGTAGCTTCTCGACATGCAGAGCCATAGATCTATGCAAGTGCATCGGTATGCCGCGCTCTGATTTGTCCGCGCGATGTGCTACACAGAGGACCACGCGATTAGGTGAGGGAACGCGTTCGAGGCATTTTTCCCCTAAAAATGAGGCGATTTTTACCACCCAGCTTCTTGGCCTACTTTCGATAGAGTTTCCTAGTCTAGGTAATATCCTTATGCTCGCTTCTATGTAGATGTGTCTATGGTAATGGCTTAGTTTTTCAGCGTTTGTACGGAACTTCATTAAATCCTTCACATGAAACCACTAGTAATAATTTTGTTACAGATTCTGTAGTTAACTTTGACGTATGCAACCTGATTTCTGCGTTAATCTCTTATTAGTATAAATAGTTTTTGTTGAGTTATGGCTTATTCCAAGCATCATTGGTTATTCGTTAAATTAGTGATTACTCTACTTATAGCTAATAAGTTTTCTTAGATAATTTGTTAGTTAGACGTTAGATTTCTTATAGTTAATAAGTTTTCTTAAATAATTTGCTAATTAGACGATTATTCTCGTACTATAGAAACGAGAGCGAGAAAGAGAGAGAGAGAGCAGGATTTTACTTGAGAACGACTCGCCTAACTTGGTTACTCGTACATTTCGTTCGTACCCAAGTCGGCTAGATCGCCGTTGAGCCCTAGCGATAAGGCGTTCGTAGTGGCACAGAGAGTCGCCTAGCCTCGCTTTCCTGCAGAGGAAGCTTTATTGAAACATGTTATAGTTTTTCTCTCTTTCTCGTTTAGTCTTACTTGTGGGTGTTCAGCTGTAAAATAATCTTAACATTTTATTTTATCCTATATATATATGTGTAACATATTCCATATATATAATTTGCTGGTAAAACAAGTATTTTTATACATGGAAACGAGAGAGAGCGAGGGAGTTCTTCTCTTGAGAACGACTCGCCTAGCTTGGTTACTCGTACATTTCGTTCGTACGCAAGTCAGCTAGATCGCTGTTCAAACCTCGCGCAAGGCGTTTTCGTTGCGTGGAGAGTCGGCCAGCCTCGCTTTCCTGCAGCAGAAGCTTCATTGCAACTCAATTTTAGTCTCATCTCTTTCTCGTTTTTCTGTCTATTTTTCGCTATTTTACCATAAATTAATCCTAATATTTCTTTTATCCTTTCTATACAGGCATAACATGTTTTATATATTTATGATGGTATTTTTACTATAAATTCCAATATTTTACGAGAGACATATTAATATAATACCAAGAGAAAAGGGGAATTAACCCTGATATACTGATCTTTCTTCTATTACCCGACTTTACTTGGTAAGCTCATTAATTCAATGTGAGTTGTACTCGTTTTCGAGTGACAGCCCTGGGTAGTTTCCATATGGAAGCATAATTGTTCTTTTTGCTGCTGATATTTTACCTACAGTATTCGTGTGAACATTTTAATAGTCATAACTCTTTCGTTTAAATCAACAGTTCCTCCACTTTTGTTAATTGTTTCGCTTAGTTAATAATTGTTCGTGATTTCATCATCTTTGTAAGAGAGAGAGAGAGAGAGAGAGAGAGAGAGAGAGAGAGAGAGAGAGAGAGAGAGAGAGAGAGAAGATTTCAGGCAAGAGCGAGAAGAAAGGGTGCGGTCGCTTGGTCACGTGATAGCGTTCCCTCCAATCGCTCCCTTATGACCAACAACGCCCCGACGGCGACTAGCCGAACCCCTGGTCTAGGATTGAGGGTAAGGCCGCGCTGAATCATAGATCCATAAATAGCAGTCGATAACCGGGTCTACGCAGTAGATCCCATGGTTTGAAAGTTTGCCTTTTGACCGGGAGCGCCGAAAAATTCCATCTTTACAAGATTAATTTTTCCCGGGAGACGGTCGGTAGGGCCGCATCTTCACCTTGTTCCGATCTCCGTCGCTAAAATCGCTCTCCTCTCCTCTTAAGAAGTTCGAGAATGAAGGAAAAATTTGGGAAGTTACTTTTACTGTAGCGAAACTAAAGCAGAAGAACTTTAACGTAATCGAAATGAAAAAGATAAACGCGACGTTACGTCAGGACGTAACACCTCTCCCCTTAAAACGATTATTAGGAGAAGCCTAATAATCGAATCCGAGGGTGAAGCTAACAATTTTTCAATTATGCTTGTCGTACTATTCTTTTTCTTTTAACGACTTGTCTCTTGCAAGATCTTGGAATCTGTATGTGGTACTAGCTTTTGGTTCGTACCATGACGAATTCGTTAAACACAAACAAAACGTTACTTTTAATAGAGAAAGGATATTTGATTGGCAACGGTTTGGCCATATTGCTATTCTTGCTTTGGTTAAATATTGTTCTACGTTAAGTGTATGTAAAGGGTAGTTAAATTGTAAGGGCCGATGTTGAATGTGAACCACACCTAAACGTCAAGTTTTTTTCTGCATTTCATTTGACATTTCTCAATTTCAGACTAACTCAATTTGAACCATGGAAAGATACACAATCGAACAACGCGTTAAAGTTATTCAGGCTTATTATGAAAATGGGCGTTCAAATCAAAATGCATATCGTGCACTTCGTGATTTTTTCGGTCAATTTAATCGTCCAAATGTGCGTACAATCGGAAAAATCGTGCAAAAATTTGAGCAAACCGGGTCTGTAGGAGATATTAAAACACCAGTGTATGCTCGTACAGCTCATACTGCAGAAAATATTGCTGCTGTTCGCGATAGTGTGGCTGAAGAGCCGTCGACCTCAACTCGTCGTCGTGCCCAACAATTGCACCTCTCACGCTCGTCGTTGATGAACATTATGCATAAAGACTTGCATTTACACGCTTATAAGGTGCAATTGACTCAAGAACTAAAGCCTCTTGACCATTCCAAACGTCGTCAATGGTCAGAATGGTGGCAAGAATTCAATGGCCGTGTTATCTCACGTGGTGGCGATGTCAATTGGCCGCCAAGATCAAGTGATTTGGCACCGTTGGACTTCTTTCTTTGAAGTTATTTGAAAGAAAAGGTGTACGTCGATAAGCCAGCAACGATTCAAGAGCTAAAGGATGAGATAATTCGGCACATTAACGGCATAGAACCTCAATTATGCCTAAGCGTCATCGAAAATTTGGACCATCGGATGGAGGTGTGCCGCCGAGGTCGCGGCGGCCATTTGGCCGATATTTTGTTCCATACATAATTGAACCATACCATATTATCATAATAAAAAGAATTGACAATAATTTCCTAAATAATTTGTGTTTTATTCAAAATCAACATCGGCCCTTAAAATTTAACCACCCTTTATATGTGCGATTATATTTCTTCGGGTTTTTCTGTACTATGCTTAGTAGGAATATTATATGGTCCTAATTTTTAACTTAATTATTTCGTTGCTTCATATTTCCCGACAATAGGTGTTATGTTATTGTACTTATATATGCGTCCCTTTATTTATGGGCATTTGTATTTCTCTCTTTTCCTTTTCTAATATTTTCTTCGCTTGTTTACTTTGTTTATTCGCTTTTTGATTTTACTGTTATATTTTCTTTTCTTTGAAATGTTTGACCCCCTTTTTTTTTTGCAACCGTACAATAAGCTAAGTGAATTCTTTTCTTACATGTTACTTATGATTAAATAACGGTGAATATTGAACGTGACTTCCTGGTTACAGTGTATGTGTTCTTAATTCTACTTCTTCTTATAATTCGTAATCTTTATCCAAATATTTGCTTCGTTAGAGTATTTGCTCTTTCACTCATTTTTGTAACTCAAATATTATTTATGTCTAATGACACGGTTAAAATATCCTTTTTCTCCTTTTCTTATACTACACATCAGAGTGGTTAACTTGAATTGAATAATAGTAACTGACGTGTGTAAGAATATGTAGGTATGAATTTTCTCATACAGACTTGGTGTTAATACAATAGCTCGTGGACGTTGGTTTCTGAACTTCGTGAAATTCTTGGAGTTCTTGAAGTTCTTAGCCCGTTTGAAGTTCTCGACGTTCTAAGCGTTTTGAAGTTCTTGATGTTCTAAGCGTTTTGAAGTTCTTGATGTTCTAAGCGTTTTGAAGTTCTTGGCGTTCGTGAAGTTTCTTTAGAGTTGTTGGTGTTCGTGAAGTTCTTAAAATTTTTGTCCATATAATGCTGGACGTTCGTGTGGATTCTCGTATTGTCTCGCCTTCATGATGGTTGGCTCCATGAGATTTGGCATAAGGGTTCAACGATCGTCTAGTATAAAACGAATGCTTCCTTTTACTCTGAGGAGATGTAAATGTTTGGTTGAGATATCCAGGGCAGTACGGTGGCCCTCGGAAAGAGTGACTTGTAAACTCTTGTGTCTGTGAAACATAATGTGCATTACTAATATGCGATATCATAGTGTGATTAACGATTATTATTATTATTGTATTTTTTTTTTCTTTGCCTTTTTTTTATATTATTTTGTTTTATTTTAGATATAACAGGTAGATATGTGTTATATTATATGGTATATATATATATATTTCCTTTTTCTTTTTATTATTATTCTGAGAGAAAAGATGCAACACCATTTTTTTTAGAGTGCGAAAAGGCATAAATGGAATAATTCTGTATATTATGAATCAAAAAATATATGTAAAGGTATGGTTATATATTTTTAGCTCAAAATAGATTTACTTACGTGAATATTTGGTGTTGGGAGAAGTTTCCTTGCATTATTCCTTTGCTTATACATTTTTTTCATATTTACCATTTGCGTAGCGAAAGTGGTAGCAGTGTCCCATTATGGCGTTTTTGAATAGTCACACGACTTGTTGATAAGAGAGTGAATATCGTCGGTAGGGGCTTGTGGTTGGTGGCATAAAGTAGAGTCGCTTTCTTACAAGTAGTCCACCAGGTTTTGGATGGTTATCTGTTCGGTACTACGTGGGATTTTGGAAATAGGAAGTGTAGGCATTGGAGACACAGCGGTGGGACTAGTGACTGGTCTTTCTAAATTAGAAAATGTGGGTATCTTGGTCCTGCTTCTAGTGACAGGGCCAGGAATCATACTTTGAACTTTGACAATTTATGCTTGACTGAAAGATAATTAATGAACCTGAGTTGATTTTTATTAACCTACACAATTACGGTTCTAGCTATTTATTGTCGTTATCGATATACTTCTTAGGTTTTCTCTTTGTTTACGTTATCCTATTCGGAGTCGAGCACGATGCACTGTATCTCCGAGTTGCATTTGTCGCATGTTTCTCTATTTTTGCTGCATTTGTAACAATTATTTGCGTGGAGACAGGGGAGAAACGTCACGCTTATAGGTTGGTGATGGCAGGTTTGACATGACGGAGAGGCGGCATCTTCCTCGTAGGAGGGTGTCAGTGATGGTCTGGATAGGTCCAATGACTCCGCCCAAGGGGTAGGAGGTCGGAAATTGCGACGCTGTGAAGTAATTAGTGTTTCATCTGACTCGTCTTTGTCCGTTGTGTTGGAATGTCGGTTCGCATGATTATCTTGGTTAGCGGGCGATGGAGGGGGAGCGGGAGGTCTGTGAAGTAATGATGTAATTGAGTCGGTAAGACTGATGGACAAAGAAGAACATGGGAACGTATTCGTAGTCATACTCAGGAATCGACAACCTGGATTTAGCAAGACGTGTAAGTGTAAGGGATTTGGACCCGTTCCCCAACGCTTTATTTTTATTCCGCAATAAAAACAAGTTACTCTGTCCTTTTTCCCAGAATAAAAGAATCCAGCATCTACTAATGTTACTGGTTTTATCGGTAGCGTCTCAGGCCAGGAAATGAAGCTTTCCATGCGGTCTGTATAGTTTTCGTAGGTGGGGTACGAGGGCTGTAGGCCATCGTCCCTGGAACATGCCCATTCTAGACAGTCGAGGGTGGCTCGGAGCCTTTCCAATAGTCTGGCGATAAATCTCTGATCGCAGGTAGGGGGACTCTCGTACAGTTCTGTCTGAGAGGCGGGGGTTAGCGAGGAGAAAGGATGGCGCCGCACAGTAGACGCAGAGCCCGAAATCGTGGCAGAAAAGTCAGAAAAAAATTTTTACAATCGGGATATTTGAGCAGGCAGTCAGGTAGAGGACTAATGGCTGCGTTAAATTGTAAAAGGGGAACCTTTTTCACCGTATACCTTCGTCGCTGCGTCAGTTGGAAGTTAGCCTTCGAGACGAGTGTTCGCATCGCGCGCTGAACGAGCGAAAACTACCGTGACTTATAAAATCGATAACTTTAAAGTGAAGTGTTTTAAATCAATCCGGAGACATGGATACGACTTCTGGAGGTATGTAGAAGATATTTTTACATTGGTTGAGTTTAAAATAAATATGTAAATTATTGAAGTGTAGTATAAATTACTGCATAAATAAAGTGAAAGAATTTTGTAAACTTATATTTTCAACTATCCGAAAAGTTATACTTTCTGCCATATTCTGCGATAGCCAATGTCTAGGCCTTTAGTTTATTATATAAGCTTGCGAAATTAACAGGAATTAGCTGCCTAGAGCTGCCTAACTTTGTCTGTTATGGTTTTTGGCAACGTAAAACAGGCGGTTGCCGACCGTGCACGCGCGCGCGGCGCCATACGCCATGCCATGGGGCCATTGAACAGCTGCTACTTGAGCAATAGGACTATATCCATACATATACCATATATAATATCTAATATATAAAATTCTCGTGTCACAGTTTTCGTTGCCATACTCCTCCGAAACGGCTTGACCGATTTTGATGAAATTTTTTGTGCTTATCCGGTATCTATGAGAATCGGCCAACATCTATTTTTCATCCCCCTAAATGTTAGGGGTAGTCCACCCCTAAATTTATTTATTTATTTTTTAGACAAAATTTTTAATTTCTATTTTTTTATGATACAACATACAAAAATACATACAATCCTCAATTTTCACCCTTCTACGATCAACCCTTATTTTTTAATAGCCATTTTAGTAATTTAATCATTTTTCCTCTCCGGTCGAAAACTGATCAATCGTCATTTAATTAGTTATCCCCGCCAGATGTCTACAGGTGTCACTTCTGACCCAGTAAACAGCACGGAGTAGGGATGAGAACGAAGCCGGTCTCCTTTCTTTCTCACTCCCTACACAGTTGTCGGCCATCATTATTGTTTATGCATCAAGTGTAGTAGTAACGTTGACAATTATTATTTTGCTATCTCAGTGTAACTCTCATATTAACTTTTAATCATTCCTATTTTATCAATAATAATCAAATTATCAATTTTGAGTGTATTTTGCACGATTAGTTAATCAAGTGATTTTATAACCTCAAAAGTACTCAACACGTGACACGAGCTTCCAATAACAACGGATTTTGTGTTGTAAGTATACTTTTTTTTATTAATATCGAAAATGTTGTTGATCTTATAAAAATGTAATTTTAATTTAATTTTATTAAAAAAATGCAATTGAACAATTAAGATTTTCATAGTTTCCAAAAAATCAATCATTATGAATCTTCATTTTGAAATGTCAATGGAAATATTGGTTGTATGAAAAAATTATAAGAGACAATGTTTTCATAAAATTTAATTTTTTACTTTTGTTTGAAAAATTTTTCCATAAAACTTATATTTTTGTTATAATTTCATAAATTAAAACTAATCATTTCAAAACTGCGGCAAAAATCCTGGCCCTAATTATACTTTTAACATTTTTCATCATTAAATAATTTCATTAATTCTATTTATGTATGTTTTGTACAGTGAGCAATGCCAAGAAAACGCAAATGGGCTGATTTGAGCCGCAGTACAAGTAAAGCTCGAAACTTGCGAAATAGCAGATCCGAAAGAACAGAAGAACAAATCCAGCAACAAAGTACTGATGCACGTGTCAGAATGGCGCAATTGCATCAAGAAGAGCCAGAAGATACACGAGCTGAACGCAATGAAGTCAGAAGATTAGAACAACGACAATCACGCCGTTTCACAGTCAATAGACGAAGAACAAATGACCAACAACGACAACAGGTACATCGAGCATTTATATCTGATTCATTCCTGCGTCTAGCATTCCAGTATGAGCCCGATATTGAATATTATGCTCATTCAAAAGTGGTAATTGGTGCTATGGACAAGGAATGTCCGCATTGTCATGCTCTGAAATTCAAAAATGAGCCAGCTGGGATGTGTTGCGCGTCAGGAAAAGTGCAACTACCTGAAATTGAAACACCACCTGAACCATTGAACGGCTTACTTATCGGCACGGATCCAGATTCTAACGTGTTCCTGAAGTCAATTCGAAGATTCAATTCATGCTTTCAAATGACATCGTTCGGAGCAACAGAAATAGTTCGAAATACTAATGCAAATGGTCAACAATTCAATTCTACATTCAAAATCAGAGGCCAAGTTTATCATAAAATGGGCTCACTGCTGCCAATGCCAAACGAACCACATAAATTCTTACAAATCTACTTTATGGGCGGCGAGGATTCCGGAAGCGCACTTGCCAATCGCGTGAATGCACGTTGTGATTATAATAACCTTGATTCACTTTATGCCAGGCGCATCGTCAGCGAGCTAGATGCTCTTTTGAACGAGCACAACGAGTGGTTGAAAATATTCAAATCACATATGCACCAATTACAAAGCGATAATCACGCTATCGTCATTAATCCTGATAAAACACCAGCTGGAGAGCATATTCGTAGATTCAATGCACCCGTTGTTGATGATGTTGCTGGAATCATGGTTGGCGATTGTACAGCTGCACGAGAAATTGTGATTCGTAGAAGAAATAATAATCTTCAGTTCATTGCTGACACACATCGTTCATATGACGCTCTCCAATATCCGCTAATATTCTGAAAGGGACAAGACGGATATTGCATAAACATAAAACAACGAGATCCCGTATCAGGTACTTCATTGATTATTAATTTGATCATTAATCATTTAACAAAACAATTAAATTATTGAACGTAATAAATTTAAATTAATTTTTATGAACAAATATTACAGGAGCTGAAATAAACAAGAACGTTAGCTCAAAGGATTATTATGCGTACCGATTAATGATTAGACGTGGCCTGGACAACGTCATTTTACGATGTCGTGAGCTTTGTCAACAATTCATGGTCGACATGTACGCGAAGATTGAGAGCGAACGACTACGATACTTACGATATAATCAACAAAAGCTGCGCGCGGAAGAGTACATTCATTTGCGCTATCAACAACAACGCCGACGTCGCCGAAATTGGTAACCATGTCATTTTACCATCATCGTACGTAGGCAGTCCACGTCATATGCAAGAATATATACAGGATGCTCTGACTTTCGTGCGCGAATATGGACGACTATGTTTATTTATCACGTTCACATGTAATCCAAAATGGCCAGAGATTACATCTTTCCTACTGCCTGGCCAAAATGCAATACATCGCCATGACATTACAGCACGTGTGTTCAGACAAAAGTTGAAGTCTTTAATAAGTTTCATTACTAAATCACATGTATTTGGTCCCACACGTTGCTGGATGTATTCGGTTGAGTGGCAAAAGCGAGGATTACCTCATGCACACATTTTGGTTTGGTTCATCGACAAAATCCGTCCTGAAGAAATCGATAGTATCATTTCTGCGGAAATTCCAGATCCATCCACTGACCAACTGCTGTTTGATATTGTTACAACAAACATGATTCATGGTCCATGTGGTACTCTTAATAGTTCATCGCCTTGCATGGCTGATGGAAAATGTACTAAAAATTTCCCTAAAGATTTTACCAATGATACGGTCACAAATGTCGACGGATACCCAATATATCGTCGAAGAAATCCTGAAAATGGCGGACAATCATTTATTAAAAATATCATCAACACAGACATTGATATTGACAATCGTTGGGTGGTGCCATATTCGCCTCTGCTGAGCAAGACATATAATGCTCATATTAGTGTTGAGTTCTGCAGTTCTGTGAAGAGCATCAAATACATTTGCAAGTATGTCCATAAAGGCAGTGATATGGCTGTGTTTAGAGTGGAAAATACTAATGTGAATGCTCCTCCAGTGAATAAAAACGATTAAATAACGCTCTACCAAATTGGTCGGTACATCAGCTCCAATGAAGCTGCTTGGCGTATCTTTGGTTTTCCAATTCATGAACGGGATCCAGCAGTTGTTCAGTTAGCCATCCATCTTGAAAACGGTCAGCGTGTATTTTTCACGAACGAGACAGCGATTGATCGTGCAATAAATCCACCTAAAACTACACTCACTGCATTTTTTGAATTGTGTAATCGTGCGGATGATTTTGGTGCCTTCGCACGAACATTACTCTATTCACAAGTACCACGCTATTTCACATGGACTCAAACAAAAACATGGATGCCCCGCAAGCAAGGCTCACCAGTTGCTGCATGTCTCAATTTATTTAAATCAAACGCCTTGGGGCGATTATTTACAGTCAATCCAAGACACACGGAGTGCTTTTATCTTCGACTGTTGTTGGTTAATGTTACTGGCCCATTATCATTTCAAGATATACGTAAAGTGAATGGGCAACAATATCCAACGTATAAAGATGCATGCCTTGCACTCGGCTTGCTGGAAGACGACAACCAGTGGGAATGCATGCTTGCTGAAGCTGCATTGAACTGTACAGCAATACAAATTCGTCTACTATTCGCTATAGTGTTGACTACATGTTTCCCAGCCCGAGCACAGATATTATGGGAAAATCACAAAGATTCAATGACTGATGATATATTGCATCAACATCGTATACGGTGCCACGATCTAACCATAACATTCAGCGACGAAATGTACAATGAAGCATTGATTGCTATTGAGGATCTTTGCATTGTCATTGCCAACTTACCACTTAGTAATTTCGGTATGAATTCGCCAAATCGAACTGCATCTGATTTAATGAATACTGAAATGAATCGTGAACTGCAGTACAGTACTGTAGAAATGGCAGCGATTGTTGCCCGCAATGTCCCACTAATGAATGAGGAACAAAGAACCATTTATGATCGCATTATGCTCGCAGTTTCAGCTGGACAAGGTGGGTTCTTCTTTTTGGATGCACCGGGTGGAACTGGCAAAACATTCGTTATTTCGCTAATTCTTGCTGAAATACGATCAAATAATGGCATCGCATTGGCCGTTGCATCATCGGGCATTGCAGCAACTTTATTGGATGGAGGTAGAACAGCTCATTCAGTATTTAAGCTGCCACTAAATATTCAGAATAACCCTGACGCAGTATGCAACATTAAGAAACAATCGTCCATGGCCACTGTGCTGAAACGGTGTAAAATTATTATTTGGGATGAATGTACTATGGCACACAAACATTCACTTGAGGCGTTGAACAGGACATTGAAAGATATTAAAAACAGTGACAAACTATTTGGCGGAACTCTGTTGGTCCTTTCAGGTGATTTCAGACAAACACTTCCAGTCATTCCACGTTCAACATACGCTGATGAGATCAACGCTTGCTTAAAATCATCTCCATTGTGGCGTAATGTTGAAAAATTACAGCTAAAAATAAATATGCGCGTTCAAATGCTTCAAGATCCATCCGCTGAAACATTTTCAAAACAACTCTTAGATATCGGTGATGGAAAAGTTGCTATAGATGAAACTGGATACGTAAAATTACCGACCGATTTCTGCACAATCGCTGATTCGCAAGATACTCTCATTGAACAAATATTTCCCGATGTACACACACAGTACATAAATCATGAGTGGCTTGCAGAAAGAGCGATTTTAGCGGCAAAAAATGTAGACGTTGACAATTTAAATCTGAAGATACAAATGTTGTTGCCAGGGAACTTGGTATCATATAAATCTATTGATACAGTTTGCGACGACAGCGAAGCAGTAAATTTTCCCACAGAGTTTTTGAACTCACTCGATTTGCCAGGCATGCCACCGCATAATTTACAATTAAAGGTTGGATCTCCAATTATCTTGCTTCGTAATTTGAACCCGCCCCGGCTGTGCAACGGTACGCGATTAGTCATTCAAAAATTAATGAAAAACGTGATCGAAGCCAGGATTTTAAATGGCAAGTTCAGAGGTGAAAATATACTCATACCACGGATTCCTATTATACCTACAGATGTGCCAATTCAATTCAAACGTATTCAGTTTCCGATTAGATTGGCATTTGCAATGACTATCAACAAATCCCAAGGTCAAACGATGTCTGTTTGTGGATTAGATTTGAGAACACCATGTTTTTCACACGGACAATTATACGTGGCATGCTCTCGAGTGGGTAAACCATCCAGTTTGTTTGTGTTAGCTAAAGATGGACTAACAAAAAATATTGTTCACGCTATAGCATTAAGAGATTGATATTGTTTAATAGTGTTACTGTCGTAATTGTTTAATTAATGATATATAATTTTAAGGAATAAATTATAATAACTTAAAAATAATGTTTGCCTTTTGTTATTTTTATATTCCCTCATCGTTCACAGCGCTCCATGCTTATTTCACGCATATACCACATTCTTACATACATACAATATACACATTCTAACATACATACATACTTACAATAAGTAAGCTATTTTTTGTCTACACTAGAAATTACTAGGAAATTATTTATATGGCAAAACAACGTTTGCCGGGTCACCTAGTATATATATATACATATATATATACAAAATACAAATTCAAGTAAATCATTTATATATCTATTTTTGTAGACATACAACAATACATATATATGTAAGTATATACTAAAGTAATTAATTTGAATCGTCACATTTTATTTATATTTGATACATTTTTATTATATATATATAGGTATATATGGGGCATTCCACGCCAAATCGGACAGTTCAATTTTTTTTCCCTTGATTTTGTCATATTTTCATGTACTCATCAAAAATCGGCTTCTGGTACATTTTGAGATGTTTTTGGTCACCCGTTCAAAAAATATTTGTTTATGTTTTTTTGCTCATAACTTCTTTCATAATAGTCTAAATTCAATTTTTTTTTCATAACTGTTGTTTTTTATGTACTTTTCAAAAAAAAATACGAATAATTATTGCGGCTACTTATTTGTTACAATAATTAAAATTCATTAAAATTTTGATCTGATCCTTCAACACAAATTCTATACAATTTTATGTCTTTATTACAGGGTCCCATTACGAAGGAGTACATTTGACGAGGAAAGAATTATATCTTATTATAAAGGATAATTTGAACGATAATTTCGCTACGTTATTGAATTTCGTGGAAACTAAAATTTCCGAGAAAAGTGGACGTAAAGTTGTGGTGCCTGAGGACTCGAGAACCGCCTTTTCAATGCTGTTTAATAAAATAAGAACCAGGTGGCAAGAAGCTAATAGAACATCGGACATTTTCTTCAAGAAAAACAGTAAATGGCTTAGCGGGCAGGTATATTTTGCCGTACCTACAGACACTGTTGAGAAAGACCCAGGTAGTAAAAGAGGCCGCCCGTCCCTTGAGTTTACATCGGCAAGTGAAAGGTCAAAACGAAAGAAGACCGAAGATATTCGTAAATCCTCAACCCCGGAAGAATTAGCATACGCTACTCAAATGAGCCTTCGCGCTTCGGGACAATTAGACGCTTCGAAAGTTGTTAAGGACGTAACAATGACGAGTCCTTTAAGAGCTTCTAAGTATCGAAAAGCTTATGCAGTAACGGGTGAAACCTCTTTATCGGAAGAGGCTGCACTTTCCGCTTTGATCGAATGTAAATTGTCAAAGGGAGCTTACCTAACGATGAGAAAAATATCGTTGGCACATAACTGTCGTCTATATCCGTCTTACGAAAAAGTGGTGGAAGCAAAAAAGCGTTGTTATCCTCGGTCTGACGCAATTACCATTACAGAGACGAGTGCAGAAGTCGAATTGCAGGCATTATTAGATCATACAGTTAAACGTATTTTACTCGTCCAAACAGAAGTCGTTGAAACCTTGACTAACGGTAATGCTCGTAATATGGATTTAATTTGCAAATGGGGTTGCGATGGAAGCTCTGGGCAAAGTGAATATAAGCAGACTTTTACTGATGATAGCAAATCAGATGCGCATGTGTTTTTTACTTCGGTTGTGCCATTACAACTCATCTGCATTGATCAACAAACAAAAGCAGAAATCATGGTTTGGAAGAACCCTAGGCCCTCGTCTCCACGATTTTGTAGGCCGCTTAGACTACAGTTTCTGCACGAAGATACAGAGTCCACACTAAATGAAGTTGGAATTGTCGAAGCACAAATAAAGTCGCTTAGTCCACTCCAAACTGTAGTAAGTGGAAAAGATATCTCCATAACGTACAAGTTGGCGTTCACCATGATAGATGGTAAAGTTTGCAATGCTGTGTCATCGACGAAATCTGCTCAATGGTGCTATTTGTGTGGAGCAACCAGCAAAGATTTCAATGCCATCGACGTTATGTTGCAAAAGGAGGTCGTTGAAACGAATTTGAAGTTCGGGTTATCGACACTGCATGTGTGGATACGGTGCTTCGAGTATTGCATACATTTGTCGTACAAACTCGGCATTAAAAAATGGCAAGCACGAAGTTCCGAAGAAAAAAAAATTACCGAAGAAACCAAGAAGAGGATTCAACGCGAATTCAAGAGCGAATTGGGTCTAAGCATTGATCGTCCGAAGCCTGGATACGGCAGCAGCAATGATGGCAACACAGCTCGGCGATTTTTTGAGAATTGGAAGGTTTCTGCTTTGATAACCGGGGTCAACGAAAAAGTAATTAACCGTTTCTACGTTATCCTACAAGTTATCTCGTGTGGCCACAAGATAAATTGTGAACTATTTGAGCAGTATACTATTGAAACGGCAAGAACTATCGTTGCATTATACCCTTGGTACCACATGCCTACTTCGGTACACAAGCTATTAATTCACGGTTCACTGATAATAGCTCATGCGCTTTTACCAATCGGCGAATTATTCGAAGACGCTCAGGAAGCTCGAAATAAAGATATTAAACGATACCGAGAAAACTTCTCGCGAAAAACTTCCAGGATAAAAACAATGCAAGATGTTTTCCACCGGCTGCTAATTTCTTCAGACCCGTACATATCTAGCATCCGGCAACTACCGAAGAAACCACTAAAAAGTTTGTCGCCGGAAGCTGTCGCGATGCTGCTCGCTCCAACTATCAATGCTGCAGCACATCAAGGTTTCGTCACAAATAACATCGAATCGGGTCTTGTGGACGATACAAGCTCGGTAGATGGTTCCGACATCGACGACGGCGACGGCGACTCCGAATCCGATGTTCCATTCGACTAAAAATTAAATTCGATTACACGATTTCGAGAATAATGTATTTTGAAAATAAAAATATTAATTCCGTAGAAGGCACGGCTCACGTTTATTTTATTATGATTATTATATTTTATATTATATCTCATGAATTTAACAGGATACGTTTTGTGTACCATAATTTGTCTGTCGGATTCGTGATCAGTGACCCTAAAAACCCGCGTATACCAATTTTTGTCAAGATCTGACACCTTTTTCCATCTATGTCCGCCATATTGGATCGGCCATTTTGTTCAAAATTGTTTGGCTTTCTGATTCGTAATCAGTCACTTTCACAACCCGCGTATATCAATTTTCTTCAAGATCTGACACCTTTTTACCATTTATGTCCGCCATATTGGATCGGCCATTTTGTTCGAAATTGTTTGGCTTTCTGATTCGCAATCAGTCACTTTCACAACCCGCGTATATCAATTTTGTTCAATTCAATTATAATAATTAAAATTCAAATAACTAATGCAAGTTATATATCATTGTATACGAAAACGTCATACTAAATAAGTAAATTATTTCATCCTTTTTTGAGTGGTACGGCAGGAGGGAGTTTTTTTGAAAATTTTTAATTTTTTTTAACATACTTGTCCGCCATATTGAATCAGCCATTTTGTTTACAATAATTTGGCTTTCGGATTCGTGATGAGCGACCCTCAAAACCCACATATAGCAGTTTTTGTCAAGATCGGACACCTTTTTAACATTCATGTCCGCCATATTGGATCGGCCATTTTGTTTACAATAATTTGGCTTTCGGATTCGTAATAAGCGACCCTAAAAACCCGCATATACCAATTTTTGTCAAGATCGGACACCTTTTTAACATCCATGTCCGCCATATTGGATCGGCCATTTTGTTTACAATAATTTAGCTTTCAGATTCGTAATCAGCGACCTTAAAAACCCCTGCATACCAATTTTCATTCCGATCGGAGGTTATTTGTATTTACTGCCACGATTTCGGGCTCTGCGTCTAATGTGCGCCGAGGTGTTTGACCGGGTGGTCGGCTTCCTATACTCATTATTATGTAACGACAATGAGGGCCCCGTATAGCATGCTTTTCCCAAGGGTCGTCATAAATTTCGCAGTTGTCTAATGATACTCTGCAATGAAAACACCTGATTTTAGTCTGGTGACCCGTGAAAAAGAAACCGGCTGCTGCTAATACTGCAATATTAATTTCACAATTTCCTAGCCAGTAAGTGAAGCTGTCTACCCGTTTAACATAATCTGCGAATGCGGGATACATGGGAGTCAAATCGCTCTTTTTTGGAGGCATATCCTCGTGGCAATCAGGGGTCGCGTTCACTCTTACTTCTACTCTGCAATCGTGGCGTTCTTTTTCACGAGAAAGGGGTACATCTAGTGGATCAGCCCCGATGGGAACGTTCCCACAGGGTATGCCGCGAACAAAACGGCATTGTTCTTGCCACCTACGGTGGTCATGCATTGGTATATCACCAACTTCCCATTCTTTAATAGTAACTCTGCAATCAAAACAACTGACCTCATCGTCCTGTCCGGTGTAATAAAATCCTGCAGCGGCAAGTTGCCGCGGGTCTAGAAAATTTACTGGCCAACTACGGTAACTGTCGAGACGCACTTGTTCGTATGAGTACATGCCGCGTGGGTCTTTTGATGACATGCTTATTGATAATCCGCACACTTTTATAATTAATTTTTTCAGGATGCAGGTATAAATAATAGTGTATTTATCCAGTTCTATTAATAAAAATATTTATGCGTATATTTACCGGTATATGTTTGTTTGAGAATCCGTCCGATGATGGTATTTGACAGATCTGAAATATATTGAAACTAATGAAGCTTCACTCGATGACAGGGTGAGAATAAACCAGACACATAGATGTTAAATTAGAGAACGTGGTTTATTACACCTTCCGCATAACTACAATAAATCACATAATTTTGAATAAAACACTAAAGTGAGAATAGATAAATGAAAGACCAAATTTAGAAAAAATACAAAATAATATAAATAAATGCACCAAAAAACTGGGAGTAAACAATTGAATTTAAATAAATAAACTGAATTTGATTGTCTGAGCTGAGAGCCAGCACACAATTATATTAATTGTGTGCTCTGAGTACTGAGAACGTTGTACGCACCGCAGCCAGTGCTGCGGAGCATGCAACGCAGTGAGATGTATGAGTGCGTAAGGTGGTAGTATAATTCACAGCAAGCTCTCTGCAGCTTAATGCAGAGAGGTTGCCGTGAACAAATGAGAGCACTTGCAATAGAAATTGCTTGAGTACTCTATACGTATGAGACCAGCTACGCAGGCAGCACTGCGTAGCACAACACAACACATATTGAGGATGCACAAAATGAGCAGTGTATAGCCGCTGTACTCTTCCAGCAGATATTCTGGGGAAAATGACGGTGAATATAGTACACCTGCATAATTATATTAATTATACCGGCAAATGATGGTGAGAAAAACGTGGCTTAACATGTGCTGCAATGCCGCCAAAAAGTGAGGCCAAAAATGTTGATGTACCGATGAGCATGCAACTCCTCGTTACTATTGAATTTGCGGTAAATTATAGCAACGTACTCGTACCTGATTTTAAGTCCTGTTTAGAGTGATGAGAGTGTCCTGAGCGAAAAGCCAACGAGAAAAGTCCAAGAAAGTGGTGCGCTGTTCCTCGATGTCGTAGCAAAAGTGACTGAATTTTCAATATGGCTGCGGAATATGAAATTAACGTTGAGCGCTAAAGTCAGTTGAGCGAGATAGCCGGTGAGCGAAACCAAAGTCAAGCGAGAGAGACATCCTCTCGCTCGACGCGGCGTGCCACCGAGGCACATCCTCGGCTTCGCGAAGCCCTGCCTCGGCTATCTTCGGCTCAACCGAACGACGTGTGCTTGAGCACAGCAACAGGTCGACGCACGGCGAATATCGATCGCCGTGCGCCAGCTGATTATCCAACATTTCCGCCCGCCATCAGCAACGGGGTTGATGATTAGTTATGGTTTTGTCAGTCGGAAGAAACAGGCAGCACAGCCAGTTTTGAGATTGGCCTGGTGAGCGTGGTCGTAGCAGTTCGAAGTGTCACCACCCTGGTGAGCCCGTCTTTGCCCAGATGCAACGCCGTGACTCGTGCAAGTGGCCACTTGCACAGTGGAAAGCGCTCATCCGTAAGCAGAACCAAAGAACCAACCTTTATGTTATTATTAGGGTGATGCCACTTTGATATGGACTGCTGCCGCTGTAGATAATGAGCGGACCATTGTCGCCAAAATTGTTGTACCTTTTGCTGCAACAATTGCCACCTTGAGAGCCGTGAAAGTGATAAATCCTCTAGCGTTGGCTCTGGGACCGTGGTAAGAGCTTCACCGATGAGAAAGTGTCCAGGCGTGAGTGCTGATAAGTCATCAGGATCATTGCTGAGTGGTTCCAAAGGTCTTGAGTTGAGTATAGCCTCAATCTGGGACAGCAGCGTTGCGAGTTCTTCGAACGTGAGTGCTGTATCACCCACCGTTCGCCGCAGATGGAATTTAACAGATTTCACAGCTGCTTCCCATTTTCCACCCATGTGTGGTGCCGCAGGTGGATTGAACCTTCACGCAATTTGCTGATTTGCGAGAAAAGAAGCGATGATTTGATGTTCTTGAGAGGCCTTCCTGAACATCTGACGTATTGATTTATGAGCACCAATAAAATTTGTGCCATAGTCAGAATATAGCGTGTGAGGAATGCCACGCCGAGCTGAGAAACGCCTGAACACTGAGAGGAAGCTATCAGCTGAGTAGTCACTAACGACTTCGAGATGTAAAGCTGAAGTGGTGAGGCACACAAAAACACAGATCCAGCCTTTGTTTGTTTTACTTCCTCGCCCCTTTCAAGTTTTGAGTGTGAGAGGGCCGGCGTAATCAACTCCTGTGTGAGCGAATGCGCGTGTTGGAGTGACTCGTGCTAGAGGAAGCTGACCCATCAATTGTTGAGCCCGAACTCCCCTTTGCCGAGCACACACGACGCAATGTAAAATGTGAGATTTTACAGGAACTCTTCCGCCGACGATCCAATGTGTTAGCCTTAGTTGGGCTAATGTGAGCTGAGTGCCTCCGTGCAGAGTCCGCACGTGAGCCTGATCAATGATGAGAGTTGAGAATCGAGAGTGACGAGGTAGAATGGCAGGATGTCTTCCTTCATATGTGAGTGCTGATTGAGCAAGGCGACCTCCTACTCTGAGTACACCCTCTTGGTCAATGGATGCTGTTAGTCGACTGAAGGGGTGAGAGGAAGGAAGAGAAGAGCCTGACTGCAGTACTTGTAACTCGTGTTTGAAAAACACGGCTTGTGTAGCCCGTGTCCAAAAAACATTTGCTGCAGCTATCTCTTCTGCTGTGAGAGGAGCATTTCCTGCCGTTTCTAACCTCTTCCTCATTCTGGCCACTACTCTGACGCAAAACGAGGTGAGACGACACAATTTTGTAAGTGAGAAACAGCGATAAATGAGTTCCCAATGGTACTCTGGCGTCACAGTTGCCGCGAGCAGAGCTAACCCCGGCCGGGCTTCCATATTGTGCAAATCCTCAGAATCAGTTGAGGTTTTCGGCCAAAATTCAATCGGTTTCACCATCCACGGTGGACCCGACCACCACAACTGATGAGAGGCCAATTGAGCTGTTGAGATACCCCGTGATGCACAATCTGCAGGATTGCTTGTGCCTGCGACATGACGCCAATGAGCAGTGGGTGTGAGTTCTTGTATCTGTGATACTCGGTTTCGGACATAGTTTTTCCACCGAGCAGGATGTGCTTTGATCCAGGTGAGAGTTACCGATGAGTCCGTCCACAGGTGAGTAGATGAGACCTTGACCTTGAGCGTGGCTTGAACGTATGCAACCAATTTTGCTAGTAACAGTGCCGCTGTCAGTTCAAGCCGTGGTATGGTGAGCTTCTTGAGTGGTGCCACGCGTGTTTTTGAGCAGATAAGTGAAGCCACCTTTCCTGTGGACATTGAGTCGACAGTGATGTAGATCACTGCTGCCATGGCCAATTGAGATGCATCAGAGAAGCCATGCAATTCCACTGTTGAGTTGCTCCATGTATTGAACCAACGAGGAATTGAGAGCCTGGCCAGGCTTTTGAGATCTTCTCTGATTGCAGTCCATCGTGCTGAGACCTGAGATGGCAGTGGTTCATCCCAGCTGAGTTTGTGAAGCCAAAGCTCTTGCAAGAGTATTTTGGCTCTAATCACAACCGGTGAGACGAAACCGAGTGGATCAAAGAGTTGAGCCACCTCGGAAAGAACGAGGCGTTTTGTGAAATTATCTTGAGCTGAGTTAAACCGGGATGAGAATGTGAACATGTCTTCACTAGGAAGCCAAGTCAGAGCAAGAATTTTGGCCTCGCAGTCGTCCATTGAGATAGCTGAGCTTGACGATGATGGTGAAATATTAGCAAGGACCGTGCGGTCCGACGAGTGCCACTTGGCGAGCGGAAAACCGCCCGCCATGCACAAGTCCTTGAGCTGTTGAGCAATTTCAATAAGTTCATGAGTTGAATCCGCCCCTCCAAAGATGTCATCCACGTACCTGCCAAACATGATAGCTGGCACAGCGAGAGGAAACCGATGACCTTCATCTTTGGCGAGCTGCATGAGAGTTCCAACTGCCAAAAATGGCGCAGCCTTTGTACCGTATGTCACTGTTGTTAATTGATACGGCACAAAGTTATCTTGAGCATCAATCCACAAAATTCGCTAAAGATTCCAATCATCAGGATGAACTTTGATTTGACGATACATCTTGGTAACGTCTGTGGCAAAGATGTGTCTGTGGTGATGGATCCAGATGAGAACGTCCGAAATATTGAGCAACAAATTAGGTCCGGTGTGCATGATGTCATTGAGAGACTTTCCAGAAGATGTTGAGCTAGAACCGTTGAATACCACCCTTAACTTGGTGGAAACACTGTCTGGTCTCAATACACCGTGGTGAGGCAGATAGTAATGAATTTCATTTGTAGATGATTTCGAAGCCTTTACCATGTGACCAAGTTGTTCATATTCGACCATGAAATTTGAGTAGAGCTGACCGTATTCAGCATTTTTTGAGATTTTTCGAATAGTGTGCAACAAACACTGATGTGCTCTACAGTATGAAGTTCCCAGATTCGCAGGAGAAGATGTAAGAGGAAGCCGAACAATGTATCGGCCTGTGAAATCACGCTGATGTGTGTCGCGAAAATGATCCTCGCATGCCTGCTCCTCTGGTGTGAGTTGACCGACCGTGTCCTTTGGTGGCTCTTCTTGAACCCAGAATTTTGTGAGCACGTTCTGTAATTCCTGATCATCAAGTTGCACAGCAGCATGATGAACAGTGAGTGCATCAGATTGACATGAGTTAATAGGTCCAATAATGAGCCAACCAAATATTGATAATTGTGCAATTGGCGAAGATGAAGAGCCCTTGATAATGTTAGGTTTAATCACCTGACCATAAATATCTGCTCCAACTACAATATCGATCGGTCGTGGTGTGAGAAAGTCCGGATCTGCCAGCTTCAGCTTCACTATGTGAAGCCACGTGCGAGCTGGTGACTCAAAAGATGGCAAATGAGTTGTAACCGTGTCGAGAATGTGAGCCAAGACCGTGACTTTCTCTTTTGTGTGCATGGAGCACATTGTGAGTTGTACCGAACCACGTGTGCGAGTTGAGTGACTACCACCGATCCCTGTGATCGAAATTGATGAGTGCTTACGTGTTATATTGAGTTTACGGACGAGCTCTTCCGTAATAAACGTTAATTCTGATCCAGGATCGATGAGAAGTCTTGCCTGATGAGTTGATGCCAATGTATGGACGTGTATGAGTGCAGTTGCTAATAATGTTGAGCATTTCCTTGTGAGCTGTACCGATGAGTAGACGACTGCGCCAACACCCTATTGTGTTGACGTTGCGGGCTGCGCAGGCTGAGTGCCGGAAGAGGTTGCAGGGGGCGCTGCCGGATGCAGCATGGTGTGGTGCCGCCCTGAACATTCCTTACAACTGCGTGTGGAACGGCATGCATTAGCATTGTGCCGTCCCAAGCAGTTGTAGCACAACCGCGACTTCTCCGCCATCTTGCGCCGCGCCGCCACGGAGAGCTGACGGAACTCCGGGCACATCACAATGAAGTGCCCAGAATTCCGGCAGCAGTCGCATGGATACGCGGACGCGTTGGTATTTGATGGCGGAGCGCCGAGGGCCGTGCCACCCGCGTGATGCGCCGATGCGCGTTGAGTCCCGGCCCTTGCGGAGGAGGGCACGCGGAAGACGTCCGACCGGAGCTAATCGGTTTTGGAGTGGCCTTCGCCATTTCCAGAGCCCGAATCTTCGTTTCCGCGAACTCCTCAATCCTCGCAAAGGTCGGGAACTCTGATGAGCGTCCTAACGCCGTCTCCCAGGCCTCGCGTGTGGTCTGGTCAAACTGCTGACCAAGCAGTCGTACCATCACGCAATCGAAAAGTTCCTCCTTCGTTGCCACCGAAGTGAGGACTTTGTAGGCCTCGGAGACGGTCGTTACGGTGGCTGCGAGCGAATGCTCAGCAGGCTTGAGAGCGAAGAGTGCGTCCAACCTCTCCTGCACCAGTAGCCGGTTGTTCTCAAAGCGGGATACCAGTGTGTCCCACGCCAAAGTAAAAGATTCGTCGGTGAGGGCGAATCCGTCGATGAGTGCGGCCGCCGAGCCCGTGACGCAGGTGCGTAGGTATACCAGCCGCTCGACGTCGGCTAACCTAGAGCTCCGGATGACCAACGACGAGAACAAGTCCCGGAACGCCGGCCACCCAGAATAGACGCCCTTAGAGGTCGGCAGCTTGATGTCTGGCAGCTTCGTCCGTGACACCAGCGCCGTGACCACTGGTGCAGCAGGCCGGACCTGACCGAGTCTCTCCCTGATCCTCCCCGCAGCCATCTTGCTGTGGAGGGTGAGCTTGGCCTCGAGAGTTTGCGTATCACGTTGAAAATAGTCGTGCTCCTGGTGGGCGAGCGGCCACGAAGCCTCAAGAAGCAAATGCTCCCTTCTGAATTCTCTGTGGAGCTCGTCCACCTGCTCAAGCATAGACTCGAGGGGGGCCAGGGAGAGAGTCTCATCCTGGTCCTCAATGGTGGTCATGATGAATCGCAGCGCCTCCACCCGTCGCTGCTGTGATTGGACCTTCATCACCAGATCGCCTGGTAGGCGAGCCGGTGATCGGGTCCTCTTTGCAGCCGCGACGGGATCCGGAGCCGACAATGTCTTCTTGTCCTGAAGGTCACCAGGCGCCACCCCGCTGCCTGTAGGACTACCCTCGGACATTGTGAGCCCCCGTGACCCGAACAAGTAAAAGAAACGAAGTGCTCCGCAGAGGTTCTACTTTACCAAATTGAAGCGCTGTGATGCTGGCCGATGAGAAAATGTGACGTCTGCGTAGCTGGTTTGCAGAGTCCAAGTCGAGATGAGCGTAAGAGTTGATGTGTGCGGAAGGTAGAAACCCTGGTTCTACCCTGTACAAGTCGAATATCCGGCTCGAAGGACCAAAATGTTTGAGAATCCGTCCGATGATGGTATTTGACAGATCTGAAATATATTGAAACTAATGAAGCTTCACTCGATGACAGGGTGAGAATAAACCAGACACATAGATGTTAAATTAGAGAACGTGGTTTATTACACCTTCCGCATAACTACAATAAATCACATAATTTTGAATAAAACACTAAAGTGAGAATAGATAAATGAAAGACCAAATTTAGAAAAAATACAAAATAATATAAATAAATGCACCAAAAAACTGAGAATAAACAATTTAATTTAAATAAATAAACTGAATTTGATTGTCTGAGCTGAGAGCCAGCACACAATTATATTAATTGTGTGCTCTGAGTACTGAGAACGTTGTACGCACCGCAGCCAGTGCTGCGGAGCATGCAGCGCAGTGAGATGTATGAGTGCGTAAGGTGGTAGTATAATTCACAGCAAGCTCTCTGCAGCTCAATGCAGAGAGGTTGCCGTGAGCAAATGAGAGCACTTGCAATAGAAATTGCTTGAGTACTCTATACGTATGAGACCAGCTACGCAGGCAGCACTGCGTAGCACAACACAACACATATTGAGGATGCACAAAATGAGCAGTGTATAGCCGCTGTACTCTTCCAGCAGATATTCTGGGGAAAAGTACAGGGAATATAGTACACCTGCATAATTATATTAATTATACCAGCAAATGATGGTGAGAAAAACGTGGCTTGACATGTGCTGCAATGCCGCCAAAAAGTGAGGCCAAAAATGTTGATGTACCGATGAGCATGCAACTCCTCGTTACCATTGAATTTGCGGTAAATTATAGCAACGTACTCGTACCTGATTTTGAGTCCTGTTGAGAGTGATGAGAGCGTCCTGAGCGAAAAGCCAACGCGAAAAGTCCAAGAAAGTGGTGCGCTGTTCCTCGATGTCGTAGCAAAAGTGACTGAATTTTCAATATGGCTGCGGAATATGAAATTAACGTTGAGCACTGAAGTCAGTTGAGCGAGATAGCCTGTGAGCGAAACCGAAGTCAAGCGAGAGAGACATCCTCTCGCTCGACGCGGCGTGCCACCGAGGCACATCCTCGGCTTCGCGAAGCCCTGCCTTGGCTATCTTCGGCTCAACCGAACGACGTGTGCTTGAGCACAGCAACAGGTCGACGCACGGCGTATATTGATCGCCGTGCACCAGCTGATTATCCAACAATGTTAATGTTCTTAAATATGGTTATTATAGCATTCTCTTTATATTTGGTTGTACTCTCTCTCTCTCCTTTGAAATTTAAAACTGTTCGGGGTGCACTAAGATAAATATATATATATCAGGGGTACAAATTGAAAATGCGGGTTTGATAACAGATGGCGTTACTAACGCTCAACGCATCAGGCAGTACTGTGACTATGTTCATGTCAAAGCTACGTCTTATAGCTTTAATTTTCAGTATGTGTCAATTTGTCGCAGTGTCAAATTCATAGTTTTTTTGAGCTCTCAATATGTCGAGTTTCGTGCCAACAAAACAGCATTTGCGGGAAGTTTTAATTTACTTCTTTAATTTGAAGAAAAGTGCTGCTGAAGCACATCGATTGGTCTCCGAGGCTTATCCGAGTCATGTTCCATCGGTTTCAACGTGCGAGAGATGGTTTGTGCGGTTTAGAAGTGGTGATTTTGACGTTGAGGACAAAGAGCGGCCGGGCCAAGTGAAAAAGTTTGAGAATGCTGAATTGGAGGCAATACTCAATGAAGACTCGTGTCAAACTCAACAAGAGCTCGCAGATTCATTGGGAGTGACACAACAAGCCATTTCCCATCGTATAAAAGCCCTCGGAATGATCCAAAAGCAAGGACATTGGGTGCCGTATGAGCTGAAGCCGAGAGACGTCGAGCGCCGTTTTTTTGCATGCGAACTGCTGCTCGAACGGCAAAAACGGAAGGGTTTTTTGCATCGCATTGTCACTGGTGATGAAAAGTGGATCCATTACGATAACCCGAAGCGCAAAAAATCATATGGTTACCCCGGCCATGCATCATCATCGACGGCCAAACCAAATATTCACGGCGCCAAGCTCATGCTCTGTATTTGGTGGGACCAGCTGGGTGTGGTGTATTATGAGCTATTGAAATCGAACGAAACCATCACAGGAGCACTATACCGAACTCAATTGATGCGTTTGAGCCGCGCACTCAAAGAAAAACGGCCACAATACGAGCAAAGACACGACAAAGTAATTTTGCAACATGACAACGCTCGGCCACATGTTGCAGCGCCGGTCAAAACATACCTACAAACGCTGAAATGGGAAGTCTTACCCCACCCGCCGTATAGCCCAGATATTGCTCCTTCCGATTACCACCTTTTCCGATCGATGACACATGGCCTAGCTGACCAGCGCTTCCATTCTTACGAAGAAGCCCAAAAATGGGTCGATGACTGGATAGCAGCCAAGCCGGCCGAATTTTTTCGCGACGGTATCCGTAAATTGCCAGAAAGATGGGAAAAAGTTGTGGCTAGCGATGGACAATACTTTGAATAATTCATTTGTTACCATTTTTTCAGAATAAACGTTCAAAAATAGAAAAAAATCCCGCATTTTCAATTGGTACTCCTGATATATTTTTTTTTTCAAGAGGTTCTATTTAATACCTTTGTCTTTGAGTGCGTTTCCTGGTATCTCGTTTGCGTTGGCGTATTGGTAACCATGTTTGCCTTGTTTTGAAACCTTTAAGAAAAATTCCTATTCACTTAAACTTGAACATATTGATCATTGTTATTATTATTATTGCTATTACTATTATTACCATTATTATTGTTACTGTTATTATTACTACTATGATTATATGTATGTATTATTTCTTTTCATAATTAATATGTTTATTTATCGGATAGAGGGTTATTTGATTAACATGTTATACCACGGTATTTGGTGGACGACTTTGCACTGTTTTCTGCCAAAATTGTCTCCTAGTATTAAAATATCGTTGATAAAAATAAATAAGGATTGCTATTAGGGCTTATTGTGGTTCTATATTTACTCCCGTATGAAATATGTACGTTTTTATTTTTATTTTTATTTTCTGATTTTTCATTTGTATAAATCAATTTTATTATGTAAATTCTATGTTTATTATTACATGATATCCAAAAAGAAAGTACCGCATGAGTGCGTACCATCTAAACATCGTACATTTTTATGCAAAAATACGTTTCTGGAAAAATTATTTCGAAAATCTTAGTATGCAATTCTCGATTTTTTCAATCGATTTGAATGTACAATAATGTCTCTGTTTGGGAGTTTAATACGTACGTTACCGTTCGTTAATATAGTCTTTATTTCGTGCGGACCGGTGTAGTGGTCACCGAGTTTTCCGGGTTTTAGTCCTTTAAGCAAAAATACTGGTTCACCCACTTTAAATGCTACAGGATTAATTTTCTTGTCTTGATATATTTTGGAATTTTCTTTAGCCTTTATCAAATTTTGTCGTCACAAACCCTGTATTTCATGGATTTGCGTGACCAGTTGCGTTAGATATTCGTCGTACGTGGCGAGTTTTTCTATCTCGGCAGGGGGCATACTAGAAGGGGTACGAGCTATCTTGCCAAAAACCATTTCGTATGGAGTATACTTAGTACCTTCGTGTACATTCGTGTTGTAATTGTGAATAGCCATTTCAACCCATTCGTCCCAATTATTTTGTTTAGTGGTGAATTGTTTAAAATATTCACCAAGAGCATGATGCGATCTTTCCAATGATCCATTGGATTGAGGGTGAAATGCTGTGGTTCTAACTTTACGTATTTTGAACAATTTGGCAATTTGTTTTAAGAAGTTACTCAAAAAATTACTACCTTGGTCAGTGAGTACCGCTTTGGGTGAGCCGAAATAACAAATGAATCGTTTGACAAATGCTTCTGCTATCGTTACTGCTTTTGCGTTAGGTAAAGGGATTGCTACTGAATATTTTGTTGATTGATCTTGAATTGTAAGTATGTATTCATTTTCTTGCTTAGTTTTTGGCAGAGGGCCTACTATGTCTATTGCAATTTTATCAAAAGCTATTGCTGGCGTATCTGTTATGATCATAGGCTGTTTAGTTTTTACGCGGACTAATTTTTTTAATTGACATTGTAAACACCGTTGAATATACAATTGGACGTCGGTTTTTCAATTTTTCCAATAATACAAGTGACGAATTCGATTTTATGTTTTACTGACACCTCTGTGTCCGCCTATGGTTGACGAATGCATTTCTTCAATAATCTCATTTTGTCTTTCCACTGGGGGTTGTCTAATTAACCCGTGACAAATAATGATTTTAACGTCGCTTTGCGCGAATATTAATCGAATTTGAGTCATAGAATTTTCCCATGGCACGTTTAACATAAAACTTGATTTTGCAATGCTAACAGTTTGCAATGATAACTTGTGAATTAAATAACGTGCACTTTTTAAAGCTTCTACTATATTTTCCAAAATGAATGTGGGACCTTCTCCAGAATTATTTGTGATAGGCAGAGCTTTATTGAATCTGTGAGCTCGTTTCATGATAGATTGAGCTTTCTTTAATTCTAGATTCTTTAAGCGTGGAAAATTGTCGTTATCTCGTAATGCAATAGCTCCAATGTCTATCGGGGCACAGTCGGTGGAAACAAAATAAACTAAATTATCTTTTCGAGTGTGAAATAAATCTCGTGATTGTTTGACGTTGGAAGCAATAATCCTACCCTTCGTGGTTTTATGTAGGATGGTGGGGGGCAATATAAGTGAATTCTCGGGTTCTACGTCGGACATGTTGTCGCTTAGAGGTTCTGTTTCGCTACCTTGAAAGAGTTCGGGTGCATGTTTTCCCTGTACTGTTCTGCTTGAATTTTCCCAAGGGTTATGGTCCTCGAGTTCGCTTTCGTCGCTAGATTCGTTGTTCTTAAGAGGCACATCGTTGTGGGATAGCACCGGTAACGGCACATGTGTTTGGCTACTTGGTCGATCTGAAGAAGTGTCGGATGGCAGAGGAAAGTTCTCGACACTGTAGGTCACTTGTTTAGTCTTAGTTTCGATGTTTTCATTCTTGCGTGTCTTCCGAGGCATATTAGCTTTCATTTTTACGGTGGGTTTCTTTAGTGGTGCCTTGTTCGCTGCAGGCGTCTGAAAAATGTTGTTTTCGTGACCAGTGGTCGTTGATTTGTATGGAGAGGCTATGTCTTCCAGCTGTTCGAAAGGATCAACCGACTCACGTACCCAGTCACATTCTTCTACATCGTTAAGATAACCGAAATTTCCAGGGACATCGTTCCTTAGATTTTCTTCCTCTTCGGAATCGTCTTCTAATAGTCGAGCTATATCGGTGTCTGATAAGATGCGTTGATTATTTTTACTATGACTTTTTGGAGGATTCGACCGAACTATGTAAATATCGTCTGTGGTAGTCAATGACTCTATGGGGTTTCTTGAGAGCGCGTTGGCGTTAACGTTAGTTTTTCCGGCCTTGTACACTACATCGTATTCGTACTCGGCGAGTTTCAGTCGCCAGCGCAGGATTTTAGGATTTTCATCTGTAGCCCGTCGGAACCACAACAGCGGTTTATGGTCGGTTACTACAGTGAAGTGGTGCCCATACAGATATGGCCGAAAGTGAAGTATAGAGTATACTATAGCCAATGCTTCCTTTTCGTAGGTATCGTATCGTTCTTCGACTAGACTCAAAGCTCGCGAGGCGTAAGCGCATGGATGATCGTTGTTAATTTCTCCTTGTGAAAGTATACTACCGATAGCATAACCCGATGCATCTGTCGTTAAAATAAAAGGCTTGGAAAAATCAGAATAGCGCAAAACTGGAGCCGTACAAAGTTTATTCTTTAAAATTTCGAATGACTGTTGTTGTTCGGGTCCCCAATCAAATATATTTTCTTTGCGTAATAAAGTCGTGAGGGGTTTTGATATCTTGGCGTATCCTTCTATGAACCGCCTATAATAACCTGTTAATCCCAGAAATTGTCGAATATTTTTAACATTTTTAAGTACGGGATATTCACGTACAGCTTCTAATTTCTTAGGATCGGGCCGAACTCCGTTATTCCCAATTATATGTCCTAAATACGCGACTTCTCTTTTTAAAAATTCGCATTTATCTGGTTGTAATTTTAAATTTGCTGCTTCTAATCGTTTAATTAATTCGCGATATATATTCTCGTGTTTTTCGAGATTGTAGGCATAAATGACAATATCGTCCAAATAAACAAATAGTCCTTTCCCGAGGAGCCCACTTAGTGTGAGGTCCATTGCTCTTTGAAACGTCGGAGGGGCGTTCCGAAGGCCGAACGGCATTCTAACGAATTCGAAATGGCTACGTGGCGTAGTAAATGCGGTCTTATGACGATCTTCTGGAGAGACTATCTATCTATCTATTCTATCTGATGGAACCCTGATGCTGAATCGAATACAGAAAAGTATTGTGCACCGCCTAATTGATCTAATATATCGTTGATATTGGGTATGGGGTACGCGTCGGCGATCGTTTTTTCGTTCAGCGATCGGTAATCGAACACGACTCTCCATTTTTTATTACCCTGAGAGTCGGCTTTCTTGGGAACGACTCAGACAGGACAATTGTATGGCGACGTAAAGGGTATTATTACTCCTTTACCGAGCATATCCTCTTTTTGCTTGCCTATTTCTTCTTTAGTACATTCTGGCCATCTGTATCCTCGAGTATTTATAGGAAGATCATCGGTAGTAGGAATGCGATGTTGCAATATAGTGGTGCATGTCAACGTATCTCCTGGGATTTGGTATAAATGTGTGCTTTCCTTTAAAAGCGTCTCGATACTTGCTTTTTCTTCTTCGTTCAATTCGGCGAGTCTTAATAATTCCTTAATTTGATTATAGCGGTCGATCATTACCGATTCTGATATTACGTAACCTGAATTTTCGCGAATGAAAGGTTGAATTTCGCGAGTGATATTAGTTATACTGAGTTTTTGTGTTAACGAAACGTTCATGATTTTATACGTTTTCGGACTATATTTCTCGCTTCTCAAACGTGTATCTTTATCTTTAATATTTTCTATAATATTTTCCTTTTTTGACGGTTCAAGTGTACAAATTGTTCGTAAATTCTTCGGGTCTTCATAATTTTCAAAATTAACAGTTTGATCGCAATGGTTTACAGGCGCGAAAGGTTCAACACGTTTCTGGTAAAGTACTTCTTTATTTTCCATCGTTATTTCTTCTTTTATTGACTCTGATGCTTTGGTAAAATCTGAATAATTGACTTTTACTGATTCAATTGTTTCAATGTTTCTATTCTCTCGGAGTATTTGTTTTTTGGTTGACTTTCTAAATTCCTCATTGTAATTATTAATATCATCAAAGGGTTCTGTCCTTTCCATCGGCACAGATATCCCTATAAAATCTGGATCGAGTCTTCGCATATCTCCAACAAGTTCTGTCCGTTCAGTCGGCACAGTTACGTCTGTGAAGCTCGAACAACCCGCATAATTAACACAATTAGACTCGCTATCTCTTGCCGATATTTTAGTTTTTATTGGATTTGAATTAACGACGTTTTCTTCTTGAACATAATTTTCATATACTTGAGAAGATTCTGTCCTTTCCATAGGCATAGATTTTCCCGAAAATTTTGAGCTGAGCTCCCTTAATTCTCCAACGACCGCTGCCCGTTTCAACGGCACAGACACCCCTGTGGAGCCAAGGCAAGACTCCTCATTGACACAGTAAATTTTCGTCTCTATCGAATTCAGATAGACAACGTTCTTTTCGTTTTCACAACTCAATTCGGTACACCCCATTGGTGTCTCTGTTTTTATCGAATTCGCACAAATAACACCTTCTTCCTGAACACTGTTATCAAAATATTGAAAGGATTCTGTCCTTTCCATAGGCACAGATTGTCCCAAAAAATTTGAGCTGAGCTCCCTTAATTTTCCAACGAGCGCTGCCCGTTTCGTCGGCACAGACACCCCTGTGGAGCCAAGGCAAGTCTCCTCATTAACACAGTTTACTTTCGTCTCTATCGAATTCGGATAGACAACGTTTTCTGTAGATACAATAGTCTCTACTGTAACGTAGTTACAGGCATGAACAGAAGGAAAGATGCGATAACAACCGATGCAGTATAACCGAGTTATATTGTCTAGCATCGACCATTATTTCAAACGGATAGAAGAGCCCGATTACTTGTAAGAGGTATAAGAACACCTGAGCGACAGACTCGGTAGGAAGATACCGAGGTTTGCGGGCGATAGGCCATCGCCCTGTACAGAAAAACAAGAGTTGTCGCCGCTCCGAAATTCCCTCGCTGACGAAAACAGCGGGTCAGCGACCGGCCGGCCTTGCTGGGAGGCGAGGGGAAGGCGGTAAGCGCGGCAGCAGCGAACCACCGAAGTCAGGAAATGCGTTAAATTCGAAATGAGAGCGAAATGATGACGTAGGCTTCAGCAGAGCGAGGGGAAGGCTATAAAAGGCCGGTGCGGGGAGAGAGACGCTCTCTTAGCGAAATCGTTTAAACAGAACAGGTACGGAAATTGTGAGAAAAGATCAAAAACCAGTGAAAGGTGGCGATAGACGAGGGAGTGCTAAAAGCAGAAAACGTAACAAATAATAATTGTGGAAATCCGCAGATAACCACAATTTAGGTAATTAATAAATAGAATAGAGTAGATCCGAAGGGAAATAGATACGTGTAGTTCATTAGTCTGTAAGTATTGTTTATGGGAATTAATGCACAAAATTATAATCGTAGAATAAGATGAAGTGGGATGGACTTTTAAACCGATGATATAAATAAAAGTCGCCGGAATCGTGTATGTGGAAGCAAGACAGAGAGAAAGTGAGACGGGAATAAGAGAGAAAGAATTGTACACAAAGTTCGTACACTCTGTCCAAGTAGTGAACGTGTGCGTGAGGCGATACCGGTGTGGATAGCTAGGGAATACCAGGACGTCAACGCGTCATCAAGGTACGAGCCCGAGGATTCCGAGAATTCATGTACAAATAAGAAGAAATTATAAGGAAATAATCGTAGGAATTTCCGAATTTCGACACAGAGGAGAAAATAGAGTTGGGAAATGTAGAAGATAGAATAAGTAGAATTAAATAAGAATAAGTAGAATTAAATACATAGGATAAAAAAAAAATAGGAATAAGCAAATCTCGTATCGGAAAATACAAGTAATAAAGTGCCTGAGCGAAACAAGTGTGAAAGAAAAAGAATTGTAAGTAGAGTTGCTACACTCTATAAAAGGAGCGAATGCGCAGCAAGATAGCGAGTGAAGCGAAATACTTATGTGATAGATATACAGTGATACCGTTTGATGAGGAGCGAGAGCAAGCATAATAAGAGTGAAAGAGAGAGAATCGCAAATAGAGTTGATCCGCTATACCGAAGGAGTCAGTGCGAGGAGAAATAGCCAGTGGTGCGATATATATCTGCGCATCGAATATACAGTGATACCGTTCTACCGGACCATAACAGACTTCCGAGGAATACTGAGAATTCGTGCACCCGAAATAATATAATAAATTGCGGAAATAATCGCTAGAATTACAAGTCTAAAAAGATGATTACGAAAAATTTTAATGAACGTAATTAAAAAGTGACGTTTTTTATGAAACTGTTTTTTTTTCAATAAAGCATCACTATCAACCACCATGAAGTCTCAATTAATTAGTTATGTGTCGAGCCCGAATCCCCACGATAAATAAAAATATATGTGAACGTGAAGAATTAACGTTACACTACAGGTTCAATATAAGTGCTCTCCTTGCTCGAATCCGACGTACAAAGTTCCGTAAGATTTCGCGAACTAGACTGCAATTTTTCAACTTGATCTTCTATTTTTACTTTACCAATTTCTTTACTTGATTTTTCATTTTTCACACGATTTTCGTAAGCTTCTTCAATAATTTCTGAACAATTTCTTATTTCTTCCTTTATAATTTTTTTCACAAAATCAACCATAGAATCTCCGCGGGGTAGTGTCTCTAATAAGAACGCATTCTTTCCCGTCGGAATGAATTTTTTTCCAATATTTTCACTTGAATTGATTTTATCTTTATTAGTTTCATGACTCAGTCCGTCCGAGGACTTATTTTCTTTTATTAATGCAACTTTACTTGTTACCTGTTATTCCTTTTTCGTCTATGAATCGTCAGTAGATTCTCTTATTCCTGTACTGTGAGTTAATTCCTCCGATGACATTTACTCTAGTACTGGTACCTGGACTTGAACCGAATACCTATTGCTATTTGTCACATAAATGTAAGCTTTACCATTATTATTAATGACAATCCCGCTTTCTATGTTTATACCTTCACCTGCATCCAGGGGAGGCAGATAACCTTCCCGTAAATCCAAATTCTTTACTCTCACGAAGCACAATTTGGTGGACTCTGCAGGGATAACAATAGTTTCCTGAGTTGCAAATGGTATTCTTACTTTCTGCATTTTCAATTGTCTTTTCTCATAGTCAATTTTCACGCGATTGACGTCAAGGTATTCCGAACCCAATATACCAGCTTCCTTTATGGGGAAGTTATAATCTACAATATGGAAAGTAGCGAAACGTCCGAAGGCTTGTATTGTAATATGACCCAAAGTAAAAATTGAATTTGTTGTTATTCCATTAAGTTGTAAAATTTCTCCGTGATTTATAGCGATATGTTCATTTACAAATTGTTTCTTTAAGATATTCGGCCCGGCTCCCGTATCAACCATAAGAGTGATAGGGGATATTACTTCCGATGCCGTTATCGTAACCGTCGGAACACTACTTTCTCGATGCAATTGTATATTAAAGATACGGACTACTCGCGGTTGAGGGTCGAAGCTGCGATTGAAATAGTACGGATCGGATGCATGTTTAACGGAGTCTCCCTGGGCGCACCCGTACTCGGAAGACCACTTCGGTTTTCCGTACTTCCATATGTTCCTTTGTTCTCCCTTCGAGCGGGACACTCACGGATAAAATGACCGGGTTGTTTGCAATAAAAACATGGTCCTGTTGAATTCATGGAATTATTATTGAAATTATTAATATTTCCGCGATTTTCCGATCGATTGTTATTTAAAGGCTGGGAATGGTTGTTACGATAAGGACAAATATGGGCCCCGTGGCCTTCTTTTTTACATATTTGGCACCGAATATCGCTTGGATTTTGGTATCGGAGATTGACTGGTACCTGTGTTTGCGGTAAAGACATTAGTTTGGGGGGGACTGAGGGTGATTGAGGACATCTATTCGCTGTGTGTCCATGATTTTTACAAAAGTGACAAAACATCGATGTATTTCCCGACTCCTTCCTTTCAGGAGGAAAAATTTTATAACAACGGTCGGCAGTGTGCCCACGCTTATTACATACCTGGCATATAGTGAGCGGAGGACCGTCAAAGACGGGTTTATTATTATTCGAAGGGGGGAAGATTTTAAGGCATTTGTCAGCCGAGTGTCCTGTTTTTTTACAGATCTGGCATACGATAAATGAAGGAGCTTCGAGGCTAGATTTATTGTTATTTGAAGGTGGGAAAATTTTAAAACATTTGTCTGCCGAGTGTCCAGTCTTCTGACAGATCTGACATATGCTGGGTCCTTTATCGACATTTCCCGTATTTTGTAACCCAACAGCCAACGCTTGGCTATTCTTCTGAGTCGAACATTCTTTAGCATTGTGCCCTTTTTTATTGCACAACTGGCAATGCACTTCTTCGCTTGCTACCACGTGTACTCCTCGTTTCGCCGCGGGCTTAGGGGCCCTTGGACTCGATGTTACTTGCTCACCGCTACGCAAGGCTGCTTAGGACACTAAACTCTTTTCGGTCTGCACTGCTAGCTTTATTAATTCTTCAAGATTATTATTAGGAGTTAATCGTTGTTCGATTTCCGGTTTTAAACCGTGTAGAATACAAGCTGGAAGGCTTTGTTCAGTATTATCAATAAAAGCGCCAGCCAAGGGATTATCTTCGCTCGCATCGTAATTTTCAAGTATCAAATTTCCCAAATCTCGTACTCGATTCGAATAGGCAATAACAGACTCACTTTCTCTCTGGTATATTGATCCTAATTCACCTTGCAACTGATATACGTTTCGCGTGGGTGCATAAATATCTTTGAGAAATTTACCCAAATCTTCTATTTTTTCAAAACTTTGCCCTTGTATAGTGCGACGGGGTTCGCCAATTATTTTTATGCGGACTGCTTTTACTAAATTTGATTCGGCGCCTGGCCCCATCATGGCCAAGGCTTCCTTGCATCCTTGGATAAACATCCCCAATGACAAAGTATGACCGTCATAATTCGGTATGACAGCCAATGCATCTCGAAGAGACAACGTTTGGTTATTATTAACCATTATGGGAGGAGGGTCGGGTACAGGGTCACTAGTTTCAAGAGAAAAGTTCACGGGTGGTATTTTACTGGGCTTTTTATCTGGACTCGACCTTTTTCCCGTGGGGTGGGAGGAGCAACCAGGAATAGCAGGTTCGTATTCAGATTACAGGTGTAAATTTTTCAACAAATTCTGTGGCACAATATGGGAGGGTTTAATTGTTGATTTTAATTTAGATTTTTTACAAGTATTGCTTCTATCTATTGGAGTGGACAGTAAATTATTATGACTCACGAGGGGCTGTGTACCAATGGGTGAGTTGAATGGGGTAGACCCCCCTGCAGGAGTGTAAAATATGTCGCTGGAGTTCGAAAGGCCTAACGTGGGCGTGGTGCCCACGGGGTTCGGGGTAGTTTTGACTGGTGTATTCGTACCTGTTGTCTCGTGTGTAGCGGGCTGCAGCTCGACGCCTTTCACAATATGTTCGGGGGATGCGGGGATCTGAACTAGAATTTCGTTACAGGGATCTCTATATATTACAAGTGGTAAATATTGGTGACCAGGTTCTTCCAAAAATTCAACCACAGACAATAAATTGTTTCCCGATCTCACCGTAAGTGTTTCTTGCACTCGGTTCACGAATTGCTCAAAACTTTCTGAATTCTTTGAAATTTCTTGAATCTGTAAGGGACTATTTGATGTACTATAATTATCAAGATTGTCTGATAAAATTTCTTCAGTACTTGAAGAATCACTTGCTTCCTCGCAATTTATTTCCGTTTTTGTAGTAATTAAATGACTTGACGTTAATTCCAAGGATTGTATACGACTATTTTCGTCTACTTTAATTAATTCCAGATTTTCTTGATTAATGTCGCTACTTTTCTCTGTATCCGCCATAATTTCTCCCGTTGGATTCGTTGTGGAGGGAGTCTTGGGATGCGGACTGTCAATATTTTCGTCGAAAAATTCTTCGACTGTGTCAAATGGGGATTTAGGAGGGCTATGTATTCGAGGTTTTTTTTCAGGGTAATCATGTATCACATTATCATCAAGTCTTACCTTTGATCGAGTTGAACTCATTTATGATGTATTTTATATAAGTATAATAATATATTTGCTCTTTTTTTTTTATACCGCATCAAAGAGACATACAACAATACATAAGAATATCATGAGAGTAAAATTGCGCAGGATGAGGAAATAGGAATAACTTCCTTTTTGTTACTTGTAACGAGGAAAAATTATAGAGCTTTATTTCTTTAATTTTGTTTCAAAATTTCCCTGACGTGAAATCAAATGTGGTTTTTCCTTCAGGAGGATGACTTGATGTTTATTCAACGATTCGATCTTAGTGTTACTATCGGGTGATAGCGTATCTCTTCTATCGAGTGAGCTTCGTAATCAGCGACAAGTTCGTCTAGAAAATTTTTCCGCTCGATTTCTCGGATTTGCTTAAGGCGTTTTATTCTATATTCACTCGGTATTATTGTGTCGACGCCCTGTGTGACTTTACTGCTGCTTGCTTCGTACGTAATTTCCCTTAATAAATATGGTATCTCTTCATTAGAGAGGCCCGTGCAATCTGCCTTTGCACTGTCTGAATGATTTTTATATCAGGAGTACAAATTGAAAATGCGGGATTTTTTTCTATTTTTGAACGTTTATTCTGAAAAAATGGTAACAAATGAATTATTCAAAGTATTGTCCATCGCTAGCCACAACTTTTTCCCATCTTTCTGGCAATTTACGGATACCGTCGCGAAAAAATTCGGCCGGCTTGGCTGCTATCCAGTCATCGACCCATTTTTGGGCTTCTTCGTAAGAATGGAAGCGCTGGTCAGCTAGGCCATGTGTCATCGATCGGAAAAGGTGGTAATCGGAAGGAGCAATATCTGGGCTATACGGCGGGTGGGGTAAGACTTCCCATTTCAGCGTTTGTAGGTATGTTTTGACCGGCGCTGCAACATGTGGCCGAGCGTTGTCATGTTGCAAAATTACTTTGTCGTGTCTTTGCTCGTATTGTGGCCGTTTTTCTTTGAGTGCGCGGCTCAAACGCATCAATTGAGTTCGGTATAGTGCTCCTGTGATGGTTTCGTTCGATTTCAATAGCTCATAATACACCACACCCAGCTGGTCCCACCAAATACAGAGCATGAGCTTGGCGCCGTGAATATTTGGTTTGGCCGTCGATGATGATGCATGGCCGGGGTAACCATATGATTTTTTGCGCTTCGGGTTATCGTAATGGATCCACTTTTCATCACCAGTGACAATGCGATGCAAAAAACCCTTCCGTTTTTGCCGTTCGAGCAGCAGTTCGCATGCAAAAAAACGGCGCTCGACGTCTCTCGGCTTCAGCTCATACGGCACCCAATGTCCTTGCTTTTGGATCATTCCGAGGGCTTTTATACGATGGGAAATGGCTTGTTGTGTCACTCCCAATGAATCTGCGAGCTCTTGTTGAGTTTGACACGAGTCTTCATTGAGTATTGCCTCCAATTCAGCATTCTCAAACTTTTTCACTTGGCCCGGCCGCTCTTTGTCCTCAACGTCAAAATCACCACTTCTAAACCGCACAAACCATCTCTCGCACGTTGAAACCGATGGAACATGACTCGGATAAGCCTCGGAGACCAATCGATGTGCTTCAGCAGCACTTTTCTTCAAATTAAAGAAGTAAATTAAAACTTCCCGCAAATGCTGTTTTGTTGGCACGAAACTCGACATATTGAGAGCTCAAAAAAACTATGAATTTGACACTGCGACAAATTGACACATACTGAAAATTAAAGCTATAAGACGTAGCTTTGACATGAACATAGTCACAGTACTGCCTGATGCGTATAGCGTTAGTAACGCCATCTGTTATCAAACCCGCATTTTCAATTTGTACTCCTGATACTTCTCTGTTTGTTCACCTAAAGGTCCCTGAAAACCTGTTATTTTTTCTTGGTTAGGGAAAATACCTTCTTTATCTTTTGTAGATTTGATGCTAGAGACTCCAAAATTTTGCTTGTTATACGATTCACTCGCTGTTACTGTTAAAGGACAACTCGCTTTATTAGAATTTTAAATTCTATTCCTTTCTTGCCTCGAATAGTCGTTATGTACTGCAATTGTGTCGTCGCAATGTTTCTTATATTCTGTTATTTCTCTTCCTTCGAGAGGAATAGTTTTATTATTGCTTTCTATTTCGATATCAAAGACTCTAGGATTCTGTTCGTTATATGATTTGCACGCAATTGTTGGAACTTGGTACTGTTCTTTTAAGATTTGTCGTTTTAATCTCTGCGCTTGAATTTTCCTTCCTGCTCTATGGGTTTTAGGCATGGATAAATGATTCGGGTTAATAGTGGTAGGGTAACTGTTAGAATAAGTAAGTAGTACGTGTAGTTATGTCTGTCTTGTTGGTATAATGTGTTTCGTGAGCGAACCTTGCTAGCCTTAACCCCACTTACGCGAGGAGCTAAAACATAGGATTTCTTTCACTAGTGTAGTATGTTTTGTGAACGAGCCTTGCTAGCCTTAACCCCACTTACGCGAGGCGCTAAAACATAGGATTTCTTTCACTAGTGTAATGTGTTTTGTGAACGAGCCTTGCTAGCCTCGAACTCACTTGCGTGAGGAGCTAAAACATAGGATTTCTCTTCACTAGTGTAATGTGTATTGTGAGCGAGCCTTGCCAGCCTTAACCCCACTTACGCGAGGAGCTGAAACATAGGATTTCTCTTCACTAGTGTAATGTGTATTGTGAGCGAGCCTTGCCAGGCTTAACCCCACTTACGCGAGGAGCTGAAACATAGGATTTCTCTTCACTAGTGTAATGTGTATTGTGAGCGAGCCTTGCCAGTCTTAACCCCACTTACGCGAGGAGCTGAAACATAGGATTTCTCTTCACTAGTGTAATGTGTATTGTGAACGAGCCTTGCCAGCCTTAACCCCACTTACGCGAGGAGCTGAAACATAGGATTTCTCTTCACTAGTGTAATGTGTATTGTGAACGAGCCTTGCCAGCCTTAACCCCACTTACGCGAGGAGCTGAAACATAGGATTTCTCTTCACTAGTGTAATGTGTATTGTGAACGAGCCTTGCTAGCCCCGAACTCACTTGCGTGAGGAGCTAAAACATAGGATTTCGTTCACTAGTGTAATGTGTTTTGTGATGATTGTGTTGTTAGTGATACTTGCGCGGGCAATTCTGGTTGCCCAGGTGTTAGGTTAAAAAAAGGATAGTTAAGGTATGGTTTTCAGAATGCTGACCGCTGGTGTAAGCGAGCCGGCGATTTTTTTTTTAAAGGCCTATTTTATCGGAATGGATGGGGTAGGGATTTTAGAATGCTGACCGCTGGTGTAAGCGAGCCAGCGAGTTTCTTAAAGGCCTATTTTGTCAGAATGGATGGAGTGGGGATCTTAGAATGCTGACCGCTGGTGTAAGCGAGCCGGCGAATTTGTTAAAGGTCTATGGCAGAAAGAGTAGCACGTGCAGGTGGAGGTGCAATGTTATGAGGGGTGGATGGAGGTGAACGATTCTAGTGATCGCTCGAGGGGGTTGTTAAGATGAGCAACGTAGGAGTGAATAGCAGAACCGTTTTGTAATTCTATTAATATTTTTAGAATTGTATGTCAACTGTTTTAACGCTTGGTAGGTTGACAGATTTTATGTAAATGATAGTACCGAGAAGTTAATGTTACGGAGCGAATCGTATACAAACAACACAAGAAGTCTGATGGTTGTCTGGTTAAAACAAATATAATATTACTCTCTATAATTAATATTTGGGGAAGCTATTTTCCTTGTAGTTCTCCTCACGTATGTTTTAGCAGTTATTCTTTCTTGCTGTTTTATTCGTTCTAAACCGAGTTGATTTAAGAAAATTTCTAGCGTGACTTCTTCAATGAGTTCTTGTGCGAGAACCTCGAGTTCCTTTATACGTACTTGAAGTACTAATAATTTTTCCAATGGTCCCATATAATGGAGTACAACTTACAAATATGTATATACATATGTATATATCCACGTACCAGGTGTATGCATAAGTTTTTTCCGGTTATTGGTAAAAAAAAACACGTAATTTTCAAGGGAAATTAATTTTTGTTTTATTCAAAATATTGGCCATCGGCTTCTACACATTTCGCCCATCTTTCAGGTAACTTATGAATACCATGCCAGAAAAACTGCTTGTCTTTTGCGGCAAACCATTCGTCGAGCCATTTTCCAGCTTCCTCGAAATTGCTGAAGTACTGCTCTGTGAGCGCGTGCCCCATTGATGCGAAAAGGTTATAGTCAGATGGCGCCAGGTCTGGCGAATACGGCGGGTGCGGAAGGGTGTCCCATCCAAGCGATTTCAAGGTGTCTTTCACTGCTTTTGCTGTGTGAGACGGCGCATTGTCGTGTAACAAAATCCACCCATTTACCGAGGGACCCATTTACCGAGTTTATTGATCTTCCCCATTACTCGTAAACGTCTGCTGATTGTTTCTTGTGACACATGTAATGCTTCTACTAATTGCCGTTGAGTTTGAGTTGGGTCATCATCCAATAACTCCTGCAATTGCTCGTCTTCGCATTTTTGTGGTCTACCAGAGCACTCACTGTCTTTCACATTGAAATCACCACTTTTAAACTGTCGAAACCATGTCTCACATGTTCTAATCGATGGAGCGTGTTCACCATATGTTTCTACCAGCAAACGTTGACTTTCAGCAGCCTTTTTCTTTTGATTAAATAAGAAAAGCAATGCGTGCCGCAAATGTTCTTTTTCAGGCACAAAACTCGACATGATCACTGAACGATAAAACAAAGACGCTCGTTTTTGGCGGACTCAACTTGTGTGTGTTTGTAGGTGAATGTCAGACGAACAAAATGACGTATGTGTCAAATTAATACGCTGCGTACTTTTCGCTGGCGCCATCTCTTAGTTAAACCGGAAAAAACTTATGCATACACCTGGTATATGTCTTTCAATACAAATTCTATCTACTCTTTTTTTTTTATTCACCAGTCACTATCGAATATTAGTCTCCACATTTGATTTCCACAAGGTCAATTTACTTACGAAGAAGGCTTACCGTATAACTTGAATAATAGCTGGTATTCTTCTAAAAAGATGGCAAATTTTTATGAAATGGCTTGGCTCATTAAAATTCACTAAAAGGTAAAAAAAAAATCAATTTCTGTGAAATAAATCAACTCTTAAAAATGCAATAAAAAGAGAAAGGTTAGAATTTATGAATTAGATCGTTTTATAAAAACTCAGTAGTAAAGAATGAAAGTTTTTCATGAAGTGCATTGAATCGTTAAATTCAATAAAAAGTAAAAAATCAATTTCTTTAAAATAAATCAATTCTCAAAAATGCGATAAAAAGGGAAGGGTCAGATCTTATGAATTAAATCGTTTCCTATAAACTCAGTAATAAATGATGATAATTTCCATGAAATGCATTGAATCGTTAAAATTCAATAAAAAGTAAGAAATTGATTTCTTTAAAATAAATAAATTCTCGAAAATGCGGTAAAAAGGGAAAGGGTGGATTTTATAAATTAAATCGTTTTCTAAAATTCAGTAACAAAGAGGGATTATTTTTCGTAAAATGCATTGAATCACTAAAACTCAATAAAAATAAAAAAATCGATTTTCGAGGATTGAATCGGCTTACAAAACCACGGTAAAAAGAGTAAAGTAAAAATATTTTCTTTTCAGTTGATTCTTTTACACAATATTAGTTTGAACAAAACTAACACTCTAAGATCCCGGACGAACCCCCAGAATTTGTTACGTCAAAATCGCGGCCTATCTTACGAACCCACGAATTTAACATAGATTTCACGTTTCGGTGTATCTTTTCCGTGCTCTGGTCAAGGAGAATAAATTCTCCCTTTACCACACCCGACGAGAAAATACCGAAGACGCAAGCCCGTTTTTTAGTCTAACCTCGCGGAAAATTACTTGGGATAGGGCTGGAGTGCGTTTTGTTCTTGGTTGGGGATAATCACTTCACGAATAATGGGGAGGGACTTGAATGACAATTTCACGCGGAGCAAGATTTCACTTTAATTGGTAATTGAAAATTATACCTACGGTTGTTTGTTGCTGTGGTTCTTGCGGTTGAACGTTGGTTGGACGTAGATTAGTGTAGTCAGACAGACTCAAAATCGAACGTAGGCGTTGGTGAGTATTAATAATTATTTATTGAAATAAAACTACATGAGTAGTTGAATGTTGCACGTTCAATATTCCCGATTTTACAAGCGTTAATAATTATAAGTACTGTACTCTTACTCTGTACTACTTGAAACTATACTTTGTGAAAATTAAGCCGTGGTGAAAAATTCTCGTTCTGTACTACTTTATTTCCCGGCAAACAGTTACTACTTGTTGCCTTGGAAAAAGTCTAATTCACTGCCGGCGACTTATTGACTGCTAGGCTAGTGATTAGTCCTCTACTTAACCCCCCGTGAAACTGTGTTACTTGACTCCCCGTGAAAAAGTGTTACTTGACTCCCCGTGAAAAAGTGTTACTTGACTCCCCGTGAAAAAGTGTTACTTGACTCCCCGTGAAAAAGTGTTACTTGACTCCCCGTGAAAAAGTGTCGCCGGCCGATTTCCGCGGCCTTTTATAGGGCTCCTGAGCGTCGAAAATTCTTGTCGTCAAGCGCGTAAAAGAAAAGAAGGGATAAAACCCTATCCTGATTATAAGAATTTCCCCGTGGTCCATCTCGACCATACACGTATTCATTCCCCTTACTCCGCAGAGTAGCTTCTCGACATGCAGAGCCATAGATCTATGCAAGTGCATCGGTATGGTGCGCTCTGATTTGTCCGCGCGATGTGCTACACAGAGGACCACGCGATTAGGTGAGGGAACGCGTTCGAGGCGTTTTTCCACTAAAAATGAGGCGATTTTTACCACCCCGCTTCTTGGCCTACTTTCGATAGAGTTTCCTAGTCTAGGGAATATCCTTATGCTCGCTTCTATGTAGATGTGTCTATGGTAATGGCTTAGTTTTTCAGCCTTTGTACGGAACTTAATTAAATCCTTCACATGAAACCACTAGTAATAATTTTGTTACAGATTCTGTAGTTAACTTTGACGTATGCAACCTGATTTCTGCGTTAATCTCTTATTAGTATAAATAGTTTTTGTTGAGTTGTGGCTTATTCCAAGCATCATTGGTTATTCGTTAAATTAGTGATTACTCTACTTATAGGTAATAAGTTTTCTTAGATAATTTGTTAGTTAGACGTTAGATTTCTTATAGTTAATAAGTTTTCTTAAATAATTTGCTAATTAGACGATTATTCTCGTACTATAGAAACGAGAGCGAGAAAGAGAGAGAGAGAAAAGGATTTTACTTGAGAACGACTCGTCTAACTTGGTTACTCGTACATTTCGTTTGTACGCAAGTCGGCTAGGTCGCCGTTCAGCCCTAGCGATAAGGCGTTCGTCGTGGCGCAGAGAGTCGCCCAGCCTCGCTTTCCTGCAGAGGAAGCTTTATTGAAACGCGTTACCGTTTTCTCTCTTTCTCGATTCGTTTTACTTTTAGTATTTAGCTGTAAAACAATCTTAACATTTCATTTTATCCTGTCTATATATGTGTAATGTATTCCATATAAATAACTTGGTGGTAAAACAAGTATTTCTATGCATGGAAACGAGAGAGAGCGAGAGAGTTCTTCTCTTGAGAACGACTCGCCTAACTTGGTTACTCGTACATTTCGTTCGTACCCAAGTCGGCTAGATCGCCGTTCAGCCCTAGCGATAAGGCGTTCGTAGTGGCACAGAGAGTCGCCTAGCCTCGCTTTCCTGCAGAGGAAGCTTTATTGAAACATGTTATAGTTTTTCTCTCTTTCTCGTTTAGTCTTACTTGTGGGTGTTCAGCTGTAAAATAATCTTAACATTTCATTTTATCCTTTATATATATGTGTAACATATTTCATATATGGTATATAATTCGCTGGTAAAACAAGTATTTTTATACATGGAAACGAGAGAGAGCGAGGGAGTTCTTCTCTTGAGAACGACTCGCCTAGCTTGGTTACTCGTACATTTCGTTCGTACGCAAGTCAGCTAGATCGCTGTTCAAACCTCGCGCAAGGCGTTTTTGTTGCATGGAGAGTCGGCCAGCCTCGCTTTCCTGCAGCAGAAGCTTCATTGCAACTCAATTTTAGTCTCATCTCTTTCTCGTTTTTCTGTCTATTTTTCGCTATTTTACCATAAATTAATCTTAATATTTCCTTTATCCTTTCTATATAGGCATAACATGTTTTATATATTTATGATGGTATTTTTACTATAAATTCCAATATTTTACGAGAGACATATTAATATAATCCCAAGAGAAAAGGGGAATTGATCCTGATATACTGATCTTTCTTCTATTACCCGACTATACTTGGTAAGCTCATTAATTCAATGTGGGTTGTACTCGTTTTCGAGTGACAGCCCTGGGTAGTTTTTATATGGAAGCATAATTGTTCTTTTTGCTGCTGATATTTTACCTACAGTATTCGTGTGAACATTTTAATAGTCATAACTCTTTCGTTTAAATCAACAGTTCCTCCACTTTTGTTAATTGTTTCGCTTAGTTAATAATTGTTCATGATTTTATCATCTTTGTAAAGAGAGAGAGAGAGAGAGAGAGAAGATTTCAGGCAAGAGCGAGAAGAAAGGGTGCGGTCGCTTGGTCACGTGATAGCGTTCCCTTCAACCGCTCCCTTATGACCAACAACGCCCCGACGGCGACTAGCGGAACCCCTGGTCTAGGATTGAGGGTAAGGCCGCGCTGAATCATAGATTCATAAATGGCAGTCGATAACCGGGTCTACGCAGTAGATCCCATGGTTTGAAAGTTTGCCTTTTGACCGGGAGCGCCGAAAAATTCCATCTTTACAAGATTAATTTTTCCCGGGAGACGGTCGGTAGAGCCGCATCTTCACCTTGTTCCGATCTCCGTCGCTAAAATCGCTCTCCTCTCCTCTTAAGAAGTTCGAGAATGAAGGAAAAATTTGGGAAGTTACTTTTACTGTAGCTAAACTAAAGTAGAAGAATTTTAACGTAATCGAAATGAAAAAAAAAACGTGACGTTACGTCAGGACGTAACAGTACAGAGAGTAAAAGAAATACAAATGAAATAAAAAAAGAATAGCACGGCAGAAAGCAACAGCTAGAGGAAGAGAGAAAACTAAAACATCGCGAGGATTCTCGGTTCACGGGTTCATCTCGGATCTGGGGACAATATATAACGAACTGGTTGTCTAATAACGCGTGGTGCACACAACGAAGCACCGCTACCGCGCGTGACTCACACCATGTAGGCGGGCACGTCGGAGGCAAAGTTCCGTTATTCGGCTAGAAAAGCACGACTAGGGAAGCGCCATCTGAGACCGGTGAGAATTAAAGACCAACGTTAAAAACCAACGAAGAATTTTAAAAGGGTCCAAGGTTATCGATGGGCTACTGGAAATGGGCTAAAGGACCGCCACCAGATATAGTAATATCAAAAGCATGGTGCGAACCGAGGGGATGCCGGTTAAAAATACCAGAAATTTGGTATTCGGGGAACACTTTTGTCCGCAGATCCCGCCGATGCAGAAGCCCAGCTTCGAGGAAGGAAGACCAAATGAGCCGTCGCTAGTTGCAGCCGCACTGGTATACACGAGGCCCAGCTGTGACGTCAGTCTTACACTAGACGGATAGCAGCTGAGCCTATGCTGCGTCCAAGTCCAGCCGAACCGCAGAGGTATCAAATAACAACAAAGCGGACTCACTCTGCTAGCCGAGGATATACGATCCGGCCAGTTATTATATCCAGCGAGACCCAGAGAAGACAGCAAATCGTACATTAAAAATGACCAACATAATTGATATATACGACGATAGCATAGGGATAGAGGATAATAAATAATATAGACAATACGGTATCTAAAGAAGATATAAAATTCTAATAAAATCTACGAGGTTCGGCTTTGATATGTGCAACTTCTGCGCATACACTCCGAGCGCATCTCGCTGATGCCGAACTGCAGCGGCGGTCAGGTGACCGAGCGGGTAGGCCGCCCCGGGCATTCCAGGCGGGAGCTTGACTCCCACCAACGGTCTCGTGACGTAGGGAGCAGATATCGATCAACTAAGCAAAGGTCTGAGGATAGTCAGAGCTTCACGAGCAGGTACCGGAAGTACGCGACTTACTGACAGTACGCGTGCTCGGATAAATTATCTAGCGAACATGGCAGGTGAAAGGAATTATCAACCGACACTCATAATTTCACTCTAAAGCGAATCATATCATAAAATATTTTTTAATCGTCCATCTCAGCGTACACGATTATAAAGGCATACAAGAGCCCGGGAATAACCAATTGTAAGGCACGTGATAGCCAGAAATACCAGAAAAAGGGATCGAAGTAGTACAACTGAACTTTATATTTATTCTTATTCGCTTATGTATCGCGACAATTAACGTCATGTTTTCTTGAATAAACTCTGCTTTTACCTACTACTGAAGCCTATATTAATTTTCTCCCTTCTCGAGTCCGAACACAACTCTTTGAAGGTAATGTTAACGTTAAATACCGTTACAGTATCCATGTTAATACAATACATTCTGCATTGGAGAAAAGCAGTTACCCATGCATACAAACATGCAATAGAAGTAAATACAAATAGCGTGAAGCTAGTACGTCACATTTCACGAGACCCTCGAAAGCATTTCGATCATTTTCAGTCCTGATAAGTTTTCTTTATTCGTCACCAACGTACAATCGCAGATGTACAACAGGATATTTTCCTATCTTGCTTATTGTTTGAAAATGTTCACGCATTCTGCTGCTCTTAGCTGGACTACGCACTGCAAGCTAGCAAAGGCAACAGCTCACTGTGGTTGCATAGCGGCAGTATCTCACGGGACTAAGTATTCACTAGGTCGGCGTGCCAAGCAACTGGTTGCTGCGCGCACGCGCACTTCAACAGCATCGCTGGAACAACGTCTGCTTCGAATAAGTCAGACATCTTGCAATGTTCTCTTGCGCCGCTCAGACCACCTCGTGTTTCGTGCTTGCCTTCTCAGTTGTTTGTGCATAATTAAAGTCCTCATTCTACTCAGCCAATCTACTGTGTTCATCACCTCCATCTCGATAAAACAGCATTGTGGTTTTCAAGCATCAGCTGATCCGTGCATCTTCTTCGAGGCTCGGCGTGTCGTGCACCCGACTTTTGCATCACCGCGTGGCCAGCGCTCGACTGCACTTCTCACTACATCACACCGGTTAATATAATCGTATGGGGTAACAAAACCTCATTCACTTTATTCTCTCTTTTTTGCGCTCATTTTGATATCTTATTTGTTATATTTTATGTGTTGTTTGTTATTCTACAACATTTATTCTACAATTGTGTACCGTGTTTAATTATTTTATGCAATACTAGCATATTACCCGTGCTTCGCCACGGGTATCTTTAAATGTAATTTCTAAATAGGTCAAAACAATGCCGCACATCCGTACTTAACGCTTACTTTTGCCTATAACGACTCTACAACGCGTTCTTGGCTTCAAAAGTAATATGATTTAATGTAATGTAATGAATACATTACATTACATTTGTCATTATAGTATAATACATTACATTACATTAAATCTTATTATTTTTTTTGTTTTTGTTTTTTTTTTTTTCTTCTTTAGTGACGAAAAATCCTTCATGGACACCCCGGGTCCCTTGTAAGAGGACACCCGGGGTAGTGCCGGACTCCTACCGGCTAAAAAACCTCACTTTAACTTCTGTACCATGTGTTATGGATTATCCCAGGGATGGCTTCCCCTGTTCCCTACTCGGTGTCGTCCTTCCGTGTGCTGCGCACGTTCGATGGCTCGTCGTAGCCTATGAGACTCGGCACATCGTTGCACTTGAGCGCGTAGTAGACCGCCCGTGTGGCGTCGTACCTGGCTTCTTTGCTTAATGTCACCGATCGTATCGTTTCGCTACCTGACGCGCACTCGCGCTAATTGTCTTCTCAGCTGTGGGGTTGGGGTTCCTTTCGCTATGGTGTTCCTCCCGCTTGGGTTGTCGTTAAAGGTCGACAATTTCTTGTTGTCGTCGAAGGGCTTTTTGCTTTTCCCCATCGTCGTGTCTTCCTTAGCTTCGCCTTCACTGCTAGTTTCATCTGGCATTGTTCCTTCTTGCTTCTCGCTTCGTTCTTCTATGATTTCTTCTGCAATTTCTTCTGAATTTTGCTTTTGCTGCTTCTTTCTTCGTTTTTCTGCAATTTCTTTTGAATTTTGCTCTTGCTGCTCCTTTCTTCGTTTTTCCATAATTTCTTCTGAATTTTGTTCTTATTGCTTAAAGGTCAACAATTTCTTGTTGTCGTCGAAGAGCTTTTCGCTTTTCCCCATCGTCGTGTCTTCCTTAGCTTCGCCTTCACTGCTAGTTTCATCTGGCGTTGTTCCTTCTTGCTTCTCGCTTCTTTCTTCTATGATTTCTTCTGAAATGTCTTCTGAATTTTGCTTTTGCTGCTTCTTTCTTCATTTTTCTGTAATTTCTTTTGAATTTTGCTCTTGCTGCTCCTTTCTTCGTTTTTCCATAATTTCTTCTGAATTTCGTTCTTATTGCTTAAAGGTCAACAATTTCTTGTTGTCGTCGAAGGGCTTTTCGCTTTTCCCCATCGTCGTGTCTTCCTTAGCTTCGCCTTCACTGCTAGTTTCATCTGGCGTTGTTCCTTCTTGCTTCTCGCTTCTTTCTTCTATGATTTCTTCTGAAATTTCTTCTGAATTTTGCTTTTGCTGCTTCTTTCTTCATTTTTCTGTAATTTCTTTTGAATTTTGCTCTTGCTGCTCCTTTCTTCGTTTTTCCATAATTTCTTCTGAATTTCGTTCTTCAAGCTTCTCGCTTCTTTCTTCGTTTTTCGGCAATTTCTTCTGAATTTTGCTCTTGCTGCTTTTTTCTTCGTTTTTCTGTAATTTCTTCTGAATTTCGTTCTTCTTGCTTCTCGCTTCTTTCTTCGTTTTTCTGGAATTTCTTCTGTAATCGTTTGGGTCTCGTCTTCCACTACGCATAGTGGTAGATCGGGTACGAGTACTCCATCGATACTTACGTCGGCGATCGATTGTCCTGACGATTCGTAAATACCAGATGACTTCCCCCACGCGCTACTATTACTGCCTTTGTCCTTACTTTGTAGTATCACACTTTGTCTTTATTTTACATGTTGTCTATATTTTAAACTTTGTCTTTATTTTACACTTTGTTTTTATTTTACACTTTGTCTTTATTTTACACTTTGTCTTCAATTTACACTTTGTCTTTATTTTACACTTTGTCTTTATTTTACACTTTGTTTTTATTTTACACTTTGTCTTTATTTTACACTTTGTCTTCAATTTACACTTTGTCTTTATTTTACACTTTGTTGCGAAATCTTTTTTCCCGCCTGTTGCACGCACCCATTGTGCGTCAATGCTCGTCTCCTTTTCGCACGATATCACACGCCTCTACTTTATTTGCGATAATCCCACTTCAATAACGCTGGATTGTTATGGATTATCCCAGGGATGGCTTTCCCTATTCCCTACTCGGTGTCGTCCTTAACCGAGGTGGTCCTTAACACATGTCATAACACTGAAGGACTTCTTTGTACACCACATTAGTAGTTCTTCCCTGAAGTGGTAGAATCACCAGGCTGCTTGGTGAGCTCACTCTGGAGCAGGCCACATAAAACTGTCCATGTGAGAAACACTCCTCCCTTAAGTCAATCCCTGCCATCTTCAGCGACTGCCCCTGGGACTTGTTGATGGTCATAGCAAAGCAGACCTTGAGGGGGAACTGCAGCCTCTTGAACTCGAAAGGGTACTCTGATGATATGAGTGGTATGCGTGGTACAAATACCGACTCCTCTCGAGCACAACCAGTGAACACTGTGGCCTCAATAACGTTTCTATAAAGGGCCTTCACTCGTAGCCTGGTGCCGTTGCAAAGTTTGGGCGGGTTGAGATTCCGCAGCAACATCACTGGAGCCCCCACTTTGAGGAGAAGCTTGTGGGGTAGGAATCCAGGAGGGTTGAGGGAATTGAGAAACTCCACGGGGTAATGGACGGCGTCATCCATTTGCATTACTGAATCCACAGACCTATATTCCATTTCTGCCTCTTCGAACGAATTAAGTAGAATGTCATTAATGATGGCAGCGTTATCATTCTTGGGGGTCAGAATGGCACGCTCGCACAGCCAGTCCATAGACTTTTCCTTGATATCGGCTATATCTGGGTATATTCTGGTTGAAAGGTCTGTTAGGGTCATCACTACTGCGCCCAGGCCTATAGGGATAGTCACCTTTCCCTCGGACTCAGGATATTCTCCATCCCCTATTTTCAGTAGAAGTTCGGAAAATTCCCCAGCGGAGACATCACCTCTCAAGTGGACCCTCATGTTCTTCCTGAGAGAAAGTTTGCAGATAAAAGGCCATAAATATGACGCCTTGATGCACGCCTTAATCTCGTCAGCTCGAGTTCCCCTTGGCACTACTGGCAAAGTCTGCCGAAAGTCTCCAGCAAGCAACACAGTGACTCCCCCCATCACTCCATCGTTGCCTCTGATGTCTTTGAGGGTTATGCTCAGTGCCTCAAAACCCCGCTTGTGCGCCATGGTGCTCTCATCCCAAACAATGAGCTTACAATCTCTCAGCACTTTGGCCATATTGCTTTGTTTTGAGATGTTGCATAGAGGTGTTTCTGCATGAATGAGATTGAGGGGCAGCTTGAAGGCAGCGTGGGCTGTCTTGCCTCCCTCCAATAGCGTAGCAGCGATGCCAGAGGATGCGACAGCCAAAGCGATGCCACGATCACTCCTTACCTTCGCCAGGAGCAAGTTGATGAGGAAAGTCTTCCCAGTACCACCAGGAGCATCCAAGAAAAAAACCTGCCCAGCACCTGACTCAACGCTGCTAAGGATCTGCCGATAGACAGCGAGCTGCTCATCCGTTAGTAAACGCTCGTTATTCGATACCACTTGTGCCAAGGCGTTTGTATCGTAGCTGGTCTCCCTCAGATAGTCCTTATTTCCCAAAACCTTTCTAGACCTTGTTGGTTGAGGCAAGCCGTACTGAGGCAAACCCTGTCCTCCCAAAGCTAACACTGCGTCCTCAATCAGCACCAGGCATCTATTGTACACCTGCTCCTTCATCTGCTGCGCACTATCTTGCAACTCTCTTTTCACCTGCCGCGTGATATCTTCTGAAAAACTGTCTTTGTACTTTTCCCAAAGACTAAGAGGATCAGAGAGTTGACAAAAAACCAACATCACTGTGAAGAGCTCTCGGAGCTTAAACGGAGAATCACACAGGGCAGCTTCCCCCAAAGTACTATCCCAGTGATTGTCATCCTCCAGCAAATCTAATGCCTTGCATGTAGACTGGAATGTAGGATGAAGGACACCATTCACAATCTTCAACTCTGAAAAAGACGTTGGGCCTCGAACCTCATGTAGCAACAGACGGAGATAATAACATTCAGTGTTACTTGGCTGAATAGTGTACACCCTTCCCAGCGCATTGCCTCTCTTCACTCCTGACCAGCCATCGACATCGTTCCCTTGCTTCCTTCTCCCAAACTTGTAATTTTCCCATACAAAGTAAGAAGGGACCTCAGAGTACAGGAGGGTTTTTGCAAATTCGTCATTTTTGCATAACTCGAAAAAAGCCAAGAGTGTTGTCTGAGGAGGGTTGCTAAGCTTCTCGGCCAAGTTGTCGGATTTGAAGTACACACGCTGACCATTCTCGAGGTGAACAGCCAGATGAAAAATAGTGGGATACCTCTCATGAATAGGGAACGCTAATATCCTCCAAACCGCCTCCGAGCTACTAATGTACCGCCCACTCTCATACATCTTTACTTCATCCTTCTCATTCTCCAGAGCAAAAGACGCCTGGTCACTGCCCTTGTTCACGTACTTGCAAATGTATTTAATGGACTTAACAGAGTTACATAATTCTACATTGATGTGAGCATCGAAAGTGCGTGACAAGACAGGGTTGTAGGGCACCACCCAGCGGTTGTCCAGTTTTATCCTATTGATTTCTACAGTGAAGCCACCGTCAGCTGGAGACCTCCTACGATACTGCGGATATGTATCGTCTCCTGTCTGAGTGTTCTTGAGAAGTGGCCGAGGATACTTCTTGCTGCAACTACCTCCTTTCATGCAAGGCGAATTGTAATTCAAGCTGCCGCAGGGCCCATGAATCATGTTGGCCTTGACAATGTTGTGGAGGAGAGGATCTTTCTCAGGATCAGGTATTTCAGCACAGATGACTTTGTCGATCATGTCAGAGAAGATACGCTGCTCTAGCCACAGCAATATGTGAATGTGAGGCAGACCCCGCTTTTGCCACTCGACAGAGTACATAAAACACCGTACTCTACCAAACAGACTGCCCTTGTTCAAAAGAGATATCATCTTCTTCACCTTGAGATGGAATACCCTGGCTATGATGTCATGACGATCGTGAGACTTTTGCCCAGGCAGCAGTACATTTGTGATATCCTTCCACCTGGGATTACAGGTGAAAGTGATGAACAGATCAGGACGGCCGTAATGGCGAACATATGTCATGGCGTCTTGAGTCCGCTCATGCATATAGCGAGGTCCTCCAGTGAATGATGAAGGAAGCACCACCATTTGACCCAGCTGAGCAGCGTCAGCATCCTGTCCACTCACAGCGTCCTTTAGGTGAATATAGCTGTCTGCCCTCAGCTGCGCCTGATTGTTCCTGATGTAATTCAACCTCTCAGTCTCTATTTTGGCATACATGTCAACCAGAAATTGACTGAAAAGGGAGCGGAAGTACAAAATATGGTTGACCTCCCCTTGCCTGACCATAATACGATAAGAGTAAAACCTCGCTGCGGAGACTGTCTTATTGAGGAGCAACTTGGTCTTAGGATCGCGCTGAGGCAAGGCAATAGAGTACCCATCCTCGCCACGGCAAAACAGAAGCGGACACTGCAAGGCGTCGTATGATCGATGAATTTCACTAATGCGCTGCAATGTGTTGTTATGGCTCTGCAGCACAATGTCTCGATGCTTGAATTGCTGACCAACAATCACCAGAGCTACCTCATTTGCTGTTGGTGCATTGAAGCGACCTCCATGAGCGTCAGCTGGCTTTTTATCTGCATGGATAACGACTTCGAACTTCTCGCAGGTTGGAGCTACCTTGTCCATGGCAGTCTTCAGATCCTTTATATAGCTATTGATATCGTGTAGCATCCTCTGCAGTTGTTTGACCAATCCCTGTTTGACGTCAGAAAATTTGCTGCACCTCAAGCGTACTTCCCTTTCGTCGTCGCCCACAAAATACATTTGCAGAAATTGGGCTTTCTGTTGAGGTGCTGGCAGCAGACTTCCTATCAAATGATACACCTGCCCCTGAACTTTAAAAGTCGGTATGAAGCCATCTCGTAGAACCTGCTTAGCCCCAAATGATGTCATGTTGAAGCAGCCATTATACTTCCGAATACGTTCCATGAAGTGGACGTGCTCAGGGTGGATATCCATTACCGACACTCGCATACAGCAAACTTCGAAGACGAACTCGAACAATTGGCCAGCCGCCACAAGTTCGCATAAACCACCATAAGTAGAGGGTCGGGACATGTGAGCGAGGTACTCAGCGGAGCTGGTGTAGTTATCCCCCTCGCTGTTGTGGGACATGATGGAGAACTCCTCCCAGGTGTCCACCACGTGCCTGACGATTAGCTCACGCACCTCCCTAGCCAATAACTGATTATAATATATAAGATATGAGAGGGACCGGAACAGGCAAGCTCCGTCTCCCGTGATGGGGATAATAGTGTGAGGCACCATCTCCCCATTAATATTTAAAAATTCAATTGACATACTAAAAAACAATGAAGAGAAAGGACTGTATATGTATATGAACATATACATATAATGTTCGGCTAATATACATATGTATATTGTATGAATATCCACTGAACATACAGCGCGTTGCATTCGCATATACCTACGATATGCAATGTACGTGGTTTGTGTATCACTGTATATACATAGGATATGTCATTACCGCGGATGTATATATGCAATGTATATACACTGCATGTCAAAATGCTATCTGGGACAGCACAGAGAGAAATACAATATACAAAAAATTCACAAATTATTTCTCAAATATCGCAAAAATTTTCAATAGCATATAATACATTTTGTTAAGGAAAGTCAACAATCATTTATCAAAAATCGTAAAAATAACAGTGTTATTGAAAAAACTTTAAGTCCAATTAACATTCGTAAAAACGACACAAAACGAAATACGATTTGATACGATATGATATGATATGATACGATATGAAACAAATTTTTTTCAGAGGATGAAGGGGGTGGTTTTCAGGGGTGAGATATATACAGTCGCCTTCCTTTGGTCTTCAACAATATTTGTGTAAGGTTTGGTTGAAATCAGTTGATTCGCGTGAATATTTTTGAAGAATCTTTTTTTAGGGGGTGAAGAGGGTGGGGTTTAGGGGTGAGATATATCCAGTGACTTTCCTTAGGCTCTTAACAATATTTGTGCTTGGTTCAGTTGTAATCGGTGAAGGCGTGTGGATTTTATTAAGAATTTTTCTTTAGGAGATGGAGGGGGTGGTTTTCAGGGGTGAGATATATTCAGTGACCTTCCTTAGGCTCTTAGCAATATTTGTGCTTGGTTTGGTTGTAATCGGTGAAGGCGTGTAGATTTTATTAAGAATCTTTTTTTAGGGGATGAAGGGGTGGTTTTCAGGGGTACGATATATACAGTCGCCTTCCTTTGGTCTTCAACAATATTTGTGTGAGGTTTGGTTGAAGTCAGTTGATTCGCGTGAATATTTTTGAAGAATCTTTTTTTAGGGGTTGAAGGGGGTGGTTTTCAAGAGTGAGATATATTCAGTGACCTTCCTTAGGCTCTTAACAATATTTGTGCTTGGTTTAGTTGTAATCGGTGAAGGCGTGTGGATTTTATTAAGAATTTTTTTTTAGGGGATGAAGAGGGCGGTTTTCAGGGGCGAGATATATACAGTCGCCTTCCTTTGGTCTTCAACAATATTTGTGTAAGGTTTGGTTGAAATCAGTTGATTCGCGTGAATATTTTTGAAGAATCTTTTTTTAGGGGGTGAAGAGGGTGGGGTTTAGGGGTGAGATATATCCAGTGACTTTCCTTAGGCTCTTAACAATATTTGTGCTTGGTTCAGTTGTAATCGGTAGAAGCGTGTGGATTTTATTAAGAATTTTTCTTTAGGGGATGGAGGGGGTAGTTTTCAGGGGTGAGATATATTCAGTGACCTTCCTTAGGCTCTTAGCAATATTTGTGCTTGGTTTGGTTGTGATCGGTGAAGGCGTGTAGATTTTACTAAGAATCTTTTTTTAGGGGATGAAGGGGGTGGTTTTCAGGGGTACGATATATACAGTCGCCTTCCTTTGGTCTTCAACAACATTCGTGTAAGGTTTGGTTGAAATCGGTCAACGCGTTTAGCTTTGTATGGCCGGACAGACAGACAGACAAACATTCATTTTTTTTATATATAAGATGAATGTTTGTCTGTCTGTCCGGCTATACAAAGATACACGCGTTGACATTTGTTAATAAATAAAATATTTATCGAAGACGACAGCATTTCGGCAATAGTGCGCCTTAAGCCCATTTCTACGAAATAAACAGTCATATAATGACTGTTAGATCTCTTGTTTTTCTTTTTCATATATTTATACAGTCTTATGCATATTTATTTGATTTTTTAAATTTTTTAACTTATTCTGGATTTGACCCTTTAGGGCCGATTACGGCAAAATGCTGAATTATGCATTCATTTTTTTACATCGAGTTAATTATTGTAAAGAGCCTCTGTTGAGAATCCGTCTGGATGAACCTTGACTGACCTGTGAATATATTGAAACGGGATGAGAACTCACTCAAGGCAAGAGGAAAATAACCAGACACATGGATGTTATGCTGAGGAAGCGGTTTATTTCTGCCTTCCTTTGCAGTAGTCAAAATACAATCTTAATATGAGTGCGTGAACACTCCAACTAAAATTTATGCATTGATTTTATATTATTTAGAAAATTGTGAAAAATATGAATTTTGAAAACCAAATACAAATTATAAACGAGATTAACAAATTGAGTTGTAACATGACATGTGAGCAGCACACAATTTTGTTAATTGTATGCTGAATATAAACTTGAGACAGCGGTGCGTGCAACGTAGCGAAAGCTACGCAGCACGACACGCTGATACCATTGAGTGCGAAAACGTTTGTGTGTAATTCACTGCAACCACTCAGTAGTGTATTGCAAAGTGATTGCAGTGAATTAATGAGAGCATTTACAATAACCTGTGTTTGAGTGCAGTGATTTTGTGTGCGACCAGCTACGCAACCAGCACTGCGTAGCACACTGCAAACAGATATTGAGGCTGTACGGTTGAGCAAAAAATATTCACTGTACTTTCCCAGCAGATTTACTGGGGGAAAATACAGTGAATATAAGGCACATGCTTAATTATATTAATTAAGCCGGCAAAACGACATGAGGAGAACGTGGTACAGCATGTGCTGCAACGCACGCCACAAGTGAGACCCAGTGCTGATGTACCATTTTCTCCTCTCTGACAGTGAATTAAGACGTAATTATGCCAGAGCACTCTTACCTTGAGCAATGAGTCCTGATGAGATATGTTGAGCGATGCCGATGTAAAAAGGTTGATGTGAAGCCCCAAGAGTCCCGTGGATGCGCGTGCTGTCCAAAAGATGTGTGTCGCAAAAGTGACAAATTCTCAAGATGGCTGCGAGTATGAACTTTACGTTGAGCGCTGGAGTCAGTTGAGCGAGATAGCCGGTGAGCGAAACCGAAGTCAAGCGAGAGAGACATCCTCTCGCTCGACGCGGCGTGCCAACGAGGCACATCCTCGGCTTCGCGAAGCCCATGCCTCGGCTATCTTCGACTCAACCGAACAACGCGTGCTAGAGCAGCGCAACAGGTAGGCGCACGACGATTATCGATCGCCGTGCGCCAGCTGATTTTCCAACAGCCTCTATATTGGTAAAGAGTCTCGGGCATTGATTTATTTTTAAAGCTGTTAGGTTCTAATGTTTAAAAAAATAAATATTATGGCGCAAATTTGTTTATACTCGAGTAAATGTGAGAACAGTGATGGTTTCTTTGCATATGTATGAGTATCACAAGTCAATCAATGCATGCAAATTATATTACATAGAAGGATATGTGATATTATATTCGTCGGAGCATCTAAGCGGAATTACATCCGCACAAAAACGTATATAATTGGTATCAAAATGTATGCTTTATAGCTCTGAGAAACTGTTATAGCGTTAAACCGTCGCCCTTCGACTGTGCCTTTGACTCTCGAACCGGTACAGCAACCGTGTCAGAGCACATATCAAAGAAAAATATAACGAATGAAAAATTAGCCATCGTAACTCGTGGCTGGTTAGCTCCTTCATGCTTACAAAAGGGTTGAAAAGATAGTTTTTTATTTTGCTACGTCCTTAACGTATATTCGAACAATTATTGTTGCTGTTATTATTATTTCAATGCAAAAGCACTGCTAAGAAATAAATAAATAAATAAAGAAGGTTGCCGTCGCTACCGCAGACTTCGAATTATCTTCAGATCAGTGACAAAAAAGACGACACTGACAAGGACTACGACTATAAATACGATGACGATGATGGAGTCGATGACGACGACGACGATGTATTAAATTTTGAATTTTATTAAACTCCTTCTGCGATACTACTACACGTCTGTATCATTTAGGTTTGCTGTCTATGGCCAGCGTCATCTTTTTTGTTATCGTCTCCATCATCGTCGTCAGCACACAAAAATATTATTTAATTTTTTACTTACAATAACTTCTCTTCAAATATATCCCTTGGAAACACTATTTTCTTCAAAATGATAATGATAATGATATTAGATAATGATCTCGCTTGCTCGCTCTTTTGCTCGTACGCTCTGTTGCTCGTTTGGTCAGAAGTTGCCGTTTGACAGATTAATGCTGTCGACACGAATGTAGCCACAACGGACAAAAACATATCACCGTGAAAAAGAGACTTCTGTCGATTCGATACACTCGAAATCGAGATGTCACACACTTGTTAATAAATAAAATATTTATCGAAGACGACAGCATTTCGGCAATAGTGCGCCTTAAGCCCATTTCTACGAAATGAACAGTCATATAATGACTGTTAGATCTCTTGTTTTTCTTCTTTATATATTTATACAGTCTTATGCATGTTTATTTGATTTTTTTAAATATGGATTTGGCCCTTCACGGCCGATGAGGGCAAAATGCTGAATTATGCTTTGCAGAATTCTGTTTGCAAATACGTAAAATCATATTTAACCCTTTTACACCCCCTAAGGGGTGGAATTTCTAAAAATCCTGAAATTAGTTTTTAGACATTTGTATGAGTAACATTTGCAAGCGAAAACCAAGGCGATATCTCATCGTGCCTAAGAGATATGGAGAAACACGTAAAAACAGATTTATCCCTTTTACACCCCCTTAGGGGTGGAATTTCTAAAAATCCTAAAATCGGTTTCTAAACATTTGTATGAGTAACATTTGCAAGCAAAAACCAAGGCGATATCTCATTGTGCCTAAGAGAAATACGTAAAAATATATTTAACCCTTTTACACCCCCTTAGGGGTGGAATTTCTAAAAATCCTAAAATCGGTTTCTAAACATTTGTATGAGTAACATTTGCAAGCAAAAACCAAGGCGATATCTCATCGTGCCTAAGAGAAATACGTAAAAATATATTTAACCCTTTTACACCCCCTTAATGGTGGAATTTCTAAAAATCCTGAAATTGGTTTTTGAACATTTGTACGAGTAACATTTGCAAGCAAAAACCAAGGTGATGTCTCATCGTGCCTAAGAGATATTGAGAAATACGTAAAAACATATTTAACTCTTTTACACCCCCTTAGGGGTGGAATTTCTAAAAATCCTGAAATTAGTTTTTAAACATTTGTTTGAGTAACATTTGCAAGCGAAAACCAAGGCGATATCTCATTGTGCCTAAGAGATATTGAGAAATACGTAAAAACATATTTAACCCTTTTACACTCCCTTAGGGGTAGAATTTCTAAAAATCCTGAAATTTGTTTTTGAACATTTGTATGAGTAACATTTGCAAACAAAAACCAAGGCAATATCTCATCGTGCCTAAGAGATATGGAGAAATACGTAAAAACATATTTCACCCTTTTACACCCCCTTAGGGGTGGAATTTCTAAAAATCCAGAAATTAGTTTCTCAACATTTGTATGAGTAAAATTTGCAAGCAGAAACCAAGGCGATATCTCATCGTGCCTAAGAGATATTGAGAAATACGTAAAAACATATTTCACCCTTTTACACCCCCTTAGGGGTGAAATTTCGAAAATTCCCTTCTTAGTGAGCGTCTACGACACGAAGGGAATATATCCCTAGAATTTCAAGTTTCTAGGCCCAGGGGTTTGGGCTGGGCGTTGATGAGTGAGTGAGTGAGTGAGTCAGTGAGTCAGTCAGTCAGGACTTTTCTTTTTATATATATATAGATAGTCCACTTACTCCCCATCTGACTTGTTCTTAAATATTATGGTCCTCCGAGCCGGATAAGCGATGCCTGCATAGATTCACACGTCAACTGCGTGGACGCACTCTCGTCAAGCTCACCTCAATGTAGGACGTTCCACCCGGTCACGTGACCGGAGGATGTTCTCCTAGCTCATCACGTTGGAAGACGATCCAACAGCTCAACTCGTCGCAGTACTCACAGCAAGGCTCGCCAGCTCAGCTCCGCACCATCGAATCTGCACATCGATCGGCTCATCACAGCTCTACATCTGCATCGTGGGGTATCATACAGCTCAGCGGAGTTTTGTTTTGCTTATTTCTCATTATTTTCGCATTAACAATGGTCAAAAGTTTATCGCCTATTTGCAAAGGTGTGGAGCTTGCACATATTAATTAGTGCACTCTCTCGTAGTATCATGGCAGATAAATCGAAACCTACTCAAGTCGGCGATGGAATAGTTTCAGCTTCTGACAAGAAGCTGCTCGCACCACCAGCTACCACCGATGCACCAGCTGCCAGATCAAGTCCACGCTTATCTGCTCGCTTGCCAGCCGAGCTCGTGTTCAAGGCTTAGTCGCAGCGAAGTCGTTTCGATGCCGTTCAACTGGTGCACCAGGCATTACCGAAGGAGCCCACAGCTACGTCGTATGTGGAGCTCGATTCGCTGCTGGCGCAAATCGATGAACATCACAAGGCTTTCGTCAAGGTACACCAGTACTTTAAAGTGACGTGGGCAGTCTCATGCATCGACCATAAAAATTTCAGCAATGGTACTCATTTAGATGACGCGAAGCTCACACTTGCTGTGAGGTTGATGATTGTTCCATTGCACAGCCGGCTGCCACCCACACAGTCTACATCTGCTCAAGTCGAGTCAGCGCGGATCAAGACAAAGCTGCCCAACATTAACCTGCCTCAATTTAGCGACACATACTCAGAGTGCCCAGCGTTTCGTGACCTTTTCCAATCACCAATTCTCGGTCTACTTGAGGGGCAGTGTTTCGGGCAGTGCAGCCCAACTCATTGCAGGACTAGCCCCAACAGGGGAGTCTCTTCAACCGTCATGATACATCTTGACGACGAGATTCGAGAATAGGCGTGTCCTGATGCAGGAACGCCTTAATAGCGTCTTTGCAATCCCCACACCCTCAGAGCGAGACGCCATTTCGTCGTCCGAAGTAATCGCGATAGTGTCGGAGACAGAGACTGTGCTCAGACGACTCAGCAGCGTTGACAAGCTCTGGGATCGTGTGCTGGTACACCACATGGCAAGGAAGCTTGATAAGTTAACACGAGAGGCATGTGAGACGTCACTGAGTTCAGCCTAGGAGTTTTCATCCTTTGATAAATTCAAGGACTTCATGACCTCCAGAGTCAGAGCAGTCGAGAGGATTAATGCGACCCGGAGCCAATCTCGCGCCGAGGCCAATGCCTCTTCAACGAAGTCAGTAGCCAGCTCATTGACGGGGTCAGCACGACCCAGGTCAGCGCATCTGCCCATAGCGCATCCGCAAAACTATCACCACATAGGAAGTGGTCCCACAAGACGCAACCATATGATTGTCGCCGCTCACTTGGCAACTACGTGGTGATTTGCCTTGAATTCAGGGGGCACAACATCGCAGACCGTCATAAATTGCTTCAGAAAAGCCGCCTGTGCTACAATTGCTTGAGATAGCACAATGTGTCGTCGTGACACTCATCGAGGAAGTGTAAAGAGTGTGGTGCAAAACACCACACCATGCTATACCAGGAGTCAGCATCCATTTCTAGGTAGTCGCCAAAGCGTACGTCTGCTCAACCTGCAGCTCACTAGGGACATGGTGCAGTCATCCATAATGCAGGACAGCTCAACCAGGTCTGCGCAACACTACTCACAACCGCTTTAGCACTCATAAGAACGTCAGTATCTATTCATCAAGTTCGTCTGCTCATAGATCCAGGATCAGAAATACCCATCATCGCAGAAAACCTCTGCGGTCAGCTCAACCTCAGACTTAAGCACGTATCTATTTCGATCTCTGGAATTAGTGGCAGGAAATCAGATCAAACACGTGGTTTAGTTCAGCTCCTTCTACATTCTCAACATGCAGCCGTGGTTGCCACCATAAACGCTCACATCCTCATAACGTTGACGGTGATATTACCATCGGTGGACATACAGATTTAGAGTTCTGTGCCCTCGGTCAATCGATATCATCATCGGGGCTGATGTTTATGGGCAGATCATCAAGCCTAGCATCATCGTGAGCTCACCTTCAATGCCAATCGCTCAACTGTCTGTGTTCGGTTGGCTGGTGCCTGGACCAATTAACGCAGCGCAACCGCTCGTTGGTTCAGGTCACCATGTTCAAGTTCAACAAGAAGATCAAGCACTACAAGAATCTCTGACGAAATTCTGCATCCAAGAAGAATTACCAACCGACACTGACATTCCGCTCACACCAGAAGAACAAGAGTGTGAGTATCATTTCCTATCTATGCATAGGCGTGACTTGTCAGGAAGGTACATCGTCAGGATTCCGCTCAAATCACCGGCAACGCCTTTGAGGAGCTCATTCTCGACTGCTCATCACTGTCTGTCCCAAGTTTTAAAACGACACTCGAGGGATGATGAATCCAAACAACTGTACCATCAATTCATGGCTGATTACGAACCGCTCACCCATACGGAGATGGCGCCAGCACTATCATCAAGTGCAGTGTATTACTACCAGCTGCATCATGGAGTTCTCAGGTCCGCGAAGACTACTACAAAATTGAGAGTGGTATTCAACGGCTCAAGTTCTACATAATCTGGGCTCTCATTAAATGACATCATGCACACTGGCGCCAACCTGCTGCTCAACATCTCGGACGTGCTCATCTGGATCCGCCATCATCGACACATCTTCGCCACGGACATCACCAAGATGTACCGGCAGATCCTAGTACACGAAGAGCATTGCGATTTGCAACAAATACTTTGGGTCGATGATCAGCTCAAGGAAGTGTCATACCGGCTTAAAACGGTCACCCACGGCACAAGAGCTGCACCATTTCTGGCAGTCCGAGCACTCATCCAGCTCGTCGAAGACGAAGGTGTCAGGTTCCCGCTAATTAGAAGGATTACGCTTGGCCGGCGAATTTTTACTTGCTAAATAACACTCAACGGACTCTGACCTTCTCGCTAGCATCTCTGCTACCGAGTCATCGTGCTCACCAATTACATTGGACGACTGCGCAACCAAAATACTGGGACTTACATGGCTTCCTCAGGAAGATCAGTCCGTATTGTAACGGTATTCCTACGTTATCATTAATTTTTGTCTCCCGAGGGGAAGAATTCGGACTCGAACAAGAAGATAATTAGTTATAGACTTCTGTATGAGGTATAAGTAGTGTTTATTTAACGATTAATGTAAAAATATGCAGTGTTCGGCTTTTTGGCGCCGTTGGCCGTACAATTAATTTGCGACGTAAAAGCAGATATGAAGGTCCTTGCTCTTCTTTACCCGCGATTATATCGGAGTTCTACTTGTGCGCTCTCCGGATCGGCGGTGAACGGCCCAACTAGGCGGAATCGAGCTCGTTCGTCTTGATCTTCGCCCTCCTGGCTGCTGCTGCGCGGTCTGCTTGGCTTGACGAGCTGTTGCTGGCGCGTCCGTCAGCTGATCAGCTCAGCACCTCCTAAATTCAACAAGCGTCTCATTCTATCTGAAGTGACTCAGATATTTGATCCACTCGGGTTCATCTCACTAGTTCTGATACGCGCCAAAATGCTATTGCAGGAGCTTTGGCTGCACAAACTCAGATGCGATGATCCACTGCCATCCCAGGTCTTATCAAGGTGGCTAGCAATCAGGAAGGATCTCACTTGCCTGGCCAGGATCTCAATCCATCGTTGGTTCAACTCTTTGAGCAGCTCAATAGTGGAATTTCATGGTTTCTCAGACGCTTCTCAGCTAGCAATGTCGGCAGTGATATACAACACTGTCATCTCACCGTTCGCAAAAAATGACGTCACTTATCTGCTCAAAAACTAAGGTTGTACTGCTCAGAAGGCTCACAATACCCCAGTTGGAGCTCACAGCAGCGCTGCTCTTAGCCAAGCTCATATCAAGGGTTCAAGCCATACTTAAATTGAACATTGCATCAACTCATTTGTGGATGGATTTATTAGTCACGCGTATATGGATCAAAGCTCATTCGTCGCGCTGGAATGAATACGTTAGGAACCGAGTCACTCACAAGCAAGGATAGTTTGGTGTCCCCTCCGATTTTGATGAAACTCACGTATGTTGTAGAGCATGAAAAACTAAAAGACACGTATTCTTCTCATTGGCGGAAAATATTTCTAAGGAGTGAAATCGGCCTTCAAAGTTAGAGGTGATTATGCAGTTTCACCCCTGCAAATGAATTTTTTTCTTCGACTTCACGTGGAATTTTTATTGTCTTCAATGAAGAGTATTTTCGTTTTTGTTTCATTAAAATCGGTTGACACCTTCTAGGTGAAATTGCAAATCACCCCTCGACATGCCTAACTTTGAAGAGCGATTTCACCCCTTAGAAATGTTTTTCCACCGAAAAAAAAAAGACGCGTCTTTTAGTTTTCGATGTTCTACAATAGACGTGAGTTTCATCAAAATCGGTGGGGAACTCGCTCGCTCGCTCGCTCGCGCTCTCTCTCTCTCTCTCTCTCTCTCTCTCTCTCTCTCTCTCTCTCTCTCTCTCTCTCTCTCTCTCTCTCTCTCTCTCTCTCTCTCCCTCTCTGCTCAGATTGTGGTACGAATTTTATCGGAGCTAACAAAGAGCTGCGGCGACTATTCACCTCAAGCTCATCTGACCATCTCATCATTACGAAAGCACTCTCTCAGAATCGTGTGCAAAGGAAGTTCAACCCTCCTGCAGCACCACACATGGGTGATAAGTGGGAAGCAGCAGTGAAGTCTGTAAAGCATCACTTCCATCATACGGTGGGTGAAACAGCTCTCACCTACGAGGAGTTGGCGACACTATTGGCACAAGTTGATGCTGTTCTAGATTTTAGGCCTCTAGAACCACTTAGCGACGATCCATGCAAGTGTCTACTTGCACGGGTGACTGCGCTGCATCCTAGCAGTGACGGGCTTACAAGGGTGGTGACCATCAAGACTGCTAGTCCTCTCAGCAGATCATCACGACGAGGAGAGCAGCCACATTGCAGACACATTGCTGATGACGAGCGAAATGTTTGAGAATGTTTAAGCATTCTGCTGCTCTTAGCTGGACGGCGCACTGCAGGCTAGCATAGGCAACTGCTCACTGTGGCCGCCAAAGCGGCAGCACCTCACGATAATGAGAATTCACTAGATCAGCGTGCCAAGCAATAGATCGCTGCGCACATGCGTACTTCGACAGCGTTGTTGAGACAACGTCTGCTTCGAATAAGTCAGACATCTTGCAACTTTCTCTTGCGCCGCTCAGACCACCTCGTGTTTCGTACCCGCCTGCTGAGTTTTCTGTGCACAATTAAAGTTCTCATTTTACTCAGCCGATCTACTGTGTTCATCACCTCCATCTCGATAAAACAGCATTGTGATCTCCAAGCATCGGCTCATCCGTGCATCTACATCGAGGCACAGCGTGTCATACACCCGGTATCTGCGTCACCGCGTGGCCAACGCTCGACAGCACTTCTCGCACGTCACACCGATCAATGTAATCGTGTGGGGTAACAAAAGCTCATTCACTTAATTCTCTTAGTTTTTGCGCTCATTTGGATATCTTATTTATTATATTTTATGTGTTCTTTGTGTATTCTTTTTTCCACCGCACATGAATGGTGGGCAATAAATGCCAACGTTATTCTAGAACTGTGTACCATGTTTAATTATTTTATACAATATATTACAGTCCACTTACTCTGAATCCATCTGGTTCTCGAACACTTACCCACAAATACAGTGGGCACATGTTCACGTGACGTATCTAATCACAGTCCTCAGTATCGTATAGACTCACAAAATTTTGCTCTCGAGGCGCCTGATAGATTATAGGGTGATTATTCACGTATGCGGCTATTCCGTCGCTTTTCTCGTGTAATCTATCAAAATCGTATTTCCATATTTCGCTCAACGTGTATCCCCTCAATCTGATTCGAGAGGATATGAAAACGATGCTTTCGTATCTCTCATCCATCGTACTACCGAACTTCATTTACGCATCTCTACTAACACGGTAAGAACGCGACCAATCGTGCCAGAAGTAACCGTGATATTGACGCGCGTATCCCCCCTGCTTCTTCGTATTACTCGTCGCCGTAGATAGCCCATTCGGAGGGCGATACTCACTTGTGCGACCGACATATGCAATAATACAATCGCCCCTGGAAACTAAGAACGCGCGTCTCAAGACAGTAAAATATGTACAACAATATTGTTCAAACTTCGTCGCGAAGTCAAATGGATAATCAATTTTATAATAAATATTGTTATAAATTTTATATTGAATATATAAGGCGTTTTGATTCCTCCTCATACAATTTTAAGAAACGTTCGCGATCAGCGGTGAACATTTTTATAATCCGATGTGCTGAATAAAGGGGTTATACGCAGTTGCAAGGCCAAGAAAAGTCGTTTTTTAACGAATTTTTTCTGAAAAGGGATTTAATTTGACAAATACAAGAAGTATCAATAAATGAATAATAATAAGTATCAATAAAACAAATATTGATTAACATTGCTCCTGTAGACGATCTCCTGGAGGTCCTCCAAAAAAGGTATCCTGCGCTGAGCACGATATCTCCGGTTTGGATTATCTAAAATAAAAAAACCAAACAGATTCTATTAGTGGATAGCCAAATCCAGGTATTGATCAAAGAAATAGTCAAAATTTTGATTTTTGACAAAATGGTGGCTCCAAAAAAAAAATTCCACTTTTCAACCAAAATGTTTTCGTGGAATTGTTTAAAAAAAAATAGGAATAATTATCGGAAATCTTATTCCTTCGATCAATACCTGAAGAATATATCTGAGAAGGTTGTGTTAAAATGACAGACCGATCGATTGGGCCGTTTTTGAAAAATCGTGCTTACCAACTCTGAAAACACCGTTTTGAGAAAAATGCGTTCAAAATTTAAAAAGTCGTTTACCCATCGTAAAAAATTTTTTTTCCCACTTACATGGCGTTATCTATGCCAGGGCCATAGGACGAACCCTCTGCATCATCATCAGCTTATAATATTCCGATTTGTTGTTGTCTGCGAACCATTCTTCCCTCGCGCGTGCCCTCATGCGCTCTCAAGTCGGAGATCATGACGCGCTCTGCATCCTCCTTTTCGGCATAGTCATGGGCATTGGGCCCAATTGATAGTCCCAGTGCACTCATATAATATAAAAGTGATGTTGTACCTTCATTAAACGTGCCGACTGTGATGTAAGCTGCTATTTCCACTGTTTTTGAAACACAAGGAATGATTTTCGAAGTTATTTTCCATATCAACTAATTGTAGCTTTCGTTGTTGTTTTGCGTGAAACCACCAACACATCTTTCTAATAATTTTTCATTGCTGAGATCTGTGTAGATTGGAAACAGAGCTTCAGCAACATCATGTGGCTGAAGCTAATGACTGATAATCATGTTTATAAGTTGATAATGTATTCGAAGCTTTTTTGGACATGTGCAATGCATTCTTCTTTCTTGACCACTTTAATTTCACCGTAAGGCCCAGCTTTTAAAATCCCAGAGTATGTTTTAGAGTCACCATCACCGATGTAATTTTTGTAACGAACGTGAAATTTTTTCATTGAACGCCTCAATATTTCTACGACCGCATCGACTTCCATTTTTCCTGAAGAACCGTTATGATTTGCAGAACAAATATCTTTGTGACCGTCATACCATTCATTGTACTTTTCAGTATTCTTTTTCTTATTCCAAAACTCGCATTGTTTGCAGTGCGAACTTTTCACAACTGTTTGAGAATCCGTCCAGATGTAGTTGAGCGAATCTGTGAAGATATTGAAAATTATGAGGTTTCACTCAAGACAGGGAAAAATAAAACCACACAGACAGAGGGTCTATAGAGAAAGTGGTTTTTATTCTACCATCCGCTCTTTTACTACAAAATATCTGAAAAAAGACAAAATAATAAAGATATAAAATAAAATACAAAAAATAAACTGCATTGAATTTTGATATGAGTGACCAACACATAATTGTATTAATTGTGTGTTGTCTGTTAATGAGTGAAGTGTACGTGATGCACGGATTGAGAAATGTAAGAGCTTATAAGATGTCACTCATTCCCAGTAAATTCTCTGTAGAACTGCAAAAGAGAATGTACAGGGAAAGACTGAGAGCACTTGCAAATATATTGTTTGAGTGCTGGAATTTTGACTTGACAGACCGTGCCGCAGCTAACGCCGCAGAGCACGGCCAAGTGAGCTTGAGGATGCACAAATGAGTGGAATGAATTCACAGTATTTTCCAAGCAAGCTTAGTTGGGGAAAAGTACAGTAAATTAATAAGAACACACGCAATTATATTAATAGAGTGTGCAACAAGTAATGTGAAAAACGTAGTACAGCTCGCGCTGCAGAGCACGCCACAGAATGAGAACTTTATGTTGATGTACCGATGAGATTTACTCGCTTCACCGTTATTAAATTTAGAGAAATTGTAACGATGTACTTGAGTCCTGATAAGCCTTACCGTGTATTTGAGTCCTGGTAAGCACGAAAATGTCGAGAAGATCCAGTGAGATGGTGAAAAGTCCGAGCGAGTGTATCGAGGATGTGTGCGCTGTCACAGCGGCTTTTCACAGAAGTGCTAGATTTTACAATATGGCTGCGTTTTACAAACGAGTCGTAGTGCGCTGAAGTCAACTGAATGAGATAGCTGGTGAACGAAGCCGAAGTCAAGCGAGAGAGATAGCCTCTCGCTTAATGCGGCACGCCTGCGAGGTACAGCCTCGGCTCTGCGAGGCACTGCCTCGGCCATCTCCGACATAGCCGAGCGCAGCATGCTACACAGCAGCAAAAGGTCGACGCACGGCGAATATCGATCGCCGTGCGCCAGCTGATTATCCAACACACAACAATATCGATAATTTTCCCCGTATAATATCCGATCAATCATGCTACTCCGTATAAAGAAGGAAATCCTCGTTTTTTCCAAGTTCCAACGCCAGATATTGTGAATTCTTCACGATTTTCATCGCCTTGGTTTTCAGAAGTCGTATCTTTTTCTTCAGCATAAGCTTTTTCGAAAAGTTTCACGGTGGCTATTTTCGTATAAGAGCGAATATTTTTTATAATCAGGTCATAAGTATTTTGCATTACAAAAGCTGGCATGTCCATCAATCCACAAAATTTAGCTGCACCTTTTAATCCTAACCCGAGAGTTCTCATGACAAATAAAAATCGTCTGTTTATCTCATAAGAATGCTTGGTAAAGGGACAGGATTTTATGGTGTGAGCATTACACTCATCACACAGTATAACGATTTTAAATCCAAGTCCCCGTTGTGAAGCTGCTTCAAATTTGACTTCTCCATCACAAGATTTACATTTTACGTATTCACTTATTGCTGCAAACACTGTTATAAAATTGAAAATTCGATATTCAATAGAAGAATCACGAGGAACTAAGATCTCCTCATGTCTTTTTAATTTTCTCGTGGACGCACTGAAACTACTTTCATCGGTCTCAGCTGTTTTGAATTAAAAATATTTTTTCTCGTTTTGATCTTGATATTTGCACCTTGTCAGATGCTCTTTATTTTTTACTACACTTGAGGGGCATTTTAAAACGTAAAACTACGAACAGAGAGTATAAACTGAAAGCACGACATTACAAGGTGGCAGAGCTGTTTCAACTGACGAAATTCACTTCTTTCGTATAAGAAATGACTACATTTAGCTCTCAGGTATAAAATAGACCTTCTACATTGTCATTTTATGTATGCGAATACAATGAGAAGAGTGAACTCAGGTATTGTAACGCTCCGAGCGTCCTTACAAATATGCATGTATCTCCAAGAATATTTGCCGGATCGATTTGAAATTTTCAGAGAATATACTCAAATAGCATATATGTACATTCCGAAAATTCAATAAAAAATCGATTTTTTGAAATTTCCAACTGCGTATAACCCCTAAATGCAGATACGTGCCTTTTTCACATAGTCCGCGAAATCGAAAGCCTTTGGTAAAGAATTAAGAATAATCGGCAAACAGTTGAGACTGTCGAGAAATACGACGCTACATTTCTTCATCAAGACGATCTTAGTACTATTCATAATACGAGAGGACAGCTACGTGCTTTTTACTTCGATTATATAGCGTGGAATAAATGAAGTGGCGAAACCTCACGCATTATGAACAATACAAATAGTTTTTTTTTAATAGTTATAATGCTGATTTTACGAGTTCACCGACAGGGTCATTAGTAAATGAGAACTCACGCTTGCCACAATCGACACTCTTTATCTCTATATCGATGTTATCGAGACATATGAATCATACACGCTGTGAAATACATAAATTCGGTGTGTGCATTCGTGTCGATTTGTCATCGTGTAGTTGGGGAGTGCTGCTGTGTCTCGAAATCATAAACAAAACCCCGTGGATAGCTTTTTTTTATTTTTATTTTTCTAACTCATCAGACTCCGCAAGCTATACTACTCGTATAAAAGATGTATGCGTTGTCGGCCGGATTTCTCTGCATGTTATGCAAAACGATACCCCACACACAGGCACAGTTTTTTCATAGCTTTAATCATACGCAAACAACCGCACCAGATTTGTAATGCATTACTGACGTTGTGCCGCTTATACTATGCTTATACAGCTTATAGTATGCTACCTACTAGGTGTACAAGTATGAAATGCGGATTTTTTTTCTAAAAAAACATGTTAAATTCGGAAGAATGATAAAAAGTGCTTTATTCAAAGTATGCTCCATCGCTTGTTATACATTTTTCCCATCTTTCGGGCAATTTGTGAATACCATGCCAGTAAAAATCTTCGCCTGAGCTCCTGCGATCCTACGATACTACGATGACTTTTTCGAATTTGACATCAACGTCTCTGTAATACTCCTGTAAACACAACTTATACTTATTGCTAATTTGTAAAATCGCCTTATTCGCTATGGCTTAATGCATACGCCTAGTGCCACAATTGCCTTTCACCCCGCGTATGATACCTGTCGTTATTCGGTACGTGCCATCGAAATTCACACGCGCTTGGAACCACACTATTAATCAACCGCCATATATCATCGGAAGTGATTTTGCATACTGGTCGAAATGTCAGCCATACGGGTCCTTGTGAGAAAGATGGTACGCTCAGGATCATACCCACGTAATTATATCCCTCGCAGGATTTCGTTAGATGAGTAAGAACGTCTCCTATGCCCGCCTCGACCCAGGTCAGGTGATTCTCTTCCGTCGGCGGCTGTCGAAAATAAAAATCTGTTTCGCACCCGTGCATTCTGAAGCATGGGAAATAGCAGCTCTTCTCATTGTGAACTCCAATCGCTAACCAGGGGGTAAAATATCGCTTTCTGATGGTACAGAATTGCAACCGCCGGTATGCCCACTATTTGTAAGGACAAATTAAAGTCGAATTATTAGATTTTTTCTCAAAACAAGTTTTGTAGTACATAAATACTATAGACCATAAACTTCAAACTTCAATTTTCATCTAACCTTCAAACCCTTCGCTCCCTATAACCTCCGACACATTTCATAAGCCAGATGGTCGACGGTATCGGCATAGTGAATCGCGCAAAGCAAATATCCTACTCGTACCCTATTTTTAAATTTCTTTCTTGGTCATTTTGCTATTACTTTCCCGTAATTATCTATATCTTTGATAATTGGCTCCCTAAAATCATATCTGAATCAGCAGGATACTTTTCCTTCTCCTCCTCCTCATTCTCCTTCCTCTTCTCCTCCTTCTGATTGCTGATCATTCATATTAAATATAGCACTGTAAATATTTGCATATAGTTTAGGAGTCAGAAGACGACATAGAGTATACGTGAAGAACAAAGGGAAAAAAGAAATACGACTGGCACAGTAAAATAGTATTGTATCAGCAATAGTATAGTATCAGCAGAAAGCTGCAATGATGATATGAAGAAGAAGAAGCAGAGTCTCGCGTATGTGTTCCATTAAAAATTCCAGGGCCATGGAGTATGCACTACTAAGAGCGCTAAAGTAGTGCTCGGTACGTAAACATACGAATTAAAAGCATTTAATGTTAATTTATGTTCACGATAAACAGAATGAATTTTGTCAAAGAATATTGAGTTCCCTGTACATATAGGCCGACGACTCTACTTCGTGGATATGTAAAGCTGAAGACGGGGATAACGGTGACGTTCTATTTAGCAACAGATAGAAAAACAATCACATCTCACCCTCGGCTGTTGCTTACAACGAAAATCCAGCAATAGCAATTCCAATGATGGCGCAAAATAACCTCGGATAGGTGGGAAAGGTGGAAGGCTCTTCCCTGCTGTACGATAGAATACGGTATGCCTGTATGGCGGCTGAATGACAGCACGCTGTCGCGTACCAGAGTTCGCTTATTAGAATATGATCAGCTGGGTTTTCGGTTCGGGTAGGGCCTTGAAAGGAACTATTACACACTTTACTCACTCAATTATGCTTGATCTATTCCTCATAATTTTCCGTAATAAAGATTTTTTTCCTCGATTTTCTCGATCGCTCTGTCTATTATCGGAGTTTTCCCTGTTCGCGTGTATGTCGCTCGAAGTAACGAAAGATGTAGTGCCGGTATCTCGTTCAAACACTGAGTTCCTGTAATTCATTAGCTTTCGTACCACGGCGCGGTCCCTTCTTCGCGAGAGCGTTGCAGTATGGCTCGGCGGGCGGCGGGCCTGCGGTGTGTGGCGGGACTAGTTTTGATCCGGCTAGTTGAGATATAAGCGTGGTGGCGTGCTGTGAAGAGAACGGCAGCGCCCATGAAAAGTGACAGCCGGCGCGTGCGACGAACGGTATACACTACGTGCGGCTTGACGGAACATGGTGTTTGGCAGAAAGGTGTTGTACCAGAGACCGAAAATATCCACGCAGTATCCTGTGAGTGTAAAAAGAGTTGATCGGGCTTCTTCTTTGATGTGGTTTCTTTTTGATTTTCTCTCCCAGGTGTTATCTCGTGGGTGTTTGATGCACCTGAGGTTGTGTGTGGGGTGCCATCTCCTAAACATTCCTCCAGATGGTGGTGATAGAGAATTCTTCGGCTGCATCGGTTCCCTGTCACCCTGACTGCAAGCTCCTGGCCATTGCCTCGCTGCTTCCTGGAAAAGTCCTCTTGGCCTTGGTGGATCTCAGGATGACACATTCATATGCAGGTATACGAAGTTGGGTTTGATGACGGGGATGTTTGGGTAGGGTGAGTAATAGTAATAAGAATAATCTTACTAACTAACCTAAGGATAAAAATACTAAAAAAAATTAGCATAATACCATAGTTTTTGTTGCAGGTGAATGGTGGCTTCGAGGCACTCAGCGAGGACGCGAGGTGTGAAATATTTTATCATAGCACATGGGAGTGGGGGACATCAAATAAGATTATAGCGAGTGATCTTCGCACTGTTTTTCAGTTGAATTTCTATTTACTCGTGCAAACATTTAATCTTTTTTTTTCAGAAGGTCATTGCGACTAGTCAACGAGTGTTTCACCATTGTAAATAATCATATAAAAGTGTAGTATGAAGGAATTCTGTTCTGGAAAATATATCGATTTAAAAATTGATAATAAGCCAGTTTTTTAGCAGCCAACAAATGACCAATCTTGTCATCTTAAAAACTTCAATAGTGCAAATTGAATAAAAAATGATGGCGATAAAATTTTTTTTAGTGGGAAAAATGTCCAAATCGCAATTGCGCAATATTTCAGTTGTTCAGCGTAAAAATAATGTTTCCTTCGTAAAGCATTTTTTATTTCTTTATCGCCTTTCATCACCTTCTCTTCATAGCCGTCAACGCCTGTCAGAGTAAGTAAACCTGTTTTTTTCAAGTACGTGTACCCATTGGACCAGCTTGCTGAACCACTGTTCTCTATTCGCCAGGTGCCAGCAGCATTCTACTTTACTACCTCTGCATTACTGATTCTGTGTCAGTAGAGTGCGGGGTGCGGTGGCCGGAAAAAGTATTGTAGAACTAAGGTGGGCGCATAGTGGGGGAAGAAGTGGGAATAGGTGTGCGATCGAGCAACTGGAAAAACGTACCACTTTCATATAATCCACTTTTTCCGGGTGGTTATAAGCCATTAATTAATTTGACAATAGTAATTTCAGACTCAAGAACTATTTCAGGCTAATTCGGTGATGAACGTTTTTGTTTTCGAATTTGTTATGTTTTCAAAGAGGTCTTTCATTTTAGCCTCAGCTCCTTTGTCAAATTGCAACTGATTATGCTCTAACATTCTTAGAAAATCCTTGTGCGATGTTAAGAATGTCTATATTCCTTCGAGCGTATAATCCATGGGCAACGAAACCCAGTATTTTGGCAGCTGTTCCAACGTGTTGAGCGCTCACAAATGCTTGTTTAATATATCTAATATTTGAGTAATCTGACCCGATGCTTCTTCGATCATTGTTTCGATTTTGAATAACGCTTTTATGTTGTTGTGAAGCAACAATAATCTTTAGTTTTTGTAGAGACTATATAATGCATCCCAGGCTACCGTATAGTACGTAACCTGCAATTCTAAGGATTTTAGAACTAGGGCAGTGTTACTTTCCACTGCAGCCCTTAAGTAATGAAACTTTTGAATTTGCGTGATCTCTTCTTCAATGTGCATGAGATAGTGGAGTGTATCTCGAAACTTGAGCCATTCCTCGAGTTACCTACCTAATTTAGGTATTTTATGACACGAAATTTTATCCCCGCCAGTTTCTGTTGAACTGCGTTTTGTACTGGTTACTTTTGATGATTTGGTAATTGTGCGAGGGCTTGGCTTCTAGATAGCAATTATTTCATTGCGGTTGTTATGACATACTTATCTTTTCGGAAGTTTTCTTGTTTATTCTTTTGCTTGTCCTTGTTTTCGGTGAGCTTGTCGTTCCTCTTTTGCACCGCATAGAACTCATTTTAAGTATACCTCATCGTCCGTAAGAGGCATTATTTGAACTCCATTTTCAATGCTAGCAGCCATTTCGTTGTTGTGTCCGGAAACTCATCTCTAAAATTAGTAACAGTTCACAGAAAGATTGTCACCTTGGTTTTTATCGATTTTCGTTGGTGTACTAGTTTTTCCGGAGCAGCCATGGTTCACAATGTATTCACTGAAGGTTCCGATACAAAGGCTTACTTGGGCAAACTTACGGAGGCTTACGTGAGGAACAGAATACAGATATTGGGTCTGGGAAAAAGTTCGTGCCGTTTTTTTTAGTAAAATTCAACTGCTTTTTTTGTAATGTGAAAATGAATTCATTTAAACCAAATATGCTCCATTATTATCGACGATGTTTCGCCATTTTTCGGGTAGAGCCATGATGCCATCGGTGAAGAACTTCTGTGGTATCTGGTTGAAAAACTGAATCAAGTGGTTTAAACAGGCTTCTTTTGAAAGTAGCTTAATTTCATTGAGAGAGTTCTGCAGAGATCGGAATAAGTGATAGTCAGAGGGTGCTATGTTTGGACTATACGGTGGATGCATTAAAACTTCGCAACCAAGCTCTCCTATTAATCAATTCGGGCCGTTTTCTTTCAATTGCTTGGCGTCATCTCTCAAGTTGTCTATAGTAGAGTTGAGAATCAATCGTCTTACCAACTGGAAGTAGCTCATGGTGGACGATTCCCATCCAGTCCCACCACACACACAGCATCACCTTTTTCGCCGTCAATCCTGGATTCGCGACCGCTTGTGACGGCTCACCATCCCTTGTCCACGATCTTTGACGCTTCCGATTATCGTACGTGATCCATTTTTCATCACCGGTTATGACACGTTTCAGAAATGGCTCGATTTCATTGCGTTGTAGCAGCGCATCGCAGATATTAATTCGGTCTATCATGTTTTTCGCGCTCAACTGATGAGGAACCTATACAACGAGCTTCTTTTTGTAGCCAGCTTTGTGTAAATGACTTAAAACAATTTTGTGGTCAATGCCTAGCTCCATACCAGTATCGACACTGCTGATATGCTTATTTTGCTGGACTTTTTCAAGAATTTCATCAGCTTTTTCAGTCATTGGACGACTAGAGCGTGACTCATCTTTCACATCAAAATTACCAGAACGAAAGGGAGCGAACCATCTCCGCGCAGCAGATTTTGATAAAGTACCTTCACGGTACACAGCACACATTTTTTCACAAGCCCTCGCAGTGTTCTTTCCTTTTTGGTAATAATATTGCAAAATATAGCGCAATTTTTCATTACTTTTCTCCATTATCAAATGCAAACAACTTTCCAACCACTGCACCAATTTCGACATTTATATACTGAAAGTAACGCTCGAAGTGTCACCTTTCCAACGAGCGTTTAGTGGTGTCGCTGTGATTTGTGTTTTCTGACTTATTTGCAATTGATGCCATCTATCGGGAAAAACACCGCGGACTTTTTCCCAGACCCAATACATATAACGGATGTTGTTCTATCAATCTTCTATGATCTTGTAGACAGTAAAGCGACATCTAACTTCCACATGATCTACCAGGGGTTTGACGCCTGACTAGTAGTAGAATATCTGCAACATATTTGACGATCGACGTCACATTTACGAGTTATAGGTGTCCTGCGACAAATTGGACAATTGACGTCTCAATAACGACCTTCGATGCTGCATAACGACCGCGGTGTTTATTTAATATTACACGCTGAACGTGTACATGTTTCGTTCGTAAATGTCACGAGAATTTAAAAGCTATGCCTTGGTGGCCGGAATTGGTTACAAGATTTTTAGCTTAATGCGATTATTTTTGCACAAACGTTGAAATTTATACTGTTGTGCCAGAGGCTTGCCAAAGTTCTGCTGTTTTTTTGCCTTGGTGCATAACTTTTGTTCGTTCGGCACATTTGCTATTTACGCAGTATTTGGTTGTAATTGCACAAAAATATTGCGCTACTATTTCGTCGGAGACTTTTAGTACTAAAGGACCATATTGGATTTACTATTTGTCGTGGATTTTCACAGCTAAAAGTGCATATTTTGTTAGAAATATATTTATTATACGTACGTTCATAGGAATAAATATGTTAAAGAGTCATGAAAGTCTTAACAACCGTTTCTATTTACTTAAATATCTGTTAATGTCTTCCAAGACTTTTCAGCAGTCGATTCCCCCTACCCCCGCCTCTATACCATGTTTGATATTTATGTAGATACTAGCACCATGGCGAACAATATAAGTATTCGGTAGTCAAGTCCGTGGGCATATTAAAGATCGTTCTTACTATCTCTCTCTAGTTTCTTATTTTTCTTCTGCATTGTTATTGTCTTCGATCAGTTGTTTAATATGAGTCAGTCTTAAAGATCTATGCGACAGTGATTAGTTAATGGCAACCATGTGTCGGGTCCCGTCAGCCGATAAGACCAAGCATCTTGATGCACCAGTAATACTCGGCACGTCATGTACACTGAACCCATTGAGAACAAAACTCATTATTTTCAGCTTTTCATCTACCTTTAAATTTATCGTAAACACTCATTGGCATTTAGGCACCTCATAATATTGTAAGTTATTTTTAGCGACTTGTTTACTATAATTATATCTTACTATAAGTTTTATTGTCACAATCATCGTCGTCGACTTTGTCGTTTGCCTCTAGGTATAGGGTAGCCATTTTTGTATACGCATGTTTGTCTTTTCTTAATGATATTGTGTGTAATCTTTATTCATGGACGTTGTTATGCATTGTACGGCACATATAACTATAAAGTACACTAATATATCTAACAATCGTATTCTTTATTAATCTGTGAGTAATCGACATAAGAACTGACTGAAATTTACTTTAACGTCCTCTAAAGGAGACCAAGAGTTATACTTTAATAACCTTTCAGGTTACCTTAGGGCTTAAGAAAAAAATTATATGACTAAACAGAGCTCAGGATATAATAAAAATCAGTTCTACTCAGATAATGAAAGACTCATTGGAGGGAACATTATCCGACCAATTGGGACTCAGGAAATATTCAAATCTCTACAGCCACATTGGGCACATGACACAACCTTATCTTCCATAAATAACTATAGTAGTTAGGAGACTTAGTAACGAAATATATTATATTAAATAAAAATAAGCAATGTACTTCGCAAAAATATTCACAAAATGATTTCTAAATTAAAAAAATATTGCACTTGCATGAATTATTTTTCATGAATCGTTTTTTTAAGCATCTTCTTGATATAATTCTATAATGGCTTTGTTATTATATAGATGACGACTTGCTAGATGAGAATCGCCCTCGTGACGGGCGACGAGGACCCAAACGACCACGAACCATCCTTACATCCGCCCAACGGCGTCAATTTAAAGCATCTTTTGAACTGTCTCCTAAGCCATGCAGAAAAGTCCGGGAAGCTCTAGCGAAAGATACCGGTTTAAGTGTTCGGGTGGTTCAAGTTTGGTTCCAAAATCAACGGGCTAAGATGAAAAAGCTTCAAAGGAAAGCCAAAATCGAACCTGGTTCCGAAAAGGAACCTAAAGAAGAACGGAGGATTGAAAGCCCACATAGTGATCATAGTGAGTACCGAATTGTTCTCATAATCAAATGAAAAAGTAAGAATTTGCACATTGGTCTCCATTATAGGAACCAACCACGATCAACTTTGGCTTCCTCCTAGAGGTGGCTTTGTCTTCAGGTAACTGAAAAAAGCAGTTTATCCTTATTCCCGAAAATGTTAGACTTAAGTCTTAATAAATTAGGGAAAGTTACGTACCATTAACCGTCATCAAAACCATTTTAATTACAATTTCAACAATTCAAATATCGCAAGATGTAGACTGCTTGATCAGTTCTCACCGAATAAAATACCAACAATTATTAAATGTTAGTCCATTTATCTTGAAAGTTATAGTTCAAATTTGTACGAGCTAGTGTGTGAATTTATTTTTTGTTAACTTAATATGTAATGTGGTCTGACTAGATGCATCAATTATTGCATAAAGCATATTAGCCACAGGAGTGCAGCTGCTCTATATGCTCATCAATTTTAACATTAATAAAAAAAATAATTCGTAAATTATAGAGGTTCGACTTTAGCAAGCAAGCTACACATGCACACATATATTTGAGAAATTAACTTTTGGAAGCTTTAGATTGATTTGAGCACCCTGCTATTTAAATTGCGAAATTGGTACTCATGAAACAAAGTTTTCTCGCTAAGGTATGGCTAAATGTAAAACTATGCTTCTTCATAGAAAAAGGTTTGTGTGAAAATTTAAACCCCTCCGGTGCCGAATTTACGTCCTAGCGTATAGCGAACCAATGCCGTATGACGTCAATGCTGCCTATGGGTTTGAGTGAGTATGTTAATCAATTTCACCTTCCTCTGACAGGAATCTGTGTAACACACATTTTTACTCGAAGCGTTGTTAAATTTATACTTACAGATTATCAAAAAATGCAACTCTAGTTGTTGTAGTATTTGGATGGTTCATGGGGAAAGGTCTAATAACTGTCACACAAAGTGCTTCGTCTACACTCGAGACTCGAGTGAAGCCGCTGCCTCATCACGGGTCGAAGGCCGTCCGCGAACCTAGCGCCGCGTTTCGACGAACACACTCAACATCTCCCTTTCTTTATTTTGATTATGTAAAGTACAAACGAAAGACGGGTTACCGGTGACAAACATACGAGTAATCATGATTCTTGCTTGTTGCGTATCTTAACATTACAGGCTTATACTAATATAACAAATGTTTTGCCTTATCAACATACGAGAGCCATTTGAAAAGTTTCCGACCTCGTGGACATAAAGTAACGGTAGAAAAAAAATTCTTTCGCCGTCCAATAGAAGGCCTTGACACATGTAAACCGTAAAAATTTCAAGTCATTCTGACAATTACTTTGTCTGGCACTCTTCCAAAGTTGTCAGCTGACATTGTCTGTCAACAATGAAGAAAATTGAATATCGCGCAGTGATATAATTCCTTCATTTGATGGGGAAAAAGACTCAGGAATTAAAAAATGAGTTAGACTCTGTATACAGTGAAGCCGCCCCTTCATTTATAACTGTGAAATATTGGGTGGCCGAGTACGAACGTGGTCATACGAGCATGTTGACGAGGAACGTTCCGGGCGTCCAACAACCGCTACAACTAACTAAATGGTCGATTTAGTGCATCAAACTACGATGAAAGATCGTCGATTGACTGTTAAGGGTATTACTGTGGCTTGTGGGATATCATCTGAACGCGTGCACAAGATTTTACATCAAGATTTGTATATGAGAAATTTATCCGTGCGCTGGGTGCCGTGATTGTTGATGAAAAAAATTCAGCGGAATTTTCGTGGCGAATGATAACCGTCGATGAAACCTGGGTACACTACCATATGCCTGAGACCACACAACAGTCAATGCAGTGGATTGCGGTACGGGAACCAACTCCGAAGCAGGCCAACGTCGTTCTCTCTGCAGGGAAAGTGATGGCGATAGTTTTTTAGGATAGCCGTGGAATAATTATTATCGATTACCTTGCAAAGGGTGAAACAATCAACGGACAGTACTATGCTCCATTGCTGGATAAATTGAAGACCACAATTAAGAAAAAACGTTGTATTAGGCCTAGAAAAAATCCTGTTTCACCAGGATAACACTTGGGTTCAAACGTGCATGGTCGCAATGTCAAAATTGAACGAATTAAAATTTGAATTGCTTCCGCACTCACCCTATTCGCTAGATCTAGCTCCCAGCGACTTTTTCCTGTTTCCTCATTTAAAAAAATTTCTCGGGGAAAAAAAATAAAAGTCAAATGGTCAGGTGGAAAACGCTGTAACCCAACATTTTTCAGCTTTAGACAATCAATTTTTTTCTGACAGTTTAAAAGGATGGGAGAAACATTGGAATGGGAAATAAATTTTGTTTTTTTTTTTCGAAATATGTGTTTTTCTTAAAAAGGCCGGAAACTTTTCAAATAACCCTCATACATAGTCTCTGAGCCATCCTGGTCTCGATCTTTCTCTCTGAGGACACATACGTGCAGGGCTCCCTCCTGCTGTGATATTTACATTGTTTACTGGAGGTACTGGATTGTCGACCAGATTTTCATAATCCATTACCGAAGCTTGTGCTGTGTCCGATGACTCCTATGCTTTATAGGAAGCAGGGATAAGGTGCCAGCGGTTCCTACGAACCCTTCGCGGTCTGTATTACGTACGATCTGGGACCAGTCAGTAGCTTTACCACTCTTCCATATCTAAGGTCTACTAAGCATACTGTTTACCATTCTTCGAATGCAGATAGATCACGCGCAAAATACGGGCGATTAAAGTTCACGCTTTGATTTTCTTTTTCATCTTTTTCTTTGGCTCGCACTATGCTGTCGTATTTATTCGAATTTAGCTAACTACGCAAGGTAGGAACGTTTGATCGCATTTTTCTCCCCAATATTAACTCCGCTGGGCTGAATCCGTTTTCTAGAGGCGTTGTTTTATAAGCTAATACCAAGTCTATAAATATGAAACCAGAAAACCGGAAAATGATAAAAAATATTTTATTCGAAGTATTGCCCATCGCTAGCTATACATTTTTCCCACCTGTCTGACAATTTGTGGATGCCACGCCAAAAAAACTGTTGCTCTTTTGAGGCAAACCAGTCATCGAGCCATTTTCGTACATTTTCGTAACAAGTAAAGCTGCTCAGCAAGAGCGTGTCCCATCGATGCAAATGAGTGGTAATCGGACGGAGCCAAGTCTGGTGAGTAAGCCGCATGCGAAAGTATTTCCCAACTAAACGCCTCAATCGTTTCCTTGACCAGTTTGCTGTGTGTGATGGTGCATTATCATGAAGCAAAATTACTTTGTGTTGCTTTTTTGATATTCTGGTCACGGAAAGCTAGATTCAAATCGATCATTTGTTGTCGGTAGCTTTCAGTATTAACGGTTTCGCCAGGTTTTAGCAGCTCATAATAGATCACACCCTTCTGATCCCACCAAACACAAAGCATTGTCTTCCGTCCATAGCGATTTGGCTTTGCAGTCGATGTCGATAGTTCGCCTGGAGTTACCCATGATCTTTTACGCTTAGGATTCTCAAAATATATCCACTTTTCATCACCAATCACAATTGGATGGAGAAATGACTTTCTTTTGTACCTGCTTTTCCTGCTGCCTTTCATTCAGTTCATGTGGAACCCATTTTCCCATCGTCTGGATCTTTCCCATGGCTTTCAAACGTATGGAGACGGCTTCTTGTGTCACATTCAATTGATCCGCGAGTTGTTATTGCGTTTGAGCGTCATCCTCACCCAACAATGCTTGCAATTCGCTGTCTTCAAACTTTTCCGGTGGTCTTCCACGTTCTTCGTTTCTCACGTCAAAATCGCCACTTTTGAATTTTTTAAACCACTCAAAGCACTGTTATTTACCAAGAGCATGCTCACCGTAAGCTTCGACAAGCATTCGATGCGATTCTGCAGCAGTTTTCTTCAATTGATAACAGAAAATCAATGTTGTCCGCAAATCGTAGTTTCCAAGCACAAAATTCGACATGTTCAACGCTATTACAAACTATGCTGTTGTATGAAACTTGTATTGTTGTGAGTTGAAAATCTTTGTCAGAGATGTCAACAAAGAAATGGCACCAATGACGCGGTTTGATGGTAACTACATTGACAGCTAGGGCGATTTATGGGCAAATTTCGGTTTCATATTTATAGACCTGGCAACTCCTAACTAATGTCTTCGGACTTCGATTTGTGAATAATACTTTTGGCTGTGTCAACTCCTGCCTCATTTTCACTGCTACAATTGCATGTTGCTTTGCAAATACTTTGAATTCTGTTGCAAATTATGGTCTGTTATCCGTTCGGATTTCTTCTGCGATCCTGAATCTAGCGAAAAGCCGCTTACAGATCTCGATTAGCGCTGAACCCGAGAACGACGTTAATGGAAATACTAAGATAATAAGTAGTCCTTCATATCGTTTTTTATATGATTCTGCGCAGGCCACCTGGTGGTACACAAATTCTATAAGATTTCGACAGATCGGATGTTTTCCCTGTTCTGACTGGATTAAGTGCAGCATGTCATTTGAGGCCGGAATATTTCTTATCGTGCCGATGAAAAACATTGCGGTCTCGGCTTCTAGCTGACAATTGCTCGTGTATAATACATTTAGTTGTTCCGGGTTACGCGAAAGAGCGTGCGCAGAAACTAAATCTTTTTTCGGTGAGTGGATTATTTTATAATTATAGCGAATTTAGCTGCAAAGTTGGCCATTCCTACAAACTGCATGAGAGATTTCTTGTTATGCGGTGCCAGACAATTAACTTCCTGATACAGGGAAGTTATAGTAATCACCCTGAAGATCAATAATAGATTTTCCAACAAATGTTGACATTTCAAGATGTCCATATTTATTTTTACCTTTTTTTAACTCGATATCTGTATGTGCGTGTGTGTGTATGAGCGTCGACGCGTGTGTCCTTAACATTTTAATTCACGATCTCTCACGAACGAATGATGCGAATAAGGTGAGTGACATCGGAATCGAAGCGTCTTCGCGTACCTTGGATCTGATTATATTTTCGATAAAATTGGTTCAGCGGTTTTTCCGTTTTTCAAGAAAAGCCTGTACAATTTTTTGTAGGACATTTAAATGAACGATTAAACACAAATTATTGAACAATTCCGCATAGGAAAGCTGCAGAATTTTTCAATGGTAGCGATATAAAAAAATTAGATATACAGAACTATAGAATATCCTCCGTTGAACCACCTAGATGACCACCCTACAATCATATTTTTTTGATACCACTCTTTCTAACGATTCCTATTGAATTCCTATGCGTCTAGACGAATCGAAAAGTACATAGTGTGGCCCACCCACAGGTCACACCCACTTCAACGTACCGCTGCCAACGCACCCTTTGTTTTTTGTAGCGACGACCATGCCAGGATATACTTTAATTACCTGATTCCATATAATATGCTCTAAGAAGCTGAGCTCGTTAACTCCGATTGAACATTTTTCCTGATTTAGAGTTATACCAGCGCTCTTGAAACTCGTAAGCACTTCCCACAGAGTCGCGTTGTACTCCTCGATAGGGAGCGCATAGATCAGGAAGTCATCTACATATAGTTTTACATTCGCCATATCTCGAAACAGCTCATAGAATTATTCTAAAAAGTAGTCGGGAGGATAATTAATTCCGAAAGGCAATCGTGTAAACATGAATCTCCTATACGGCGTTACAAAGGTTGTTGGCAGTTGGCATTTTTTTTGCAAGTTTTATTTGATAGAATCCTGGATTAGCGTCGAGCTTACTGAAGTATTTCGCTTCTTTGAGCTGTGTAAGTGTAATGTTTATTTTCGCTAGCGGATAAACCGATCTCAACTCGTTTTAATTTAATTCCGTAAAGTCGCAGCTAAGTCGAATCGAATCGCTCTTTGGTACGCAAACTGTTGTGCTGTACCAAACTGATGGTTCTTTTACCGGTACAATAATTCCGTCTTCCCTCAGCTTGTTCAACTCCTTTTTCAGTTTCCCGAATCGTGGGTTGAGAACTACTCACATGCCTCTACAATCGTAGACGTAACGCGGGGTTCTTCGTTCGCTTACGCGCTTGCACCCCTCTCCGACCACCCGATCAATATATATCATTTGTGGCTCGCTAACGCTCACGCCTGCAGTCTCAGCAGTGTCCGCTCGATCGCGGGACCCCCTATAGAGCCGGTCCACGCAGTTCGGCAATTTTATTTCGATAATCCCCGTTTCCTGGACTTCCCGTGTAAGCATTCAGCTTATCTATGTTGCAGTTGATGCATGATGCAAATCCCTTCTCTTATTTGCCTTTTCCCCCGATTTTGGTTAACGCTCTGCCTCCTTGTTCCACGCACGCCTGGTGGTGTGGTGCTCGCCTCGAATATAGTGCGCCTCGTTCCTATTTCACCGACACTCTTATCATTGACACTTATCTTCAGATTCTTTACCAAACTTTTATTATCAGGGGTACAAATTGAAAATGCGGGTTTGATAACAGATGGCGTTACTAACGCTATACGCATCAGGCAGTACTGTGACTATGTTCATGTCAAAGCTACGTCTTATAGCTTTAATTTTCAGTATGTGTCAATTTGTCGCAGTGTCAAATTCATAGTTTTTTTGAGCTCTCAATATGTCGAGTTTCGTGCCAACAAAACAGCATTTGCGGGAAGTTTTAATTTACTTCTTTAATTTGAAGAAAAGTGCTGCTGAAGCACATCGATTGGTCTCCGAGGCTTATCCGAGTCATGTTCCATCGGTTTCAATGTGCGAGAGATGGTTTGTGCGGTTTAGAAGTGGTGATTTTGACGTTGAGGACAAAGAGCGGCCGGGCCAAGTGAAAAAGTTTGAGAATGCTGAATTGGAGGCAATACTCAATGAAGACTCGTGTCAAACTCAACAAGAGCTCGCAGATTCATTGGGAGTGACACAACAAGCCATTTCCCATCGTATAAAAGCCCTCGGAATGATCCAAAAGCAAGGACATTGGGTGCCGTATGAGCTGAAGCCGAGAGACGTCGAGCGCCGTTTTTTTGCATGCGAACTGCTGCTCGAACGGCAAAAACGGAAGGGTTTTTTGCATCGCATTGTCACTGGTGATGAAAAGTGGATCCATTACGATAACCCGAAGCGCAAAAAATCATATGGTTACCCCGGCCATGCATCATCATCGACGGCCAAACCAAATATTCACGGCGCCAAGCTCATGCTCTGTATTTGGTGGGACCAGCTGGGTGTGGTGTATTATGAGCTATTGAAATCGAACGAAACCATCACAGGAGCACTATACCGAACTCAATTGATGCGTTTGAGCCGCGCACTCAAAGAAAAACGGCCACAATACGAGCAAAGACACGACAAAGTAATTTTGCAACATGACAACGCTCGGCCACATGTTGCAGCGCCGGTCAAAACATACCTACAAACGCTGAAATGGGAAGTCTTACCCCACCCGCCGTATAGCCCAGATATTGCTCCTTCTGATTACCACCTTTTCCGATCGATGACACATGGCCTAGCTGACCAGCGCTTCCATTCTTACGAAGAAGCCCAAAAATGGGTCGATGACTGGATAGCAGCCAAGCCGGCCGAATTTTTTCGCGACGGTATCCGTAAATTGCCAGAAAGATGGGAAAAAGTTGTGGCTAGCGATGGACAATACTTTGAATAATTCATTTGTTACCATTTTTTCAGAATAAACGTTCAAAAATAGAAAAAAATCCCGCATTTTCAATTTGTACTCCTGATACATTTACGTTTTATAATATTCCTCTACAAATTCACGAGATTTTCAATTGTTTATCAGACAAGTTTTGGGATAATTTAACTCCTTAAAATTTAAGAAATCTGTTTATCTCATAGCGAACTTATACAATGGCCATGGTATAGCGACATGCTTCCTTGCGTTACTACGCAGCAGAACAGGATACAGATCTACAAAGCATTTAAGTGGTTCGTGTCGTACACTGCGGGGGTTTTCTACTAAAATTTCGGCAGTTGGATTTGACGAGCTAAGAAGTACAGTCTTGAGTGTCCTAACGGTTTGTTCGCCGATTTTATCGGCATTTACGCTGATTTCGGAAAACCGAAATTTAACCGTTTTAATTGTTATTTATTTATTCAGACATTTCACATAGCTGCCTTTTGGCTTTTAGTTTTCTGAAGTCAAAAATAAATTCCAATCTTTCATCAATACAGTTAATAGGCCTGATGTCCTCATGTAATGACGAATATCAAGTTTTCGTTTATTGCAACGTTCGTCATCTCATGTTCTTTGTTACTCTGGTAGTTAGTATACTTTTGTGGCAAAGATATGGTACATGACAGAGAGAAGGGAGCGAGCACCCGACAGTCCACAGCAGAGGATGTGAATATGAGCCAGTAAAGGACTTCTTCGACTCTCGCCGCTAGTGTTATTTACACGGCATAGAAAAAAACCTTTAGTACGAGATTTAATCCACCCTCACTGATCATTAGAGCGTGGGCAGTGCCCTGTTAAGTCTTACACTTTTCATTATTAGGTACAGCTGTGAGCCTGGCCGTCTCCTCTTAACGCGAACCATGTGTGCTCACTGCTCTGTCTCGGTGTGGGTGCATGTCTCAATTTTGTTGTGCCGCGGAATTTTCGAGTGGCGGTTACCGTGATAGAACAATATAACCTATAAAACTGAACTAGTAAAGCCACGTACGTAGATACGGGGGTAGGTACGGTTCGGGAAAATTGGTTCCTCGCTCGGAGGACAATTTCGTTGTTCAGTGGATAAATTCATATTTAAAAGAACCGCAGTGTGCGCCCGAAACCACATGCCGGGTATTAAGGACGCCAGACGTATATGTAGGGGAAACTGGTTAGACTCGACGTTACCTGGTGACGCTATAGATTCCGCGACCGGCTTAATATAAGCGATCGGAGACATCGCTTTCAGGACGCGTAGTGCGTTATGGCAGTTCTCGCCGTCAGGACTGATTCCCGCAGAAAGGCAGTCAGTTCTTACTGATAGGCTAACAGCTCAGCTTGAGGTAAATTCAGTTAGGGGCACTTCTTTTAGGGATTACGGAGGTACCCAGGTAAACCGAACAAGCGTGATGGCGGCAGGTAGAGCAACCCCGTACCAAACCGTCACCGATGCGGTGGTGGATGAGAAGTTTGCGCACCAGCGAACCGTAGATCGGATCGGTCATCCGGAGGCGAGCGGCACTCTAACGCGATTGTTGCCAGATCGGATCCAGGAACACCAGACAGGAGTCGGCGCGAATTCGAGCAAGAATTACTCTTTTAGAGCTGATCGTGATGACCAAGTTGGAAGATGCGGCAGCAAGACAGATGTAGCACAAGACCATTGGTTCAATGACACCATTAAAGAGTGAGTTGGAGGCATTTTATGGATAACGGAAATCCATGGCCACTCCACAGATGGAGTTCAGCTCCCTCCGCCAGGGATAGGGTGAAAATGTAATTGCCTACGCGGTAAGGACGTGAGTAGTATGTGTACACCTTTGCTCCATTCCACTCCTATCCCCACTCCTTCACCCACCAGGCGGCTACCCCCACCACCCCACTTTTCCACGGCCGCGCTACCCACTCTGCTTAGCTAGTGTCGGTAACGTGGAGATGGTGTGGGTACCCTGGTGACCAAGGAAGAGTAGAGATAAGAGGAGGATGAAGCAGAAGTACGAGGGTAAATCAATAAATAGTCGGCTTTGCGCCATCTGTTGGTCGATGTTCAGTTTGCGTTTGACAGCCATCGAAAGACAAACAACTTTTGTGTTTTTAGAAAAATTGAAAAAATTGAGTATCGTGCAGTGATTCGATTTTTGTTTTTGAAAAAGAAAACGAACAATGAAATCAAAGCGGAGCTAGACGAAGTTTATATGGACCTTGCACCTTCGTTATCAACCATTAAATATTGGACAGCTGAATTTAAACGCGGGCGTACGAGCATTGTTGACGATAAACGTCCAGATCGTCTGAATGAGGTCGTCATACCAGAAACAATCGAAAAAGTCCACGATATGGTGTTAAATGATCGGAGACTAAAAGTGTGAATCCTGAGTGATCAGTTGGGTATGAAAAAGTTATCCGCAAGATGGGTGCCACGTTTGTTCACTGTCGACCATAAAAGAGAACGTGTAGCTGATTCAAAGGCGTGTTTGGCGATCTATGAGCGTGATCCTGTTGAGTTTTTGCTTCGTTACGTAACCGTGGACGAAACATGGATCCATCACTATACACCAGAGACAAAGGAACAATCGAAACAATGGACTTCACCAACTGAACGTGCTCCGAAGAAGGCGAAGACGGTGCCATCGGCCGGTAAGGTCATGGCCACAGTTTTTTGGGATGCACGGGCATAATCTACATCGATTACCTTCCGCCGAAAAAAAACGATTAATGGCGAATACTATGCAGCCGTACTGACCCGATTCAATGACAAATTAAAGAAAAAACGTCCACACTTGCCGAGGAAAAAAGTGCTCTTCCATCAAGACAATGCACGTGTTCACACGTGCCCAGTTGTCATGGCCAAAATTTATGAATTAAAATACGAATTGCTTTCGCATCCATCGTATTCTACAGATTTAGCCCCCTCCGACTACTTTCTGTTTCCAAACCTGAAAAAATGGCTTGGCAGAAAGAGATTTGGTTCCAGAGATGACCTCATCGCCGAAACAGAGACCTATTTTGAGGACCTTCCGAAATCGTATTATTCTGAGGGCGTCAAGAAATTGGAAAATTGTTGGAATAAGTGTATCGAGCTAAGAGGAGATTATGTTGAGAAATAAAAAGATTTTTGTGCAAAAAAACGCGATTTTCTTTACCAAGCCGACTATTTATTGATCGACCCTCGTATACACATACTTGGAATAAAATGTGTAATTCACCCCTATGATGGCGGTTTTTACGGCCGCTCTCCAGGGTGACGGACACAATAATTACTCCATGGTACACACATATGCACGCACGCACGCACGCACGCACGCACGCTCTCTATCTCTCTCTCTCTCTCTCTCTCTCTCTCTCTCTCTCTCTCTCTCTCTCTCTCTCTTTCACTCTCTTTTTCTCTCACTCACTCACTCACTCACTCACTCACTAACTCACCCACACATCAGCATCCGCAGCTACGCGTCCGGGTAATATGAATTACACGCACCCATGGAGCGTGGGCACCGTCAGCGGAACGCATGCGTATCCCGATCAGTGTATCGTTGCCGCGCGTTTCCTTGATCCGATCTAGATTTCCGTCCTCGACACCTAAATGTTGGAGCCCGAATAATGTATATATCTCAGGGGATCATCTGCTGGACTACGCAACGCTGGTATTGTCTGTCGCTAATTTATACATCGGCCAGCTGAGGCGCTAGTCGCGGTCAGCGTGCGACACCGGTTCCCCCAATTAACCGAGTTTAGCGGGTTAAGTGGGGATCATAGGTTACGGGCACGCGTGCCGGCAGGACCTCGTGGCTTTTTCCCGGTGACCGTTGAGCGAATCAGACCAGCGGGTAGTATATCTTTGTCCCGTTCTGCTCTGCAACCTCAAGCAAACGAATCTCTGCCACTCGACACTGTACGAGAAGGAAAAGAAAACGAAGGACATACAATTTCGAAGTATCCTCGGGATTTCCTGGATCACGAGAACATCGCTCCGTCATCGTCCCGGTGAGCTCTCTTCCCTTCTACGATCTTTTACTATTGTTTTATTATTTTATCATTCAATTTGTGAACTATAAATTTATTCGTACTTGGTCACCCCTGCGACTCTAGTACACTGCGCGCAGAGTGTAAATTTGTATCGGGAACTGCGGCGTTCGTAGCATGTAACCTCGAGATCGTGTCTTTTAATTAAATGTTTCTGTAGTCGGTTAAACCGTGCGCGCGTTAGGCCGTTATCCCGGAGTGTTTGGAATTTGTTAATCGGTAATGTGTGGGATTGAAACGAAATAGACCGTGTCACCGGTTCCGACTAGATTATAGATTTGGATTCGGATGAGTTAACGTGAATTTTCTAGCGTCTCGATTTGGAAGGTCGCGCGCGGGTTAGTACGTGGTCCCGTCGGGAACTGGATATTGAAGGGACTAGCACGTTATAGACTGCGTCGTGTATCCTTCCGATCGATCGGCGGTTCTCTAATTCATTTATTTATTTATTTATTTATTCACTTATTTATTTATTTATTTATTCATTTATATATTTGTTTATTTAATCATTTATTTATTTGTTTATTGATTCCTTATTTATTTGTTTCGTTCTTTATTTATTTTCTTTTCCTCGTTATTATTGGTTATATGTCATTTGTTATATTTTATTCGTTATAGTTCATTCTATATATTCTATTCATTATATCTTATTTATTATATTATATTCGTTTGTTTATCCATTATTCTTTCGTTATCCTCGGTTATATTTTATGGGTTATATTATATTTGTCATATTTTGTTCGTTATATTTTATTCAGGCCACGAGGGGCCGGTCGAGAGTATTACGCTCAGATTGATTACCGTCTCGCAATTATTATTCGGAATTGTAATATTTGGCAAGCCGCGGGTCGCTTCGCGTACGTGACCTTCCGACGTCCCGTTGTATGGTTTCTAGGGATGTATTGGGGATTAGCTCGGGATAGGTCGTATCGCGAACGGTGCGTAGAGACGGCCGAATATTTGATTGTAGTCGATGAATTGTAACGATATTTTACGTTAACATCACCCTTAAAGGGTTTTAGTTCGAACTCGAGCAGGGAGGAAATTAATATAGGCTTCTGTATTAGGTAAAAGTATGGTTTATTAGACACATTTAATAAATAATACAAGTAAAAGTGAAATAATTTGTGTAAAAATTAAATATACTCCTTTTTCCTTAATTTTGGTGATTATGCACCTTACAACAAGCATTTAACCCGGGCTTACGCATGCCTCTATAATCGCGTCCGCATGAAGTAGGAGATTTTAACTTGAATTAATAAAGCATTTCTATAGTTATTTGGTGGTATTGTATCTACACATAGAACGCGCTTGCTGGGCTTGCCATCGTTACTATATCTATATCGCCTCTGTTATTATTCCTCGGTGTTTGGAGGTAGCCTATTCTATATCTATATCGCGTGGACTGTAGTGGGGCGGAGCTCTCACTCGAGCTCCTCTGGCTGAGCGATCTACTCGCTGGTCCCACCGCTGTTCCGGTGGAGGCGTCAGCGCGGTGGATCCTCAGTGCATCGGCGCATCGGAAATGCACTTGTTATAATTTCGATGGAAGATCTTGTAGGCTGGGATGCTGGACTACTTAGATGACTGGTGGCTCTGGATTTGGCCTTGGAGATGTTCGTTTTTCCCTGGGCCAGCGGTTTCAGGCCTGATCCTTGGAGATATTGCAGTTGAAGATGCTTCTCCTTGGGTTGACTAGGTGGTCCTTCTTCTAGTTGGATAACTGGTCCTCCTTTGGTCGATTAGCTGGTCTTCCTTTGGTTGTTTAGGTGGTCCTCCTTTGGTAGATCCGGATGTTGGCGAAAGTCTGTGAACAGAATGCTCCCCGACTGTGGTTTGTCGTGCCCTTTTATACCGGCTTCCCCGCTCTTCTTTTCTTTCCGTCGGTATAGCAGGGTATTACTATATCTCCTAGTCGTCCTGTAGCCCATCTCCTGTAGCCCATTTGTCCCGTTAATACCCTCTTCTTGGTTATAATAATTTAGCGTGTTCCTTATAGATGTTTCTTCATACGTTACTTCAGACTATAGTCTTACTGCTTGTCAGTATAACTATATTTTGGGTAACGGTAGTTAGTTTATAGGTGTGCGTGCTGTGTGGTATGAATCTCTATGTTGGTGTGTGTGGATCTAGTTCAAGCTCGTCATTTCGGCGGTATATTTAATATAAGACGAGTATGTCGTCTTATTGTCCCCCGATCTGAGGTGAATTCCTGGAATCGAGGATCTGTTATTTATTATTTCTCTCTGCTTTGAATTTATCTGTCTTTACTATGTCTTCATATTCTCGTCTAATCTGTTCTTGCTTCTTGTTTCTATTTATGTTCTTATTCCTATTAACTTATCGCTAGTGTATTTCTCGTGCTCCTGTTAATAAATTTATTTTCTATTTTATTTCGCTTGTGTATTGTCCTCGCTTATTGATACTATTCTTATTTTCTCTACTTATACCTCTATCTTATTCTATATTTTATTTTAATTTGCTATTGTGGCAGGTTCTAGAAATAATTTTTATAGACAGGATTAATGTATAAGAAATAATGTTTCGTTTATTTTCTTTTTATCTATAAGTTTTATATGTTTTTAGGTTGTTTATCTATTTTTACTCGTCGACTTCCATCTCCTCTTCGTCGGCTTCCGAGGCCGTTTCGTATCCGGAATCTTCCGATTCCTCTTCCTGGTAGTGAGGGTCCAAAATCATTCCTCCGTCCGTGCCCCAATCGAAATACGGCGGGTTTGGTCCTCGGATGGCTACGCCTTGTCGGATTAGTTCTTCGCTTAGCAGGCGTATTTCGCCTCCTTCAGTCGCCCTCCAACACTCCATCCATTTCGCTTCCGCATGTGTCTCGGTCTCGTGGATTATGGCGTTCCAGGTGTGTTCATGGAGGATGTTTCTGGTTTGGGAGAGTTCTTCCTCCGTCCATTGCTGTCCCGGGGGTTGGATTTGGCTTATCCCGACCGGGATGGCCTGAAAAGCTATGTGTACCGCTTCCTCTGGTGGCGTGTAACAGTCCTGGATTTGGGCTGTCTGATCGATGGCGAGGTCACCCAACCATATTAAAATATTTCCGTCCTGGCCCTCCTCCGTGGTCATCAGCCCTCGATAGAATTTGTTATCGAATCTGTATAGGATGGCTCTCCCGATATAATCCTCTCCTTCGCTGAGTTGTCTGAGTCCTGGTGTATCCATGGGGAGGTCCTCGATGTAGTTAATGAAGTTGTTTCGGGTTCCTTCAACATCTTCTTTGTAGATATAAAGTCTCTGAGGAGTCGCAACGCTCAGAACTTCTATGCTTCGGTATTCTCCCAAGAAGTTTGTGACTGGGTAATTTCGGTACATGTTTGTTTTTGATGCCCAGCTCGGTTGATGGTTCGATTTGAACTAATTGTTTCTGTTTAATTTTGGTGTTCGACGCGATTATCCATCCCCTCTCTGTTTCCCGGTTCCCACCCTCGAATGTTATCGTCCGTAATTATTATGAGACCGTCACCGTCTATCGGATATTTTAAATCCCAGCGTTTGATCTTTTGTGAAATTTTTGATATTTTTCCTCGCCAACTTTTAATTTCTTTGTTTTTTATTGTAATTTTCCTTAATTCCCATATTTCGTTATGTTTTATTTGCATTTTTATTTGATTTGAGTTGATATTTTAATTTTCCTCCTTATCACCTGTCAGCGTTTAGTTCGATACTATTTATCGGTCCCTGGTTATTCTATTATTACCGATCGTCGTTCGCTTAGAGGGGGTTTGTTTATCCCCGGTGAATGAGTAGGGATGGTCTCTTCTAGATCCTTCGGTCGATTGTTAATCCTCGGTGAGTTGTTGATCGACTCGTGATACTGCATGCTTAATTTAGAGTGTGTGATTTGAGAATTTAATTTATATGTATCCTTCCTGCCACAATTGAAATTTCTTATTCTAATTTTCTTAGATCTAAATTTGATTTTCTTTTTCATTTCATTCTATTCCTTATCTCTACTTTCTTATGTCTTATTACCCTGTGATCGATTTTTATCTATTCTTTTGACTATACTAGATTTAATTGTTATCTTTATTATTATTATTATTATTATTATTATTATTTATTTCTACCTTGTTTGTTTTCTCCTTTCTCTGGGTCTATCTCGGTACGATATTTCGTCATGAGACTGGCGTGGAATTTTCCGCGGACCTTTTTAGTTAGTGGATCTATTAACAAATATGTTGCTAGACCTACGCATTTGTCTATGAGGTAAGGACCTTCTCGTAGAGGCAAGAATTTCGAGGTGATTTGATTTGCGGGATCCGATACATTTAAAGCCTTTACTAATACTAAACTTCCTTCTTCGAAGTTTGTCAGTCGGTGTGTGGCATTAAATCGTTCGGCCCGTTTCGCCCCTTTTTTTATTATTCTTTCTCGTGCGATTTCGAGTTTAGCCTCGTAGGTCAAGGGGTCGTCTTCCTCACTTGCTGGTATACCTAACCATTTATTCCACAATCTTACTGGTTTTTTACCCCGTTGTAATTCAGTGGGTGTGAATTCGGTGGTATCGTGGTGGGATTCGTTGATGCAATCTTGTACCACTTGAACCCATTTATACCACCCAGCGTGATTTTCTTTTAAAAACGTCCGAAAAAATCGTCCGAGTTCACGATTAACTCTTTCCACTATATTCCCTTGAGGATGACGGATGGAGGAAAATACGGCCTTGATTTTCTCTTCTTCCAGCTTTTTTAACCAGTTTTTCGCGGTAAACTGTGTTCCATGGTCGAACTGGATCCGTGCTGGTTTTCCGAGCTGTGGGATGTAGTCGTTGAAGATCCTTTTGATTACTGTTGTCGTGTTTGCCTTTCGCATGGGAAACAATACCACGTATTTGCTGAATGCATCGATGGTGACGAGAATATGTTTCACTCCTCCTATTGAGGTGGGGAGTGGTCCATAGAAGTCGATGGAGATCAGGTCCCCCGGCTTCTCGGGAATAATTGTTTGCATTTCAGCGAAATTTGTCTGTGTTGTCACCTTGCTGCGTTGGCAGATATCACAGCATGCCAGGAGCGATCGGATGCATTTTCCTAGGTGGGGATACGAGAAGTCTTCGTCGAGAATTCGAAAACATTTTCGTGCTTCAATGTGCCCATAGAGTTCATGACATTCTATGATTAATTTTCGCACTAAACATTTTGGCAGCATGACCTTCCAGATTTTATTTTTGGTCTTTTTCTGGAGGATTCCTTCTTGTAACCGGAATTTTTTATCTTCTTCGGTGTTTTCTTCTTTCTCCAAAAATTCCATGATGTCCCCAAGATCTGTTTGTTCTCTCTGAAGCTTCGCAATTTCTTTTATTTCTTTGATTAATTCTTTTGAAGCTTTTCGTGCCAAGGTTGCCCCGATCACCACTACTCCTTTATGGTTTCTCTCGTATCCTTCCACTCGGCTTAGGGCGTCAGCAACAGTATTTTTGTGTCCTTCGAGGTGTTCTATATTCAGATTATAATCCTGAATGGATAGAACCCACCGCATTAATCGCTCGGCCGTGAATCGACATGTTTTGAGGAAGATTAATGCTTTGTGGTCTGTTTTTATTTGAATCTCAGCACCTCGTAAATATGTCCTGAATTTTTCTAAGGCCCATACTATTGCTAGTAACTCTTTTTCGGTGGTCATGTACCCATGTTCTGCCCCCTTAAGAGTCCGACTGGCGAAGGATATGACTTCGCTCTCTCCTTCCTTGTTCTTTTGTGATAGTACGGCTCCAAGTGCATATCCGCTGGCATCGGTTGTCAAGATATATGGCTTCCTGGTGTCTGGGAATCGCAGGATGACTTCTTCGCAGAACAGGTCTTTAACTCGATCGAAACCTTTTTGTTGTGTTGGTTCCCACTTCCATCTTACTCCCTTTCTTAGCAATTCCAAAAGTGGAGCAGTCTCGTGTGCATGTCGGTTTGTGAATTTCGTGTAGAAATTTATCAAACCGAGAAATCCTCTTAATTGTTTTAAATTTTTCGGAGCAGGGTATTCCTTAATAGCCCGTATCTTCTCTGGATCTGGTTTGAGTCCGTCCGTGGTGAGAATGTGGCCTAGAAAGGATACTTCTTTACGGAAAAAGTGTAGCTTTGTGAATTTTAGTGTCATTCCGTGCTCCTTAAAACGTTGAAAAAGGATCTCGAGGTGCATGAGATGCTCTTCCTGGTCTCTAGATAATACTAGTAAATCGTCGACAAAATTAATGACGAAATCTAATTCGCTTAACACTACGCCTAGTGCTCGAATTAGGCTTGCCGTGCTGGTTTTTAATCCGAAAGGCATGACCGTGAACTCGTAACACTTTCCATTGTGCTGAAAAGCAGTATATTTTCTAGAGTCTGGGTGTAGTGGAATTTGCCAGAAGCTGCTTGTGAGATCCAACGTTGAAATGACGGATTTTCCTCCACATCTCTGAAAAATTTCCTCGATGGGTGGTGCGTTGTTGTGGTCATTTACCAGATAGTTGTTTAGTTCTCTGGCATCTAAACACAGTTGCACACTCTCGTCGGCCTTTGTTACTGGCATTAACGGATTTATGTAAATACTATTTGATTTTTGTATTACACCGTAGTTGAGCATTTTATCGATTTCGTGTTGGACTCGCTCTCGTTGTGCCAGCGCCACAGGATACGATCGATGGAAGTATGGCTTTGGATCCTTGAGTATCAGGTGGTGTACATACTTGGACATCCTTCCAGGTCTTCTGTCGAACACTTCCTGATTTCTTTCAACGATGTTTTTGAAGGTTGTTTTAATTTTAGTTTTGAGCTCGTGGCATTCCTTCATCTTTTCCTCGAATTCTCCCTCCGATAATTGGAATTCGAGGGGTGTTGGTAAAGATGCTTCTCGTATTGCACATGTTTCTCTGCTTCCTTCCTTTTGTTGTGTGCCATGGTTCACCAATTTCCATAATCCGTCTTCTAGGTTTGCTACGACCTTATCTTTAACTGCCACACATTTACTGTGAGCATCGACGGAAATTTGTAGTTTTATCATTCCGTTGATCCCAATTAAGATAGGTCGTAGTAATTTTGGGACAACCAGTAACTGCAGTACTCCTTCTGATCCGTATGTTCTAGCCTCTACCATTATTTGTTTCTTTACTTTCTCTGGTTCCCCTCCAAAAGCTCCTACAACCTTTGTCGAAGTGACTGGCAGTGTGGGGCACTTCTCGAATTTCTCATCATATTGTTTAAAAAATTCTTGCGAAATACAGCTCACCTCACTGCCGCTGTCAATCAGACTATTCACGGATAGTCCCTCGATTCCTACTGGAATTTCTGGGCACCGGGGGTGTATATCATCATACCATTTCCCCACTTTCTTTGGTTCTTCCCGTAGAAATTCTCGAAGATCCTCGGTGACTGTGAATACTTGGTACTTCCTCGCATCTTGGTCATTGCCGCTCTTCCGTGTCGCCTCTCCTTTGGATGTCTCCTGCTGATCATTAGAGGTACTTGGGGTTGCGATCCCTTGTTCTCGTTCCGATGATTTCAGCATCACGATATCCTTTTGGATGACTTTACTACTGGATGGCTCACTAGCGATTTTCGCATCGTCTGTCTTCGATTTTCCTCCTCTTTCTTCATTTTTTAACGCTTTCCGTTCCTTCCTTTTCTGCTTTCTTTTTTCTACATTTACTCCCTCCTTTCGTCCTTGTATTTCCTTTTTATTTGTCGTTGCACCTCGTTTTTCTCTTTCTCTTTCGGATTTTTGTACGGGCGCAACGTCTAAGCGTTTCCCGGATTTGTATTTTGGGAAACGTTTAGTTGCGCTCGCTTTCCTGGTGTGATAGTATTTTCGATGAATGGTCCCGGGGGATGTCCCTGGATTGCATTTGTCTGTCTATACTCTTCTTGTCTGGCCGGTGCTGGTGGCGGTGCTTGGTGCCACGTTGTCGCTCCCTGGTGGTACGCTCCTGCTGGTGTAGGTGGAGGAGTGTTGTATGGCTGCGGTGGTCTCTGCGCCGCCTGCTGCCATGTTGTATATCCACCATTGCCATTATGCGGAGGGGTCTGCCAACGTGGTCGGCTGTCAGGGACTCGTGGTGGTTGCCACTCGTTCCTCGGTGGTCCCCGCCATCCATGGTCCCTTGGTTCCCCGCGTCCTTGAAAGTCTCGCCGCTGGTGTCCTCTCTTACTATTAAGAGGCCCCGCCATGTCGATGCTCTCTAGGAGCTCGAGGAATTCCTGGACGTTGTTTATCTGCCGGATCCTGACGGCACATCGCACCTCTTCGTCAAAATGTCGGGCTAGGCGACGAATAATGGCTTCGTCCGACATCTTCTCTTCGAGGTCTCTCGCGTTACCAAAGATGAGGGTGGCGTATTCCGCCCTGGTGCGGTTTTGTCCTTCTGTGTCGTAGGTACCAAACTCAAGGTTGCTACGGACCTTGTCTTGCATCTCTCGGGTCCAGTAGCGTGCAAAAAATGCTGTTGCAAATTCCGAGAAATTTTGCACGCTACATTCCACGAGATGCCACCAGTTCTTAGCTTGGCCCTCCAGTGCGTCTTGTATGACGATGCGTACGTCCGATCCTTCGATTCCTCCGGCCTCGCAGTACTCTTGGAGTTCTTTGAGAAATTTTGTGGGACGTTGCTTTCCGTCTGCAGCAAATTTTGGTGTCTTTTGGGTAGACGCCTGTAGACGAGTGAGGTTGAACGTCGACAAACCATGAGTGGAATTATTCATGCCTGTGGACACGCGTTGTTCCAGTTCCCTGATTCTATTTGCATGTTTCTCTGTCGTGGTTTGGTTCTTCTTGACTCGTTCCATAGCCTCTTTCATCTCCTTGTCTAGTCGTGCCACAATCCGTTGCTCGTTGACAATGATATCCCTGTGATAATTATTGACAACTTCTTGCTCTTCAATTATTTCTCGACGGACTGTTTCGAGTTTCGTGTCCGTCCGTTTGTCACTATCGAATATTTTGTGTTCGATGTGCTCCTTCAGATTTTCACGCAAGGTAGCCGTCCTCGAGATACAGAAGTCATTGGCATCGTCTAATTTTGCACGCATCTCGTCTTGGCCTTCTTTTATTGTCTGAAAGAGCGCCAAAATATGGGTCATGTCGACTGGATTTGGGACGATCGGAAGAGTTTCTCCTAGCCTTGGCGTCGATTGCCCCTCCTGGAGTCTATCTGGTGCATTGGCTTCCATTGTTACGTTCGGAATTTCGGATAGCCTAGCGATTTCTTCCCGATCTTGAATCCGTCGTTGTTGCCTTAAGATACCGTCCGCTGTTGTAGATTCCCACTCTAAAGAGCGTCCTTGTAGTGATGTATTAAGTTCGCCAATAGCGTCGAGTGCGGCCCGTTGCACCAGTCTCTGAGCGAATATCGATTCAAAACTCATACTTATAGCCCAATATCAGCCTTTCTTTCCTATGCTCGAGTCCCTGTTCGGGCGCCAAATGTAACGATATTTTACGTTAACATCACCCTTAAAGGGTTTTAGTTCGAACTCGAGCAGGGAGGAAATTAATATAGGCTTCTGTATTAGGTAAAAGTATGGTTTATTAGACACATTTAATAAATAATACAAGTAAAAGTGAAATAATTTGTGTAAAAATTAAATATACTCCTTTTTCCTTAATTTTGGTGATTACGCACCTTACAACAAGCATTTAACCCGGGCTTACGCATGCCTCTATAATCGCGTCCGCATGAAGTAGGAGATTTTATCTTAAATTAATAAAGCATTTCTATAGTTATTTGGCGGTATTGTATCTACACATAGAACGCGCTTGCTGGCCTTGCCATCGTTACTATATCTATATCGCCTCTGTTATTATTCCTCGGTGTTTGGAGATAGCCTATTCTATATCTATATCGCGTGGACTGTAGTGGGGACGGAGCTCTCACTCGAGCTCCTCTGGCTGAGCGATCTACTCGCTGGTCCCACCGCTGTTCCGGTGGAGGCGTCAGCGCGGTGGATCCTCGGTGCATCGGCGCATCGGAAATGCACTTGTTATAATTTCGATGAAAGATCTTGTAGGCTGGGATGCTGGACTACTTGGATGACTGGTGGCTCTGGATTTGGCCTTGGAGATGTTCGTTTTTCCCTGGGCCAGCGGTTTCAGGCCTGATCCTTGGAGATGTTGCAGTTGAAGATGCTTCTCCTTGGGTTGACTAAGTGGTCCTTCTTCGAGTTGGATAACTGGTCCTCCTTTGGTCGATTAGCTGGTCTTCCTTTGGTTGTTTAGGTGGTCCTCCTTTGGTAGATCCGGATGTTGGCGAAAGTCTGTGAACAGAATGCTCCCCGACTGTGGTTTGTCGTGCCCTTTTATACCGGCTTCCCCGCTCTTCTTTTCTTTCCATCGGTATAGCAGGGTATTACTATATCTCCTAGTCGTCCTGTAGCCCATCTCCTGTAGCCCATCTGTCCCGTTAATACCCTCTTCTTGGTTATAATAATTTAGCGTGTTCCTTATAGATGTTTCTTCATACGTTCCTTGAGACTATAGTCTTACTGCTTGTCAGTATAACTATATTTTGGGTAACGGTAGTTAGTTCATAGGTGTGCGTGCTGTGTGGTATGAATCTCTATGTTGGTGTGTGTGGATCTAGTTCAAGCTCGTCATTTCGGCGGTATATTTAATATAAGACGAGTATGTCGTCTTAGAATATTATTGGGAATACGTAGCGAGCGAGATAGGCTATACAGTATCTGGAGGCTACCGAAGTATGAGAGTGAGTGAGAAATCGAGATAACTGCTGCTGTTGAAGGAATGATTAAAACTAGGATACCTAACTACAGTTAGAAAATTGTTAACACAGGAGAATAATTTTACGGGACATTTTGGTTAAATTCGGAATTGATGTTCCTTGGAGAAATAAAGAAGTTTGTAAGTCCCGTACCTGCTGTGGTTGTGTGAATTATTTACTGTTATTATCTTATTTGTGTATTTAATATTTATTTAGCTAAATCCGGTTTATTAATTGTGTTTAGTATTTATTAACAATATTTTATTATTTGTCTGGGTCCACCGACTCTGATGACTTATTTGAATTAATTGATCTTGTTTATATTTTATCTTGGAATAGTTAGTGACTTGACAGTCCGAACCACCCACTCTGCCTTGAACAGCTGTAGCTGGCCTGGGTCGAGACTGGTCATCCAACTCGGTATTTTTTCCTTCCGGCGCGAAAGCGCCTGGCGCCCATCCCGAAAGAGAAAATAAAAAGGAAGGAAAAAATAACTTGGACCAGTCATAGGTAACGTGGTGCGTTGAGGCACAAATTTATCGTTACAAATTTGGGACCTGTCGTGCCTGGCTGTGATCTCCGACCGGACTACCTAGGTATTCCGGGACGGTCACTGTAGGTAACCTTACTGGGGAATTTCTCTGAATCGAGGAAGTCGTCTCTCCCCTTAACGGCGACTCCCATATGCGTTTCCCGTGCAGTTGTGGGCCGTTCGGGTGGTCTCGCCCTCTTTACCACATCTGTAGCAACGAACTGCTTTCCGTACCGCACATCCTTTCGCAAAGTGGCCTGTGATCCCGCAATTGTGACAGACGACCGGCCTGTCGAGCGGTTGAACGCCTGACGCTGACCCCTGATTCTCTCTCGGTACGGCGGCTTCCTGCAAGAAGGGATTAGTGCTGCCGGCGGTTACCCCTGGTACTGGAGCCCTCTCCGGTCGTATAGCTGGTCGGGACGGCCGTGGTACATACTGGCCCCGGTAACCCCCTGCCGAGCCTCCTCTGGGCTGACTCACAAAGTTGGCCCGGTGAGGCGGGGCGGACGTAAAATTCCTCGAATGCCCTCCCTCAAAAGGGTCGACAAACCCCCGGGAAGCTAGGTTCTCGCCAGTGGGTATTGGACTCGGGTCCATCATTCCAAAGGTGACGCGGTTCCTTGGCCTTACCGGTGGATGATACGCGAACTCCGGAAGCATCGACCTCTCTGGGGCTGGGGGTGCATGATATGCACTAGCCGCCAAATAGCTACTCTCCACCCGGATTGCCATTCGTCCAAACCCTTCAGGTCCATGGTGTCGGTAAGAGTTATCGCTACCTGGAGCCGAGGTAGTAAATTCCGGAAGGTGATCTTCAACTGCTTCTCCGATGTGAACGGTGGTACCAGTCTAATGAAAAGATTCCACATACAAGTGAAAAAGTCAGCCACTCGTTCCTCCGTCCCCTGCGTTCGAGTTCGGATTTGTTCCCGCAGCGCAAACTGAAAATCGGGATCCCCAAAACGCTGTTGGAAGGCCTGCTTGCATTGTTCCCATGAGGACCATCGGGACCGTTCCAACTTTACCCAATGATATGCTATTCCCTTGACGAACAAGGGTAGGTCATACAGATGATTTTTCGTGAAATCAGGTTGTAACGGTTTCGAAGGTATTTGAGCACCATCCACATACAACGAGAGATAATTTATCTTGTAATTTTGGAAATTAAATGGATTCATACTGAAGTCAACGTTAAACGCTTTGTTATCGACAAAACCGATAATTATACGCTTCGGCAATTGACCTAGCACGATGTCATCGATAGTCTTTCCATGTATACCGAATTGTATTGAAACGGCCTTTACCTCGACTCTCGTAGGAGGATATTTAGCGGTAGAATTTACCAGAGTTTCTAGCATGCGAGAGAAGCACATCAGGAGCTATTTTTGTTCTACGAACAAGAAGCGATGCCTCGAGAATCTTTAAGCCGCATTGACCATTCTTTGTATCGACAACAAGATAAAATGAATCTCTAGACCGCACCAGCCGTAGTCGCGCCTCGACACCGTTTAATAGGAACCGCTCCTGATTGAATATATCGCAATGCAGATGGCCGAGCAAGTCTACAGTTTTTCCGACATTTAAAAACTGTTTTCTCTTTACAAGACCCGTATTTCCTGATATTATATCATCAATTTTTTCAGGGATATCATTGTACCAGAGGACGCTCGTGAGATGCGAATTTTTGGCTGCTGGACCGTAATTCAAAAGTGTTTCTATGTACGCTTCATAAGCGTAGGCATTATTTGAAGGTGAAACTAGTTTTTGATTCACGTATACATCCACCTGATTAAACATAGAATGCAAGAGATTGTTTACAAGGCCGGTACTTACTTTCGGTGCTGTACCCGTGGCAATTTCCGTAGAAGAAAATGTTATTTTCACTCTCAGATTAAGCATAGTATATAGATTTCTTCTTCTTCGGACCGTCGAACTATATAAAAATCTTCTGAAATAAAAGAAATTAAATAAAAGTAACTAACGCAGTATATTACTTACGTCTTTAACCGAGTATGGGCGGCAAAGCAGGCTCATTCAGCCAACCGCGTCGACGAATAACACGCACGACCGAATCAATAATTATTTTATTATCAAACAATCTAATATTATGCGCGTCAACTAAATCGCGCTGATAAGACTCACACAACATACCGCGAGTTTTACGAACACCGCTTGTGTCGGAAGTTCCTATAGGGTGATCTGTAAATTTTTTCTCCCCCACCGCGAAGTCAACGATGGTCTACGCTTCAATATAAACTCTATCAATTTTTTTATCAATGAGCGCCTAACCACTCTGACCATGATTGTGCTGTTAGAGTAATAATAACCACAGTAAATCAGACAATTAACTAGAGATTTTTCAAAGCGGCGCGCTTTTATATACAGTAGCGGACAAAAGTTTAAGACGGAGAGGAAAAAAAAAGTAATCGTTGATTTTTTTATGAAAAGAATTGACTCAGTGGATTTTTTTTGTATTAGCTAATTAATCATTAATTCATATATTTATTACATAAATTCAATTTTGCGCGTAACAACATTAGATACAATAAACAAAGAAAACATAAATTTGTTTGATATCTTCGGGGACAAAAGTTTAAGACTATACGTAAAAAAATATTTTTTGGTAGAAAATATACAAATATTTTCCTCCCTTCAATACTTTGTCCACAGTCCATTATTTTTTATCACATCAGCACATCTTTGAGGCATTGAATCAATTAATTTTTTGCAGTCGTCCACAATTGTTTCATTCCACGTTTTTTCAACCAAAGAGTACAAATCGTCAAAATTTTTTGGTTTATTTCTTTGAACCCTTCTTTTTATGGTACACCATAAGTTTTCAATTGGATTTAAATCCGGCGACTGCGACGGCCACGGTAATAAAGTGATTTTTTCATCTTGAAAAAAACTTTTCACTACCCGAGCCGTATGCTTTGAGTCATTATCTTGTTGATAAATAAAATTATCACCCATATTTTCGTAGGCATACGGTAACATAGTATTTTTCAATATATCCAAGTATTGAAAACGGTCCATGATTCCATTAATTCGGCGTATTGGTCCAGGACCATTGCGAGAAAAACATGCCCACACCATTACGTTTCCACCTCCATGCTTAACTGTCGGTAAAACACATCGAGAATTTAAATCTTCGCCAATTCGACGTCTTACATACAGTATCCCGTCAGAACAAATTCGGTTGAATTTCGATTCGTCCGAAAATAGCACATTTTGCCAATCCTCACTTGTCCAATGCCGATGAGCCTTAACAAATTGCAGTCGTAATTTTTTATTCTTTTTACTGAGCATCGGCTTCTTCCGTGGCTTTCGTGCTTTCAAATTGAATTCGTCTAATCGTCTTCGGACAGTTCTTACACTAATTTGTGCATTATTATTACTGGATATTTCAGCTCTGATATCGACTGCTGAACGAAAACGATCTCTCTCGCTTAATCGATGAATCCGACGATCCAGCGTTGGCGTGGTTTTCTGCGGTCTACCGTTTTTTGGTCGATCAAAATAGTCCCCAGTCTTCACAAACTTGTACCACGCTTGCTTACAAGAAGTTTCTGATCGATTCATTTGAGTTGCAATTGAAGAAAATGTCTCATTTTGCTTCCGTACAGACACGATTAGTTTTCGTTCAGTTGATGACAAATTACGGGCTTTACCCATACTCTTTTCGTACGTAATTAAACTTAAGACACTGGATGATACACCACAAACTATTTACAGTATTAATATATCAAATTATTGCGTGGATCGACTAAAATAAAATTAAAATTAACGCTACCGAGTTGATACCGTTACAATAAATTTACCCGTTATTGTGTTATGATATTATGTCTCTGTTGTGCCACGAACTAATTCTTTGTGTATTATTTCGCCATTGTTCCTTCTTTGCATGAGGCCCACTCACCAAAGTAGAAAAAATGTGCAAACGTAAGCAACGAGCTGCCAGCAATGACTGCTACGACTCGTGCAAAGGACACCAGTGTAGTTCGTGAAAACCCGACTAATATAGCGCGTGCACGCGAAGTGAACGTCGGTGCGGTGTGACATATCGGTCAACCGTTTAAGTCCCGATTGACAGTGTCACGTCAAGTCGCGGAAAACCGCACAAAGTGTGCAACTAAGTACCCGAAGCGGCTACTTGTGACAAAGCTGTCGCGCAGTCATTGCTGACGCAGAGAAGACGAGCCCAGGAACCATCAAGAAACGGGTCAACGGTGACAGGGAGGACAACTGCACCAACCTTTAAGGGGAGCTACGAGACAGCAGGTCTACAGCACCGAATAAACAGCACCCAAGGAACATCGCCATGGAGAGGACCATCAGCAAGATCATATTCCTGTAAGTGGTGGTTACGTTATACATATACATATAGCCTTGTAGATTCAAAGCCAGTCGATACGTACATTGGGGAAGTATTCTAACATATATATATATATATATACATATATATCTCGTAAGATTTTTTTGTTGGAAATATTATTGGAGAGGACCATCAGCAAGATCATCTTCCTATAAGTGGTGGTTACGTTACACATATACATATAGCCTTGTAGATTCAAAGCCAGTCGATCCGTACATTGGGGAAGTATTCCAACATATATATATATATATATATCTCGTAAAATTTTTTTGTTGGAAATATTAAAGTAAAGCCCATTGCGAAATGAGCAACATGTCGGAATCTAGAAGAGCCCGATCAAGACGTAGGGGCAACTCGTTAGACACGACGTTGCCTGGAGCAGGGGTAGCATAGCCGGATTAGCTGCGGCTGTTGGGTACATCGTTTGCGAAGCGCGCAGGGCGTTGTCAGAGCTCTCGCTGTCGGGACAGATCCCCGCAGTCAGACAGGAGGCCCTTGCCGGCCGTCGGACAGCCCAGTTTGGCGTGAACCCACTTAGGGATGAGTCGTTCGGAGATTACGACAGTATCGATAGCGACGACATATTCAACACGGCTACTGGCGAACGAACGCCTGAGCACATCACCGAGGATATGGTCGGGCGGGAAATCGAAAACATGCGAACAATAGATCGCGTAGGTTTCCCAGCCGCTACCGGTACGGCAGCGTAGTCGATACCAGCACCAGTACGAGATCGACTTGAGGCGGTCGACAGGAGTCATCGCGAGTACGAGCGGGCTCAGCGAGAGCTCGAGCTAGAGCTCAGACTCCAAGGCCGTCGGCAAGGCGAAACCACGCAGACACACTCAACGAGGTAGGAGCAGATGAGATTGAACTCATCCGATCCCTACGGAACCAAAATGCCGAACTGTTGCAAAGCCTGGAAAGGGCGGGGTTGGCAGAACACTTGACACCACGGCCGCGGCCGAGGCAAACACGATTCGAGGAGCCGGAGTACCCTGCTGCGGATCCCGTGTTCTAAAGGGAGCAACCGCGGGTACCTGAAACCCAGGGTCGGACGCTCGACCTGGGGCTAGCCTTGAAAAATATAAAGCATTTCGACAGTGAGACCGTTTTCAAGCGAGCTGCGCCCGGGGACCACGAGATCCTGTTGGAATTGGTACTGAACAACAAGCTCGAAGGTAGGGCGGCCAGAGAGATGAACCATAAAGTCATCCTTTCGGTAGCGCAGCTTAAGACCGAGCTGGAGGCCCTGTACGGAAAGCGGTAGTCGCTGCCCGCGTTATAGGTAGAATTAAACTCCCTCCGGCAGAGTCAGGATGAGGATATCGCGGTATACGCAGCCAGGACAGAGCGTATTACCGTCGACATTATAGAAAAGCTATGCGAGGAAGCTGCCACGATGTTGGACATGCGCATCATCGAAAATATAACGCGGAAGAGCGCCCAGGCCAACTTCGAAAGTGGACTGCATGGGTAGGTCCAAATTCTGGTCAGATCTCGTAACTACACAACTCTCCACGAGTCAGTAGCGGGAGCGATCGAAATAACCAATATGGTACAGCCAAAGGGAGGGGTAGATGGAGCATTAAGCAACCCCAAGGCGCACTATCCTGGCAGGTCGAGAATTGCTTCACCTGCGGGAAACCAAGTATAGGTACCAATATGGTACAGCCAAAGGGAGGGTAGGTGGAGCATTAAGCAGCCCCAAGGCGCACTATCCCGGCAGGTCGAGAATTGCTTCACCTGCGGGAAACCAGGGCACGTGGCTCGGGACTGCACCCGCAGATCGGGAAGAGTGAGCCTACCGATACCCAGTGAGGATAAATCCATACACCACGTTGACGTTGTGTGCAACTATTGCCAAAAAAGGGCTACAGAAAGAGGAAAACGATGCAGCAGTTACTGCAGGTAACACTGCCGGCGTCCAGCGCTACGGCCAGCGACTTTGACATCGTCGCATCATTGGCCGTGAACGGGATACTCACCCTCAAAGCGGACACAGGGGCCCAATGCAGTATACTGAAGGAGGGATGCCTCATGCCCCAGACCATGGTGAGCAGGTGCTCCGTGGAGTCGCAGGGTGTGGCAGGTGAAAAATTCATCCCCCTCGGTATAGCAAAAATTGTGCTGCAGACACCGGCTCTAAATGTAGAATATTAGTTCTACATAGTTCCGAATAACGTGCCGCTAGGGGTTAACTAGGGTGGACTGCTAGGAATGGATTTTATCAAATATCACAAGACGGACATCTTGCACGCAGAGATGTTGAAATTGTACGGGCACTGCATGCCGCTACTGGACGGCACGACGAGGATACCTCTGCCGCCACGCAGCGAGACAGTCACCTACGCCGCAACAACAAGCAAATTTGTAGAAGTGCTCTCAAGAGTAGAGCTCGAGGACGGGGTTATCATGGGTGCCTGCATTACGCCGCCGCGTGGTAGTAGCTGTGCAATCAGCTTAATAAATACTACCGAGCAGGCGGTAGAGGTACAACGCCCCGTAGTGTAACTCGAGCCGCTCGAGGAAGCGGCAGTAGGTCAAGCGGCCGAGGCAGCCGCTATGGAGGTATGCACTGCCAGCACGGAGCGAGGGGCCGACCGCCTCGCGCGACTGGCCAAAGAGCTTGACACGGCGAACCGCACTGAGGAAGAGCGCAAGGCGCTTAGCGAAATCACAAGCAGCGAATACGAGGACGTCTTTCACCTACCAGGGGATAGGCTGCCGTGTACGTCTATGGTAGAGCATGTGATACCCCGTAAGGAAGGGGTGCAACCCATTAAGGTGCACCCATACAGGCTGCCCGAGATCCACAAAAGAGAAGTGGAGAGGCAGACCTGCAAAATGCTTGCAGAAGGCATTGTCCAACCTAGCAGGAGTCAGTGAAACGCGCCGCTGCTGGTTGTAGCGAAGAAACCTGATGCAGCCGGAGTGAGCAAAATAAGCGTAGTGGTGAACTTTCGGAAGTTGAATGAAGCCACCATCGCGGACTCATACCCACTGTCCAATATCACCAAAATATTGGACCAGTTGGGACGGGCCCGATATTATACGACTATGGATCTCGCCTCTGGATTTCACCAAATCCAAAAGGCGCAGCAAGACAAAGATACAACCGCATTTTCTACACCACAGGGACATTTTGAGTATAACCGCATGCCATTAGACTCAATAAAGCGCCACCGACTTTCCAGAGGCTGATGAACTCCGCGCTGGCTGGACTACAGGGAGTTAAATGCTATGTGTACCTAGATGACATAATAATCTACGGAAAAACCTTCAAGGAGCACAATGACAGGCTGCGAGAGGTACTGCAGCGGCTAAGAGAAGCCAGATTGGCAGTGCAACCCAGCAAGTGCCAGTTCCTGGGCAAAGAAACGCAGTACCTTCGCCACATCATCTCCGAAGAGGGTATACGTGCTGATCCGAAGAAGTTGGAAGCGGTAAGGGAATTCCCGGTGCCGAGAGACAAGTCGGAGTGAAGAAACTGCGGACAGAGCACCACACAAGCCTGCTGAGGAAGCGAGGCACGGCGGGGGCCGTAGCCCGCAAACTTCCAGCAGCACGGAAAAGGATAGCGTTATAAAAGAATACAGCGACTGCACCAGTGGCGTATCCATCCTCTCCGCCGATGACCGCCTAAAAATAATAAAGGAATATCACGACACCCTAGGAGGGCTTCAGGGTATTAGGCGTACGTTACATCGAATCCGGACCAAGTACGACTGGCCCAGCATAAGAAGGGATTTGAAAAATACATATCGTCGTGCGAGTCACGTCAAAGGAATAAAATCAGGAAAAGGGAATGGGTGCGGATGGTGGTAACAGATACCCCATCGCGGTCATTCGAAAAAGTAGCGGTCGATATTGTAGGACCGCTACCCGAAAGCGCATCTGGAAAAAAATATATACTTACTATCCAGGACGCGCTAACGAAATACAGTGCAGCAATATCACTGCCGAACCAAGAGGCTTCGACAGTCGCTAGAGCACTAGTAGAAGAATTAATTTGCCGGCACGGAACGCCGGAAATAATATTATCGGATCAGGATACGAACTTCCTCAGCTCGATCTTCAAGGAGATGTGTCGATTGTTGAGAATTAAAAAGATACAAACAACGGCCTACCATCCCGAATCGAATGGCGCCCTGGAAAGGTCGTATCGCACCCTCGCAGAATATCTGAAAAATTTCATAAGTGAGGATCAGGGAAATCGGGACGAGTGGCTGCCGTACGCAATGTTTACGTATAATACCACTCCACATACGGGGACCGGACTGTCTCCTCACGTGTTGGTGTACAGACGCAAGCCTGAATTGCCGATAGCCGTAAAACAGGAGCCCCGCAGCACCTATGCATGTATCGACTACGTCCACGAGCTACGCGAGCGATTACGTGCCGCATGGACAGTAGCACGCGACAACCTGGAAAGCGCGAAAAGACGGTCTAAGAATGCGTACGCCCACGTCGCACAGGTGTGGGAGCACCACGTCGGCGAACGTGTACTCCTACGCGACGAGACGGTGTACAGGGGGTGGTCAGCCAAGCTGAGACTCCGAAGTGGACAGGACCTCACAAAATAGTAGAGAAGAAGCCCCCCGTCAATTACATCGTCCAAAAGGGACGGAATACCCAGGCGGTGCATGCAAACCGCCTGAAGCTCTTTATAAAGCACTAGAACGAAATACGATCTAAATAAAATCGGGTAGGGAGCTCTTCAAAAACAAAGCCGTTTTGGATTAGAATAACGATATGATAATTAGCAAAATCCAAAAAAGAGAAACACGAGCATGACTGTCTCCAATCCCTATTCCAGGTTGATCACTGCAACCGGCGGAGCAACGGAGACCCCATTACACCCTCCATACTATAGCATCAGCACCTTCGATTGCAACTCAGAAATCTACTTCGAGGACATCCGAAGCCTCGCGGTAGTCCAATCCACCTGGCGGCTGGCTGTCAGGCTAGATGTCATAGCCTTATTGCGATGAGAAGCCGATGCAAGCAAAAACCTGAAACGTCTGCTGGAACTATGCGACCAGGACGTCCACGGAAATGATTTATGCTCCGTTATTGCCGACTCGGTTTTGAGAATGCAAACAAAAAACGACATAGGAGTGGTGACTATATTCGACCTCCTAGGTACGCTCTATCTTACGGAGCGCAGAGGACTGCTCAACGGACTGGGAAGCATCATTAAAGCCATAACCGGAAACATGTATGCTGATGATGCGCAGAAGTTGCATGAGGAAATAACCCGCCTACAAGCCTCGCAACAGACTTTCCGCGATGAACTGAAAAAACAGGTGCAAGTGGCAAGGACCACCCTGAGCATGTTCGACGAGAGCTCGCATCACATCCAGGCCAACGAGCAAGCCGTGCTGACTCAGGTTATGCGCATCTACCACACACTCAACAACCAGCTGTAGGGCGTGAAGAGACGCCAACGCCTGGACGAAAGCTTGACCGCAATCACTTAGTAACAAAAATAGCCTAAGGCAACACAGGAGGAATACACCTGCCACCGAGAACGCTTACGCAATACCTCACGATCGCTGTGACACACCTGCCGCCGGGCACGAGTTTCCCTGTCGCTGTAGAACACAGCCAAGCGTCAGCACTTATGCGACTGGCTGACCTAAAGGCCTACAGCGAAGGTGACGCAATTGTACTCATGTTCAACTTACCGTTGATCAGACAACAACGGTATAGCGTACAGAAGGCTTACTCCATACGGACGGAAGCGAGTAATGGAAAATACTACTACTTGGAAACAACGGGAAATCCAATAGTAATCGATGCAGAAAGCCACAATTATCTGCAAATGTCTAAGGAAGACCTGCAAAATTGTAAGAACTTCAATAAATTATACATCTGCCCGTCAAAACATCCCTCCATTTTGCTTCTGGGAGATACCCCTTGTGAAGTGTTGATTTACGCCAAAATCACCCAGGACAACGGCGAGAGCTGCGCCAAACGTAAAATTTGGCTGATTCGTACCCTCCTAATCCCCTTGCAACAGTCGGGCGATGGATATACGTCACGCCGACCTAAGAAGCCGTCGGTATCACTTGCGACAAAAAACCCATACAACATGAAATTCTGCGTTAGACAGGAATGCTGGCTTTGATAGGCGTATGTATCGTAACCGCCCCAACTTTCAGCGTGAAAACAACAGGGCGAACATCCCAGATCATCCAAAAGAATTACCTTCCCCAGTACGACCTGAATTTGAGGGAAATAGAGGCTCTGACGCCTTCTACCCAGATCACCGAGGAAATCAAACTGGCAAGTGTACTGCAAAATCCGGAGGACCTGCAAAAGCTCGAAGATCAAGCAGAGATGACTCTAGAAACCTTCGGCTTTACCGGAACCGGGACGCATCCCCACATAATTAACCTCTACTCGCTGAGTAATAGTACCAGTAGCCTTGGTCGGCTTCCTTCTGTTTAAATGTTATAAGTACATATGGAATCGGACACCGACAAAGACAACCGAGGCAACGACCCCGGCAGCAGCCGAGGTGAATATTAATCTCGAGCCACTCGGACGACAACAGCCACAGGAGTGACCGCGATCCGAGCGGGCCAGGGCCTGGGAAACTCGCCCCGTCAGCCGAGTGCGATGGCCAGAACAACGATGAAAAGAAAAATCATAGCAAAAATGTCAGAACTACGATAAAAATTGTATTGTACTATATATTGCCCGGTATATAAATATCTTAAATGAGATACGAGAAACCAACCGAAAAAAAATTTTTTATGAGAGAAAAATTTTTCCTCTAAGGGGGGAGGGATGTTGTGCCGCGAACTAATTGTTTGTATATTATTTCGCCATTGTTCCTTCTTTGCGTGTGGCCACTCACCAAAGTAGAACAAATGTGCAAACGAAAGCAACGAGCTGCGAGCAATGAATGCTACGAGCTCGAGCTACGACTTGCTGGAATTCGCAAGCAAAGATTATTATGAAATTCATTGCGACATTCGATTGAGATCAAAGGAGTGAATAACTGCTTTGCCTAAATCAGTCTAAAGTTTAACATCGACCTGAACAGTTGATCGCGGGTCGGACTCACCCGAAATATTGAATTCTATCGGTAAATTCAAACGCGAGAGGTTGGTTCCTCGTACGGGCTCGAAACCACATTTTATTGTATTATACTTTTATTGACTTTTAATTAGACAACGGAAAGTTACCGTTGCCTATAATAAATAATTCTATTTTACATAAATTCACGTTTACACGAATTACTAGAGATCCATCTGCTAATCGGCAAACGATCCCAAAATAATAACTTTTTAATATTATACCGATTACCAAGTTATCCAATTACGCGGTACCGGCGTAACAACCGAGACAAATTTTATTCACACGCGAAATACACGGGGCCGGCCCGGCTTCGCTGCAGCCTTGGCGATGGGTAGAGGAGATGGGTTAGTCGGAGGCGTCTCGCACAGTAAATCTCAACTCGTCAATTGAGGGAATCACAAATATAATATCAATTTATTGTAATGAAGCACAAAATGATTAGACAAGAGCTCAGGCGGTACTCTCGGAAGCACGGTCGGGAAGCGACAAACAGGAACGTGTTAGATTTCCTTCAATTCAATTTTCCTTAAAATATTCAACAAAGCTCTCGGACTGGTGACCACATTCAATCGAAGCTAATCTAATCACGCCGAATAAACAAACTAAAATAAATAATCACATAACTTACACAGAATAAACGAGTAACGAAATCAATCAGATCAGTAAAAGATGCGGTAAAGAAATTAACGAAGATGAATAAAATAAGGACGAGAAATAAAATAAATAAGACAGATTAAATAACGGCGAGAAATAAAATAATGACGATAAAGAAATTAAATAGGACAAATAAAATAACAGTAATCGATCAAATCGATCGGATAAATTAGATAACGGTGAGAGATACAACTCACGATCAATAAAATAAGGATAATTAATGAAACAAATACGATAAATAGTATTGGCGCGGAAAATAAAACAAATACGATGGACTTGGCAAAATCGACGACACGCAACGCTGACACAGAACTCTTAATGCACTCGAATTTTCAGTGAACAAATATCTAACCCAAAAGAGAAAAACGATACACGGGAATCCTTTTGGCGATCCTTTTATCCTCGTGAAGCGAATTACTTGTAAATTTGCAATACCGGGCGGTAGCTGTTTGACCGCTATCTTCGAATAGACGTTGGATTCTCGGCTCGACAGCGTGCTGTCACGACAATATCGCTCGGGTTTTCTTAACGAAATTACTGGAGCTAACTCCTACACTTAAATCAGAGACGAACGACGGCCTTACCGAATAGTTGCAGTATCGGGATCATCTCGAGAAATACTCTCGCAGCGGTCCAGAATCGCGGGGGACAGGCGTCGGTTCTCGTCGATCAGACACGGCAGCGAACCCGGTATACACGTCCTCGTTGTACAAAATACGGCGCAAGAGTCCTTGATAATACGTTAGCTCTCGTTGTTTGAGCCGATAAACTCCCCCCCCCCCCCCCCCCCCCCCAAATCGTAGCCACCAATAAAATTGAAAGTATCGTAACAGTACTTGCGACTGGGGTTCTTATCCGAGCCAGCAACGGTTCTAGTGGGGCTTCGGTGCCTTATACAAAATAGCAGTTAGCAGCGAACGACAATAGAAAAACAGAGATTACGTATCGCAGCGAAAATTCAAAGGCCGCTCGAGATCGTTGCAGCTTCCGGTCCCCATGAGATGCTGTGGGGGTGGTCTCCGGGTAGTTTTCTCGGTGACAGTGCTAACGCCACAGACGGGGCCACGGCTGGTTTGCATGACGACGACGGAGACTCGAAATCGCTCTTCTCGCTGTTATCGTAGCGTCCTTCAGGCTCTCGCCGCTAACCTTCCTGTCGATGCTGATAATTCCGTGCTCGGGCCGTCGCCCGCTCCGGAGACTCATATAAGAAAAGAAAACAAAAGAAACACGAAATTAATACTAGTCGCTTTGCACGCTATATATTTTGCCCTGTTGGATCGCATCGGGGAGACTCTCGGCCGAACGAGCAGGTGTGGTCAGCCCGGCCTGGTTCGACTTTGTGATGGGTTGCTCAAATACCCCGTCACATTGCGTATATTAAAACTTCGTTGAGGGCATCGTGCGTAAGCGAGATTGTAGGATATTTCGGCGGGAAAATGTACGATTTTCTCAGTACTTTGCAATTTTTCAGATCATCCTTTGTCATCCTCAGGTACTCGTATTTTCGATTCTCCGTGTTAATTTCTACCTGATTCCCAATCGAGTCTACATAGCAGTACCTACCGTTGCGTGCTCACGTAGGTATGGGGTATACCTTTTGTATACTGTACTGTTGCCACCCGATCAGTAGTATATCTAGCACTGCCGCGTCGCATTCGCTATAGGTCTTTATGTCTGCCAGCTGCATAAGTGCTGATACTTGGTTGCGCGCTATAGCGACTGGGAAGTTACTGCCCGGCGGTAGGTGTGATAGTGCGTTGACGAGGTGACGTGTGAGCGTTCTTGGCGGCAGGGACGTTGCTCCTGCCTTACCACTTGCTATATCGTTTATTAACCACACTAACTCCTGTACATCGCTGAGCAACGTCTCGACTGCGATATTTATCGCGTTTGGACTTTTGTCCAAGTGTTGGCGTCTCGGTACGTAGTACAGATTGTCGTAGAGTGTGTGGTTGATACGTTGTATTTGGACCAGCAGGGTCTGTTCTTTGGCCTGTATGTGATGAGCGCTTTCGTTATATAAGCTCAGGGTGGTCTTTACCACTTGTATATGTTCCTTCAACCCTTCCTGCAGGGTGTGATGTGAGACCTTTAATCTGGCAATTTCTTCGTGGAGCTCTTGGGTGTCGGCAGCATCCATATTTCCAGTCCCCTGCGCTTCCTGATAGGGCGCGTACCGACTGGTCGTATATGGTCATCACCCCCATGTCAATTGTTTTCTTTATTCGCAGGACCGAGTCGGCTATGACAGGACATAGGTCGTTGCCGCGGATGTCTTGGTCCCACAGCTCTAGCAGGCGTTGCAGACTTTGACTTATATCTGCTTCTTGGTGCATGAGTACGGCAAGGTCCAACCTGATGGCCAACGACTATTTTGATTTCCGATATCCTCGTAGTATATATCCGGGCTGCTGGTGAAGGTGTTGACTTCATAATCGAGTGGATGCTGCGTATCTCCAATTAGGCCGCACGTTGCTGTCACCAGCCTGCAATGGTAAGGAGATGCGTGTACAGCTCGTCTTTCCGTGAGAATACTTGTTTCGCTATTTCGCCTCCCTTTGCTTTCTAAGCTCCGAGTGGCCCTTAGTGCTTCCCCGGGTCTCACTCTTTAATTAACCGACACGCGACGTACACATAATTCAGCACAATGTGCTTTATATATATCACCACGGAGTGCCCCGCCGTTCGTGTGTGGACTGGGCGCTGATCAAGGTAGGTGTCTCCCACTCCGGCCTGTGACCCGCATACTTTTTTTCTATGGGTTTAATGGATTTTCCCGTTTTGAATTTCAGCGGATCCGAAGGAACACGTTCGACCGGACTTTGGGCCTCGTCATTCTATGGGACCCAGAGCCCTAGATAGGGTCCGTTCTGGACTCCTTTTTCCTTGGTATTTTCCGCCCGTTTGAGGCGCCCAGTGCCTGGGGCAACGACTTGTGGGTTGATGCTCCCTGGAGCGAACTGGAGTTTCGCGATAACATTTAGTGCACTATATATATTTGTAATTTATCTTTTAAATTAACGTTATCATTTCTACTCTGCTTTGTTTATTAAAGCTTCTACCTGGCGTCCTGAGAGGCCCTTACCCACATTTATTTTACCTTTGTTTAGCTTACATCTGCGGAAATTCTTTTCCCTTTCATTTTTAATATACACGGATTTTATTATCTCATTGTTCGGGACATTAGTGCCTTTCTTACTCGGGAGTCCCATAACCAATTTTTGAAGGTCCTCTATTTCGATACTCCAAAAATTTTCTATAATTCTGTCATCTTGCATGCAATCCCCTAATAAAATTCTTCTTGTATTTCGACTTCCCGACGTATCTCTCTTTATCAAGTTTACTATATTATTTATACTGTGTACATAATACACTGTAACATAAATTTTAGCTGCAACGTTCCACACGTCACTTATAGCTGATCTTGGTTATTTATCTTCCTTTTGAATTTGCTCCCTCGAACTGGGCGCCAGGCGCTTACGCGCCGGGAGGAAAATAACGTTGTTAGCGTCCGGATTCGACCCAGGTTAGCTACAGCTGTTCAAGGTACAGTGGGTGATTTGGACTGTCGAGGTGGTAATTAATCAATTCAATAAATAAAATCAACAAATAACTCAATAAATAAAATCAATAAATAACTTGTAACGGTATTTTTTATCGTTAGCATTAATTTTTGTCTTCCAAGGGGAAGAATTCGGGCTCGAACACAGGGATAATTAATTTAGACTTCGAGGTAGGCAAAAGTAGGGTTTATTTACCGAGATAATTAGAAGAATATAGAAGTAGTATGTGTACACCTTTGCTCCATCCCACTCCTATCCCCACTCCTTCCCCCACCACGCGGCTACCCCCACCACCTCACTTTTCCACAGCTGCGCTACCCGCTCTGCTTGACCAGTGCCGGTAACATGGAGATGGTAAAGTGAGGTGGTGTGGGTACCTTGGTGAACAAGGAAGAGTAGAGATAAAAGTAGGATAGAGCAAAGGTGTACACATACTTGGAATAAAATTTTCAACTCACCCTTGTGTTGGCGGCATCTGCGACGACTCTCCAGGGTGACGGGCACAATATTTAGTCCAGGACACACACATATGCACTCTCTCTCTCTCTCTCTCTCTCTCTCTCTCTCTCTCTCTCTCTCTCTCTCTCACTCACTCACTCACTCAGTCACGCACGCACACGCTCACCCACGCATCAAAAGCCGCAGCTACGCGCCCTGGTAATACGAATTACCCGCACCCATGGAGCGTGGGCATCGGCAGGGGTGGGGATACGTATCCCGATCAACGTATCGTTACCGCGCGTTACATCGATTCGATCTAGATTTCCGTCCTCGTCAATTAAATGATCGAGGCCGAATATCGTGCACTCCACGAGCAACACGGGTAACTCGCTAATCAGTGGCTCGGGGTGATATAGTTGCTACCAATCGACGTATACCGATTCATCGATATCGACAAGCAGCACCTCGCAGCACCCGTCATCGTCCATGTTTACGATCTCACCGCGCAGAGCCCTTTGATGCCGCACAACGACGCATGAGGCTCCCGCACACAACTCCTCAAATTTAAAAACACTCCTGTCCACAATTCTGTCAATATATAGTCGCTCCAAATCGTCCTCTAATCTCAGCCACGCAGCACACATTAACTCAGTGCGCAGGAATAACGCGTTATCCCACGCACCGCAAACCACCCGAAACACAAAAGCCGCGGCTAGCGCGAAGTTATCATTTCGCGGATACATTTTTTATATTTAAACTAGCGACGTGCACTGCTAAAGACAGACTGAATGCTCCGGATGAGTCTGGCGGTGATCATAGTGTTTGAAGATAACAAACCCCCCTCTGAGTCATAACTAGGTGTGCAACGCTTTGAATGCAATGTCAGCGGTTTTGCACGTGCGTACCGCTTTGCGCTGTGCTTCTCGTGAAGCGAATGCTCTGCAGTAAAAGACGCAGAATATGATACCGTGCCGCGAGAGACCTCGATTATAATGTATATATAATTATAAAAGAAGAGACACAGTAAACCGATGTATTTGTTTTTAATTAATCAATATTTTATTTAAATCACTTTACAGATATTTACCGTCGTATGCAACATCCCTGCAAACACGGTAATCTTCGTTCGGGGACTCCTCTACCGTTAAATTTATTTTTATCACTGTCTGATCGTCGAGAGGCAAAAGCATTGTAATATTCACGCACTAATCTGTCGTTTTTCGTTACATTATCGCTAAAGAGATTATTAAATCGCGACATGGTAAAGCCGCACGACATAAGGTGTAGGAATACGATGCAAAATTGTCCACACACATCCGACGTATTACTCTGTAGCTGCTTGAGGCCGTACCGATAGAACTTGCAGTTTCTTCGTAGTCGGGCGAGATGTTGCGGTATAACCGGTGGTAGCCCGTAGCTATCAAAGTACATTCCTTTTCCATGATGGTTAACGTACATGGCGATCCAATGCTCCCCAGGTCCGTCGTGGTTATCCGTGTTAACTACGAGTCCGGCTGGTAACGACCATACACGCGGAATTCTGTCAGCCGGGTATACGCCAACGGTTGAAAGTGGTAGATACTGCAGACTCTCGTAGATTTGTCTAGTGTTCATGCTGAACACATAGTCAATGATTAAATGATGACCGATACGCTTTGAAAGACGTATATATGCAAAATTTATTTCACAGCATCGTCGATCGTGTCACGACCACACGATGAAGATTTCTCCTCTTTTTTATTCTCTTCCTCTTCGTCTGCTGACCAAACATCCATGTATGATTCTCCTTTAAATGGATGTTCGCGAAGCCAATTTTTTATTTGGAAAGCCTGGCGCATTGCACAATGCGAAGACGCTGTATCGTTTATCATAGCGTGTCTGAAGCATTTTCGCAAAGATTTCGGCATAAATGTGTACGATGGGGCGCCCTCCTCATCCTCCAGGTTGGAAATTTCACGACTCGTGATATCGCAAAGAAGTATAGCCTTCTCGTGACCGCGCGTATAGATGCGTCTTGATTTTCGCGAAATTTCACGCAAGTTAGCGTATACCTGTTTACAGCTCACATCGCCCTCGTACCACTCCATACCGTGAAAATATTTCGAGAGAAAATTATTCTGGCTTCTCGATTGCTGTGGTAATTCGGCAAAGTGACACGGCGGTGCAACGATCCAATGAGCAGAGTACGGTCTATCCACTGCTACCACGGCAATTTCTTTCGGAATAAATTCCGAGTCTTTACCACGCATTCCCTGTATATCCACGACGATATCCATTTTCGCGTCTAATCCGTACAGATGACCGAGTTCGACTGATTAGTTACTCGCGGACACGCTTCTACGTGTCTTAACACGAAATAATTTTATGCCGACATCAGCACATTTTCGCTTATCCGGTAAAATCCACCATTACCTGCCGAGAGGCATCAATTTCAAGGACATTATCATATTCCGCGTAGACTACACAATTTATCGTTGAAGCAAGCGCATCCTCAAATCGTACCTCTATTCTCACACTACCGTGCTTTATTAAATTCCAATGTGTATTGCTGTTCGCCGAAAGATCGGGTGTCAAATCAAAAGCAAACAGACAGTATCCATCGCGATAATTATCGCGATCGATCGAATTACCGTCGTTCAAGAAATGTATTCCAGTGCCCGAAAACAACGTTTGAAAAGCATCCACATATAGATGATTTTTCGTGAAATCAGGTTGTAACGGTTTCGAAGGTATTTGAGCACCATCTACATACAACGAGAGATAATTTATCTTGTAATTTTGGAAATTGAACGGATTCATACTGAAGTCACCGTTAAACGCTTTGTTATCGACAAAACCGATAATTATACGCTTCGGCAACTGACCTAACACGATATTATCGATAGTCTCTCCATGAACACCCGAGTGTATTGAAACGGCTTTTACCTCGACTCTCGTAAGAGGATATTTAGCCGTAGATTTTGCCAGAGTTCTAGCATGTGAGAGCAGCACACCAGGAGCTATTTTTGTTCTACGAACGAGAAGCGATGCCTCGAGAATCTTTAAGCCGCATTGACCATTCTTTGTATTCCCCACAAGACAAAATGAATCTCTAGACCGAACCAGCCGTAGACGCATCTCGACACCGTTTAATAGGAACCGCTCCTGATTGAATATATCGCAATGCAGATGCCCGAGCAAGTCTACAGTTTTTTCGACATTTAAAAATTGTTTTCTCTTCGCAAGCCCCGTATTTTCCGATGTTATATCATCCATTTTCCCAGGCGTATCGTCGTACCAGAGAACGCTCGTGAGATGCGAATTTTTTGCTGCTGGACCGTAATTCAAAAGTGTTTCTATGTACGCTCGATAAGCGTAGGCATTATTTGGAGGTGAAACTAATTTTTGATTCAGGTATACATCCACCTGATTAAACATAGAATGCAAGAGATTGTTTACAGGGCCCGCACTTACTTTCGACGATGTGTCCGCGGCAATTTCCGTAACGGTAGGAGATGTTATTTTCACTCTCAGACTAAGCATAGTATGCGCGAGATCGATATACTCATCACCCTGTCCGGGGATGACAAATTCAATCGGTGAATCATCTGTTAGCGAAGATATTGGTTTGTAATACACCCAATTGGAGCCTTCGATAGTAGTTTGCGTCGGTGGGAGTGAAAATAATTCAAGTTCCGATTTAAGACACTCGCACGAGTGCGCATGTAGAAAAGCCATCTTGTTTCAGCTATCCAAAAATATCTGCAACTGTTCGTTGACGCGTCTTCTTCTTCTTATTGTTCTTATTATTCTTCTTCTTCTTTATTGTTTTTCTCTTTATTACACTTTTATTTTTACGAGAGATACGTCGTGGTTTACGTTCGTTCGATGAATGAGGAGTACGTGAAATTTTGCGCTTTTTATAACCAGACCCCCGCATGAGAGTGTCAATTTTTTCAGAGGCTTTGCGTTTGAGATTACTGCCTGATTCTCGCGCTCTCTCGCGAATAGCATCTTTCACAGCTATATTTCTATCGAGGATATCACCGGCCACGTTTACACCAGCACGCAACGCCTCTTTTCCAACTGCTTTAGCGCCCTTCTTTAAAAGCGGTAACACTCGACGAAACAGGCCCCCGAGAAAGCTACCGATACCGTGTCCTCGCTGATTAGGTGTTCTGATATAAACATGGCTAATACCACCGTACCCACGACGACCCCATCCGTGCTGCACACTGTCAATATCATCCATAGTGGTGTAATCAATCGCGGGACCTTTTGAAATGTAGTGTCACAGTCAACGTTCCCTGCTCGAATGGTATAGGATCCCCAAATTCGTCTCTTATATCGATCTCGATAGTGTGTAAATTATTGCGCAAGAGAGGTATATATCGTGGCGTTGAAAAAGATTTAATTTTTATCGAACCATACGGACAGTCATCAGTATCAATGGGAACAACTCGTAAGAGGGGTGTTTGTACATCGCCTGTAATATAGCTCTCGCAGATATCTGTGTATAAAAACATGCTGCCCGGTATAGCACCGGTGAGAGATGCAGGCCTCGACCCTGTGTATTCGCAATGCGGTTCTATCATTACGGGGCTACAAGCCTCTTCTGAGAATCCTAGTAGCCTTGCGATAGCGGGCGATACGCGAAAGTCGTGGTAGCGTAGATCGTCGCATACGCGTGCCACTTCGACCTGCCCGCTCGGAAGCGATTTAAAGCGCAAATGATCGGCCACGTGAGGTAACTGATTTATACTCTCCAAAAGAGCGTCTATAGAGCGATATACACCAGGTGCTACTTGGTCTCTATCAGTGCTCCTCCGTGTTAAAAGATTTAAACCCGATAAATCATAATCACCATCCTCAAAAGTTACGAGATTTTCTACAGTAGGAACATGTAAAAGAGTCATCGGATAAGCAATTTCCACAAGAGAAACAGCCCATTCTCCGTGCAGGCGTATCTGACGTGGTAGTTTTGTAATAAATTTCGTCGTCGTATTATCCGGAAAATACTGCATACTACTGTTGCTCGGTAGTACGACAAAGAAAGAGCTATCTTTGGAGCTCATATTTATCACGGACGATGATCCCGAGCGTTCTTCTTCTTCTTCTTTGTCCTCTTCTTCTCTTCCGTCTTCTCGGATGACGGAGGCGCTCGTACTCGTGATAATTCTGCCTCGTAGAAAATACCGTCGATAGTCTCGTTATTCAGATCGTGTAAAATATACACGAATGGCTCTCGATTCACCGATATTCGTTGAATCTTGAATAATTCGTTACTCCAACCACGCTCGTATCCTTTCACGAAAGCTGCTTTAGCTGTACTGATACGTACCAAGTCACCGACGCTGTATTTAGGCTTTTTAATTTTTTTCGCGTTACGCTCGTAACGCCGTGCTAAATTGTCTCGGGCTATAGAGGCATTTTCGAGGGTTACCTCGCTCGGAGGAATACGCGTTCCGCTGTGTCTAGTGTGATTATAAGCATATAAAAAATTTTGTAAAACATCGATGTAACGCTTATTTCGCGTGTATGTAAAGTAGCGCCACATTCGCTCTTTTATTGTTCGATTAAAGCGTTCGGCAATCGAGGCTTTTATATCAGGGTTACGAGCAGCGCGAAAATCGATATTCTTTTTCTTGAGAATTTGCTGAAACGGTGCGCCGATAAATTCTTTGCCTCGATCAGTTTGCAATTGTTGAGGGCGACGATTGTTACTGCGCGCGAGTATGCGTGTGAGACCGCGGGCCACGTTTGCGCTCGTTTTGTCACGCAAAGCCTCGACCCACGCGTATTTGCTCAACACATCAATAACAACAAGCAGATACGCGTACCCATCGTTGTACGTGGCTATCGAGCGAAGATCAGCTAAATCAGCCTCCCATACATCGTCTATATTACTCACACTGTACGTACGACGGGGAAATCGTCGTCGTACGAGGCGATGCATGTTATATGAATCCTGTGTCTCGAGCCATGGTAAAACATTTTTTCGCGCTACTCTACGATCCACCTGGGCCAAATTTTTTGCTCGAGAATAGGAAGCAGGATGAGCGGTGTCATAATAGATTTTTTGAAGAATTTTCATAATTTTAGCGATGACCAGTTAAATGGATGCTTTTTCTTTTTCTTTTCTAACTGTGTGGGTGGTCGATATTCTACTTGTGCAAAGTTTTGCAATTGTTCGTCCTCTTCTTCATTCCCCTCCTTCCCCTCGATGATGTCGTTTTCAGCCGTGAGCATTAAATCTCTGTTTGAGTGTGCGGTCTCGGCCTCGTCGTCGTCGTTGTTGTTGTTGTTGCTACCGTTGCTGCTGCTGCTACTATCGTTTTCGCGCGGTAAAATAAGACGCCGCTGTGGTGTCGACGATGATGTAGGTGTAGGCTCGTGTAGTAACGCGGGGTTACCGATAAATTCACGCGGCATCTGTATCGCTCGCAGGAGTTTGGCAAAGTGAGATCGTCCGATGGGTTTCTCGCGTTTTCTAGCTCGCATAGCATCGTTAACAAGATCAACGATATTGGAATTTGAAATTCTTCTGCCGTCTATGGAAACAACGCCGTTACGATCCCATGTCATTTTTTTACCAACGGCGCTGCGATGCAAATTGCGAAGCAACGATATTGCTTTAGATTTAAATTTTTTTGGTACGCTATCGATAATAAGTGTGTCATTGAGCCGCGATTTAACTTTGTTCATTAAATCGTCGTCGGATTTATTCTCGTGGCTATCGAGTGTTGCTACTTTTCGTTTTGATGAAATATTCGGTACGGCATTATCGTATTCGACCATGTGAAGATAACGCTGTAAAACCTGTTGGTACGCTATCCACTTCTCTCTCTCGCTCTTGTACGAGTGAGAGTTTAGAATTTCACTCAGCTCAGAGTCGAGGCGCGATAATGGCGTACCGGTAGTCTGTACGGAAGGCAGCGGGTCTGCACTAGTAGTAGTAGTAGTAGTAGCAGCAGCGGCAGTAGTGGCGAGTCCAGCGAGACGTTGTATGTTATCATGAGGAATAAGTACCATCTTTCTGGCATACTCCATGTCTCGCGTAGGCCAAGACAGGCGCAAGAAGCAACTTGAGAAATCCGACACAGTGCTCGACGATGATCTTCCTCTTACCGCTCCAATTTCCCCTTTTGGCGGCTAGTCGTCGAAGAATTGTCGCGTGCCTCCGAAGATGATTCTTTTGCACGTTGTTCAGACTCACGTTTCCCTGTAAAACGTTTAGAGCACACTCGCATATACAGCGTACAAGCGCTACATCTGCTTTGCGCAAAATTGCACGTCGTTGCTCTTGCTTCAGATAACACAACGCTTGCAATATAATTATCTGCTTTTTATCGAGAGGTCCGCGCAACGCCATTACAAGCGCATTACTGGTACATCGCGCGATGCATCGCGAACTTTTATTGCTTTTTGAGGCACGTAAACGTAATGGTATTGGTCATCGGGAAATATACAGGCGCGAAATCGACAATTATCAGGCGTCGATTGTTTCAAGTCGAATAATAGATAGCCGTGCGGTGCGGCTGTTGCATCGAAATATACTTCCTGCAAAAATCGCGGATTCTCGGGACATACCTGGCGGGCTAGGTGCTGAATTTGCGCGCGATCTCGCGGATTTTTGAAGACAATGATATAATTAGCGTTTAAGGAGATATCGCGCTGCCCGTGACCCTGATGGAAGAGATTTTGCGTGATGAAAATGACACTAAGATTTTTATGATGGCTACCCTTGGTGAAAAGATCGACCACAGTATTGTTGGATGCCTCGCGCATTAGATCGTCAATGACCACAAGTTTAGGTCTTGCGTCATTCGAGTAGTCTACTGCTTGCGGTAAACCCTCGCGAAATTCGATTTTATCACCGTACTCTGAATACCCGGACTGCCACTCTGAGTAATAAAAAAGTATACGCTCGAACGGGACATCCGTCATTTCGCGCATGTATTTAAAGAATTTTTTTACAAAATATGTTTTACCACATCCCGTAGGACCGCTTATCACAGCTGTCCATGGATGTTTCCAACGTGTATCCATATCGATGAGTGTCTATCAAAATCAATCAGCATACTCTTAAATAAGCTTATACCGCGGCTGCGGCTGCGGCGGCGGCGGCGGCGGGGGCGACCCCGCGGCATCAGCTATTTTCGCGGCCTTAAAGAGCTGATAAGACGCGGCGCGCCTGCACTAGCTGATGAGGCGCGGGCCCGCGGTATAAGCTGGCGTTTACGCTGTATGTATATTAAATAACGATAATTTTTATATTTCTCACAAATAAAGCAATATTTTTATTTCACTATGCATACATCTCTATATACAAATTTTACGAATCATCAAATTCTAAACAACGATATTATATCCACGGATGTAGCACTAGAAAGCCAGAACAAAAGGAAACACTCGATAAGAAAGACGGGACAAAAGGAATCAACGATGAGAAAGTCAGCACAAAAGGGAACGGTAGAGAGATAGCAGCTACTGTTACGAATAGCAGCACAAAAAGAATGATCCGATAACGATTTTATACATGATAAATCAATTTTTCAATGTATTGTACACAGTAAATATGTTACATGAAATTAGACAAAAAGATTATTTTTAAATATCGCGAATTCACCCGTAAAACTATATACTTTTTGCGTTATACTAATTAGCGTGTTTCACAATAGCCATACGGTACAGTAGAGTACAGCCCGTGCCGTTTTCGCTTCGTGTTAACAGGCTCGCATGATTTCGTTTCTTTACGCGTTACTACATGATGAAATTCCGTACGTCGAATAGCGTCGAATTTTAAAATAATAGGTACGCTCCTTGCTCCTGTCACGAAAGATCGTAATGCGTTATAATTTACGTGACGGCTATTCGCAAAGTTTAGCGTGATACCCTTCACTTTACATTTTTCAATAATCGTACCGTCGGGTTTACGAACAAGGTATGCGTAAAATTTTGGTCCACCCGAAACGAACGAAGTTATATAACTACCAGGCCCGTATTCACTTAATTCATCCGTAAGATCTCCTAGAAATTGACCGATTGGTGGCTCATACTCGTTACCACCGGGATGGCTCACGTAAATACAGGAGTCCGTATCGCAGTACAATATTCGCCGCCCGAGCCCCTCAAGATAACTGTATAATTTTAGGCGTGCCTGTGCCGTCGTGTATGCTGCAATCACGGCGTTTGATGTCGGTGATGGTTGGATAGCATCGCGGTTGCTCACATAGTTTACATACATAATCTTGTGATTAACCGGTAGCATCCCCGTCACCTCAATCTCCGGACTCGTTAGTAAATTCATTAACTCCGCGCGCGTGAAGACGATAACGGTTTTCGTGAGATTCTCTCGTTGACCAAACTTTCCCCAGAATGAATTAAGAGCCAATTTCGCTAGTGAACGTAAACCCGGATTTGGCTGCAAAGCACTTCGCTCGAGATATACACCCTCAGACTCCTTGTACAATGCTATAAAACGCTCTATTGCTTCCTCGTCATCGTTACACTCTGTTGGCGGACCACTCGCCTCCTGTTTTATTTTTAGGAATGTATCGATGTACTCGGCAAAATGACCGCCTCGTCGCGTTGTCGAGTCATACTGCGTAACAACGTATTGCCAAATTTCATAGATACGCGTCACTTTATATCCGAGCGACACAGCTTTTCTCAGTTCGTCCACGACCCATGTGCCGTCAAACGCTCGCTCAGTCGTGTCATCGTGTGTACAAACCTCGGATGTGTCCATATCTGTACAGCACGTTCTACACAGGGGGAACAGTAGTTTCCCATGCATGCGAACAGGCAGTACGGGTATATACAAATCGCGCGGTGCCAGCACGGTACACTTCACGAGACCCTCGACGACACTTAGATCGTTTTCAAGTCCTCGAGTTCTCGACACTCGTCACCTACGTACAATTTCGGGTGTCCAACGGGATATTTTCCATTCTTACATACCCACGGATACAGCGAGCAAACATCCACATAGCGTATCTGCTCCCCGTTCGCGACGTCGTACAAGCTTACAAAATTTTCCGTTCGACCGCCAAAGAATGCATCGCGTGGTTCGAGAGGCGCCTGCTTGACCATGGCGTGATTTTTCACGTATATCGACATTTCCTCGTTATTCTCGAGTAATCTGTCAAAATCGCATTCCCATATTTCGGTTAGAGTGTACCCTTTCGATCTGATTCGCCCGGAAATAAGAATGGTACGCTCGTATCGCTCATCCATTGTATCACCGAATTTAGTTCGAGCATCTCTATTCACGCGATAACATCGTGGACAACCATGCCAAAAGCAGCCATGAAATTGAAGAACGTGATGGACCCCCGCATCCACGTAGTAACCGTCCACGGCCGGTAGGCCGGCCGGAGGGCGATACTCTCTCGTGCGTCCAGCATGAGCGATAACGCAGTTGAGCTCACGCTCGAGCCATACGAGCCATACGACGGCCTTGCGCGATTGCTTATCGCCCCAGCGATATCCTCCTGGTGGTAACACCGCAATGCGATCTTTCTGTAGAAAATTCTTTCGAAATACTCTCATACATGCTGATGCTATCGTGCATGCTTCTGTAAAGGGGCACACGCTCCCACAACGTATAAGTAACTCTCGAAAAGCTAAACACGCTCGTCTCAAAACCGTAACATCTGTACGACAATATTGCACAAATTGCGTCGCAAAATCAAATTTATAATCTACGCGACTCGATTCTTCCTCATACCATTTTAAAAAGCGCTCGCGATCCGCTGAGAACATGGTATCGGGTGAGTAAAAATGCAAAGCCGGCAGAGGACCTGAGTAATTCTGATATTCCGGTGTGTTGAATAAATGGGGAAATGTACCTTTTGCCATCTCATCAGCGAAACCAAAGGCCTTAGGTAAAGCACTAAGAGCCATGGGTAAATAGTTTAGACTATCGAGAAAAACGACATCGCCAATTTTCATCGAGACAATCTTCGTACCGTTCATAATCAGAGAGGGCAGCTGTGTTTTTTGCACCTCGATTAAATACCGTAGAATAAATTGTGCGTCGAAACCTCTAGCATTATGGGCGATGCAGATGGTCTTTTTAAATTTTTGCGATAATGCCAATTTTACGAGATCCCCAACAGGATCATCGATAAACACGAATTCACGTTTACCACAGTTAGCACAATCTGTCTCTATATCTGTGATATCCAGACATGCCATACATACGCATTGTACGACACATAAATTCGGTTCGTGAATTCGTGTCGATTTATCATCATGCAATTGCGCGTGTTGCTGCGTCTCAAAATCATAAAATAAAAATCTCGTGCAAGACTTGTCTTTTTTCTTCTCCTTTTGCGCATCTGATTTCTTAAGAGGTGCTATAAAACATGCATGCGTAGTCGGCCGCGTTTGTTTGCATGTAGTACAAAACGATATACCACATACATGCATCTTTTTATCTGTGGTTTTAATCATACGCGAGCAGCCTCTACAGATTTTCAATGCGTTACAGACGCTGTACCGTCTATATTTACGAGACGTGATACCCGCGGAGCCCTCACTCTTGTGATGAGCGAGGCAAAAAGCACCAAAGAACGAACGATTACAGTCTGCGCAATACTCAGGCTGAGAGTCTCTATTACCGTTGCAATAAGTGGATTTACAGCGAGCACATTGATAGCTACATCGATGCTCGAGTACTCGAATATACTTGGAATTACATTGCGTGCAGAACCCCCGACTACCTAGCGCACCGGCGAGATTTAATATCGGTTGATAGTGATGAGAACGCTCGTAATAGAGAATAAAGAGTGTATGATTAATTTTACCTGTTGCAGTGAGTACGTATTTTCGCCCATCGTACAGAGCCGGAACGCGTTTTCCGAAGGTGAGAAATTCATAAACAACAATCGCTATACCCTCGTGAACCAAGTACTCCTGAAAGAGCTGAATTTCGCGCGCACCACACCCCCTAGACGGTGTCGTTACCCCTGCATTACGTGTGAGCTCTATCGCCGCTGTATATTGCGCACCTCGAAGCCCGTTCCGAATTTGACACCATCGTCTGTGTAGCACACCCGTACGTATTTGACCGCGTTCGGCATGCGCTCGGGCAGTGACAAGGGATCGTTGTAGACACAAATTATCGCGATTACTTATGCGTAAAATTGACTTTTTTGCTATAGACTCGTGTGTAAGCCTAGTGCCCACACCGGCTCCTTCGACGCCTCGTACTATACACGTCGTCATTCTACATGTACCAGCGTCTATTCGAAATTCGCGCGCGCTCTGAGCTACACTATTAATTAGTCGCCATATATCGTCGGGAACGATGTCACGAGCTGGTCGAAATGATAACCATACAGGTCCTTGCGCAAAAGACGGTACGCTCAGAGTCATACCCACATAATCATGTCCTTCGCACGATTCTGTAAGACGTGTGAGAACATCTCGTACACCTCCCTCGAACCATGTCAGATGATCGATACCGACCGGTGGCTGACGAAAATAAAAATCTGTCTCTCGACCCTGCATCCTAAAGCGTGAAAAATAACGTCTCTGCTCGTTGTCGATACCGAAACGTTCACCAGGAGGCAAAATATCACCACCCCGTGCAACAGTCCTTCCATCGCCGGTCTGTCCACCTGCAGGTATAATTAAACCATTTATTAGAATTTTTATTTAATTTACTTTAAATTTTTGTTTGTCGCTGGCTATATACTATGCATATAATTCGTGTAACGTAAGAATTACAAACTTATATTTGCTTCTAGTCCTCGAATCCGTCGACTGCACCCGGGAACCGCCGACGCATTTCGTAAACCAACTCGATTGTCGGCGGTCTCGGCACAGTGAATCGTGCAAAGCGAAAAACGTTTGGGTCCGTCTCGTACCCTGCTTTTTCATTTTACTATTATTATCCGCGTAATTTTTTTATTTTTGTCAGCGTAGTTGTATTATTAAAAGCTTACCTGAATCTACAGGGTCCTCCTCCTCCTCTTCCTCCTCCTCCTCGTCGTCATCGTCTACGTCTTGCTCCTCCTCCTCCTCCTCCTCCTCTTCTTCTTCTTCTTCTTCTTCTTGCTCCTCCTCCTCCTCTTCTTCTTCTTCTTCTTCTTCTTCTTCTTCTTCTTCTTCTTCCTCGCTGTCTGTATTGCTGCTGGCATCATCGTTTGAACTGTATTGTCGCGATGGGCCTGCGACGGATTCATCTGGTTCTCTCGAGGGGCCTGCCATGAAAAGACCGTTTGTAGGTTTATAACCGCAGAATGGCTGGGTAAAATTTATCCAGCGATTCCCTACGGTGCTGTCGCCATCGTTGTCCCTGCTATGATCATCTGAATCGGTTCTACCCTCCTCATCGAAATCATAGGTGTCGGATCCCATTTCTGCGTCCTCATACCGTCGAACTATATAAAAATCTTATGAAATAAAGGAAATAAAATAAAAGTAATTAGCGCTGTATATTACTTACGTCTTTCATTGAGTATGGGTTGCAGAGCAGTCTCATTCAGCCAACCTCGTCGACGAATAACACGCACCACCGAATCAATAATTATTTGATTATCAAACAATCCAATATTATACGCGTCAACTAAATCGCGCTGATGACACTCGCACAGCATACCGCGAATTTTACGAACAACCGCCTGTGTCGGAAGTTCCCATAGGGTGATCTGTAAATTTCTTCTACCCCAGCGCGAACGCAACGACGGTCTACGCTTCAATATAAACTCTATCAATTTTCTTATCAATGAGCGCTTTACCACTCTGACCATGATTATGCTGTCACAGTAGTAGTAGTAGTAGTAACCACAGTAAATCAGACAATTAACTAGAGAATTTTCAAAGCGGCTCACTTTTATATATATTCCTTTAACAAGCTCTCTCTCTCTCTCTCTCTCTCTCTCTCTCTCTCTGCATATACTGCAACGATGTAATGAATACGACTAACCAAGAAGATGGCCGCACGCGATCGCTTTACAAAAGCAAGACCTAGGGAAATATTTAGCGATGATGATGTACTTAGTTATCGAGTTTCGCTGCTGAAAGTCATATTGTTTTCATCTAATTTCAAGGCACTCGCCCATGAGGAAAATCATCAAATTTCACCGACGAATATTATTTAGTTTTCATGGTACATATTATCTGTATGTCAATGTGTGCGTGTGCGCATAAGTGTGCGCGAGTATGCAAGAGTTTTGGGATATATCTGCTGCTGTTACTAGGCTGTTGAGGAGAATGCGACAAATATCAAAGGATATTGGCTAGCAATTTTCAGGCGTATGATTTGCAGTATCAAAAGAAGAGGCAATGCAATTAGGTGGTGGGGGAAATCTGTATAAAACGGAGTATGAACACGACCGACGATTCATTCGAAAAGTTACAGTCTACAGGAAAGCAATAAAAATGGCAAATAACGGTGCTAAGTCTCATGCGATATCGCAGTATATAGTGAACCCCGTTATGTACGGTTTAAATAAATCATTTGGTAAAATAATCGTAGCCGGGTTCGAGTTGAACTCTACGTGTACGCTTACACCGGTGGTGAAAATATTGTCGAATACTTTTACCGGAATTACACTCGGTGCGGACGAGTGGCGAGTGTTTAAAAGTGATTTTTCTCGCGTTCAACAATATTTCGAAGCTCATGGGACTGATGCCGAGAAAATGTGTAATACCCGCATAGAGCACACAACGCATTACACACTTTTAACCTCGTGTTACCAGCACAGAGCTGTGTCATTTGGTAAAATAAGCGGTAGCGTTGATGAGGAATACGAGAATCAAGAGGAATCTGGAGAATCGAAACGGAAACGCTTCCGAAAATACTCTCCAAACATTGTTCTTCAGCGGTCTACATTTGATATGCTCGTCGAAATAAGTAGAAGAATTGATATTCATATGCAGGCTCTAGAGAGCAAAAGTGAAACGATTCAGAGGTGTATGCACGAGGTGGTATCATATGTCCGTGAAAAAATAGTTGTCAGTGAAATGCCTCGTGCAGTAGCGTATGAGATCATCGGTTCCAAGGACTTCTTTGAAGAAGCGCTCGAACACATCGCGATCTTGCTAACGCCAGAGGATACGGAGTTTATAAAAATTATTTTGTCCGAAATAATTGTGCTGTTTCGTGGTCATATCGCTGATCATGCATCGGGTGTTGCGTCGCGAACGCAATAATTCTACGTATGTGCAGCTATTTGTGATAAAGAAACTGTTGTAAATAATTGTATATAGTGTACATTTCGCTCGAAATATTATAAAGTATACGCCGATGTCAGTCACAGTGAGAGAGAGAGAGACAGTCGTAAAACCGAAGCATCAGCAAAGGTCTGCGCTAGAAAGAAGACGGATCGCTCGTCTCTGCTTCATTAACACAGCAGATCATGGAATACGTGCCAATGTCGATTAGCAGCAAAGCAGCAGAACTTGGTAAGTAAAAAATATAAAATAATTTAAAATCATGTGATATTTATTTTTAATTAAAAAATGCTTTGCAGAGCGAGCAACCCCTGCATATGAGCCGACACCGAGGGTTCGTTATTCGTGTCATGGAGAGCGAGAGGAAGATACATATACTGTACAGATAGAGCTAACTTCGGGAAAGAAAAGGGCCACCCGACATCCTCATCCGCAGTTGTCGTCGGTAGCAGAAGATCATCAACGCTGCCAACTTTGTATAATGAGGCGTGGCATATCAGGTAAGACAATATCGATTATTCTGTACACGATGTTTTTTATTGATCAGTGCGCTCAATTAAATAGTTGTTTCGTTCTTTTTCCAGAAGTACACTATGATGACAACGTCCACAGCGTAAAATAATTTAAAACCAATATTACGAGTGATAATACAAATTAATTCCATATAGCGATAGAAATAAAATTAACGGTGAAGGAATCTCCGAGCGTGGATGACCGTGTTTGCAGGGCTGTTGCATACGACGGTAAATGTATAAAGTGCTTTCCATAAAATATTGGTTAGTTTAAAAATATCTGATCTTACTGCGTCTCTTATTTTTATAGCATAATAATTGAAGTCTTTCTCTCTCTCTCTCTGTGAGGGATCATATTCTATATCTTTTACTGCAGAGCAAGCACTTTGCGAGGAGCATAGCGCCGGGGTATGCATGCTCGAATACCTCTTTCGTTGCATTCAAAGTGATGGATACCTAGTTATGATTCATAGGAGGTTGTTATCTTTATGCCCGTGATACTCTCTAGTAGCATCTCGAGCATTTAGTCTGTCTTTGGCATCCTACTTGGAAACAATAAAAAGCAATATGTATCCACGATACGGCAAGGAGATTTTAAGCGACGCGTTTTGGTGCCGATTAATGTTTGTCGAGAGTGTAATGAGTGTGTTTCTGCGTACGCAGGAAATGTGCGATGCATACGACGAGCTGGAAGAACTCCTGCGTAGTGTGTATTTAGTGGAACGTCGTGGAAGACCCATTGAACTTGGGGAGTTGCATATCGGCATGTCCTGTATTGTGCCTCGTTTCAATAACGTTGTCCGCGGGGAAGTGGTTTACCCGGACTTTGATGGGTACTGCGAGGTGTTGCTAGTCGATTTCGGCGAAACTATTTACATCGACTGGTCTCACCTATTTCATCCGGATCCTCTAGCAAGTATGCTGCCGGTTCTTGTCATGGAGTTTTCCATATACGGACTCGAACGCGTGGATGTTGCAGGTATCGAGCAGCTCGTCGAAGAAGCGTGCGGCGGAGATGACTTGATCGCTGTCATGATGCGACCTCTTGCCGGCGATAACGTTCCGCGGGTTCGCTTATCGAACGGTGAACGCGTGGATGTGGCTGCGTTTATTATAGAAGCCCTCGGTGATGAGATAGATATCGGCTACGATATCGACGCCGTGGACGAGGGCTTTGACGAGGACGTAGTAATGAATTAAAGACGCTGTGCATGTGTATGTGTGTGTGTGTGCGTGTGTGAGAGAGTACATTCGAGAGACAGGAGTTTAAAATCGCTTTGGCAGGAGGGTAGATGCCTACAACAGCTGCGGTGGTGGTGAGTACATAATTTTATTCATTTTTCCAAGTATGTGTACACCTTTGCTCCATCCTACTCTTATCTCTACTCTTCCTTGTTCACCAAGGTACCCACACCACCTCACTTTACCATCTCCATGTTACCGGCACTGGTCAAGCAGAGCGGGTAGCGCGGCGGTGGAAAAGTGAGGTGGTGGGGGTAGCCGCGTGGTGGGGGAAGGAGTGGGGATAGGAGTGGGATGGAGCAAAGGTGTACACATACTACTTATAGATGTTCGGTTTATTGGCACCGTTGGCCAGTACATTGCATTTTGAAGCCGTTCATTTCTCCGATTATTCTACGATTCTTTCGTGTTTCCCGTTCATGTAGCTCCTTGGTATACCTTGCTACGTAGCCTGTTATTGGTATCATTCGTCGGTAGTAGGCCTGTCACCCAACATATACACTCAAACCACGCGCGTAAATTTGCTCTCAAAGGCGATGTCTTTATTACGCTGATATTACTCTTTATTTACCGGTCATTTTGCTTCCTTTCTATCCGCTTTAAACCTACTTGCTTATTCTACTTGCTTAAATACTACGCGCTTAACTGCTATTCGCTTAAATTCTATCTGCGTAAATTCCATTCGCTTAAATTCTATTCGATTAAATATGATCCGATTAAATAATCCTATAATTTATTTCTGAGATAGCACTTGTCATCTTTCTTATTATTATAGTTAGACCACTCGCCTGTTTTTTCTCCTTCCTCCGTGGTCATTTTTCACTGAGCCTAATTCTTTAAAGAAATAAAATTCTTTCGGTAATTTCGGTAAAGTCAGTGAATGGTTTTTCTTCGCGACTTCGAAAATGTCGATGTGAAATATAAATTTCAATACGTAAAATCAAAATCACGTAAATCAATTTTCCGAATGCTCGTAAGAGACACATAATATCACCGAACCCAAAAAGCACGTATTAAAAGAAAATATAATAAGTAAAAGTTTCAGACTGATGATGCAAGAGCTGTAGACTTTTCAGCAAAAGCACGTAAAAGCAGAGAGCTAAGAGAGCCTTTCCTCTTGCGCAAGCAGTCTTTAATACCCTGCTCCTCTGCCTCATTCCCCTCTACTTCATTATCGGCTCAATTTTAAATCTAACAAGGTTTAATCATTTTTCGGGTTGCCGCTGTCGCGCCACCCGTCTTCCCCTCACCCCCAAGCGAGGCTAGCTGGTTGCTGACCTACTGTTTACGGCAGCTAGGGAATTCCTTCAGTGTGACGTAGCCCGTTTTTATCAAACCTCGTCCGGGTTCGGTAGCCTGGTGCCCGTAGTCCTCGGTGCGCTTAAACCGTTTTTACATTTCACGAGTTTTTATGATTTCTTACGTTCGTCGTCGCGCCACCCGCCTCCCCTTCGCTGTCTAGCGAAGCCAGCTGGTTGCTGACCTGTTTTTTTCGGCAGCGAAGGAGTTCACTTGGCTCGACGTCGATTGTTTACTTTCTATTGATTTAACTTTTGTTCGATCAGCAATGCCTGACTCGATCGTAATTTTGAATATAATCTCTCTGGTTCCCAGCAAAGTCTAATGCTGCGGGCTAGTGGTTGCAACTATGTTACAAACTCAATAAATAAAATCAATAATTTAATCAATAAATAATTTCAGACAACACCATGGATACGGTGTAACATAGTTACACTCTCTAGCCCCTTTTATTATTTCAAAAGGCGATAAGAGCCTACTGTATTATTCCGAATGTACCGAGGTTTGCGGACACTAGGCCACCGAACCCGGAGATGTGATAAAAACTAGATACTTCACACCTCCCGAATTCCCTCGCTGCCGTAAATAGCAGGTCAGCGACCAGCTGGCCTCCCTTGGCGGTGAGGGGATGGTGGTGAGCACGGCAATGGCAAACCGAGAAATTAACAAATCTCGGTAAGTTTAAAAATTGCAGCAATCATGAGAGAGAGGGGTATCCGACCGCGGGAGTGGCTATAAAAGAGCCTGCGCGGGGAGAGGGAATCTCTTAGCGTTTTTGGCACTAGTACAAAAGGACAGAAAAATCGAAACGTTCTGATTAACAATTAAAATTCAAAAGTAATTTTTTTTCCGTTCACATATTATAAAGTTCGTGATTACATGAGAAAAGTAAGAACGAGTGAGTGAAAAACGAAGACCAGCCAAAGAGGAAGGACAGGCGAGTTGTCGAAATAAGATGAACAATAATTAGTGAGAAATCATAGCATTTGATAATAATCGAGATATGGATAGGATTTAAGTGAATAAACTGAATTGCGTAGAATTAATTAAATTAAGCAAATAGAGCTAAGTGTAGAAAATAAATCGAATAGAATTAGCTCAGCAATATTGTAGAAAATAAAATTAGGTCATATAGGATTTAAACCGGTAGGAGAAACGAGAAGCGTATAAGCAAGTGAGAGTGAAAGAGGGCTAAAGAAAATGAACTGTATGAGAGTTAGGGAGGGATAGAGATACCAGCGAGACATCGGCTCGAAGAGCGAGGCAGGCGGGTGTGGTGTGTGTGTGTGCATCGAGCCTACAGCTCAATACTAGCGCTCAAAATAATAACAGATTTCCAAGCCGTGCATACCAAGAATCGAGGTAGAAGAAAAATAAGATAAGAATTCTGAAATAATCGTCGAAATTACCGAATCTTAATGCATTATACGAGGTATCAGTGGCCATAAACTGAAGATTGACAATTTTATGAAGTTGTTCTTTTGGTTAACAAACCTTACTCTCACCCACCTCGAAGTCTAACATTAATTAGTCCTGTGTGTGAGCCCGAATTTCCCACGAAAAATAAAATTAATTGTTAACGATAAAAAAATTACCGTTACAACGGAATTCACAAATCAGCCACAAGGCCGGATTATTTATTTAATTAAAATGATTACTGATTTGGCGAAATATCACAATAACAAAAGAAACAAAGAAAATATCCCGTAAATTGACTTTGGCTTCAACAATTCATAAGCTTAATTATTACGGCAGTAAGAATCGCGGCTTCTCTCACTCTCATACGGAATCTACGCTCCATCTTTTTCTCTACCGTCCACAATAACACAATTTGAACCAAATTCCAAATATTCGTCAGAACAAACAACACTAGATCAAATAAAGTCAATTTAGAATTCCCGAAAATAAATAGCTCGCGATACGGCCTATGACGGGTCGAACCACTTGACGACCATGGGACGTCGGAAGGTCACGTACGTGAAGATTCTAACGGCTCGATCCGTCGATATTGGAAATCATATGACGCATAAAAGACAAAACCGAGGATCTCTGCCCGACAGTAAATTATGAATGTGTTGAAAAATCAGCTGGCGCACGGCGATCGATAGTCGTCGTGCGCCTACCTGTTGCGCTGCTCTAACACGCGTTGTTCGGTTGAGTCGAAGATAGCCGAGGCATGGGCTTCGCGAAGCCGAGGATGTGCCTCGTTGGCACGCCGCGTCGAGCGAGAGGATGTGTCTCTCGCTTGACTTCGGTTTCGCTCACCGGCTATCTCGCTCAACTGACTCCAGCGCCCAACGAAACTTTCATACTGGCAGCCATCTTGAGAATTTGGCACTTTTTCGTACACACCGGCACGAACAGCAGGCATCTCCACTTTTCGGACAGTTTTCTTGGCTTTTTGGTACATCGGACTCGCTCAACTTTGCACACCAGGACTCATTTGCTCAAGGTAAGAGTACACTGGCATAATTTAGTAAAAATTCACTGTCAGTGAGGAGAGAAATACGGTGCATCACCACTTTGGCTCACTCGTGGCATGCGCTGCAGCACATGCAGCATCATGCTCTCCTCACTTGCTTTAGCCGGTATAATTAATACAATTATACCGGTGTGGTATATTCACTGTACTTTCCTCCAGAAATTCTGCTGGGAAAGTACAGTGACTATACGCAGTTCATTTGTACAGCCTCAATATCTGTTTGTATTGTGCTACGCAGTGCTGACTGCGTAGCTGAGTTCACATAGAAAAGCACTCTTGCAACATTTACTGAGAGTGGTCTCATTATTAATTCATTGCAACCACTCTGTAAAACACTGCTGAGTGTTTGCAGTGAGTTACACACAAACATTTTCGCACTCAATGGTATCAGCATGTTGTGCTACGCAGCTCTCGCTACGTTGCACGCACCGCTATCTCAAGTTTGCATTCAGCACACAATTAATATAATTGTGTGCTGCTCACATTATTATTTAGAATTATATACCGGTTTCATTTATGGCTTTGCACTCACCAGTCTGAGCGTGTCGTGCAGCGTAGCTATCACTACGTTGCATGCACCGCTTTCTCATGTTTAAATTCAGCACACAATTATATTAATTGTAACATTTAGATTCAAAATTCAATTTGTTTATTTATTTATAATTTGTATTTGTTTTCTAAATTTATATTTCGAACGATTGACTAAATTAAAGCCTTTTTTTTTTGGTCTACATTTTCAATTATTGTACAGCTATTATTATTTAAAAGTGTATTTTGAATACTGCGAAGGAAGGTAGAAATAAACCACTTCCTCAACATAACATGTTTGTGTCTAGTTTGATTTTCCTTTTGCTTCAAGTGAGTTCTCACATTTGTTCACCCAATTCACAGATCGGTCAAGCATCACCGGAAGGAATTCTCAACAGAATGAAATAATAAATAACTGAATAATAAATAAATGAATAATAAATAGTAATTAAATAACTGAAGTTAAAATAATAATAACAATTTTTAAAAAGTCAAATAAAATATTATAAAATGAACGGACAATTTAACAACGCGAGATACGCCTTGGATCGTTCAAATCCTTCGCATCAACATACAAAATACGGGACTACGGCCGATCACGCACTACGCGAGCTCTCGGAAATGATAATGCGAAGTCCGCTTAAATAAATAAAAATAAATAAATGAAACAAATAAACGTCAATTGATCTAAGCAGTACGCGAAGCGGTCTATAGCGTGATAATTCCTTTCACACGAAATATACAACGGAATGACGTACTATCGCGCGCACGACTTTGCAATAAACGAACAAAAAATAACAGAAAACACGGAATGACTCTCGATGTTACATTCAAATAGACGCAGTCTGTCCCGGTACGAATAATACGCTGCGCGCAGTATACAAGAATCGCAGGTACGACCAAGCTCTAATTATCAGCCATATAAGAATGACGGAAAACCGTACAGAGTAAGGAGAGATCACCGGGAAGATGCAGCTGCGATGTTTCCAGTTAATCCTCAATGAGCCGAGACGATACAAACGTTTTCTCCCTCGTTTCGATTACGGTATCAGATAAGTGTATAATTTTGTTTCCGGAGAGACAACGCTCTTCTTCCTCGCCTCGACAATGATTCTCGTTACGTCAAAAGTAGAGCGTGACAACGATATGGATGCGATGGGTCATCCTCACTCGACAGTGAAAGGAAAAAGACCCTGAGGTCTTGCCGGCGCACGTGCCCGTGAACTATGATCCCCTCTTAACCATCCAAAATCGTGCTTATTGGGGGAATCGCTGTTGCTAGATGACCACGACTAACGCATCGGCTGGATAACGCATAAATTAAAATAAGCAATAGAGATGCGTAGTTCAGTCCGGCAGGTAGATTACTCTTGATAGATGCCGCCGATGATTTTCGAGCGAGACTGCTCTCTCTCTCTTTGATTGTGAGGAGTGTAAGAAACGAATTGAGTGGGAATATTGTACTGAAATGCAGGGGTGGAACCGAGTTAGAGCGACTGGAGGTAATTAAATATTTAAGTGTAATGCTAGATGATAAGCTACGATTTAAAGACCACTGTGAGTATATGTTAGAAAAAATTGGTAAAAAAACGAGTTTTCTGAACAGGATAGGGCAATATATATCGGCATACACCAGATGTGCGTATATAAGGCAATCATTGCACCGCACTTTGAGTATTGCGCAACACTGCTAGTGGGTATGGGTGAGACAGAGTTGAATAAACGGCAGATACGGCAGAACAGAGCGATGCGAGTCATATAGCAATGCAGCCGGTATACGAAGGTAGACGATATGTTACAAGCGGTTCAGTTTATGAGTGTGAGACAGAGACTCTTTATAATGTATATTTATTTTCAAGGATGTTAAGAAATTATTGCCGAAAGAACTGAAGAGTAAATTCCAAGTTGTTAAATCTAGAACGAGTCGGGAAACGCGTCAAGCGAAAAATATTGTAATTCAATTTAGAAAAACGAGAAGTGTACAAAAGAGTATGTTTTACGAAGGAATGAAAATGTATAATGCGTTGCCAGCAGAGGTTAAAGGCTGTGTTGTGCCGCGGAATATTCCACTTCACGGTATTATCTGAAATATTCCTTAGCTGACACAGCTAAGATTAAGAATTCGCTCAAGACAGGAACCGAGATAGACGTCGACGCAGCATGAGGTGACTCGCTCGGCGATCGACGGTAGGCCAGAGCAAAAACTGCTAACAAAGGGATTTTCGCAAGCGCAGTTAGCAATTGCTTCACGAAAATAAGTTATAAATTAGACTCAACAGAGAACGGGTTGGTACCTCGTCAAATACTCGAAAGAACGAATTATTGCACATTCTTTCATTGATTTTTAAATAGACAACGGAAAGTTACCGTTGCCTACAATAAATACTTCCATTTATATAGATTCGCATTTTCACCAATTACTCGAGATTCATCTCCTAACCGGCAAACGATCCCAAAAAATAATAACTTTTTAATATTATACCGAATACCGAATAATCCAATTACGCGGTACCGGCATAACAGCTGTGTAAAACTAGTTCAGTACAAGAGTATGTTAAAAGCATTTATTATAAGCGAAATGAAATAAGTTCAATATAAACGTAAGATAAACATGTAAATTATGTACATCAAATAGTTGAGGAAGCTAATAAACATCAATTAATCTCCCTCTCTCTCTCTCTCTTTCTCTCTCTCTCTCTCTCTCTCTCTCTCTCTCTCTCTCTCTCTCTCTCTCTCTCTCTCTCTCGGTCCGTCCGAACGTATAGTTAAATAAAAAAATTAATCGTCCTACGCAACTACCCTAGGGCCCTGCGAGATCGTGCTTATAGCTATTGAGCGAGGAGGACGCAGCGCGCTATGACTGTCCATTTTTGCCACATTACAACACATTGAATTTATCAGCTATATTGTCTCCCATCGTGTCATTCAATATCTCAAAATCTATTGAAATGTATTCCCTATTTCTCCAGCACCAATTGGTTTTCCTCTATTTATTTCTATTAAGGCTTTCCACATTTTTTGGGGTCTTTCTAATCACAATTTATCATTTATTTATAATATTCTTTCTTCCTTTTCCTTATAAATTTAACTATAGTATTTCTTTCTATTTTAAGCTGCTGCCAATCATCCACCGTATCAGTGCTGCTACTATTATATAATCTGCCAACCATTTGTTTCCTTCTCATACGCTTGGAATTTTAACTATTTTTTTAGGAACATACCTGTCTAGCATGCCTGCTATATTATCGACAAACATCTTTGCTCTCCGCGTTAATTCTACATCTTGATTTCCCTCTATTGTAGTTCGTAAGGTCATGATAAATTCATTCACATCAATTTTACTGTAATACCTTGCTCTATATTCTCTGTATTTGTTCCACTCTTTGATCGTCTCTAACCTGACTTTGATCCATGCATGATCCGTTACTTTCGGTTCAAGTTTCACCTGCACTTGAGCGTTCATATTAGTAAATAATATATCTATAGTTGTTCGGCTATAGTAATTTATTTTTCTAGAACGAGTCTACCCTAACGTCTATATTAAAATCTCCTATTATTAAACAGTCGCCTTTTATTGTTAGTTTCTCAGTTATATCCTTTATGTATCTTATAAACACACCAATTTTTTTTGATATAGTTTATTGTTAATCTCCATTGCAACACACCAACAGCTTTATTCTATTTCACTCATCAGTATCAACTTATACTTAATGTCATCTCTTACGTATAATATATCACCGCCTGTATTCCTATTTTCCGCATCACATCTGATTACATTATAGCCCGGCATACACACTTCACTGTCCCCAATTTCAGCAGTCACTCGAACCTCCGATAATATTATAATTGCGGGCTTTATTCTGGTCACTACATGGTATCCTATTTCGTGTTTATGTGCTGTAAGACTTTGTGCATTTGTGTGCCATATCATCTCTTCCTTCTGTGGCTGCTATACTTCCCATCATTATCTCTTCTTCTTCTCTTAAATCGCTCTCTTATATGTTGGGCATTCCCGATCAAGTGAGTCAAAATCAGTAATATCTTTAAGTTCAATGTTTGATTTTGAAACGTACAGTTTACAAACTTGCTTTTTTTTCGGCTATACCTCACTTGCTTTGTGATTTCCTGCACATTTATAACATGTTTTATCTCTTTTACAATTCTTTGCTATATGATAATAGCCGAAAACATTTAAAGCACTTTTTAACATTGACATGATTGAATTCAGGGCATTTTTTCCATCCTGCATTTCGTTTTTCTTTTTTCACTATAATCTCATGCATTTATTTATCTACTTCAATAATTACATAACCTTCTTTGCCTCTGTTTCTAGATTGACTATCGGTTCTTCTATCTTTGAATATTTTTTTTACCATTCGCATATGGAATCCATCATCCACTATGTCAATTATATTCTGCTTCTTGATTGTATTTATCAGATCATCATCATCCGACTTCATTTATTCTTCGCCGATATTCATAACTTTAATATCAGGCTTCATCTGTTGAGACTCACAAGGAAAGGTACTTTGGTGTCCCCCTCCGATTTTAATGCAACTCACGTATGTTGTAGAGCATCGAAAACTAAAAGATACGTATTTTTTTTATCGGCGGAAAAACATTTTTAAGGGGTGAAATCGCCCTTCAAAAATAGCATGTCGAGGGGTGATTTTGCAGTTTCACCCAGAAGGCGTCAACCGATTTTAATGAAACGAAAACCAAAATACTCCTCATTGAAGACAATCAAAATTCCACGCTAAGTTGAAGAAAAAAATTCATTTGCAGGGGTGAACAACCCCCTGATTTTTCAAATTTCCACCCTACACAAAAAACTAATCAACCAAATTAAACAGAACATGTACCATTTGGAAGGGCAAGTTAAAATAAAGTTGACGTATTTTTGCACATTCACAGGAAAATGAGTTTACAGGGGTAAACTACCCCTTATCCATTAGTACGTATATTTGTGCATACATTTTTGTTTCTCGTTATTTAAATGTCCGAATTGATTCAAAACATTCCTGTTAGCCGAAATCAAGGGGGGGAACTTCGCATGATGCTTTATTTATTATTAAGGGGGTGACCGGCTGGTACTTACAAGTAGAATGGTCCATTCACGAGTTTCGCGTTATTTACTGAAAAAAATAGCTTGTTCAAATACAGAATACTGGGGAATGTTGCTGGGGTTGAGTGGTTGTATGGCATATATGTATGGTTGTATTTCGAAACAGCGGCAATCAGCTGAGGACATAGGCGAGAAATAACAAATACCCGGTTTCGGCATGCGCATTTATTCGACTGTCGTCCTTTTCACGTCCCATGTTAACGCTCTCCCCACTCTCCATTCTCTCACATTTATTCTTACCGCCTTGCGCATCTACATACACCACAGTATATATTATAATGTATCATTCCTTTTACAATTCATCAACGTGCAATGTGCACGTCATAATTTGCAGCAATCATGGTTCGTAAGTCGTGCAGAAATGATACTCTTCAAAAAAATGTTGCAAGCATAAAGATCCTCCATGCAGTTGACCAGAACTTTTTCGAAATTCTGCTTTACCTCGATTTCTGCATTGTTAATCGGAGTTTCGGGAATATTCATGGCTTGAAATGTAGCCAAAAGAAGTTTAATGACGTTGATTGGATTCACTTTCATGGTCTATTGATTTTTTTTTTGTCAGAAATTACAACTGACGCACTGGCACTCCGTTCAAATGAGCAACTGAAGATCGCTGTATGTGTCGCGGCTTTTATATTTGAAAAACTTGTTGTTGAACCACATGCGATATCAGCAGATAATACGCAGTCCCAGATAGCCGCCTATGTAGAAAACACCTCTTACTGCATCGAAAGTATTTTTATGATATTGGCGTATGATTAGATTACTCAAAAAAATAAGATCATATTCATTTCGTTGGAATAACTGACAAAGTTCTATAGATGGACTGTTGCATCATCGACTTATTCCGAAATTTGCGCCGAATCGAAATACTATCTAATCGAAAGGTCGATGACATATGACGATAAATTATTGATAAGCACAAAATCAGCACAAAGAGTGAACGCAAGCAGCTCTTTAACATGTAAATAACGAGAAACAAGAATGTACGCACAAATATACGTACTAATGGATAAGGGGTAGTTTACCCCCGTAAACTCATTTTCCTGTGAATGTGCAAAAATACGTCAACTTTATTTTAACTTGCCCTTCCAAATGGTACATGTTCTGTTTAATTTCGTTGATTAGTTTTTTGTGTAGGGTGGAAATTTGAAAAATCAGGGGGTTGTTCACCCCTGCAAATGAATTTTTTTCTTCAACTTAGCGTGGAATTTTGATTGTCTTCAATGAGGAGTATTTTGGTTTTTGTTTTATTAAAATCGGTTGACGCCTTCTGGGTGAAACTGCAAAATCACCCCTCGACATGCTATTTTTGAAGGGCGATTTCACCCCTTAAAAATGTTTTTCCGCCGATAAAAAAAAATACGTGTGTTTTAGTTTTCGATGCTGTACAACATACGTGAGTTTCATCAAAATCGGAGGGGGACACCAAACTGACCTTCTTGTAAGTACCAGCCGGTCACCCCCTTAATAATAAATAAAGCATCATGCGAAGTTCCCCCGCTTGACTTCGGCTAACAGGAATGTTTTGAATCAATTCGGACATTCAAATAACGAGAAACAAAAATGTATGCACAAATATACGTACTAATGGATAAGGGGTAGTTTACCCCCGTAAACTCATTTTCCTGTGAATGTGCAAAAATTCGTCAACTTGATTTTAACTTGCCCTTCCAAATGGTACATGTTCTGTTTAATTTGATTGATTAGTTTTTTGTGTAGGGTGGAAATTTGAAAAATCAGGGGGTTGTTCACCCCTGCAAATGAATTTTTTTCTTCAACTTAGCGTGGAATTTTGATTGTCTTCAATGAGGAGTATTTTGGTTTTTGTTTTATTAAAATCGGTTGACACCTTCTGGGTGAAACTGCAAAATCACCCCTCGACATGCTATTTTTGAAGGGCGATTTCACCCCTTAAAAATGTTTTTCCGCCGATAAAAAAAAATACGTGTGTTTTAGTTTTCGATGCTCTACAACATACGTGAGTTGCATTAAAATCGGAGGGGGACACCAAAGTACCTTTCCTTGTCAGTAACTTTGAAGTCATCACCCAGGTTAGCCTGTACCATAACCTTTAGAGTTTTCAATCCTTCTCCAAACTCACAACCCAATGTCACAGTTCTCTTGCGCCCTTCCCTCAGTTTCGTTTTTCCATATCCGTTTTCTTGATATCGAACTTTTATTTTATTACTTTTTTTGTAACTTTACTCTCTTGTTCTGTCGTAGATTTTATAATTAGGATATTTTTATTTTTTTTTTCTTTAGCAGCTTCACTATAGCTTCCTTGCGTTGCTTCTGCTAGTTCTCAAGCTCCTCTCTGTATCACTTTTCTCTTACCTTCCAACTCTTGCTTAATAGTTCAAACTTCTTCTCTGACTACTTCATTTATTGTCATTTTTACTTTCTTTTTACATACTGTTTCATCTTTTATTTCTTCCACAGTACTCACGAGGCAATCTATTTTTATATGAATACTTGATTTCTTATACGCGGTTTCCACTACCTGGTGTCATAATTAATTCTGCAGGCCATGTAGATTCTTGTCTGTTTTTGCTATTACCAGCTGCGTTCTTTATACCTCCTTCTTTATCACTTTCAATTGTGAATTTCCCAAATGGCCTGGGACACGGTACCAAATCCTGATTTTTTTCATAATCTTATGCTTGCTCGCATAACCTAGGTGGTAAAAAAGTTTATCCCACTCCTGTTAAGAAATCTGCTGGCGCGCGGCGACTATGATCACCGTGCGGTAGCTCGATGCTGCCGGTGCTTTGCTGCGCTCGGCTGCGGTGTGTGCACCCGGGGGCAGCACCTCATGGATACTCAAGTCACGCGAGCGACGACGATCTTTCTCTCGCTTGGCAGTAGCGTCGCTCAACGACGCTTTTGAATAACTCAGCCATCTTGATAATTCCCGCTACTCTCGTGAAAACCGCCAAGAACTCATCATCTGCGTCTTCGCAGCTTTGGACCTTTTTCACTGCTGTCTTAGATATTCTCACTCTCAAACGTACTCAAGTGGGCTAAAATTTAACGGTGAGGTGGCACCTTGATAATTTACACAAATTTAATCAAGGTGAAGTGAGAAAATATCATTTTGTGCATTCTCAAATGTCTCACCACGTAGCGTGCTTTGCAGCACGGTCTGCTTTACGCTTCCTCACTCAGTATTTATTGGCTCGCAATTAATAAAATTGTCTGTGCAGCTCACCAATAAATTAACAAATCAGTTCTCATTTGTTTTATTTTTTTTTAAGTTGAGTCGAAAATATAGACCATTTTATCTGTCTACATCGTTCGTCTGGTTATTTGTCTTTGTCACGAGTGAGAACTCATCCTTTCTCGATATATTTCAGCTCACACACACTAAGATGACGAATTCGTCTTATATCAAAATACACATCAGAGTAACTAGCCTAAACTATACCAAACACATACAATCAGAGGGATCCATACTACCATACCCACACTATGAAGACCAGCGATAAACTACCGTTACTCGAGCTATACTAATACAATCGAGTAGTAAGACTATAGTACCAAGAGAGGTGTGAAAAACAATCAACGAGGAACACGTTAATTAACATAACCGAAGAGAAGAAATTAACGGAACAAATGGGCTACAGGAGATGGGCTATAGGGGGACTATCAGATATAGTTGTACCCTTCTCTATCGGCAGAGCTTGAAAGAAGAGCGGAGAAGTCGGTATAAAAGAGCACGACATACCACCATCGGGGAGCATTTGTTCACAGATTCTCATCAACATCCAGGACCAGCTCGTAAAATCAAAGGAAGACCAGCCAACCAGCCTGAAGAGGACCAGCTAACCAGCTAAAGGAGGACCACCTAGCTAACCAAAGGAGAAGTGTATCAAACCGCACTACTCCAAGGACCAGGACCTCTGAGCCCTCTAAAACGAACATCTCCCAAGGCCAACGACTGAGCCACCAGTCATTCAAGCAGCATCGGAGTCAACGAGATCTCATCTCGAAAAGAAGCCAGTGTGGTATAGATAAAAATATATTAACTCCATGGGGACTTAAGAAACACCCTGAAATTTAGCTAGAGACGCTCCTGTCGTCGTACCGATGCTTCGATGCACCGAAGATGTATCTCGCTGACGCCTCCACCGCATCGGCGGCGGGGCCGGCGAACTATTTTATTCTATATTTCTCTCTCTTATTTTTACTCCGCACGGGTATTCTATAAACTATTCTTATTGCCTAAAGAAAATTTACACCAATAAATTAAACACAAGTATTTTATATATATATATTTTTTATTTATAAACCGTCGCTGTCGCTGTCTTTGTCTTCGTCGCTGTAAGTCTCGTTTTGGTCTGTTGGTGCAATTACATTCCACTCAATCAATGTGGCGGTTGTTTCTGCGTCAAGGGTTGGTGTTCTCAGCCACTCCTGATGACTTTCCTCCTCCTCGCTGCTGATATCCTGGGAGGTCTTATTCTCCTCCACCAGTGACGATAAATCTCACAGGAGATCCTCCATGCTACTCCGCTCTCTAGTTGTTTTTGTCCGCGGCATTATGGCGGAAACTCCAGAAGTTCGGACGCGTCATTGTACTTCTTTGTGCTTCTCTCGTCACGGAAATGCTTTCCGACACATTCTCCGCCCCGTCCGTGGTGTAACATCGGGTTCACCTCCACCTGTCTCGCATCTTTGCTTCGACGTAGCTGTTGGGCCACATTGTATCCCCGATCATCGAGGCTGGCGTGGATCTCGACCCAGATCGCCTCGACGATCGGGTCCACCTCGTCGACATATAGATCAACCAGTTGGTTCGCCGTCAGGGCGATCATCCGATCCGTTGCCTGTTTTGTCCACCCTCTACCCACCGGTAACAGGTTGTGAAGACCCAGGGCCACAGCGAAATAAGTTTCGTGAAGATATTGACGGAGGGAGGTATATAGATCTTCCAATGGTACGCAGATCCTTCTTGCCATATCCCCCAGCCATATATCGTACCTATCTCCCTTCTCCTCCATCACAGTTCCTCGAAAAACGTCCATCGCTGGCTTTTCCCTTCTTCTTCCAGAAGGAAAAGAATTGCTCTGCCTTCATGAGCCTCTTCTTCCAAAAGTCAAAGGACCTCCGGGTTCTCCCTCCTTGTTCTTGCAACCATTTCGAAAAACTGCTCTCGACGACCCTCGTCTCTCTTCAGCCATACGTAAAATCGTCCTGGATGGTCGATGTGAATGACCTCGGCCTGGTAGGGCTCACCAGGTGTAGGATACTGAACTGCATACTCCAGGAAGCAATGCATCTTGATATTGTCTTGGTTTTGTTTTATGCTTGTGAAACGTCTTGCGAGTCTGTAACCCGTTTCAGTGTTACTCGTTCCTTTTATAACCTTTTATTATAGCTATATCTCCCTATCTCTGACTGATGACCAATTTCCCCTTCAGCCATCGGCCTCGGCCAATTAGGTGTCCTCCTTGTCGCCTCTCCTTCTCAAATTTGCCCTACTCCCTCGGAATTCAGAGCATTCTTCCCGGAACGGCCGTTTCTCATGACGTCCGGAGCTTCCGTTGGTAGGGCTCTATGCCGGGTTCGATGTCTGTTCTATCGGCGTATTGGTGTGGCGCCTGTACAGCCACGCATTTGCCTTATTGTTTTTATTCCGGGTGTCCTCTTCTCGCTGTCTCTTTCCTCGGTCGCTGTATCAATCCTGTTTTCTTCTTTCTTCTCTGTCTTTTCTGTTTCTATCCTATATCTCTTAAATATACTCGCGTGAAATCTATCGCGCTCTTTCTTATTATCTAAATCTATAACTAAATAAGTTGCTAAACCTACTTTCGAAGTAAATTAATAATTAAACATAAATTTTGAAGTTAACTGCTTCAACGGGTCCGAAACATTTAATGCTTTAATCAGTACCAAATCGCCTTCCTCATAACTCGTTAATCTGTGAGTTAAGTCAAACTTCTCTGCTCGACGCCGGCCTTTCTTTTCAATTCTCTCTTTTACCATTTCAATCTTCATTTCATGTGTTATTTTATCGTCTCCGTCCTTCCTTATGCCCATCTGCTTATCCACTCCCGTTGAGGTTTTTTCTTGCACTGTAGTTCCATTGGTGTAATATCGGTCGTGTCGTGGTGACTCTCATTCATACAATCTTCAATTATTTTTATCCACTTAAGCCAGCCTGAAAGATTACTCGTTAGGAAGACTCGGAAAAACCTTCCAGCTCACGATTAACCCGTTCGACGATATTTCCTTGGGGGTGCCGTATTAATAGAAATACGGCCATAATACCCTCGTCCTTGAGGTTTTGTATCCAGTTCTTAGCAGTAAACTGAGTCCCATGATCGAATTGTATCCTACGTGGCTTTCCATACTTCGGGATGTAATCTTCAAATATTCGTTTAATAACCGTGGATGTGTTCGCTTTCTTCATGGGGTAAAGAACGACGAACTTACTGAATGCGTCCAAAATCACCAGAACATGCTTTACGCCACCCACCGATGCGGGCAGGGGTCCATAGAAACCTATCGACACCAAATCCCCGGTTCCTCCGGTATTATATTTTGCATCACTGCGAAGCTTGTTTGTACCGCAATCTAGTTTCTTTGACACACATTACAGGTAGCCAGTATACTTCGTGTTACTTTTGCCAGGTGTGGACACGTGAAATCCTCCTCCAGCATCCGAATACATTTCCTTGCGCCTAAATGTCCGTACATGGCATGGCACGCCTTTATTAAATACATCATGGATCATAATCTTTGGTATTAACACTCGCCAAATCCCGTTCTTTGATTTCTTTAGTAAAATTCCTTTTTCCAGTCTGAATTTTTGTTCTTCTTCTCTTTCCTTTTCTTCACTGAGGAAATCCATAACGACCCGCAGGTCCTCCTGCTCTCGTTGAATATTCTTTATGCCTTTTAGTTTCTTTGCAAGTTCGCGCTGAATTCTTTCGGCCAGCATCCCCGCTACCACCACGATTCCTTCTTTTTCGGTCGATGGTGCACCCTCGTTATCTTTTGCACGGCTCCATGCATCGGCCAATACATTCGATTTTCCCGCGACATGTTCAACCTGTATATCATAATCCTGGATGGCTAATGCCCAACTCATCAGCCTTTCGGCCGTAAATCGACATGTTTTCAGAAAAATTAAAGCTTTATGGTCAGTTTTGATAAAAATCTGGGCTCCTTTTAAATACGTTTTGAATTTTTGTAGTGCCCACACGATCACTAATAACTCTTTCTCCGCAGTCATATACCCGATCTCAGCCCCTTTAAGCGTTTTGCTCGCGAACGTCGCCACCTTTGCTTCTCCATTACCATCCTCTTGTAAGAGAATCGCTCCGAGCGCATATCCACTCGCATCTGTGGTGAGTGTATATGGTGTTTGAGTATCCGGGAATTTCAGTACTATTTCTTCACAGAATAATTTTTTCACGTTTTTAAATGTTTTCTCCATGCCTTCATCCCATCTCCAATGAACCCTTTTTTTAAAGATTTACAAACGGTGCTGTTTCATGCGCATGGCAACTTGTGAACTTCGTGTAGAAATTAATCAATCCTAAAAATCCTCTTAGTTGTTTAATGGTGTGGCGTCGCGGGTATTCATGGATTGCCCTTATCTTCTCTGAGTCGGGTTTCAGCCCTTCGGTCGTGAGAATATGACCGAGGAAAATCACTTCTTTACGAAAAAATGCGATTTACTGAATTTCAATGTCATCCCGTGCTGTTGAAATTTCTTAAATAATTCCTGTAAATGGTAGAGGTGTTCTTCGTGGGATGTTGACATTACTAATAAATCGTCGACGAAATTAATGACAAAATCCAGATCCTTAAGGACCACGTCGAGAGCCCTGATCAGCCTTGCTGTGCTAGTTTTCAATTCGAACAGTGTAACCGTAAATTCGTAACACTTTCCGTTATGTTGAAATGCTGTGTATCTTCGCGATTCTGGATGTAGTGGTATTTGCCAGAAACTACTAGTTGAATCTAGCGTCGACATTACTGTTTTTCCTTCGCACCGCTGGAAAATCTTCTCGATCGGCGGTGCGCTGTTGTAATCATTGATTAAATAATTGTTTAACTCACGTGCATCCAGACACAGGCGTACTGAATCATCGTTCTTTATAACTGGCATGAGCGGGTTTATATAAATACTTTCAGATTTCTGTATCACCCCCCATCCTTAGCATTCTCTCAATTTCTCTCTGGACTCTCTCCCGTTGTGTCAGTGAGACCGGATAGGAACGATGGAAATACGACTTTCGATCCTTCAGCAAAAGTCGATGCTCATACTTTGTCATCCTTTCCGGCTGTTTGTCGAAAATCTCTCTTCTTTCTTCTACCATTCTTTTAAATTCTCGTCTTATCTCTGATATCAGATCCTGGCACTCCGCCATCTTATTCTCGAACTCCTCCTCGGTCAAACCTATATTTATTCCACCCTCGAGAGTATCTTTCATTTCCACCGCAGCACACATTCCATTCGGTTTAATTAAGCGGGACTGCTCAGGATCTATGTGTCGCCACACCTCATCACTCAACTCGGCAATGACTCCGACCGCAAGAATCCTTTGTTAGGCGTCTATTGAAATCTTCAATACCAATATTCCGTCGATTCCAATTAACACCGATCTCACCAATTTTGGTACGACCAGCACCTGCAAAGCACCTTTGGATCCATACGTTTCCACCTCCACCATAATTTGTTTCTTTACCCGTTATGTCTCCCCACCAAACGCTCCGACCACCTGTGTCGATATAACCGGTAGCATCGGGCAATTTTCTAATAACTCCTTATTTTTCCGAATAAATTCTTCTGAGACACAAGACACCTCACTCCCGCTGTCTACTAGACTCAATTCTAATATTCCGGCTATCTTCACCGGTATTTCCGGACACCGCGGATGCTTCTCATCATACTACTTACTCGGTATTTTTTCTACCTTCTCATACAGATATTCCTGTGGATTTTCCATCGGCATTATACCTTCCGTCTTCATTTCTTCGCCTCCATCCATCTTCTTTGGTGCTGGCCCTCTGATATCTGGTATTATCGGAACTCTAGCAACGATTTCAGGACATATATATTTTTTTTATCATATGTGCCTTTGTCGTCTTCCTGAACTCGGATCTCCACAGATTCAGCCTGCCCTCGCCGTTCGGTGTTCTCCTCTCGATCCTCTCCCACAGCCTGTTCTCTGCTTCTGTCCTCTTCCACTTTTCTTCGCTGGTTCCTAAATTTCTTCTTCTCTCTCTCTTCTTCGCATTCATCCGTTGTCTCGTGCTCTTCCTTTCTCCATGTTTTATCGTTACGCTCTGCTCCTCTTCGTTATTATTTATTTCTCGTTCTTCTTCGGGCGCAACGACTACGCGTTTCCCGAGTTCGCGTTCCCTGCTCCCGAGCATTGCGGTTTTTGTTCCCTAGGGATCGTGTATGCCACAAATGGGCCTTAAACAGCACGATTTATATTGTTTATCTGGTCGCTCGGTTGTTGCTCCTGTCTCGGTAACTCAGGTCCTGCAGGTCTATTATTCTCCGGCACCTGAAACTGTCCCGTCCTGTTTTCCTGCCAGGATGGTCTTAATGAAGGCCATGGCCCATTGTTTTGCCATGGTGGCCTTTCTCCCCTACCACTTTGGCGTCGTGGTGATGGTGGATATCTGTTGCCGCCATTGTTTGCAGGAGTTTCCCGATTATCATATCGCGGGTATGGACAGACCGTCTACTCACGTACAGCTCCTCTAGTAAAGTATCTTTGTTGTTCCTGGAATACGTATCTACCTGTGCGTCCCACTCCTCTCCTGTGGTTCAGAGGACCCGCCACGTCAGTGCTTTGCAACAGCTCGAGAAATTCATCTATATCCCTGATTTGTCGGACTCTTACGGCACTGCGCACTTCCTCATCGAAATGCTTCGCGAGTCGACGGATAATGTCCTCGTCACTTAGTTTTTCACTTAGATCTCGTGCGTTCCCGATCACGCGAGTGGCATACTCCGCTCGTGTCAACGTCTGGCCTTCCATATAAAAAGATCCGAACTCAAAATTTTTCTTCACCTTGTCCTGCATGTCGCGAGCCCAGTATCTCGAACGAAATTTTTCTTTGAATGTCTGCAGGTCGTGTACGGCTCCTTCCACCACCAGCCACCAGTCGTTAGCGACACCTTTTAACGCAGACCCGATGGTTTGTCGAATTTCGATATCTTCAATCCCATCTGCGATACAAAACTCTCGAAATTCTTTCAAAAATCTCATGGGCCGCTCCTTTCCATCACCATTGTACGTCGCAGGCTTCTGTGCCGTAGTATATAATCGAGTGACATTTTGCCCCCCTCCGATGGTTTGCCGGAAATTCATGGATGTACTAGTCCTCTGTGTATTCTCTCCTAATTTTTTATTTTTTCTGTGTGCTCTTCAGTGATTTCTCGTGCCGCTCGGACTTCAGCCATCATTTCTAGTGTTCTTTTCTCCAGCTCCTCCATGATCACCCTCTGGCTAGCAACATGCTGTTGAACGTAATTGTTCGTGGCCTCCTGCTCCTCCCGCACATTTTTTGTGCTTTTTTAATTTTCCAATCCGTCCTGCTCTCTACTCCTGCGATCTCTCCTTCCAATGCCTCTTTAGTTGCTTCTCTCAACATTGTTATCCTGCTCAAACACTCGTCCGTTATTTCCTGCTGAGTCCGGATCACCTCGTCGTGCTTCTTATCGATTTTTTCCTCTATCTTCTGCTGTGACTTAATTACATCATCGTGTTTTTTGTCAATATTTTCCTCCATCCTCTGAAGAAGCTGCACGATCGGGCCTACCTCCACAGGACTTGGTAACACCGTCGTAGTCCTGTCAGTCGGTCTTGGTGTACTGCCGTTTTCACTGTTTATCTAGTTATCCGCGAACTCTTCTCCTGTATTTTCGCTTTCCTCAATCGATGACATTTCAGAAGTACACTGTATATTTCTTCGATCTATTCGTCGCCCGTCATCCAGCAAATGTTCGGTAGTCGTGGACTCCCATACATAGGTTTGACCTCATTCAGCACCCCCCTCCTGCCGGCGATGATCCTCCATACTTTCCATCATTCTTAATTCCTCGAGCTCAGTCGAGACATTCGCATTCTCGCCTGTATCCATGCTCTTGATTTTACTCTGAATTTATTTACTTCGTGCGCGCCCTACCTCACCACCGCAGTCTTTCTTATCGTATCGAGCCCCACGTTGGGCACCAAAGGTAACGGTAATTTTTCTCGTTAACATTAAATTATTTTATTTTCCCAGGGGAAATTCGAGCTCGATCACAGGTATAATTAATTGTAGACTTCTAGGTAGGTGAGAGTGAGGTTTACTTATGCAATTAATAAATAACAGAATATTGACGTTCGGTTTTTCTGGTACCGATTATCAATACAATTCATTTAAATTTTGTAATTCCTATGATTATTCTTACAATTCTTTTTGGGTATTTCGTGTACTGTAACGGTAAATTTGGGCCTCAACGCACCACATTACCTATGACTGGTCCAAGTTATTTTTCCCTTCCTTTATGTTTTCTCTTTCGAGATAGGCGCCAGGCGCTTTCGCGCCGGAAGAAAAAAATACCGAGTCGGATGACCAGCCTCAACCCAGGCCAGCTACAGCTGTTCGAGGCAGAGTGGGTGGTTCGGAGTGTCAAGTCACTAATTAGTCAAAATAAAAGAAAATACGAGTAAAATCAAGTAATTAAAGCAAGTCATTAGAATGAAGGAACGCGGACAAATCATAAAATACGATCAATAAATACGTCAAACGGTAAACAGGAAGGTAGGCGACTAAATAAATAATAAGAATAAATAAACAAATAAAATAATTGCAGTAAATAATTCAAACAACAACAGTAGGTACGGGACTTACCAGCTTCTTTATTTCTGGCGATCTGATGGTAATTTCCAATAAACAACAACTTAGAATTCAAATAAAATGTCCCGTAAAATCAGTCTCTCGTGTTAACAATTTTCTAAATTTAGTTAGGTATCTTAGTTTTAATATTTAATTCAACGGCAGCAATTATCCCACGCTCTCACTCACTCCCATACTGTGCCTATGTCGTGTAGCACGGTCTCGCTCGCCTCTAATTTCGAATAAAATTTATCTATACGTTCTCAACGTCTGGTAGTCATGGTTCACCGTCTGCGATACGGCCTATCCCGAGCTAATCCCACATACTTTCCAACAAAACCAAAACAACGGGACGTCGAGAGGTCACGTACGCGAAGCGACCTACGGCTGGCTATTACAATTCCGAATAAAATACGCCGTGTAAAAGTCCGACCACCGGGATTTTCTGCGATACGTATGATACCAAATACCGAATAAATAATCGTCGATAATTCGATAATAATAAAGAATAATAATAGTACTAAAATAATCAATGTGAGAGTAATACTCTCGATCGGTACCTCATGGCTTGAATAAAATATAATGAATAAAATATAACAAAGAAAATATAATGAATAAAATATAACGAATAAACTATAACAAATAAAATATAACCAATAATAAAGAAAGAATAATAAATAAGAAACGAATAAATAATAAACAAATAAAAAAGAATAATAAATAAGAAACGAATAAATAATGATGTGATGTTCGTGACGAGTTCCAGCGCGTCGATGGTCGATCTCCTCTTCCTGAATCCGAATTGGAATTCAGAAAGTTGAGGTTCGATGTATTGCTCCAGTCTGTCGGCCACTATCCGCTCCAAGTTCTTCCTCTCCGAATCCAGCATGCAAAGTGGACGGTAAGATGCTGGGTCGTCCGGTTGTTTCTTCCCTTTTGGGAGAAGAACCAACCTTTGCTGCTTCCATCGAGTCGGAAATACGCCTTACCGCAGGCAGGCGTCGTACATGCTTATGAACATGTCTGGTCTGGCGGAAATTGCACTCTTGAATGCAATGTTGGGTATGCCGCTTGGTTCTGCTGCCTTGCCATTCTGCAATCTGGTGCAGGTCTTCGTGAGCTCTTCCATGGTCACTCCAGGAATTTCCTCCGTCGAGGCCCTATCTCACTTACGAGCACGCTGGTGTTGCCTTCTTGCTTTAAGGCACGCTCGCCGGTGTTGGGCAATGGTCGGGTTCCACCAGTGGACTGGTGCTCGGCCGTTGATAAGGCGACTCCTTGGCATCGACGCGTCGCTGGCTACCTCCAGTGTCGCTTCTACCTCTTCTGTGATGTCTCCAGCAGTTGTTGACTGAGGCGCTGGAGATCCCCTCATCATCACTCTAAAGGTCTCCGCATCAAAGCATTTGCGGTTCCAGCCCACTGGCTGCCTCCTTATGGTTTTCTGACGCCACCCGCTTCTGGGACTGGTGGTGATTTCCCAGATTATAGCTTGATGGTCGCTATTTGTGAACTCCTCATCGACCTTCCATTCACAGCCCCCTTTTGTGAGAACACTGCTAATGAACGTCAGGTCGATAATGGAGTTCGCGGCGCCTTTGCGATAGGTGCTCGCAGTTCCCTCGTTCATGAGAATAAGGTTTAATGATGAGAAAGCCTCTTGCAGGGCTTCACCTCTTCTGTCCGTCTCACGGCTGCCCCATTCAATGGACCAGGCGTTAAAGTCTCCGGCGATTACGACCGGGTCATTTCTTCTCACGTCCTCTGTGAGAGTGTCCAGGAAATTCTCGAACACTTCAATCGGAGCACTCGGTGGAGCATAGCAGCTATGGTATATAGGTGTACCCCTCCTATCTTGGCCCTAACGAACCATGAAGTGGGGTTAGTTGGTAGTTGTTCGAAGGGCAGCCTACCACATATTGCTGCCTTTTTGGTGCTGTCTGAGACCCATGGTTGGGTTTCGAGATCATCGTACTGCTCGCACAGCATTGCCACGTCGACGCCCAGTTCTCTTACTCGCTGTGTCAGCAAGTCCTGGGCTGCCCTGCAGTGGTTGAGATTAAGTTGGAGTACTCTCATTTTCCGCACTCAGGAAAGCTCTTCTGGCATTCTGGAAGATGGCACATTTCCATCCCCCGGCTGTATGGCTACAGTCACTCTTTGGATCCTTCTCCCTGCAGAGGATGCAGTTGGGAGGCTCCTTGCACGTTGTTGCGTTGTGCCCTTCTTGACCGCACTTAAAGCAGGTCTTGCTGCGGTCTACTCTCTTCCTGCAATCAAGAGCTTTGTGGCCAAAATGCCAGCACTTGAAGCATCTGCTTGGCAACACTTTCTCCCGGATGCGGACTGTGCCCTAACCTACTCTGATCTTACCAAGCGTCGCCGCTTTCCTCGCGTGAACGGCCGGCAGGCCGACCACCGCGATCTGCGTCGAGGCTCAGCTTTTCCTCAGGGATTTCACTGCATCGGTGGTGAGGTCCTTCAGGTCTGGGATGTGGTCTTCCAGAAGTTTAACTACCTCTTCTTTGTTTGCCCATTCGTCCAGGTCCCTGACTTCTATTTCCGACTCCGGAATCCTCATCTCTACTGTCGCTTCGTCCTTGAGTGTTTCCCTAATGGTCGCCCGGTAGGTCTCCATCTCCTTCTTTTCTGTTTTCCCAAACATAATCAGCAGATTGCCTCCTGCCGTTCGTCTGATTTTTTCGACTTTCTCCCCGATATCTTTCAAAGCGGGGTCTGCCTTAACCTTCTGTATTATGTCGGCGTACGTTGTCTCCTCCTGCGCCTTATGGACCACTAGTGCGTTTGGCGGTAGTGGTTTCCTTCGAGCTATTGCGGGGCTTCTTTTCTTCTTCTTCTTCTTTCTCCCGCCAGCTTGCTCCCATTGTTGTCCGTCAGGAACTACACCTGCAATCCTTCCTGGCTGTTTCTGCTGATCACGCTCCGGATCAGGAGTTGGTTGTGGAGGTATATCCTCCCTCCCGGTGTTGTTCTTGCTGGTTTCCCCCGCTCGATCGGTTCGATCGGTTTTTGGGGGCGTCATTTGCCCGGAGTTTATGTGCCTCTGTACTTGTTTCACCTTCCGGATTTGGTTGTTAGGCGGAGACGACGCCTTCCTCTTCTTTATATTGGATCCGTTCTGGCTCCCTTGCGCGTTACCTGGTGTTCCACTCACCTGCGCCCAGCTCCTCTGTACGGTCGGAGTGGTTTGCGTTTTGTTGGAAACGGTGCGTTATTCCACTCCAAGTCTATCATACACAGTTTGTATGCTAGCTACCATTTGTTTCATCTCCTTATAAACGTTTTGTTTTGGATCAACGAAATCCATGAGCTTTTTTATTAGACAGCCCATCTTCATGTACTGCAGTGTCTCGAGGCGAAATCCCATGTTGGGAAGATCTCCTTCACTGCCGCTCTTATGTGGGTGGATGGGTGGTGCCAACCCCTGACCCGGCGCTGTGAGCTTCGGTGCTGTAAGCACGAAACCCTTCCTCTTGGTCGTCTGGCTGTTCTCTACTTCCAGTTCAGCGATATTTTGCTCCCCCCCAGAATCCTGGGAGCTTACGCTGGCCACCGAGGCTTTCACTCGATCGGAACCAGCGGTGAGATCGGAACTCACTTGGGGTAATACTTTTTGTTTTGAAATATCACTCATCTTGGTATAAGTGGTTTAGTTTTACAAGGGTACCTTCCCTTGGCTTTGGTCCGCCCCGAGTATTTTAATTCCTCGGTACCCTCCATTTCTGGCTGTATGTATGTATGTATGTATGTATGTATGTATGTATGTATGTATGTATGTATGTATGTATGTATGTATGTATGTATGTATGTATGTATGTATGTATGTATGTATGTATGTATGTATGTTTTTTTTTTTTTTTTTTTTTTTTTTTTTTTTTTTTTTTATTACAGAGGAGGTTGCGTCAAAAATGCATTTACGCATACCAGGTGGTTATGGGGGACTCAGCCAAGGTGGCAATACCCCCTAAAAAACGATCCTCCTCTCGACTGGACTTCGATTCTTTCTTTTCTTTTCCCCCGCGGGAGCCGCCGTTAAGCATTACTTCGCGGGAGGCCAGTCTATGCCTTACAAGGCCCTTCTAGCCGATTTCCGGGTTTTCGTTGTCTCTTCTCCTTTCTTCTTCTCTTCGGACAGCAGTCAGTTTCGTCACGACCGCTGCACTAAAGGTTAACACCGCGTTCCATGTTCTTTGTGAAGCAAGCAGGGTCCTTCCCATCCCCGCGGGCGTCAAGGGGCCAACCCATAGCGCCCGGAGGTGTTCTCTTTCTTCCGAAAATCTTGGACAGTAAAAGAGGACATGTTCTACGTCCTCCTCGATACCACTGCATGCAGGGCATTCCGCGCTTTCCATCACGCGGATGCGGTGTAGGTAGCTACGGAAGCAGCCGTGGCCCGTAAGAAGCTGAGTAACTTCAAACGTGAGAAATCCATGCTTTCTGCTCACCCACTCTTCGACGTTAGGGATGATGCGGTGGGTCCACCGGCCCTCGCTTGCTGAATCCCATCGGCGCTGCCACTCTTCTCTGGTCCTCCTGGCCCAGTGGTCATGGTCGCGTTCCTGGTTAGCGGCGTCATCTTCCGTTGTCCTTTTTTCACGGTATATCTCCGCTCTTTCGACTGCCAGTAGATCCACAGGGGGGATCCCCGCAACCACGGACGCTGCAATGTCGGACACGGTACGATACGCTCGTGCTACCCGCAATGCACCTGCTCTACAGGCACGACGGCAGGTCGCTCCATAGCTCTTGTGGCTCCTAATCGCTTCCGCCCAGATTGGGGCTCCGTAAAGAATTACTGAGCTCACGACCGAAAAGAGAAGTGCCCGTCGTGGTTGCTTTGGCCCACCTATGTTCGGCATAATCCCTGCCAGTGCTCGGGCTACGTTCGCCGCTTTCAAGCCGGCGTTTAAAATGTGTTCTTTGAACGACAACCGTCCGTCAATGATGACTCCAAGGTATCTGATAGAGTCCACCGTCTTGATGTTTACGTTCTCAACCGTGAAAGTGGCGTACATCCGTTTTTTCGTCCTGGCGATGAGTACCGCCTCTGTTTTTTCTGCTGCCAGTTGCAGCCCGTGATCGCTTAGCCAGTGAGCTACGACTTCAATGGAGTCATCACCGAGATGCTGCAGTTCGTTGATGTCCTTCGCGACAACAACGAGAGCGACATCATCCGCGAATGCCACCATCGACGCCCCTTCCGGGAGCGGCTGTCTGAGTAGTCCATCGTATAGGACGTTCCAAAGCAGAGGCCCCAGGACCGAGCCCTGTGGCACGCCTCCCGTGATGTTGTAGGAATGCGCGCCGTCGTCGGTGTCGTAGAGCAGGGTTCGATCATTCAGGTAGCTCGAAATAATTCTTCGCAGGTAAAGCGGCACTTTGAGGCGTTCGAGTGCTCTCATTATATGGTCCCATCTGGCTGAGTTGAACGCATTCCGGATATCTAGTGCTATAACAGCACACATGCGCCTGGTGTTCCGGCTGCCACTGACGGCGTCCGTTGCGACAGCCACTACTCGGCTGATGGCCCCAACTGTTGAGCGACCCTTTCGAAAACCAAACTGGTTGTCGGAGAGATCCCCCGCCAGCTGTATAGCTTCTTCTAGTCTATCGCATATTACCCTCTCGAGGAGCTTTCCTGCGATGTCGAGCATGCAGAGGGGCCGGTACGAGGATGGCTCGTCCAGGTGCTTGTTCCCCTTGAGGAGGAGCACCAGTTTCTGCACCTTCCACTGAGTCGGGAAGTTACCTTCTCGTAGGCATGCGTTAAATGTGTCCCTGATTATATCCGGGGCATTTAACGCGGCGGTCTTAATTGTTAGGCCAGGGACCCCGTCAAGCCCAGGGGCCTTCCGAACGGAGATCCTTTTAGCGGCTATCTCCAGCTCCACGTTGGTTACTGCTGGCGGCTCGGCTACGCCATCATCTGCTGCTAGACCCGTTGTAGCTGATCGTTCCCGGTGCTCGGGGAAGAGGTGGCGGACCACTCTGTCGAGGAAGATAGGGCATGTCGGACAGCTTGTGCCCTTGGGCTTAATCTTATTCATAACCGTTCTATACGGTCGTCCCCACGGATCACTATCCACCTCTGCGCAAAAATCCTGCCAACACTTTCTCTTGGCTGCTTTAATGGCACTCTTTAGTTTCTTCCGTTTCGCTTCGTAGGACGCTCTTAGCTGTTGGTATTGCGGCCTATGGACTGCCCTTTGGCAAAGCCTACGAGCTCGAAAGCACTCTCGGCGGATTCCCGCAATGTCTTCATTCCACCATGTATGTATGTATGTATGTATGTATGTATGTATGTATGTATGTATGCATGTATGTATGTATGTATGTATGTATGTATGTATGTATGTATGTATGTATGTATGTATGTATGTATGCATGTATGTATGTATGTATGTATGTATGTATGTATGTATGTATGTATGTATGTATGTATGTATGTATGTATGTATGTATGTATGTATGTATGTATGTATGTATGTATGTATGTATGTATGTATGTATGTATGTATGTATGTATGTATGCATGTATGTATGTATGTATGTATGTATGTATGTATGTATGTATGTATGTATGTATGTATGTATGTATGTATGTATGTATGTATGTATGTATGTATGTATGTATGTATGTATGTATGTATGTATGTATGTATGTATGTATGTATGTATGTATGTATGTATGTATGTATCAGGGGTACAAATTGAAAATGCGGGTTTGATAACAGATGGCGTTACTAACGCTATACGCATCAGGCAGTACTGTGACTATGTTCATGTCAAAGCTACGTCTTATAGCTTTAATTTTCAGTATGTGTCAATTTGTCGCAGTGTCAAATTCATAGTTTTTTTGAGCTCTCAATATGTCGAGTTTCGTGCCAACAAAACAGCATTTGCGGGAAGTTTTAATTTACTTCTTTAATTTGAAGAAAAGTGCTGCTGAAGCACATCGATTGGTCTCCGAGGCTTATCCGAGTCATGTTCCATCGGTTTCAACGTGCGAGAGATGGTTTGTGCGGTTTAGAAGTGGTGATTTTGACGTTGAGGACAAAGAGCGGCCGGGCCAAGTGAAAAAGTTTGAGAATGCTGAATTGGAGGCAATACTCAATGAAGACTCGTGTCAAACTCAACAAGAGCTCGCAGATTCATTGGGAGTGACACAACAAGCCATTTCCCATCGTATAAAAGCCCTCGGAATGATCCAAAAGCAAGGACATTGGGTGCCGTATGAGCTGAAGCCGAGAGACGTCGAGCGCCGTTTTTTTGCATGCGAACTGCTGCTCGAACGGCAAAAACGGAAGGGTTTTTTGCATCGCATTGTCACTGGTGATGAAAAGTGGATCCATTACGATAACCCGAAGCGCAAAAAATCATATGGTTACCCCGGCCATGCATCATCATCGACGGCCAAACCAAATATTCACGGCGCCAAGCTCATGCTCTGTATTTTGTGGGACCAGCTGGGTGTGGTGTATTATGAGCTATTGAAATCGAACGAAACCATCACAGGAGCACTATACCGAACTCAATTGATGCGTTTGAACCGCGCACTCAAATAAAAACGGCCACAATACGAGCAAAGACACGACAAAGTAATTTTGCAACATGACAACGCTCGGCCACATGTTGCAGCGCCGGTCAAAACATACCTACAAACGCTGAAATGGGAAGTCTTACCCCACCCGCCGTATAGCCCAGATATTGCTCCTTCCGATTACCACCTTTTCCGATCGATGACACATGGCCTAGCTGACCAGCGCTTCCATTCTTACGAAGAAGCCCAAAAATGGGTCGATGACTGGATAGCAGCCAAGCCGGCCGAATTTTTTCGCGACGGTATCCGTAAATTGCCAGAAAGATGGGAAAAAGTTGTGGCTAGCGATGGACAATACTTTGAATAATTCATTTGTTACCATTTTTTCAGAATAAACGTTCAAAAATAGAAAAAAATCCCGCATTTTCAATTTGTACTCCTGATATGTATGGTTTTTTTTTTTTTTTTTTTTTTTTTTTTCTTTAGGAGGAGGGGAAATCTTGCATGAGACGCCCAGGTGTTTCGGGTAGTGTCGGATTCTTACCGACTAAAACCCCTCCTCCCTCTCCACACACCACACTGGAACCGCTTTCGCATTACTTCGGTGTGGTGTGTTTTGGTCCTCTCTGGACTCCGCTGTTCATTTGCTTCTCCGTTACTTTTCGGCTTAGGCTGTTTCAGCGTCTGTGCTTCTCTGGCCTTCAGCCCTGTTTCGCTCTTCGGTTTCCATTTCCCTTTTTTTCTCCATAGTTCTTTTAATGAAGAATGATGCTGCCATCCATACTTTTTCTGAGCTCAGCATCATCAGGATCAGGTTGCTTTCGTCGATCGTTCTATTTCCTGTTTGGGCTTCTAAGTGCCTTCGTTCTAATTCTGTGGCAGGACACTCGAAAACTGCGTGCTGTGCGTCATCAGGACTGAATCCGCAATGACTGCATGCTTCGCTTTCTCGTATTTTAAAACGCATCAGGTATTCGTTGAAACAACCGTTTCCCGTTAGCGCTTGCGTAAGCTCGTAACTCAGTTGCCCGTGGGGTCTTCCGATCCAATCTGCTATGTTGGGGATGAGTCTGTGTGTCCATCTCCCTTTAGTGTCCGCGTCCCAGCGTTCCTGCCAGCGTGTGAGTAATCTTTGGTGGGCTCTTTTTTTTGCCGCTGCTTTTGCCTCGTCCATAGTCGGGATCCCGTCATTCTGGCGGATATCCTGATAGATCTCGCTTCTTTCTCGGGCCATTAGATCAATCGGTGGGGTGCTAGCGAGCACGAGTGCTGCGTTTTCGGAGACTGTCCGATACGCAGATATTGTTCTTATAGCACTACGTCTCTGTACAGCGGCTAGTCTACGTCGCGCTCCGACTTTCTCCGTAGCGTCTACCCATATTTCTGCTCCATATAGGATTTTCGAATGTATCACGCTATTCAATAGTATCCTCTTTAGCTTGCTGGGCCCGTCGACATTCGGCATAAGCCTAGCTAATGCCGCGGCAACGGAGGCTGCTTTCTCGCTTACGATATTTACGTGCTCCGCGAACTGCAAGCCACTGTCTATCTGGACACCTAGGTACCTGAGAGATTTCCCCCACGCTTATAGTTGGCCATCTAATTTGAGCGTTGGTTTTGTGAAGATCCTTCTGTCCGTGATAAGAACTGCTTCTGTTTTATGTACTGCTAGTTCCAGCCCACTCTCCTTCAGCCACTTATTAGCTCGGCGAAGGCTCTCATTTGCCACCACCTCCAGTAGTTTCGTTGACTTGGCTGTCACCACCAAACCTACGTCATCCGCAATCATCTCCGCATGGCCCGGGAGTTCCAGCTTAAGAAGGCTATCGTACATAACGTTCCAGAGGAACGGTCCGAGGACCGATCCCTGCGGAACACCTGCCGTCACCTCGTACTCTACGGGTCCCTCTTCCGTGTCATAAATCAGTGTCCTATTACTGAGGTAGCTTTCTATCATCTGCAGTAGGTATACCGGTATTTTCCTATCTACCAGAGCCTCTACGATTTTGTCCCACCTGGCTGTGTTGAAGGCGTTTCGGATGTCTAAAGTTATCACCGCGCAGAAGCCCTTGCTCTGCCACGGACCCTGCTTCACCTTAGCTGCCATTTCAATAACCCGCGCTATGGCGTCCACCGTCGACCGCCCTTTCTGGAAACCGTACTGCCTCGGTGACAGCCCTCCGTTACCTTCTATGTGCTCTTCCAGTCGCCGAAGCAGTAGTCTCTCGAACAGCTTTCCAGTTGTGTCGATAAGGCTGATGGGTCGGTACGACGATGGCTGATCCAGTGGTTTGTCTCCTTTCCGTAATAAGACTAATATCTGCCTCTTCCATCTTGCATGGAAGATTCCTTTCTGTAGGCACTTGTTGAAGGCCTCCAGCAGCAGCTCTGGCCATGTTTCCACCACTACTTTGAGTACTTCATTGGGAATACAGTCTGGCCCGGGAGCCTTCCCTGACTGTAAACGCTTTGCGGCTGTCTGCAGTTCTTCAGTGCGGAAGGGGGCAATTGCCACTTCCTGGAAGGGTCTTACGACTCTGTCATCTTGCCTCGGGAATAGTGTTTCGACTATTAGGCTCATGCGTGCAGGACAAGCCATGGCCGGGAATCTGTTTCCTGCCTACTAGCTTTTTAGTAACAATCCTGTATGGCAGTCCCCTCGGATCATCGTCCACCGATCGACATGGCTCTCTCCAGCATCTTCGTTTACTGCTTTTTATTGCGTCCCGCAGTTCCTTTTTTGCCCCCTTGTATGCTGCGACCAGATGCGCTTGCATGTTTTTCGCTCGTTGCATCTTCCTCCGCGCGGCTAGGCATTGCTTTCTCAACTCGGCGATCTCTGCGGACCAGCAGTGAAGAGATGTTCGTCCTGGCGGGGCCTTCTTGCGTTTGGGCATTGCTGTATCGCACGTGGTTGTCAGAGTCTCCATGGCGAAACTCACTGTATCGTTCGGGTCCGTTCTATCAACGGTTCTTTGAAGATGTCCTCGCTGCCTCGCTCTTTCGAGAGAGGCAACGAGTTTCCTCGTGTCGAGCTTTGACAGCACCCATCCTCTGGCCTTAGCGGTACCTGCTGGTAATGACGCTTCCCGGTTGCGGCTTTGACCCCCTGTTTCGATGGTAAGCTCAATGTATTGGTGGTCACTGAGAGTGAGGTCGTCCAGTACTTTCCATGCCGACGTTCTACCTGCGATTTCGGGTGAGGCTAGCGTAATATCGATAACCGACCCGGTGTTCCCATGACGGAACGTATACTCGCTCCCTTCGTTGAGTACCACCAGATCGATCCTTGCTATCAGCTCTGACAAAACCTCTCCTCGTTTGTCCAGCCGCCCTGACCCCCATTCTGGCGATTTGCTGTTGAAGTCTCCGGTTACAAGAACTTCCCCATTTGCTGTTCTTACGCTGTCCTCCAGATCATCCAGATGGGTGACGAAGTCATCGTACTGCGTATTTGGTGAGAAGTAACAACTGTACACTCTTACTCCACCAAATTCTACCCATACGAAGTTTTCTGCTATTTCACAGACTGTCTTGATCTTCATGTTGTGGTTCAAGATTATTATAGCCACTCTGGCTGTTTTGTCCTGGTACCAACAGCCCGTTTCCGGCAGTCGGTACTGCTCGCTAACAAGCAGTACGTCTATGCCCTTCTCCATGGCCGTTTGCAAGAGCAAATCTTGTGCCTCACGACCGTGACCCAAGTTTGTCTGCAGGTACCGAATCATTTCTGTGCCTTGCTGAGCTCTCTCCGGAAGGATTCACACTTGGCACTGCCCAATATATGCTGCGCTCCATCTTTTTTGTTCCCTTTTGCATAGATCACGCAATAGGCGGGACTTTTGCACTCCTTGGCAAGATGTTCTTTGGATCCACAGAGTCGGCACATGTTGGACCTATCGTCTCCTTTGCAGTCCATCGCAACGTGTCCAAAGCCTAGGCAGCGGAAGCATCGGGTAACTTGGATTTTTTCCCTGACCCGGCACCTTACCCAACCTACCTTGAGTCGTCCCTCCTTATGTATGTATGTATGTATGTATGTATGTATGTATGTATGTATGTATGTGTTGAGAATCCGTCCGGATGAAGCTTGACTGATCTGTGGATATATTGAAAAAATGTGAGAACTCACTCGAGGCAAGAGGAAAATAAACCAGACCAAGTAGATGTTATCGTGAGGAAGCAGTTTATTCTACCTTCCAAAAACGTGGTACAAAGTGCAATTTTAATACAAAATGCGTGGACACTACAATTGAAAATTAATGCCAAAATAATTTAATTTAGAAAATCAGTCAAAAATATCAATTTAGAAAAAAGGTACAAATTATAATAATAAATAAACAAATTGCATTTTTAATATTATTTGAACAGCACACAATTATTAATGAGAACATAATTGAGATGTTGATATGCCCCGCGAGGCACAGTCAGCTGGATTACTTGTGCCTGCCACGTGACGCCATTGAGCATTGGGTGTGAGTTCTTGTATTTGAGCGACTCTATTTCGGACATAGTCCTTCCATCGAGAAGGATGTGCTTTGATCCAGGTGAGAGTTACTGATGAGTCCGTCCACAGGTGAGTAGATGAAATTTTAACCTTGAGTGTGGCTTGAACGTATGCAACCAGCTTACCTAACAACAAAGCTGCAGTCAGTTCAAGCTTTGATATGGTGAGCTTCTTGAGTGATGCCACGCGCGTTTTTGAGCAAACAAGTGAAGCCACCTTTCCTGTGGAAGTTGAGTCAACAGTGATATAAATCACTGCGGCCATGGCCAGTTGAGATGCATCAGAGAAGCCGTGCAATTCCACTGTTGAGTTGCTCCATGTGTTAAACCAACGAGGAATTGAGACTCTGGCCAGAGAAGTGAGATCTTCTCTGAGTGCAATCCTTCGTGTTGAGACCTGGGATGGCAGTGGACCATCCCAGTTGAGCTTGTGACGCCAAGGCTCTTACAAGAGTCTCTTGGCTCTTATCACAACTGATGAGACGAAACCAAGTGGATCAAAGAGTTGAGCCACCTTGGCAAGAACGAGGCGCTTTGTGAAAATTTCCTTGAGCTGAGTTGAACCGGGATGCGAACTTGAACTTGTCTTCACTAGGAAGCCAAGTCAAACCAAGAATCTTTGTCTCGCAGTCGTCCATTGAGATAGCTGAGCTTGACCTTGATGATGAGATATTGGCAAATACTTTGAGGTCTGATGAGTGCCACTTGGCGAGTGGAAAACTGCCCGCCATGCACAAATCCTTGAGCTGTTGAGCTATTTCAATGAGCTGGTGAGTTGAATCCGCCCCACTGAAGATGTCATCCACATACCTGCCAAATTTGATAGCTGGCACAGCAAGCGGAAACCGATGGCCTTCATCTTCGGTGAGCTGCATGAGTGTTCGAACTGCCAAATATGGCGCAGCCTTTGTACCATATGTAACCGTAGTTAATTGAAAAGGCACAGGATTGAGTTGACCATCTTTTCATAGAATCCGTTGAAGATTCCAATCCTCAGGATGAACTCGGATCTAACGATACATTTTGTTATGTCAGTGGCGAAGATGTGTCTATGTTGACGGATCCAAATGAGCACGTCCGAAATGTTGAGCAATAAATTCGGTCCGGTGTGCATGATGTCGTTGAGAGATTTTCCTGATGAAGTTGAACTCGACCCATTAAATACAACACGTAATTTTGTGGTAGTGCTGTCTGGTCGGAGAACATTGTGGTGAGGCAAGTAATAATGCTTTTCACTTTGAGATGATTTTGATGCCTTCACCATATGACCAAGTTGCTCATATTCGTCCATGAACTGTGTATAGAGCTGACCGTATTCAGCATTTTTTGAGATTTTCCATAGAGTGTGTTGCAGACACTCAAATGCTCGTGAGTGTGAGCTTCCAAGATTCACAGGCGATGATATGAGAGGAAGCCGAACGATGTACCGGCCTGTTGAATCACGCTGATGCGTGTCGCGAAAATGATCCGCGCATGCCTGCTCCTCTGGTGTAAGTCGACCGACTGTGTCCTTTGGTGGCTCTTCTTGAATCCAAAATTTCGTTAGCACATTTTGTAATTCCTGATCGTCATGTTGCACCACAGCATGATGAACAGTGAGCGCATCAGATTGGCATGAGTTTGTTGGTCCAATGATGAGCCACCCAAATATCGATAATTGTGCAATAGGTGCAGATGATGTGCCCTTGAGAATATTTGGTTTAATAACCTGTCCATAAATATCTGCTCCAATTATGATATCGATTGGTCGTGGTGTGAGAAAGTCAGGGTCAGCCAGCTTCAGCTTCACTATGTGAGGCCATGTACGAACTGACGACTCAAAGGATGGCAAGTGAGTAGTAACCGTGTTGAGAATGTGAGCCAGTACCGTGACTTTCTCCTTGGTGTATGTGGAACACAGAGTGAGCTGTACCGAGCCATGTGTCTGCGTTGAGCGCCTTCCACCGACCCCTGTGATCGGAATTGATGAGTGCTTGCGTGTTGCGTTGAGCTTACGAAAGAGTTCTTCCGTAATGAAAGTCAATTCCGACCCAGGATCGATGAGAAGTCTTGCTTGATGAGCTGAGACCGATGTGTGTATGTGTGCTAAAGCAGTTGCCAATAATGTTGAGCAGTTCCGTGTGAGATGTACTGATGAGAGGACGACCGCGGCGACATCCTATTGTGTTGATTGAGGCAGTTATAGCACAACCTCTCCATGGCTTTCCGTGCTATGATCTTACAGTTGAGTGCGAGCTTCACCTCAATGCTCTGCAAATCATCGGCGAAGTACTCGTGGTCCATGCAGGTCGGAGGCCGTGACCTACTTGACCATGGAACTGAGCGAAGCCATGGAGAGGGAGTCTGCGCCCTCGTTAAGCAGAGCAATGACCATGTGCAAACGAGCAATCCGGCGCCGCTGCGATTGGACCTTTAGCATCATCTCGGTTGTCAGTCGAGACGGTGATCGGGTTTTCCTCGGAATGACGCCGGCCCCAGGAACCACCAATGTCATTTTCTCGTCCAGAACTCCAGGTGCCACCCCAGAGTCTTTCGGAGTGCCCTCAGACATTGTCAGTCCTGTTGCACACGGAACAAGTAAAGAAAGTGAGACAGTAACGAAGATTCTCCGCAGAGAAGTACTTTACCCCACCTGTTGGTCCGCTGGACGAGGCGATGAGCTGATGAGGATCCTGCGATTGGCTACGCAGAGTCCTATCCCAAGATGAGCCGAAGAATGTGTAGAGGTGAGAGCGGAAGGTAGAGAACCCTGGTTCTCTCTTTGCTCGAGTCGAGTATCCGGCTCGAAGGACCAAAAATGTTGAGAATCCGTGCGGATGAAGCTTGACTGATCTGTGGATATATTGAAAAAATGTGAGAACTCACTCGAGGCAAGAGGAAAATAAACCAGACCAAGTAGATGTTATCGTGAGGAAGCCGTTTATTCTACCTTCCAAAAACGTGGTACAAAGTACAATTTTAATACAAAATGCGTGGACACTACAATTAAAAATGAATGCCAAAATAATTTAATTTAGAAAATCAGTCAAAAATATCAATTTAGAAAAAAGGTACAAATTATAATAAAAAATAAACAAATTGAATTTTGAATATTATTTGAACAGCAAACAATTATTAATTGTGTGCTGAGTGCGATTGAGCTTGAGATTGAGAGCAATGCGTGCACCGCAGTCAGTACTGCGTAGCACGACACGCTGTGAATAACGAGTGTGAAAGATTTTATGTTTGATTCACTGCAAGCCCTCAGCAAATTGTTGAAGAGAGATTGCAGTGGCTCAATGAAAGCACTTGCAATGAACATTGCTTGAGTGCTAAGCCTGTGTGTGAAACCAGCTACGCAGTCAGCACTGCGTAGCACAATACAACATAGAATGAGGATGCACGATTGAGCAGAAAGTATTCGCTGTACTTTCCCAGCAGATTTACTGGGGGAAAATACAGCGAATATAAAGCACATGCTTAATTATATTAATTAAGCTGGCAACATACAGTGAGGAGAACGTGGTGCAGCATGTGCTGCAGCGCACGCCACAGAGTGAGACAAAAATGTGGATGTACCGCTATTTTCTACTCCTCACCGACATTGAATTGCATTGAATTGTGACGGTGTACTCTTACCGTGTATTTGAGTCCTGTTGAGCTTGAAAGTTCAGCGAATCCGGTGAATTGCGACAAAGAAAAAGGTCCGAGAGTCCTATTGTGTGTGCTGTTCAATGGATGTGTGTCGCAAAAGTGCCAAATTCTCAAGATGGCTGCGAGTATGAACTTTACGTTGAGCGCTGAAGTCAGTTGAGCGAGATAGCCGGTGAGCGAAACCGAAGTCAAGCGAGAGAGACATCCTCTCGCTCGACGCGGCGTGCCAACGAGGCACATCCTCGGCTTCGCGAAGCCCATGCTTCGGCTATCTTCGACTCAACCGAACAACGCGTGCTAGAGCAGCACAACAGGTAGGCACACGACGATTATCGATCGCCGTGCGCCAGCTGATTTTCCAACAGTATGTATGTATGTATGTCTTACTGGCCTTTGCGACTTTTCGTTTGACTGCTTTCCATTTTCCTTTGTTTTCTATCATTTGAATCACTAGATTTTCTGATGTAGCCCGAACCCCTCAGTTTTCTACAACTTTTTATCTTTCTGTATTCGACAGTGAATAGTACAATAGAGTGTGTTCCGCGTTGTCGTTCCTGTTTTCACTCAAACTGCACTTCGTTGTCGGTTTTAGGTAAGCATTAAAGTTACCGTGTCTCATTATCGCTTGAGTGAGAAACTAATTTATCTCACCGTGCGCCTGTTCTACCCATTTTTCCAACTGCGGTATAAAACGGTGCGTCCAACGTCCTGTTATTTCGTTATTAAACGCTCCTGCTATTTTTCGATCAAAGTTTCTCTTGCGTTATGTTTAACCTATTTTTAGCTCCGGCTCTTTGATGTTCGTTAAGTGGTCGGTCAATATCCTTAAGTTTACTTTACATTTCCTGCATGTACAGTAGCGGACAAAAGTTTAAGACGGAGAGGAAAAGAAAAGTAATCGTTGATTTTTTCATGAAAAGAATTGACTCAGTGGATTTTTTTTTTGTATTAGCTAATTAATCATTAATTCATATATTTATTACATAAATTCAATTTTGCGCGTAACAACATTAGATACAATAAACAAAGAAAACATAAATTTGTTTGATATCTTCGGGGACAAAAGTTTAAGACTATACGTAAAAAAATATTTTTTGGTAGAAAATATACAGATATTTTCCTCCCTTCAATACTTTGTCCACAGTCCATTATTTTTTATCACATCAGCACATCTTTGAGGCATTGAATCAATTAATTTTTTGCAGTCGTCCACAGTTGTTTCATTCCACGTTTTTTCAACCAAAGAGTACAAATCGTCAAAATTTTTTGGTTTATTTCTTTGAACCCTTCTTTTTATGGTACACCATAAGTTTTCAATTGGATTTAAATCCGGCGACTGCGACGGCCACGGTAATAAAGTGATTTTTTCATCTTGAAAAAAACTTTTCACTACCCGAGCCGTATGCTTTGGGTCATTATCTTGTTGATAAATAAAATTATCACCCATATTTTCGTAGGCATACGGTAACATAGTATTTTTCAATATATCCAAGTATTGAAAACGGTCCATGATTCCATTAATTCGGCGTATTGGTCCAGGACCATTGCGAGAAAAACATGCCCACACCATTACGTTTCCACCTCCATGCTTAACTGTCGGTAAAACACATCGAGGATTTGAATCTTCGCCAATTCGACGTGTTACATACAGTATCCCGTCAGAACAAATTCGGTTGAATTTGGATTCGTCCGAAAATAGCACATTTTGCCAATCCTCACTTGTCGAATGCCGATGAGCCTTAGCAAATTGCAGTCGTAATTTTTTATTCTTTTTACTGAGCATCGGCTTCTTCCGTGGCTTTCGTGCTTTCAAATTGAATTCGTCGAATTGTCTTCGGACAGTTCTTACACTAATTTGTGCATTATTATTACTGGATATTTCAGCTCTGATATCGACTGCTGAACGAAAACGATCTCTCTCGCTTAATCGATGAATCCGACGATCCAGCGTTGGCGTGGTTTTCCGCGGTCTACCGTTTTTTGGTCGATCAAAATAGTCCCCAGTCTTCACAAACTTGTACCACGCTTGCTTACAAGAAGTTTCTGATCGATTCATTTGAGTTGCAATTGAAGAAAATGTCTCATTTTGCTTCCGTAGCAAAATAAGACATTTTCCCATATTCTTTTCGTACGTAATTAAACTTGAGACACTGGATGATATACCACAAACTATTTACAGTATTAATATATCAAATTATTGCGTGGATCGACTACGGGTATCTTGTTCGACAGATCGTCTTAAACTAATGTCCGCTGTTTACAGATGGTTGGAAGAAAAAAAAATTGTATAATCTATATTGTTTACATTTGACGACCGAGACTTCTACATTATGAAGGTCAAACGTACACATGTATTGTAAAAAAACAACAAACCGAAAGAAACGTTAGTACTTGTATGACAGATCTATGAACCAAATTGTAATTCATCGTCTTAAACTTTTGTCCGCTACTGTATATATGTATGTATGTATTGTGACGGGGTATTAATGCCACACATCACAAAGTCGAACCGAGGGGGGCTGACCGTTGTGCACCTTTGGTGCTCGTTCGGCCGAGAATCTCCCTGAAGTGACCCAACAGGGCAAAAATATAGCGACCAAAGCGACTAATATTCATTTTGTCTTTTTTTTGTTTTCTTTTTTTTCTGATATAATCCTCCCGAGCGGGTGATGGCCCGAACACGGAATTATCAGCATCGACAGGAAGGTCAGCTGCTGGGAGTATCCGTTTTCATCATGCTTAAATACCTCCTATGACGTTAGTGCTCTCGTCAAGAAAACTACGCGGAGACCATCCCCGCAGCATCTCATGGGGACCGGAAGTTGCAGCGATCTCGGGCGGTCTTTGAATTTCCGCTGCGCTACAAAGTCTCTGTTTTTCTATTATCGTTGGCGTATGACTGATGCTTCGTACGAGTCATTGAAGCTCTTGCTGGAGCAGTTGCTGACTCGGATAATAACCCCAGTCGCAAGTTTTTATTGTTGGCTACGATTTGGGGGGAATGAGTTTATCGGCTCAAACAACGAGAGCCAACGTATTATCGGGGACTCTCGCACCGTATTTTGTACAACGAGGACGAAAGGATCCCGATACTGCAACTATCCGGTAAGGCCGTCGTTCTTCTCTGGTTTGAGTGTGAGAGTTAGCTCCAGTAATTTTGTTGAGAAAACCCGAGCGATATTGTCGTGATGGCACGCTGTCGTGTCGGAAATTCAACGTCTTTTATTATTGCGGTCAAACAGTTACCGCCCGGTATTTTGAAAATTATAATCACTCGCTTCCCGAGCATCCAAGGATCGCCGAAGGGGTTCCGTCTATTTATTATTATTCAAGCTTTCTTTATTGTAAATTCGAGCACGGAAGAAGTTCGTATGTTTTGAGTATTTATTGAATTTATTCTAGTAATCGTCACTTGTTTAACTGTATTTATTTAATTATTTGTCATGGTTTTATTTATTTTCGTTATTTTATAAATTGTATTTATTTTATTAAGCATCATTGTTTTATTTACCGTATTTATTTTACCGAACGTTATTGTTTTATTAATCTCCTTAAGTTTAGTAATTGTCATTATGTTATTTATCTTATTTCTTTTTTTAATCCTCATTGCAGTATTTCTTTTAGTTGTCTTGTTAACCGTTATTATTTTCTTTGTCTTGTTACGCCCTCGATTTTAGGGACGCAATTCTTTTCTCCATTTTGAGCCGGAATGTGCCGGTTCGGGATTGGAGCACGGCTGGTGAAGGGCTGGTTTGGATAAACAAATGTTTCAACACTACATATAGCATCACTATTCAAATACATATATTTATAGTTTAACACAATCATAGAATTATTAGATATTAAAACGGTATTGAAACAATTACCAATAAATGTAACTGTAATAGTCTCTCGATATATTGTAGCGTACTGTGTATCTAATAACGCGCGGTGCACACACCAAGTCACCGCTACCGCGCGTTACACACACTAAGTAAACTGGCCTGTACTCGGCAAGTCACGACGCTCGGTACGCACACAACAAAGCACTACTGCCGAGCGTCACTCACACCATTAGACCGGTACGTCGAAGACGAAGTCCCGTTACTCTTTCGGACAGCACCGGTAGAGAATTAAAGACCAACGACGAATTTTAAAAGAAAGACCAAGGCTACCAGTGGGCTACAGGAACATGGGCTACAGGACCACCACCAGCTATAGTTATACAAAAAGCATGGGCCAATCGGAGGGGAGACTGGTATAAAAAGACCAAAATTTCGGCACTTGGGGAACAGTTCTGTTCACAGGTCCCGCCAACGCAGAAGTCCAGCTACCAGGAAGGACGAACGAGCCCTTCTTAAGTGCAGCCGCACTAATACCCGGAGAGCCCAGCTGTGGTACCGAATACACATCTTTGACGGGAAGCAGCTGAGTTGGTGCTGCGTTCGAGCCCGACGCACCGGAGACCCAAACATAAACAAAGCAGGTCTCTCTCTCTCTCTCTGGTAGCCGCGGATCGAGCAAACTAGCAGTCGACTCACTCTAACACGAAATACTCTTCGCAATATTTTAAAGAACGAAAATATAATGTCTCCATGTTAAAAACCACGAGATTACGATAGCATCGTCAGTTAGGAATAGAATTTACAAATTACTCAAGGAAAATGTACAGGGCAAGAAGTCAACCGGGTATGATCCTGACGAAGCTGCGCATGCACTAAAAATGCATTTCACTTACGCCAGATAGTGGCGGCGGTCGGGTAGACGCATGAATCAGCCTTTAAAAAATACCAGCCGGGAACTCCACACCCACCAACGGACCTATAGCGGGTATTGATCGACTTAGCAGTAGACTCGAGCCTAGTCAGGATACCGCAAGCAACGGTCGGCTAGTTACCGACAGTCGCATGCTAAACCATTTACCTAGGGAACGCAACGAATAAATAAAAATTATCATGCAACGATTATCTTTCTTCATAAATTCAATATTCTTTAACAAAAATCTTCACATTAGGAATTATATCATTTATCAACATAGTGCATATTGTTAATCATAGGTTATATTTCTATGCTCATAAATTCTTTAAATTCACCCGCGAACACGATTATGAATGCACTGAAGTGCCCGGGAATAATTGATTGTAAGGCGCGTGATAGCCATGATATCAAGAGAAAAGGGTTAGATAATTGAATTTTCTATTTATTTTGTTTATGTATCACAAATTTCTATCTATGTCTTTCTTTGAATAAACCCTACTTTTACCTACTACAAAAGCCTAAAATTACTTTCCTTCCTGCTGGAGTCCGAACAAGCCCATTAAGGGTAATGTTAACGCTTAATACCGTTACAATATACTACATAATGTTTATTGGAACGCGCACAATATAATTGGTTGATTACGCGAACGATACATCATGATGTTTATCTTAACACGCACAATATAATTGGTTGCGCGAACAATACTACGACCTATTAGGTATTCATAAATGTTAAAATATTATATTAATATAGGTATGGTATTACGAGGACTTACCGTCGTGGTCGGCCTGCGGAGAAGAACTAATGCAAAAAATGATTAGCGGGACGCAGCGCGTCTCGCCGATGTACCGCGTCCTGTTGGTCAGCGGGTGAACGCTGACGTTAGCGGATTCCAACACGTCTCGCCGATGCTCCGCGTTTCGCCGGCCAGCGGGTGAACGCTGACGTACGCAACGATGTATATCCACCAGCGATTAGCGCTACTGGGTTGCTCTAGAAATATAGGTATAGATGTATATGAAATAAAATTTTTTAATTTTACATGTATAAAAGGGATCGGAGACCCAGGACGTAACAGTCGTATTTATTTTATTACTCGTCTTAATTTTATTTGCCGTCTTTTTTCTATTAATCGTCATAGTTTGATTTCTCTTATTCATTTTCGTAAAGGTCATTGTTTTTTTCCCTTATTTATTTTATCAACCGTCATTTTTTTTTCGACTCTTATATTAGGTGCGCAACTAAATTCCCGCTGTTTTTCAAGAGATGGCTCCAGTAGTAAGTGCTGGTCGATTGGGACATAACCAAAATGTCATGTACCAAGCTGAGACATATGGTAAACAAACCGCTTTGACACATTAGTGATTTTGTTTTTGCTTCATGTACTTTTGGTTGTGTGAAAATGTTTGATTTTGTGTCAAATAATCGTCATTTGCGGGAAGTGTTGCTTTTCTTCTTTCATTCGAAGAAAACGGCGGCTGAAGCGCATCGAGAACTCCAAAAAGTTTACGGAGATGCTGCTCTAAGTGAAACAATATGCCGTGATTGGTTCCGTCGCTTCAAAGACGGTGATTTTGATGTTGACGACCGTCCGCGTGAAGGAAGGCCAAAAATCTTCGAAGACGCTGAATTGGAGGCATTGCTCGATGAGGATCCGTGCCAAATACAAAGAGAGCTTGCTTCAGCATTAGAAGTTACCCGCCAAGCCATTTCCAAGCGATTGCATGCGTTGGGAATGATTCAACCATAAGGAACTTGGGTTCCTTATGATTTGAAGCCAAGAGACGTTGAGCGTTGTTTTTTCGCCTGTGAACAACTACTCCAGCGGCAAAAAAGAAGGGTTTTCTTCATCGCATTGTTATGGGTGATGAAAAATGGATTCATTACAGCAACCTGAAGAGAACAAAATCATGGGGACTGCCCGGTCATGCTTCTACGTCGTCGGCTCGGCCGAATATTCACGCTGCGAAGATTTTGCTGTGTATTTGGTGGGACCAGGGCGGTGTTATTTATTATGAGCTGTTGAAACCGAACGAAACCATCACTGGGGAACGTTATCGAACTCAATTGATGCGATTAAGCCGAGCACTGCGCGAAAAGCGGCCACAATACGAGCAGAGGCACGAAAAAGTGATTCTACAGCATGATAACGCTCGCCCTCACGTTGCCAAACCCGTTAAAACCTACTTAGAAACGCTCAAATGGGAAGTCCTACCCCACCCACTATATTTCCCAGATATTGCGCCGTCCGATTATTCCTTGTTCCGTTCGATGGCACATGGTCTGGCTAATCAGCAGTTCAGCTCATATGAAGATATCTCAAAATGGCTTGATTCGTGGATAGCCTCAAAAGACGAACACTTCTACCGTGACGGTATTCGAGCTCTGCCAGAAAGATGGGAAAAAGTTGTCGCTAGCGATGGGCAATATTTTAAATGATTCATTTGTAAACATTTTTTCACAATAAAGTTGCATTTGCATAAAAAAAAACAGCAGGAAATTAGTTGCGCACCTAATATTTTATTCGGTGTGAGTTATCGGCTTCTTTATCTTAATTGGTTTATTCGGCGTGATGGTATGAGTCTGTTTAAACGTTGTCGCCAGTCCGAAATTTATTGTTAAATATTGTGCGAAAAATAGAATTGAAGGGAATCAAGCATGTTACCATTTCTCGCCTCCCGACCGTACTCCCAAGAGCACTACCTTAGCTCTTGGCGAATCACTTTATTCAACACTACAATAAATGGATCATTTGAATTTTATTAACCCTTGCTTGCTACACCTCCGCGGAATAACACGCTTGCCAAACTGGGGTGTCGGCCACCCCAGCCATAAAAACTGTAATAAAAAATTAACTAATCGATATTTTTCTTTGAAAATCGGTTTGGAACTTCTCAAAAGCTTACTTTAAAAGATCATACAGGTTATATAGCCAAAATCTAAATTTAAGTACACTAAAAAATGTGCAGAAGCAAAGAAAAATGAAAAATCGACCATTTTTACAAAAAAAAATCATATTTTTTTAATTTTTTAATATTTAGGGCTAACATTTAAACTGAGTCTTCTACTGTTATGTCACTGTAAGAAAAAAAATATTAGTTTACTGGATCTTTCAAAAAAGGTATTTATTATAAGAAATGAAGGACGACATTTTACGGAAAAATGAGTTATGCAATTTTGCCAAAAAATTCTATTTTATTTATGAAAAAAAAAAAATCTTACATTATTTTTACTGAAAATGATGAAAAACATTATCCTAAAGAAAAACAAATCAATTAGAAGTATTATTTCAAATATCAATACAGTAATTACACACAGGTACGCTGTGCAGTTGACATACTACACGATGACAGGATGCACAGCCTGTTTTGCTTTTCCTGTCTTCTTTTCTTGTGCAGATTTCACATCGACGTTGAGTCTCGAATATAAGTCTCTGCACATTTCCGGATTGAACTTCAATTTTCAAAATCCCAGCAATAGCCAACCTCAAGTCTTTGCGAAAAGCTATGGTGTTGTATCTTTGGTGCCGATACGGCTTTACCAGATACTGATGCAAAGACTCCAAACATTCGATGGCATTGACGTTGTTGATTTTATTTTTGCCTACTAGAAGAATCCTCGCATTAACAATCGATTGGTCCAACATACCACAAAAAGATCGCACTGGCCATCTGTTCGATCTGCCGCTTACAGTGTACGAATGGCAAAGCTTGTCGAAATTGTCTGTGCCTCCTTTTGTTACGTTGTAATGTCTAATGAGATTTGGTTTTTCATCCGTGATTTCGGTTGTGCGAATGAATGAAGAAACTGCCAAGACAACCTTATTGGATTTCTTTTTTTTCGGAGCATACGATACGAGAGTCAAATCGTCTCTATGACAAAATTTGGCAGATGGTCGCTCTTTTGGTGCCACTTTGAATTCAGCTGGTATCTCCCTCTTATTTTTTTTATAGTGCCAGTTATTTGTATATTATATGGATCTTTCAGCATACGTGTAAGTAGAGGAATGGAAGTGTACCAATTGTCACAAGACACGGATCGATTAGTGTTGTAAATTGGTTCAGTCACTAGTCGAAAATAATATTCTGGAACAGCTTCTACTGCTGGCACAATAGCTGAATTTTTACCTAAATAAGGTATAGCATATATCTGAAAAAAAGATTTACCGCATAAATATAAAATATTTCTACTTTTTATATTTAAAAAATTGTAGTATTTATATAAAAAATTAGAAGTTGAATAATATTATATAAAAACTATATTCTTCACTCTGGAATCAAAATATACTCGAAAAAAAAATTCAACCGAAAAATCAATTTCGATTATACTTACCACACTGGGGTGGATGCAGCCCCACGCAACTTTCAACAGTTACCACAGATATGTAAACAAGTGCAGCGCTATGCCAATGCCCTGAATAGGTACTGGTAGTCTCGAATTATTGACACATATTGATATAAAGCGATTTTCTTCACGTGTAGGTACTTAAAATTAAGAAAAAGAAAGGCTGGGGTGGCATTCACTCCAGGGTGGCAAGCAAGGGTTAATCTCAAACTGCCGTATTGAGATTTTTGGTGCGAGTCTCCACTGACTAACCCATCCCCTCTACCGATTGCTAAGGCTGCAGCGAAGCCGAGCCGGCCCCGTCTATTCCGCGTACGAATCAAATTTGTCCCGGGAAGTTATTCATCTCTCGGGACTAGCGCCCATCCGCGGGAGCTAGAGGCGAAGAAGGTGGAAAAAGCGGTTACAAATTTGCCGCCAAAAGTGTGGCATCATAATAAAAAAAAATTAATCTAACATGGGGTGGTTCGCTCTCGTTAAGAAAGAATCTCAACTTGCCAATTCAATTTAGTTTTCCTTAAAAATTTGAATGTTTCCTACTTTTTTCCTTCTACAGGATTCCCGTGGTATTTATTTATTTATTGGTTGTGTTTTTTGTATAGTGTTCCTGTATGGTTCATTGGTGGCGGGAATTTATGTTTGATATAAAGAGTTCGCGGGAATAATGCGCCGCTTTGCTCGTCGAGCGTGTAGACGAAGTGTCGTCCGGCTAGGCGATCCTGGCTGGTAGTAGTGTCGCGCCTCGACCAATTTACGAGGTGCGAGGCATCACACACACAGGTGAGCAGAGGGGTAGGAGCCTCGCTGCCACGCTGTTGCCCGGCGGGGCATATCTTTGTCTCGTGAGATCGCGTATCGCTCGCATCACAACTTGCACCGTTTTTCGGTGATTCTGTCTCGAAAAGAGAACCGTATCGCACAGAGAGGTCAGTCCTCACCACCCAAACGTGATAAATCGTGGGAATATCTCGTGCCGGAATTAATTATTTGTGTTGATGGAAAGTATAGGGGATAAAAAGCAAGAGCGAAATAGCAAAAGGAAAAGCCAAGTAAAGGATAAGAGGAAAGTAAACGTTACCGAAAAAAAGAAAAAGGTGTAATAGCCAGCGCTAGTGCTACCGAGTAGTTAAAGGATTACGAGCAGCAAGGTAATGTGGATTTTTTTCCGATTATTCTGTTGCGTGCGTTGCACCGAGCGGCGACCCGGTACGCGCTGTGCCTATGGAAAAGACGTCAGCCAGCCCGAATTTCTTTTGTTGGTAATGTAATCAAAACTCGGGTTCTCGTGCTCGAGAACCGTAGATCGTGTGAGAATCACTCATTTTCTTTGAGCGATAGTTTATTCACGGTTTTATTTAGTTATTTATTTATTGGTCTTTTGGTTTTATTCTATGTTATTTATTCATTTATTCATTTATGGCTTATTCATTTTATCTTATTTTTACTTACGGAATTACTTCTGTATTGATGTTATTTATTTCCTTTATTTATTTATTTGGGTATTTACTTATTTATGTTATGCGAATTTTGTTTATTTCCTTCCTGCATTATTTTCCTTTTATGATTAATGCCGTCAAGTAACTAGTTCGCTTAATTCGAGACTACCGAGCGATTAATAAGGCGATTCGTAACATAGCACGGCAGCGTGGCTTGAAGCCTCTCGGTAGCTGCAATCATAACAAGCCGGGCGGACGAGCGTGCCGTCCGAGCAAATTATCAACAAAGCCAGTCTCCTGTGTAGGTAGGTGCTCGAGTAGCCTTTAGCAAGCTCTCGAAACCCATAGTATACCGAGGAGAAATAACAATGGTATAATTTACTTTATTTTCTTCTATTGTGTTCGAAATTTATTTTTGATGGAGGCCATGGAAATGTATTTTTACATTATGTGCGGAAGTCTCGGTTAGGATCTTTTCGTGCAATTTATTCATTCTATTTTTTTGTTACTGTTGTTCATTTCATTTTACTGGAGATCGAATGAAATTTTTATTTTTTTAGACTTTTGAAATTTTTTTCTTTTTCGAGAAATGTTGTCTTATTTTCTTGAAAGATATTTTATGCTATTTGCGTAGAAGTTAATTATTCATTTTAGTGTAATTTTGTGAAAATGTATTTCCTGGTACTCTCGTGCAATATATTGTGTAGGACTTGATCGATCAGGGCTATTGAACGATTCTTGCGAAAATCGGTTACGCGTTGGTAGTGGGGTTCGCGCTGCGAGTATAGAAAGCATTGGTGTGAGCACGAGGGAACGATCGCGAGATCCTGTTCGAACGTCGTCGGACAGCTTCGTGCATCCCCGCACAATAGGTACCGTGGGATGCGCTAGCGTTACGTAAAGCGGTGCAGCTAGTAGATACGGTCGGTCGTGGTACAGCACGGATTTTTGCGTAGAACGGCAACCTCGCGGGACGAAGGAAGAGGGACGATGGAAGACGACTCAATCAGACGGGCGTTACGCGAGCGGGGCTTATCCAGGAGTGGGGCGTCTTTCGAAGTGCTAGAGCGCCTTTTAAAATCTTTATTGTCCAAAGTGCAAAAGCTGAGTGGCACCCCTCGCGTAGTTGATACAAATTCATTTCGTACGGGAATTCTGGGTGACGATAGCTCAACGAATCCTTCTCCTGCGACGCGGTCAGCTGTGATAGAATGTATCGCGTACGCAGCTTCGATCCCGATAGCCGCACGGAGTGCACCAGTGCTTCGTGAGTCGCGCTCTAGAATGGTACCCCCTCCGCTACCTCCTCGCGTCCTTCCTACGAGGGATTTTGGGTAAACAATGCCGTTTACGAGTGGGGATCAAGAGATCCCTAATTTTCAATCCTCACCACGCACTCCCGGATCCCCACATCCGCGGGGCGGGGGGGGGGGGGGGGGGGGGGGGGTACCAGCGTTGGGACCGTATGAGTTGATGCGAAAATTAAATTAAAAATTTTGGGGAGCGCGGGGGGAGGACGCGGAGGAATTCCTCACACGATTACAGGAACCTCGGGCAGTCGTGTCCATTATCGGTGAGAAATTTTTTTCTGTTTGCCGTTTTTTCTGTCGGGTATCGCGTTAGTGTGGTTCCGTAGTAAGAGACTGTGCTTGAGGAATTTTGAGTCTTTTCGTGTAGCGTGGCGCGATCGGTGTGGCAATCCCGATTTTCAATTCACGTTACGGGAAGAAATTTTGCGTCGTACCCAGGGGGAAGATGAGTCCGTATCGGATTATTTAACTAGTGTGCGAGGCTTGTTAGATCGCGTGGTACCACCCTTTTCGGCAGACGAACAGCTAAGCTATGCCCATCGTAATATGTTGCCGCGGTTGCAGGTCGCGATACAGCGACACGAAGTACGCTCGTTCGGGGAATTGGACCGTGTCGCGATGCGCATCGAATGCAGCAATTTGGAGGAGCAATACTATCGTCCGCCGCCGCGATCGGAGCGATCCTTCTTCCCGAATCTCGCGTACTATGCACCCTCAGGGATGCTCGCCACCCGCGGAACGAATTATGCCGCCAAAAATAATCCGTAGCCGCGAGATTCTGTGGGCACAAATCTTCCTCCTGGGGAGCGCGGCGAGGGGATCCCAGGTAGAGATAGATCGCCATTTCGGCCATCGGTTAGGGGGGGGGGGGAGAGTTGTATCCTCTCGAGCACCGGGAAGGACGCTCGCAGAGAGGTTGGTTGCAACTCGTCACCATCTTCCGCCTAGGCCCCGGGGACCCGCTGCCCCGCTGTCAACCCTGGTCCATCGGGGGTTAGATGGCGCGACGCGAGGAAAGAGAACATTTGTTGGAATTGTCGGAAACCGGGTCATTTCTTTAGGAGGTGTACTGTCCCCCGCACTCGATTTTGCTTTAGATGCGGCCAACCGGATTTCACTACAAATATTCCCCATAATTCTTCGGGAAACGCTTCCGGGGATCGCCAGTAGGAGCTGCGGTGATTCCGTCTCCCTCGGAAAAAGCTCCACCTGCATTATTGACTGCTACGGTGGATATCGCGGAATATTCGGGCAGCCCGTTAAACATCGCGCGATCGCGAACCATTCTTATTGTTAAAATTTCTGTTAGGGGGCATATTTTACCGGCAATTATAGATAGTGGCTCCATGGATACGTATTTGGGACAGGATGGAAGTTTAGTAGCATCCCGGTTGGGATTACCCCGACAGGAAACCCCCCGCGCCCAAGTACTATCACGAACGGAGAGAAAATGTTATGTTCCGAGAAAATCGATTTACCAATAAAATTGGAAGATCGCGAGAGAGTAGTAGGGGGTTCAGTTTTGTCTGAGTTGCCTGCATCCCTGCTCCTGGGGTTGAACGCGGTAGAAGCTCTAGGGGTAGTCGTCGACCATGAGCGTCGGGATTGGAGTTTTAGTGGAGAGTGAGCTCACGAATTCGAGTTTGTAAAATGTGATACGGAAGAATACGGGAACCTTTTACTAGGAATTTTGGATCTTGAGCGAGAGGAGACCGAACGTTTGATAAAGTTTTTGAGGATAGAGCTGTCGAAGCTTAAGAGCGCATCGGAATTGATGCATCTCGCGGAACATAAAATTGACGTCGGCGATGCGAGGCCGATTAAGCAGCGTTATTATAACATGACACTCATTATGCGTGAGATTTTTGATGCCGAGGTCGACCGCATGTTGGAGGCTGACGTTATCGCGCTATCGCGTAGTGATTGGTCGACACCAATTACGATGATTAAGAAACCCAACAATACTTATCGGTTTTGTCTCGACTTCCGGAAAGTCAATGCGGTCTCCAAGAAAGATGCGTATCCGCTGCCGTATATGAGTCAGATCCTGGATAAATTGCGTGCGGCCAGATATATTTCTAGCCTGGATCTGAGCCAAGCTTACCATCAGATATCGTTGGAGGAAAGCTCGAAAGAGGTTACGACTTTCACGGTACCGCATCGGGTATTATTTCAGTTTAAAAGAATGCCATACGGCTTGCCAAGTGCATCCGCTACATTCCAGCGATTGCTAGACAAATTTATTGGACCGAAAATAGAGTGTTACATAGTTACACCTGCTAGTAGATTTTATTATATTTCGCTGCTACAATAGGCGAGATTGCGTTCGAACGCATCGAGGACGGCGAGCACTAGGTTATCGAACTCGAGCGAATTTAAGCAAAAACAAGCTACGTCACGCCTAAGGAATTCCCTTGCTGCCGTAAACAGCAGGTCAGCGACCATCTGGCCTCGCTTGGTGGCAGAGGAAGACGAGTGGCGCGACAACGGCAACCCGAAAAATTATAAAACCGTGTTACATTTTTAAATTGAAGCCGATAATGATGTAGAGGGGAATGAGGTAGAGGGCCAGGGTATAAAAGCCCTTGCAGAAGTGAGAAAGCTCTCTTAGCTCTTAGCTCTGAGCTCTTAGCTCTTAGTTCTTTGCTAAAAAGTCTACAGCTCTTGGCTTCTGTGATTTTACGTGCTTGGTACGTATATCCTACAATTTGGTCTTACGTGTTTCTGATTTTACGTGTTGAAATTTCATTTTTTTCATCGACATTTTCGAAGTAGCTAAGAAAAGCAAGTTACTGTGTTGTCGAAAGAATTATATTTCTTAAAAATATTAAGCTCAGTGAAAAACGAACACAGAGGAAGGAGAAGAAACAGGCGAGTGGTCTAATTAATAAGAAAAATAACAGGTGCTATCTCAGAAACAATTTATAGGAATACTGGATCGAGTAGTATTTAAGCAAGTAGAATTTGAGCGAGTAGTGTGTAAGCGAGTAGTTGCCAAGTGTATAGGAAGGAAGCAAAACAACCGGTAAATAGAGTGGATTATCAGCATAACAGAGACAATACAAATAGCAGGCCACGCAGCTAGGTGTATCGAGGAGCTACGTGTAAAGCGAAACACGGAAGAATCGTAGAATAATTGCAGGAATCAACGGATTGGAAATGCAATGTACTGGCAAACGGTGCCAATAAAGAGAACATCTATATTCACCCGATTGACTTGTTAAATAAACCCTACTTTTGTCTACCCAGAAGTCTAAATTATTTATCCCTGTGTTCGAGCCCGAATTCTTCCCTTCGGAAGACAAAAATTAATGTTAACGATAAAATTACTGTTACAGGAGCCTCACGTTTTCGCGAATTTGGACGACATCATCATCGTCACGGAAGCGTTTGAGGAACACTTGATTTGGTTGAAGAGTATTTTTGAGCGGATTACGGGAGCCGGTCTCCCGATTAATCCGGAAAAATGCGAATTCTGCTGTCCCGAGGTGAAATATCTCGGTTTTCTGGTGAATCGGCATGGGTTGCAAGTCTATTAAAGGGTTGAGACGTTTCTTAGGGATGGCGTCGTGGTATCGTCGGTTTATTCGGCATTTCGCGAAGTTTGCTGAACCGTTTACATTATTGACCCGGAAAAAGCACACGTGGAAGTGAGGGGACGACCAGAAGAGAGCCTTTGAGCATCTGAAGGACGCCTTGGTTGGTGCTCCGACGCTAGCGTGCCCTAACATTCAAGCAAAATTTACGCTGCAAACTGACGCGAGTGTAAGTGGCTTAGGCGCCGTGCTCATGCAACAGGTAGAAGGTGAAGAACACCTGATCGCGTATGCGAGTCGTACTCTTTCTTCCGCGGAGAAAAATTACACCACTACCGAACAAGAGTGCTTGACTATTCTTTGGGCAGTTCGGAAATTTCGTGCATATTTAGAGGGTTATTGTTTCACGGTGATCACGGACCACCACAGTCTTCGGTAGTTACAAACGTTGAGGGATCCGGTAGGACGTTTAGCTCGGTGGGCATTACAGCTAGCTCAGTATGATTTCGAGGTGCAGTATCGCAAGGGAGCGCTCAATCATGTTCCTGATGCGCTCTCGAGAATGTACGAGAACGCGCCGCCTAGCCCGACGAGCCAGGAAGAGGAACCCGGTTTTGATTTTTTGGTGGTAGCCACGGAAGACTCGGAGACAGTCGAATGTGAGCCGGTGACTAACGATCGGTGGTATGCCAAGAAATTACGAGACGTGGCCGACTACCCGAAACGGTTTTCGTCGTGGAAAATTGTCGAGAATCGGCTTCATCTAAATCGTCAAACCACATGGCGCGATTTACCGCAGGACCGTGATTTCGGATGGAAATTGGTGGTGCCGCGCGGCGATCGTTTAGTCGTTCTCCGAGAGAATCACGATAGCCCGCAGGCAGGCAACCTCAGATTGATAAAACATACCAGCGTCTATTCCTCTAGTACTTCTAGCCAGGGATGATGCGGGACGTGTTGCGCTACGTTCGGCATTGTGGGATGGGATTCTCGTGATCCAAGATTTTTTCACGAAGTGGGTACTGAGCGGAGAATATATCATACCACTACGCCGCCGGACGTAGGGTATGCCCGGCGTCGGATGGGAGGGGACCGCGAAATCGTTGCGTTGCCGCGGGAACGGTGGTCGAAACGAATGCGAAACTTAGAAAGCGTGCGCTAGCGAGTCACCCACGACCTTGAGGAAGCATATCAGCGTCAGGCGGCGCAATATAACAAGCATCGTCGGAAGAGAACGTTCTAGGTGGGGGATCTCGTGCTGGCCAGGCAGCGTATTTTGTTAAATGCTGCGCAGAATGTGACCGCGAACGTATTTGAGCAACCAGTCACAAAGTCGGACCGAGCGGGGCTGACCGCCGTGCACCTGCTCGTTCGGCCAAGAGTTTCCCCGAGGCTATCCAACAGGGCAAAAATACAGCGTACGAAACGACTAATATTCATATCGCGTTTCTTTTGTTTTCTTTTTTTCTGATATAATCCTCCCGAGCGGGCGACGACCCGAGCACAGAAGCATCGACAGAAAGGTCAGCTGCGGAAGCCTGAAGGACGCTATAGTAGCAGCGAGAGGAGCGATCTCGAGTCTCCGTCGTCGTCATGCTTGAAGACCGTAGCCCCGTCTATGACGACAACACTCTCATCGATAGAACTACGCGGAGACCATCCCCACAGTATTTCATGGGGACCGGAAGATGCAACGATCTCCGGCGGCCCTTGAATTTTCGCTGCGCTGCGAAGTCTCTGTTTTTCTATTATCGTTCGCTTCTGACTGCTGCTTCGTACGAGACATTGAAGCTTTCGCTAGAGCCATTGCTAGCTCAGATAATAACCCCAGTCGCAAGTACCGTTACCATACTTTCAATTTTATTGGTGGCTACGATTTGGTCATTTTATTCGGTGTGAGTCATTTTATTTTGATTAGGTTATTCGGCGTGATCGTAGGAGTTTGTGTGAACGTTGTCGCCAGTCCGAAATTTATTGTTAACTATTGTCCGAAAAAATAGAATTAAAGGGAATCCAGCAGGATCCATTTGTCGCTTCCCGACCGTGCTTCCTAGAGTGCCACCTTAGCTCTCGGTTAATTACCTTGTTCATTACTGCAATAAATAATTCATCTGAATTTTATTATTCTCATACTGCCGCGTTGAGATTTTATTGTTGTGCGAACCACCACTGACTAACCCATCCCCTCTATCAATTGTCAAGGCTGCAGCGAAGCCGAGCTGGCCCCGTGTATTCCGCGTGCGAATTAAATTTGTCCCGGAAAATAATTTATTTCTCGGGACTGGCGCCCAGCAGGCGAGAGCACGGGCTTTTGTGACCATCCGCGGGAGCTGGAGGCGAAGAAGGTGGAACAAGTGGTTACAATATATTGTATATATATCGTAACGGTAATTTTTTTTATCGTTAACATTAAATTTATTTTCCTAGGGGAAATTCGAGATCGATCACAGGTGTAATTAAATTTAGACTTCTGGGTAGGTGAGAATAGGGTTTATTGATGCAAACAATTAAAAACAGAATGTTAACGTTCGGTTTCCTGGTACCGATGACCAGAACAATTCATTTAACTTCGTTAACTACACGCTTATCTCCACAATTCTTTTCTGTATTACGTCGACATAAGTTCTCGATACATCCAGCTCGGTATTCTGTTATTGTTTTGTGCGTTGGTTGTGAGCTGTACGCTCGACGCACACATCCACAGTTAAACGCGTCGCACTCGCTCTTACACCCGATGTCTCGATCGTCCTATAGATCTCTTTATTTATGCCTTGCTTCACTTTTCTACTAGCCTCGTTCAATCGACTCGGTTGCCTATCCACTGGTTTAAATGCTGCGCGCTTTAATTCTAGTTTCTTAAACACTACCTGCATAATTCTATTAACTTAATTCTCTACACTTAATTCTATCCACTTAATTCTATTCACTTAAAAGCTATCTAAATCTTGACCAATGTGGGTTTACTCAATATGTCACTAAGAATTTCTATATTATTTCAATGACTCGCCTGCGCTTTCTTTTCTGTTGTTTTCGCTGTTCAACTCTCACTGATACGATTTTTTTTTATCTGGCAGATTAACGTATTCCACTCAAATACTAGTATGAATAAATTTTGATAACTCAAGAAAAATGCACAACTCTATTTTTTTAATCGTTTTCAACTTGGTAACCTGGGCCAGATGAGTAAGAGAGTTTTTTCCTCCGCGCAGGCTCTTTTATAGCCTTTCCCCTCGTCTGGTATCCCTCTACGTCATTATCGGCTTCAATTTTTAAATCTACCGAAATTTCATAATTTCTCGGCTTGCGTTACCGCGCTACCCGTCTTCCCCTCGCCACCGAGCAAGGCCAGCTGGTCGCTGACCTGCTGTTTACGGCAGCGAGGGAATTCCTGAGCTGTGACGTAGCTTGTTTTTCTTAAATTCCGGGTCCGGTGGCCTAGTGCCCGCAATGCTCGGTGCTTCCGAAATAATAAAGTAGGCTAGCGGTTGTAACTATGTTACAATTATATGTATGTATGTATGTACGAGGTCTATAAATAGGAAACCGGAATTTGCCCATAGATAGCCCTAGATGTCAATGTAGTTACCGTCAAACTGCGTCATTGGCGCCTTTTCCTTTTTGACATCTCTGACAAAGATTTTCAACTCACAACAATACAAGTTGCATACAACAGCATAGTTTGTAATAGCGTTGAACATGTCGAATTTTGTGCCTGGAACCTACGATTTGCGGACAGCATTGATTTTCTGTTACCAATTGAAGAAAACTGCTGCAGAATCGCATCGAATGCTTGTCGAAGCTTGCGGTGAGCATGCTCTTGGTAAATCACAGTGCTTTGAGTGGTTTAGAAAATTCAAAAGTGGCGATTTTGACGTGAGAAACGAAGAACGTGGAAGACCACTGAAAAAGTTTGAAGACAGCGAATTGCAAGCATTGTTGGATTAGGATGACGCTCAAACGCAACAACTCGCGGATCAATTAAATGTGACACAAGAAGCCGTCTCCATACGTTTGAAAGCCATGGGAAAGATCCAGACGATGAGAAAATGGGTTCCACATGAACTGAATGAAAGACAGCAGGAGAACCGAAAAACCACTTGCGAAATGCTGCTCGCCAGGTACAAAAGAAAGTCATTTCTCCATCGAATTGTGACTGGCGATGAAAAGTGGATATATTTTAAAAATCCTAAGCGTAAAAGATCATGGGTAACTCCAGGCGAACCAGCGACATCGACGGCAAGGCCAAATCGCTATGGACGGAAGACAATGCTCTGTGTTTGGTGGGATCAGAAGAGTTTGATTCATTATGAGCTGCTAAAACCTGGCAAAACCGTTAATACTGAACGCTACCGACAACAAATGATCGATTTGAATGAAGCTTTGCGTGAAAAACGACTAGAATATCGAAAAAGGCAACACAAAGTGATTTTGCTTCATGATAATGCACCATCACACACAGCAAAACTGGTCAAGGAAACGATTGAGGCGTTTAGTTGGGAAATACTTTCGCATGCGGCTTACTCACCAGACTTGGCTCCGTCCGATTACTACTTATTTGCATCGTTGGGACACGCACTTGCTGAGCAGCGCTTTACTTCTTACGAAAATGTACGAAAATGGCTCGATGACTGGTTTGCCTCAAAAGAGCAACAGTTTTTTTGGCGTGGCATCCACAAATTGTCAGACAGCTGGGAAAAATGTATAGCTGGCGATGGGCAATACTTCGAATAAAATATTTTTTATCATTTTCACACAATAAACGTATACAAAAATTCCGGTTTTATATTTATAGACCTGGTATGTATGTACTTGTTACTGTATATATATACACTGACTTTGTGTATGGGGAGCTCTCGGTAGGTAACCTCCTCGGTGACGTGCCCAACAAATTGATATCGGTGGCTCCGAACGCTTATATGAATTCGTTCGTCTTCGGGGGTCCGAAATTTTATGGTTATACGGTTACGACTACCGAGGATCCCAAAACGGTGGTGGATACTGTCTGCAAAGTGAAGGGGATAAGTTTGAATTATAAAAACTCAGAAACAATTCATTCTGACTCAATAAGTCAATTTATAAAATTATAAATTCGGTCGCTTGGTAATACATCGCTTAATTTTAAATTCACATCAGTCCAAAGAACGCTCCTCCACGACGTCATCACCCGTACAATGTACAAAACTTGTCGTGTCGTATGCCGTAAACGTCGCCACATTACACACGGATTATCACTACCATTTGGATATAAAGTTAGCGATGCTGATGATGATGGCTAGAAACACCTATGTAATATATACTTTGTAAATATGTATGAATATATAAATATCAGGAGTACAAATTGAAAATGCGGGATTTTTTTCTATTTTTGAACGTTTATTCTGAAAAAATGGTAACAAATGAATTATTCAAAGTATTGTCCATCGCTAGCCACAACTTTTTCCCATCTTTCTGGCAATTTACGGATACCGTCGCGAAAAAATTCGGCCGGCTTGGCTGCTATCCAGTCATCGACCCATTTTTGGGCTTCTTCGTAAGAATGGAAGCGCTGGTCAGCTAGGCCATGTGTCATCGATCGGAAAAGGTGGTAATCGGAAGGAGCAATATCTGGGCTATACGGCGGGTGGGGTAAGACTTCCCATTTCAGCGTTTGTAGGTATGTTTTGACCGGCGCTGCAACATGTGGCCGAGCGTTGTCATGTTGCAAAATTACTTTGTCGTGTCTTTGCTCGTATTGTGGCCGTTTTTCTTTGAGTGCGCGGCTCAAACGCATCAATTGAGTTCGGTATAGTGCTCCTGTGATGGTTTCGTTCGATTTCAATAGCTCATAATACACCACACCCAGCTGGTCCCACCAAATACAGAGCATGAGCTTGGCGCCGTGAATATTTGGTTTGGCCGTCGATGATGATGCATGGCCGGGGTAACCATATGATTTTTTGCGCTTCGGGTTATCGTAATGGATCCACTTTTCATCACCAGTGACAATGCGATGCAAAAAACCCTTCCGTTTTTGCCGTTCGAGCAGCAGTTCGCATGCAAAAAAACGGCGCTCGACGTCTCTCGGCTTCAGCTCATACGGCACCCAATGTCCTTGCTTTTGGATCATTCCGAGGGCTTTTATACGATGGGAAATGGCTTGTTGTGTCACTCCCAATGAATCTGCGAGCTCTTGTTGAGTTTGACACGAGTCTTCATTGAGTATTGCCTCCAATTCAGCATTCTCAAACTTTTTCACTTGGCCCGGCCGCTCTTTGTCCTCAACGTCAAAATCACCACTTCTAAACCGCACAAACCATCTCTCGCACGTTGAAACCGATGGAACATGACTCGGATAAGCCTCGGAGACCAATCGATGTGCTTCAGCAGCACTTTTCTTTAAATTAAAGAAGTAAATTAAAACTTCCCGCAAATGCTGTTTTGTTGGCACGAAACTCGACATATTGAGAGCTCAAAAAAACTATGAATTTGACACTGCGACAAATTGACACATACTGAAAATTAAAGCTATAAGACGTAGCTTTGACATGAACATAGTCACAGTACTGCCTGATGCGTATAGCGTTAGTAACGCCATCTGTTATCAAACCCGCATTTTCAATTTGTACCCCTGATACTTTTTATTTCCGAAATACCACAGCCTTCTACAGGTATTTGCACACCAGCCTGCTGAACAAGAGATCGCGTTTTTCACGTTGGTCGAGCGACGCCCCTTGAACCCCGTATACGAGTCCAAGCTATTTCCGAGTATTTGCTACGTTCGCGTTTGCCATATGTACGATCTTTGCAAGGGCTACAACGATCAAGTGCGGAAAGCACAAATTATCACCGTTTCGTATTATACAAATCACGGATCGACTCTTGACCATTGACATACGAAGTCCCTGACCAGCTGCTACATACGTAACGGTGAATCGCAGCGTGTCAGAGGCCGCGAGCACCGTCTAGCTCTGATTCACGTCACACACCAAATCCCATAGGGCTTCATCCATGAACCGTGAAATAGGCTTCAATGATATACCCGCTCCACCGTCTGCCATCTCGCCAGTGAAAAAAACTCACACCTATTAAATCTGTGTCTTCGCGATCCTTCATGAAATAATGGAGAATATCTCGGATGGAGTCGTGGATCCACGTGACCCGATTTATAGATGCGGGTGGCTGTACTAACGCGAGATCCATCTGTCGCGCTGAAACCCCGAAACGGCGTAAATATTTATATCGCTCCGCACCCACGAGAAAAAAAGATTTCCCTCCGGTAAAATATCGTCCGTATTTTCGATGATAACCTCGGTGTTTTGGATCGCTTTACCCGGGTTATTATTCTTACCATTTTCGACGCCTGCAACCAAGCGACTACCGCTATTATCCTCCGCATCAATTAAACCGCTACATTTTCGATGTACGAGACATATCTCGTGCGATGACGCTGATGATGATGACACGATCGATGCTGGCAGCGCTACCGATACTGGTAATGATGCTGTTGACGACTCGTCTTCATCCCACAATGACGATGACGACGAGCACGTTGACGATGATGATGTAAAAAATCCAGAGTTGAGGATTTTTTCATGCACACTCTTCAGGGGGTCGCCGCCATGCCTCGTACAGCCGTGCGGAAACAATGTCATCGTCCTCATCGCAGAAGTCGTAATCATCCCCAACCGTACCATCTGCGTGATAGTTAGGTATCACGCGGATGCGAATCACCACCTCATCTTCGTCCAGATCAAAACCTTGCTCGTGAGGCGTTGGTAACTCGGGGCTATCGGGGATGTTTCGGCCTCGTGCATGACAGCCGGCACGACAACTTGTTGCGGGACATCTATCAGAAAATTAATTTTATTAATTTACTGTCATAGAATAATCTAATACTAAATTAAAAAAAAAAAATATTTTGATTCACCATAATCTAAGTCATCCTCGGATTCTGTGGATGCCACGTCCATATTAAGTGGCCTCTACTGAACCATCACTGGTTGCTCTTCCTACTATATGTATATGCCCGTATATGCTTGGCTGTTCTGGGTCAGGTCTAACCGGGCTGCTGGGGACATCGTCGTTGTCGCTGTTGATGTCATCGTCTTCCTCCTCATAACATGTTCGGGCTCCAGGGCCTCCATTGGCGCCAATTCGTTGTTATTATTGTCGTTATCATCATCATTAGCCGAGATGACCGAAATATCGCCGTCACCGTCGTCTGATGCACCCGACATTAGCCCCGACAAGTAACGAGCGTATACGAGTACTGTAAGGAAAAATTGCATATGATTCTTAGAATATATAAAATAACCCTTGAAAACACAATTTTCCGTAGGAATCCTCTATATATAAACACTGAAGGGATTTTACATGCATGAGTATTTATCAATCTTAAAATGAACGAGTAAAAATAAAAATTTAGCATTTTTAAAGAAAAACGTTTTGTTTTTCACCCTTTTGTTTTTTATTTAAATTTTGTATTTTTATCTAAATTTTTTTATTTCGCTACAATATTTGGATTATTTCTTTCAAAAATTTAATAAAATATATTGCCGACGCTAGTCTACGAACCAAGTTTTACTTTGATTGGTTGACGGAAAGTGTATTAATTTTTGCGAGACAAAGTGAAAGTGGATTAAAAATTAATCCACTTTTCGTCAACCAATTAAAGTAAAACTTGGTCCATAGACTCATTGACGTTGACAATGTATTTTATTAAATCTTTGAAAACAATAATAACAATTTTTAATCATAAAAAAATATTTTTGCTAGATTTAAAAAATTTTAATAAAAACAAAAATTTTAAAAATACAAAAGAGCGAATAAAAAAAGACGATAACATTTTCATCTTCTAGTCGTTCAATCGTTTTAATATTGATAAATATTTAAATAATGAAAATATATTGTTTGCGATATTAAAAAAATTTTAATAAATAAAAAATACGAAATTCAAGTAAAAAACAAAAGAGCCGATAACAAAACTTTTTTTCTTTAAAGACAATAAATTTTATACGTAGGATTTGAACAGAAATTAAACATTTTCCAAATTTTACATAACATGGCGATTTTTGACGGCCATAATTAAGTCACTTAACGGCCTATGTAAAAGCCCTCTGTGGCGCGCAAGGTGCTCAACTACATGTTGCTGGATGAAGTTGGGTGATCGCTGCAAAGTACCACTCGTGTAAACCGCTGTAATTTTTTGAACACCACACGCAGCAGCACTTGTCTAAACTCCGCGAGGTGACGCTGGAACGTGAAATTCTCGATGATCACAAAGCAACGCTCGGTAAAGCGCCGCACCAATCGCGGTTCACGATGGATGAATACGCAGGCCGTTGCGCGGACTACAGCCAAAAGAACACATCTACGGGAATCCATTTTAGAAAATCGCGAAATAACGATACTACACTGGCAGGATGGGAGTTGTAGAACGTTTGAACGTTGAATAATACGAGAACTTCGGTTTCACGAAATTTTATACTTCAACCCGAATACCCCCACTACCCTCTATACATTTTGACTTCCCTAGAAACACCGAAATCGAAGAAAAATTTGAAGCATAGCACCTTGAGCCCCTGTACAGTATCAGAGTGTCTTCACAGGGTTGGGGGTACACACTGGCGTGCACTATTTCTTAAGAATAATTTGTTTCGTACTACCTCTTTCGAAATGCTGTAAACATGAACCCATGCACACCTACTGTTTTTCCTAAGAAAGCTGAATTCTCTAAACAGACATTCTTAGTTTACATTTGTATGTGCACTTTTAATATCTATTTACAATACGGTAAATTCGAAGCGTCTACTATTTTTATACTAGACTGCATTGACAAAATAGGCAGTCTTCATTGACATTTATATATATATCTGTAGCACGCGTATACAAGACAATAAACTCTAATTCTACGACAGCTTTTCCATCAGGGTGGTGTATTATCAAAATACACAACATTTACATATATAAATATACGCTTATGAAAGTGGACTAACTTTTTTACATAATTGTATTCAGTATACTTTCTTATAATAAATTCATTTTCAAAAATATATTACGAGAAATATTTCCTTCTCGCGACTCTTTTTACATATCCAAATAAATATATTCATATTTACTTACTCAAACTGGTATATCCGTCAAACGTCTATGTGTCATTGTCAACCACCCCTTAGTGCTACGATAGTGATAGTGATAGTTAGGTAAAAGCTGGTGCTTTTGGTGGAAACCTGAAAACCCTCGCGTGACGTAATAAATTATGTTAAAATCTACAGACGCTTGCTATTGAATTTGTATACGAGTATGGTCAACATAATGCGGTGCCTGTTTATATTTATTTACAGCCAACCGCGCTGACCCTTAAGTAATATATAGTCTGTCGCACAGGTAGACACACAATATGAAAATTCGGTATTTATTCTTATACGTATAACGTTCAAGGGTTTTCCATCCACAGTAGACTCATTAAAACCCAACATTTTTTCGACTATCACTGAAACGTAGCTACATCAGGCCAGAAGTTGCTATAATATTTCAAATTTTGCGCCATGAAATATCTATTTGTAATGAAATAGACAATTTTTTACAATACAATAATTTGTAGTATAGAGAAGCATAACTTCTCGATATGCTCTAATAAGGTTACGGTGGTGGGGTAAACGGGTTCTCCTACCATACCAGCACATGAGACGATTCACACTTGTCTATAAAAACATTTGTAAAGAGGATCGGGTCGCAGTCCGGCCCGTGAATATCTACGAAGTACAGTTATCATGGCTAGATTCCCGATCATTTATTCATTTTTCCGTGTCGCACTGTTGTATTTACTATATATCAACCATGGAACGTTTCGAAGCACCGTTGTTGCTTGCTACAACATACAATTTGAACTACTTGGAAACAAAGAGGATAACCGTGGGTCTCCAGGTAAGCGCAAACGGTGACATTACACCGGTCGTTAAGCTGCAGCATAATAACTCATCGGGCGGTATCGCCTTTGAATCTACAAAGTGAAGTAAACTATAAGATGCTTTGACCGAAATAGGATCATATTTCGGGAACTGTACGAATCATGGCTGGAAAGCTGATCAACGCATCCATAAAACACTCAACATCGATAACTGCGAGATTCACTTCGCGTCATCGTTTGCCTCAAAATCCATTGTTTTCGACCAAGGCAAAGACGAGGTAGTCGCTGAGGACGTCAACCTTAACGATGAAAATATGCAAGTAGAACCACCACCACAGAAGAAGAAGACGAAGAAAAACATTTATTCACCGACTGTAGTGATGCAAAAGAAATCTTTTGACGGACTATGTATCGTAACACCGTGTGTCGAGGAGCGCTTCAGGCAGCCCCAGGGCTATGCCGTTTATGTGAAAAACTGTATCGATGTTCTATGTGCTGTATTACTTATACCAGGTGTATGCATAAGTTTTTTCCGGTTTAACTAAGAGATGGCGCCAGCGAAAAGTACGCAGCGTATTAATTTGACACATACGTCAGTTTGTTCGTCTGACATTAACCTACAAACACACACAAGTTGAGTCCGCCAAAAACTAGCGTCCTTGTTTTATCATTCAGTGATCATGTCGAGTTTTGTGCCTGAAAAAGAACATTTGCGGCACGCATTGCTTTTCTTATTTAATCAAAAGAAAAAAGCTGCTGAAAGTCAACGTTTGCTGGTAGAAACATATAGTGAACATGCTCCATCGATTAGAACATGTGAGACATGGTTTCGACAATTTAAAAGTGGTGATTTCAATGTGAAAGACAGTGAGCGCTCTGGTAGACCACAAAAATGCGAAGACGAGCAATTGCAGGAGTTATTGGATGATGACCGAACTCAAACTCAACGGCAATTAGCAGAAGCATTACATGTGTCACAAGAAACAATCAGCAGACGTTTACGAGTAATGGGGAAGATCAATAAACTCGGTAAATAGGTCCCACACGATTTGAATGAACGTCAAATAGAAAATCGCAAAGTCACTTGTGAAGTGCTGCTTCAACGCCACAAAAGAAAATCATTTTTGCATCGAATTGTGACGGGTGACGAAAAATGGATTTATTTTGAAAACCCGAAGCGGAAAAAATCGTGGCTTTCACCTGGCGAAGCCGGTCCTTCAACACCAAGGCCAAATCGCTTCGGCAAGAAGACCATGCTCTGTGTCTGGTGGGACCAGAGCGGTATTGTGTATTATGAACTCTTGAAGCCCGGCGAAACCGTTAATACACAACGCTATCGCCAACAAATTATTAATTTAAACCACGCATTAATCGAAAGACGACCGGAATGGGCCAGAAGACATGGCAAAGTGATTTTGTTACACGACAATGCGCCGTCTCACACAGCAAAAGCAGTGAAAGACACCTTGAAATCGCTTGGATGGGACATCCTTCCGCACCCGCCGTATTCGCCAGACCTGGCGCCATCTGACTATCACCTCTTCGCATCAATGGGGCACGCGCTCCCAGAGCAGCACTTCAGCAATTTCGAGGAAGTTGGAAAATGGCTCGACGAATGGTTTGCCGCAAAAGACAAGCAGTTTTTCTGGCATGGTATTCATAAGTTACCTGAAAGATGGGCAAAATGTGAAGAAGCCGATGGCCAATATTTTGAATAAAACAAAAATTAATTTCCCTTGAAAATTACGTGTTTTTTTTTTACCAAAAAACCGGAAAAAACTTATGCATACACCTGGTACATATTCCCGCTAAAGAGCTAGCCGAGAATGTGGACCAAGTGCGAATTAAAATCCTTTTAACACAGAATAGCTCTAATCTGTGTGAGGCTGTACGCCATCGAGTCAATCACTTATTCCTTTAACATTTCGATATATTGTTCCTGGAGTTAAAGGTATTTTGTTTTCCGTTCATAACACAGGAAGTGAAAAAATTAATCACAGACATTTTTCTGGTAGCTTCAAAACCGTTCGAAGAATGACCGGAGAACGATTGTAGGAAGTCACTCAATAAGTAATTTTTCATAATTCACACGATAACACATGATTATAAAGATAATCATTAATTTTACTAGTTGTAGATGCTGAGATAATTATTGCGTTACTTTTTTAAATACCCGCTGTCGTATCTCGTCGATAACCCCATGTCTCGTTTCAGTATAAATTGAAATTATTAATATTTGTATGTATAATACTCTCTATAGAAAACATGTACTTAAACGTACTTTTTACTCAGCATCATTATTGATAGTTGCTTTGAAAGATTTGAGAAATTTATTTTCAAATGGACGTCAAATTGTGAAAAACAAAAAAAATCACAATCTTCCGATACACATATGCTTTAAAAGCTAAATTGTGCGCATGTGCCGCGGCGACACAAGCTCGCTCATAAGTTCATGAGCAGGGCAGCGTGTATCTATATAAGCTGAATCGCGCCCGCGCACACGTCTAATAAGCTAATAACAACGTGTGGGTACGCGCCGCCGCAGCCGCTGCCGCCGCCGCCGCCCGGGTGGGTAATACTTATTGTGTACTTGGTATATGCGGTTTTGCATCTCGTTGCTCTACGATATTCATCATCATCATTACCATCATTATCAATAGTATCGTGGATTTATCACGCTTCAGAAGTAAGAACAATGGATGTACGTGGACGTCATTGGTTTGTGGCCCCACCGGATGTGGGAAAACAGTTTTCGTGAGAGGATTCTAAAGTTTCTCAATTCAATCAGCAACGTTGAATTTGACCGAAATGTATTTTATTGTAGAGATAGTCTCGATTCTGATATCGCTGCTCTGAATAATACATGTGAACAACAACCATCGTCATCGTTAATTACTAAGCCCAACAGTAGTATAAAATCCCAAAAATTGAATTTAACGAGCGTCTACAGCAACAGGAGGATCATTGATGATTTAATACGCAAATCCTCAATAATAAAATTGTCGACCTTTTCACAAAGGGTAGCCATCATAAAAATATTAGCGTGATTTGTATCACACAAAATATTTTCCATCAGGGGCATGGACAACGTGATATATCATTAAACGCCAATTATATGGTGATATTTAAACACCCACGTGATCGAGCACAAATTACATATCTAGCGAGACAAGTATACCCCGAGAATCCTCGATTTCTAACTGACAAGTCATATCAGGATGCTACCGCACAGCCACACGGTTTATACTCTTGGATCTTAAACAATCGACACCCGATTATGGTCGATGTCGTACAATGATATTTTCCGATGATGCACGAATGTTGGTCTATATGCCGAAAAACACTCGTCATCGTATTTAATTAGAAGCTTTAGTAGATACCACATCAGTCAGTAATGGATATGAGTCGTGTTCGCATCACACAAAGACTTAGCTGTCAACGAATCCATCTACTGTGAAACTGTAATAAGGAGGGATAGCAACACCGTGAAGAAAAAGAAGAAGAAAAATACACATTGCATTCCATTCGATGAACGTTGTATAGCCCTACTTAACGCTATTTGTCATTCAAATAAAAAACGGCGAAAAGCAATATTGCGTAATGCTGATAAACCTCTAGACAATTGCATCTGCGAATGTGCGTTAAACATTTTACAACGAGTTGTTTGTTTCAAGTCAAGTGTTAAAAAATGTTTAAGCAAATATAAAAATATACTTCGACAGCTTGTCTCAGAATGTGTGACAAAACAGAGTGATGGTGCCTGTAGTACAGTCGCTCGTATGCAGTGGAAATATAATTGGAGAGCGAAGAAACGCTTTATAATTCAACAAGGGGGTGCTGCTTTTTTACCACTTTTACTGACTCCGATCATCATCTTTATTTAGTAAATTGTTCCGTGGTAGTGACAGTTGAGAAAACAACACTGTATCAAGTATAAAATTAATAATCATCCTCGTAATAGAGCATGCAAAAAAAATGTTTTTATTGCCAATGTCCGAGGTAAACGAAAGAATTACTGACGCCGACGGTAGTTACGACGAAATACCTATGGTCGGTTCTGGGAATAATCATGCACCATCAGCTAACGATAAAACAGTGCAGGCCCAGGGTGATCCTGTTTCAAGACTAGTAAGACTAGACACTGAGCTATACAACATTCAACAATCAAACAAGTATGGTAAAGAAGACGCTAGTAAATGGAAAGAATATTTACAAGTTTTGCAGCGTTATCTATATCTCGTCGGTTCGAAAAATGAATCGTTTTCACCACCGCTTCCCTCACTGCCTAAAACATCGTCTGATGTAGATAATGCAGAAGCCACGAGCGATGCTGACATCGTAATAGCGTTCCAAATATGTATGAACGCCAAGCGAGTGCGCTGTTAAAGCTTCTACGAAAACCCACGAGTAATGCATAACAAAGCATAAGATGGGACGAAAAAGATTGTGTGACAATAGATAGTATGCTCGTTCCAAATTCTAATAATGTTGTTGGATAATCAGCTGGCGCACGGCGATCGATATTCGTCGTGCGCCTACCTGTTGCTGTGCCTGAGCACACGACTCTCGGTTGAGCCGAGGATAGCCGAAGCAGGGCTTCGCGGAGCCGAGGCTGTGCCTCGTTGGCACGCCGCGTCGAGCGAGAGGATGTCTCTCTCGCTTGACTTCGGTTTCGCTCACCGGCTATCTCGCTCAACTGACTTCAGCACCCAACGACGCTTTCATACTCGCAGCCATGTTGAAAATTGAGACACTTTTGCAACGGCATCGAGCAACAGCACACACAGCGCACTTTTGGACCTTTTCTCGTTGGCTTCTTTCACTGGATCAACTCATCACTAGTACTCAACAGGACTCAAAATCAGGTACGAGGGCATTGTTATAATTTACCATAAATTCAAAGGCAATGAGGATTTGGATTCTCATCGGTACATCAACTTTTTTGGTCTCACTTTTTAGCGGCATCGCAGCACATGTCACGCCACATTTCCTCTCAGCTTAATTTGCCGGTATAATTAATATAATTATGCAGGTGCAATATATTCGCTGTACTTTTCCCCAGGACATCTGCTGGAAGAGTACAGCGACTATACACTGCTCATTTTGTGCATCCTCATTGATCACTATACGTAATGAAGAGGATCATTCAAGTGTGAACCCCTCGACAAGATGTATAAATAAAGGGTAAGTTTTCTATCGCTTCGCTACATAGTGAAAACATATATATTTTATAGATTTCTATACCGATTTTTTAAATTTTCAGATTTCAATGAAATGCTGGGATGAACATCTCAAAAATTGGCGAGACCCTCGCCGCCCGATTCTGGAGATGCCTCTACCACCATTCGAGGAGACAAGGAACAAATTAAAAGTGAGTATTTACTATTGAATTTTCAATTAAAAAATATTACTATTAAATTTTTATTATTCTCTACTACTTATTTTGCAGATACCATTTGAAATAGAATATCCGGACGGTAAATAAAGGACGCATCCATGGAAGGTGCTGACAACCAAACCAGAGATCACCTTGTTGATGGAGATGCTATTCATGTTGCCGCCACCACCTCCGCCGATGCCATCTCCTGAGCCAGCATCGATGCAGCAGGCTGCAGTACATAAGCCGAGGATGATATTTAATTCAATAATCGCGTTGGACTTGCTGCGAGTGCTGATGCAGTCGCCACCACCACCACCGGCGTTTCCTGCACCAACCACGATGCCCCCGCTGGAGATCGCGCTCGAGATCATGCAGCAACCACCGCCACCTCCCGAGCTGGACCCGTTGGAGATGCAGATGTCGCTGACGTCGTCTCCTGAACCAACCTCGATAACCGAGCTGGAAGTGATTGAGCAGCAGCAATCATTATCGCCGAAGCCGCACCTGCATCGTTCATCAGCGCCCTCGCTGGGACTGGCGCTGCTGCAAGACGACCTATATCTTACCAGCGAGGATGAAGATGGTGCTTTGCTACAGCATTCCACTACGGTGACGAAGCCAGCGGTGATGAATCCAGCGGCGACTGAAGGAAGAAATGTTTACGTCCCTCCTCGCCGTCAAGTGTCGGCAGTAAATATTCAAGTGAAAGAGGCAACAGTTCGCAAGCGCACAAGGCCTGTGCTTTGTTACCCAAGGATTCGTCGCCCTCTGCAATCGCTGAACCATCAACCGACGTTGTCATCGCCGCTGCTGCCAGCTACAGTTATCGAAGCATCGTCGAGACAACGTCGAGCCAGTGTCGAGATGATCCCCCTACCACCGCTACCACAACCAGACTGCAAGAGGACTGCAGCGAACAAAGGGTCTGATGAGAACGTCCCTCCGCATCATCGCACGACGGTGGTTATAGAACCGCGGCCAATTGACCCGTTGGCGCGAAAACGTGCTCGGACTTACGCACCAAAGGACCGATTTAGCACTATGCGAAAAAAGTTTATAAATCAAACAAGAAGATTTTAATTTTTATGTAAATATAATATTAGTTTCAAATTTTTTATTAATAAAGTTAATTTAACATTAATATTTCGTAATCTAGTTTTTAATATTTTAGCGTAATAAAAAAAAAGAGTTCAATTTTAATCCTCGGCTTTTCTCATTTCCGCATGCATTATTAGATATTAATTTTAAAATAATATAGACCATTTGAAATTTAAAGATTTTTTTTTTAATTGCGAGCCAGAGAACCTAGAGCCAGAGAGCCTAGTGCTTCACACGTCTGATCTTTACAACACTCTCAGCTAAGTCGACCGTCAACTGCCCTCTCTCCATTGCTGCCTAGAGAAGGGATGTGCTGATGTTTTGGGTCCGTGGCGTTCCACACGGGATTATTTCAAACGTCTTTACTGAGATGTGAAGGAGGATATATTGAGAGAACATCTGCACCAACAGAGATGCTTGACAATCCACAGGCGGTTATTGCGAGCACGTCTATACCGACAGTATATTTTGTGATCTAACCGATAACTGCAGAGAATTTATCATGACTCGATACTAAATATCAGCTTCATCGAAACCACTGCTGATAATCGAACTTATAGAGTAGAGCAGTTATCCTGAGAACAGTGAGTGTAGCTAATTCACAATGATTTTTCGTCATAGTTGTTTAATTTCAGCTCGATTTCTAGTTCGGAAGAGAAGGAAAGTGGAGGAGGAGCAGTAATTCAACAACAATTTTTTAATTTATAAAAATAACGTAGAATTCGTAGAAGAGCTCATGAGTAAGTATTTACAATGAGAAATCACACTCATCGTAGTAGCCTTGCAGAGTAGTTGTATCATTTATGATGCAGTTGACAGTTGGGTTTGCGATGATTCCACTAGATGACGCAACCGATGCCATCTGTTTGCGTAAGTCAAGAAGCCACGTTTTCATCATACGCACGTTGTGAGCTGCGCAGTGGGGAGTCCAATTCATGATTGGATGATTCGTACATGTGATGTCAGTATTAGTTGGTAATGCTGCCAACGCGGGACGTCCCAGGTCTTCGATATTGCAAACGTTTGGAAGAATTCTATCCAGCCAACGTTTCTTCTCTAAGCACTTGATATAAATCTTGCTCGCATCGCGTAGAAGGCTGATAAGAGTCTCGCTGATTTCATCATATGGTATATCACCGTTGACCCAGGGAATGCCATGGTAATTTGCTTCCAGCCACCGATTTTCGCTCTTGTATTTGGCCGGCAGGAAACTCCATTTGTGTGGTGGTTCAAACAGATAGACTGATGATAAGGCGTCATCTTCGAGAGGAATGACACCCATCTCTTTGAATACGAATTCGTTGAAAGGTCGCTTGAAGTCTTGGACGTCTACTATGTACTCCATGATGAATAAACTGATGCCAACAGTCACGCTTCCAGCTCTTTCATACCCGTTTGTCGCCTCTACTGTGAGCTATTATACAGTCACAAACGATGGATACATTCGTACATAGAATGTTTGATAAAACAATTCATACATAGAATGTTTGATAAAACAAGGTTCAGGCTTGCAGAGGACTGATGAAAAAGGAATCTTGGATCGAGTAAGATGGTCGAACCTACTATCAGCTTTGAATGAGCGCATCAAGACTGGAGTTATCACCAACTTAAAGCACGTCGATGTCAATTTATTCTTGGAAGATTGTTTGATACTTTTCCATGAAGAAATAAAAAGTATCTTGAAGATCGAGAAGACGGCAGTCAAGGTATATGCAGTACTAGCAGCAAAATTTAGGGTAATGAAGAATGATGAAGAAATTGTTGAAGTAAAACACTTCAACACGAAGGCTGAAGCGATTTATCCAGCAACTTCAATCAAAGATTGGTTTACTGTCAACATCCGAGCACCGATTCAGAGGGAAATTGAAGAATTTGAGCTACAAGATTCTGGATGGACGCTGTATTCTATCATGAATCTCACAGTAAACATCAACAAGTTGAATCCAATGCGAGGTAGCTCCTGTATGGATCTCCCAATCGAGATTCAAAATAAGTATGCATGCGTCAATGTGAAAAATACTGACAACATGTGCTTCAAGTGGGCTGTACTATCGGCATTACATCCGGCAGTACATAATCCTAATCGAGTTTCTACATACGAGAGATATACGCATGAGCTCAACTTCACTGGTATCGACTTTCCAGTGATGCCGCATCATTTCAACAAATTTGAGAAGAATGATGGCATATCAATCAACATTCTGAAGAAACGAATGAGAAAGTTCATGACCACTCCTCTGCATGTAACGTCTACGAAAAAAACTGCACGTTAACCTTCTTCTCATGCAAGATCACTACGTGGATGAGGACGAAGAGCAAGAAAAAGAAGATGCTGACAGAGTATACCAACTACCGAGATTCCATTACGTGTGGACCAAACACTTGTCTCGTTTAGTCTCGATACAGCTATCGAAACGTATTCACAAGCATCATATGTGCGACCGCTGTCTGCACTACTTTCGTAACGAAGACCAGCTTACCGCACATGAAGAGGATTGCAGGAAGATAAACAAATGCAACGTTATGATGCCGTCAGTAAAGAAAAAAATTCTTCGCTTTAAAAATCATAGCAATGAAGAGGGAGTACCTTTTATTGTCTACGCGGACTTTGGATACTTACTCAAACCGATCCGAGATGAAAACGCGTACCAAAAGCACGAGGCGTTCAGCGTTGGGTATTACCTAAACTGCAGTTACGATACCTTGAAATCGAGCTACTGCAGCTACAGAGGTGTGAAGCCTGCGGGATGGATCGTGAGGGAGCTGCAACAATTGGCCACAGACCTCGAAGAGGTGTACATGAATCCTAACCCTATGTCGAAGCTATCATTCGAGCAGAGAACACAGTTTCATATGGCAACTACGTGTCATATTTGTAACAGGAATTTATCCACCAACGATCGAGTCCATGATCACTGCCATTTGACTGGACAGTATGTATTTTGATAACCCTTTTTTTTATTCAAATAATAATAAAGATTGAAAATATAATACATACTTATGTACACCTAGATACAGAGGACCGGTACACAACGAGTGCAACTTACTTTATCAAGACTCACGAGTGATACCCGTGGTCTTCCACAACCTCACGGGATATGATTCACATTTTGTTGTACGTGAAATCGCAACATGCTTCGATGGTCGTGTGGATATACTGTCACAAACGAAGGAACGTTACATCACCTTTCACAAGCACATTGATGGAAGCTATGTGAGTTTTCGATTCATCGACTCGTACCGCTTTATGGCTTCATCTTTAGAAAAACTAGCTTCATACCTTACGGAATTGAAGATTGTTAGGCGCGAATTTCCACAACTTCCTGATGATAAGGTTGAGCTGCTATCGAGGAAAGGCGTATTCCAATATGAATACGTTGACATTGTACAGAAACTGGATGAGCTTAATCTTCCGACTAAAGAAGATTTCCATAGTACGTTGAATGACGGCGACATCACAGATGACGATTACGAGCACGCAAAGAGAGTGTGGCAAGAGTTCAACATTCATGACTTGGGTGAATATTCAGATCTCTATCTCAAAACTGATGTTCTCCTCTTAGCCGATGTCTTTGAGAATTTTCGTGACAATTGCATTAGAGCGTATGGTCTGGACCCTACGCACTACTACACAACACCAGGATTCACGTGGGACGCTATGCGTAAGTTCACACAGATTGAGTTCGAGCTTTTCACGGACTTGGAGATGCATCTGTTCGTTGAGCGAGGAGTGAGCGGCGACGTGAGTCAGTGCTGCAACCGTTATGCCAAAGCGAACAACAAGTATATGAACAATTATGAGCCTCAAGAGTCCACCAAGTATCTCATTTACTTTGACGTCAACAATTTTTACGGTTGGGCCATGATGGAATCGCTCCCATATGAAGACTTCACGTGGGTGGAAAATCCAGAAAATATTGATTTTCAAACGATCGAGGACGATGCATCAGAAGGACACATCCTGGAAGTCGATCTGGATTATCCCGTAAGCCTTCATGATACCCACCGAGACTTAAAACTATGTCCTGAACACAAAAGTGCACCAGGTTCAACGCGTATCAAACTGATGACAACATTAGACTTCAAGAGCAACTACGTTATCCACTATCGGAATCTACAGCAGGCGCTCAAGTATGGTCTACAGCTCAAACGTATTCATCGAGTGTTGAAGTTCAAACAGAGGCCGTGGTTAAAATCCTACATTGACTTAAATTGCGATATGTGGAAACAAGCAACGAATGATTTCGAGAAAAATCTCTTCAAGCTCATGAACAACGCAGTGTTTGGCAAGACGATGGAAAATGTTCATAAACATGTAGATGTAAAACTCGTCACACGCTGGGATAGACGCTATGGTGCTGAGGCCCTTATTGGGAGACCAACATTCCACAGCCAATGAATCTTTGAAGAGAACCTCAACAAACCAATCTACATAGGCCTCTGTGTGCTGGACTTGTCGAAAGTGTTGGTCTACGACTTCCACTATGATTACATGAAAACGCTATTTGCCGATGATCACTGCAAGCTCTTGTATACCGACACCGACAGTCTACTCTATGAGATTCAATGCCCTGACATATATGATGTCATGAGATGGGATATCCGGAAATTCGATACCTCTGATTATCCAGCTGAGAATCAATTTGCACTACCTCAAACAAATAAAAAATCGTTGGATTGATGAAGGATGAGTGCAGTAGACAGATTACCACAGAATTCGCTGGTCTAGGCAGCAAAATGTATAGCGTTCGAGTAAATGGCGATGATCATATGAAGAAGGTAAAAGGTGTGAAAACAGGCCTAGTGGAAGCAACCATAACCTTCAATGATTTCCATCAATGCCTTTTCGAGGGAACAACACAGTGTCGAAAGCAACGAGTTATAAGGTCACGCATGCACATTGTCTATACAGAGAAACAAGTAAAGCTCGCGTTCAGTCCACATGATGACAGACGATATTTACTTGCTGATACCATGGATACGCTGCCTTGGGGACACTACAGGATACCGCAAGACATGTTGAAACCGGCTTCGATCATGTCGTAACCAGCCTACTCCCTACTCTTGCATACACACCCCACTCTCACATATATATCCCTACTCTTACATACACACTCTAGTCATCCAATCAACGACTTCAATTTCCTTCGCCGCGACTGCCTGCTGCGGAAGCCCAATCAGAGACTTGGATGCAACCCCGTTGATCAATCAGCGACTCGAATCTCCTTCTCCATGGTAGATCAGTGGTGGGTGATACCACTATATGAAGAGTGTGACTGCAGCTAGTTCCATCAGACCTTCACCGTCAACTGTTCACAGTATCTACTCGTTGATCCATTGATACCTTGGGTATACTAAAGGATATTAAAGGATACTGAAGGATACTAAAGGATACTTCAGAACCTGAACCAGACTTCTATTGGAAGCAGTTCACAATCAACTCTATCAGACGGAACTCGCATCAAACACATTGGAACCTGTTGCTCATCAGTCTCGCATATTCATCATCGTCTTCTGCAATCAACTCCGTCAGACGAAACGTACATCAAACGTATAGCAGGTTGAAGAAATCTACGCTAATAGTATTGGAACCTGTTGCTCACCACTGTTACGTCAAATCCGCGCGGTGTTTTTACAAAAACCGACAAATTTAAGACGTGTGAGGCGTTTCGGCGTGAGTTTTCCGTACTCTGGTCAAGGAGAATGAATTCTCCCTTTACCACACCTGACGAGAAACACCGAAGACGCAAGCCCCCTTTTGAGTCTAACCTTTCGGAAAATTACTCGGGACAGGGCTGAGAATGCTCGTTGATTATTCGCGTTAACCCGTCACTCGTCTCGATAAACTAAATTGATAAATTACCCCGCGGAGGAAGGGATTTTAGGTGGGAAGGGAAGTGGTAGGTTACTTTCACTTGGGGAAAAATTTACGGAAATATCAGATAAAATAAATTAGAAAAATTGGGTTGGTACTTACGTTTGGTTTTTCCTGGTGAAGTTGTTTCGCCGGTAACCGATGCGTGGAAGGGAAAATTAATGGCAATCGTTTGCAAAAAAATCGTTTCACTCGATGAATCGTGAAGCTGTTAGAGTTTATTCAAATAACCGAATAATTGATACACGTACGTTCGCTATTACCGTGCGCGAGCGATCGTTATTTCCCGACACAATATACTTAACGCGATACTTGTGGTTCGATAAAACAGTAAAACGAAAGAAACAGTGTGGACATGTACAAAAACGGCGGAAAACAATTAAATTCAATTTCTTCTAAACTTTACATAAATTCCGTATGATTAAAACTGAGAAAAAGTACATTCGAACTGAACTTAGACTGTTCGACCGTTTTTATTGTCAGTACTCACTCTGGACTTTGGCTTGACTCTACAAGGTGGGGTTCCTCCGCGGTAATTATCGCCAACGGGCTGTCTACTGACTGCTCGGCGACTGACTGTACTATGAACTATCAACTATTAACTGTTAACTACAACTGCCTTTTTTCGGGCTTTTTCCCGTCCTTATATAGGTCTTGGAGGGCTTAATTTTTTATGCGGGGATTATAATAGAACTCGGACTTTGGACTTTATCGATGATTTATTTTTTCTCCTTCTAGCTGTGACGTCATCGTCGTTCGATTCTTTTCTTGAGTTGCATGCGAGGCGATACCACATGTCGCGAAGTGGTTGAAGGATTATTCCTTGCTTCGGTGGCACGCGTAGAGATAGAGAGAGAGAGAGAGAAAGCGAAAGAGAGAGAGAGAGAGAAAAGCGTCTTGGTCAGGCAGCGAGGTGTCGAGGGTTTCGGGCCACGCTGCGCTGTAGATCCGAGTCGCTTCCGTTGTCCCTTTTATGACTAATACCGAATATAATTCTTCGATAATGTTAAACTTATTTTTATTCTTAATAGTGTGTAACGTAAATGGGCATATATAACTACTATAGTAACAAACTGTCTATGGTTTTCATATCCTCTCATGATCCTAATTGTTTAGTTAAAACAATATATTGGCTTTTTAATTTTCTATAATGTTAAATTTTCATATTTGCAATTATTTCTTGTATCCTTTTAAGTAAGCACTTCTCTTCTGAGTTCCTATCATAATTTTAGCTCAAAATTGTTCATCAGTCCAAATGATTCTATATCAAAAGGCTGCTTATATTCACACTGGGTCACAAAGTATGTGTTCTATAAATATGTATTGTTGCGAGGGAATACTCCTCGTCTTATGGTGTTAACACAGAGAGAGACGGGAAAGACGGCATCGTCTCGGGTGCGACCTGAGAGCGTTGAGCGGCATGCTCCTACGCCAACAACCGCTACCGTAGCTTCGAGTCATCTTTACCATCTATCCAATGACTAATATGAATCGTCTTTTCTTATTCTATCCTATTTTAACTTTGATTATCTGTATGATATTATTGTTTAGCTCTTATATCGAACTTCCGTTTAAATGGTTTGTTCCTTTTAAATTATTGATTTACTTATTAAATATATATATATCATAGTTTAAGTATTTACTCCATAAGAAGTCCAAATCTTTGCTACGATTGTGTTTAAATTTATATTTAAACGTTCAGAGATTCTGAAGAAATGCCTTTTGGGCTTTTGGTGTTCTGTAGTCAAAAACAAATTCCAATTTTCTATCAATAAGACATAGGTCTTCGTGTAATATTCCTGTTCATTGCATCATTCGTCGTAGCATCTAGGGACTTTCAAAGCAACGAAAACGTTGCCACGGCAGTTAGTCTATCTTCGTGTAATATTTTTGTTTATTGCATCATTCGTCTTAGCATCTAGGGACTTCTAAAGCAACGAAAAGGTTGCCACGGCAGTTGGTCTATCTTCGTGAGCCAGATACGGTATATGACGGGGGAAGAAAGCGACCACCCGACAGTCACCAATAGAACACGAGGACATGAATCAATTAAAGATTTCGATGACACGCGCCGCCAATGATATCTACCGACCGTAGAGGGAAAACTCTTGATACGAGATTCGGGTCCCTCTACGCTGGCCGTTTAGAGTGGGGCAGTGGCCTACCAACTCTTGGTTTTTCGTTGTCAGGTACAGTGGTGAACCTGGCCGTCCATTCCTGGCGCGCACCATGTGTTCCCACTGCCCTCCCTCGGCGTACCTGCAGGCCTCACCCCTCCCGCCGTCATTATACCTGTATAATCTCTGGTAGCTATAGGACTCGACAACGATACAGGTTTATGATCTTCTTTAAAAGAAAAATAGATATTGGAGCATGGTTACGTCAGGACGTAACACCTCCCCCCTTAAAACGATTATTAGGAGAAACCTAATAATCGAAATAACGAACGTGCAATTACTTCTTTTTGTTTTTGCAATTAGTAAATATTATTATGTTTTTCAATGTACTAAATTGGAATCTATCATTGGTGACAGCTTTCGTTGTCTCTCTTTTAAATTAACTTGTAGCAAAGACCTGGTAGACATATATATACGCATTTATTTTATCTTTTTTTTTTTCTAATATTAATATGCGTAACTTGCCCTGAATACAATTACTGATTAATTACACACTCGTAGGGATCTATTTCCCGGGTTAATTTGCTTTTATATTAAATTAATGGATTATTTCCATTATTAGACTACTTGGTTCTGTTTCAGATTTCTTATTTGCTTAATTATTTCTTAATAAGATACTGTCGTGTTATACGTCTTTTCCTAAATTTACCTACTTCCTCTAGTGATAGTGCGATTACATTTTTTTTTCTTTTTTAAATTACTTGATATAATAGTGTTCTTTCTCAGGCACTTGATGTGGTTAATTAAATTCTAATGGTGCCGATGTATTGCTAAATATATATATATATATATAATTTTTTTATCATACGCTTTTGATGCATCGTTGTTAGCGAAGACGCTCTTGAAGTTCTTGAGGTTCCCGAAGTTTTTGAAATTCTCGAAGTTATCGAATGTCGGAAGATATTGAAGTTCTTCGTATTCTCAAAGTTCTTAAAATTTTTTTTTTTTTTGAATTTCCGATGTCCTCGAACTTTTTGAAGATCTTGGAGATCATGGGATTCTCAATGTTTTAAGCACGTATGATGATCTTGAGGATGAACAGTATGGATCTTGCCAATCTGGTGTTGAAGGGTGTCGTCTTTTCACGTAGATGGTTAACGGAGGAGGATTCTTTGCCCGTCCAAGATGACAGTGGCCACATCCTTCCACTCAGGGGGCACGTAGACAACTTGTTGTAATAACTAGTACTAAGTGGTGCATATTTGAGTTAATGACTTGCAGAATCTTATTTCCAGTTAAAAGCTCACCATTTTTCTATGGAACATAAAATTTGGATTAATATGTGATACAGTATTATTTTTCCTGCGAACATATGCTATTTGCATGCGTGGGTGTGCAGGTTTTATTAATCATACTGATAGATGCAAAATAAATAAAAAAGATATATGTATGTTTTCGTTTTTTCCTTTTTTTTCTATTTATTTTATTTAGAGATGAGTGCAGTTACGGATAAAGAGGATAGATTTGATGTTTTCGACCAGCGAGTTAGGGGTCTAGAGATATCATTTTTGTCAACGGGAGATGATGGTGGGGTGGTAGGGCTACGAGGCAGCGGACAAGACGTGGTCAGAGACCTACCTGGGTATTGAGTGGGTGGGGAGGTCCCCAAAGTCATATGCAGGTACCGACAACTTGGGTACCAAAAAGCATGCTGTTCCCAAGGATCGTCTTTAATTTCACAATTTCCCATCACTATTCCACAATGAAAACACGTTACTTCGTCTTCTTTTCCCGAAAAGAAAAATCCGGCGGAAGCTATAATTGTATAGGGTCTAATGCGTGAATTTCGGGCCAAAAGGTGAAACTTTCTAATCGTTTTTTGAAATTTTCAAAAGCTGGATATGATGGGGTCAATGAACTTCTTATAGGAGGTCTGTCGTCGTGACAGTCCGGGGTCGTGTTGACTCTTACTTCCCGTCGAGAGTCGAAACGTTCCTTGTCGCAAGGAAAAGGAATCTTTCGTGGGTCCTCTCCGATGGGTACGTTTCTGCAGGGAATACTTCGTACAAATCGGCATTGTTCTTGCCATCTACTGTGATCCTTCATAGGGATATCACCTACTTCCCAATTTTAAATAATCACTCTACAGTCAAAGCAACTACCTTCGTCATCTATTCCAGTATAATAAAACCCTGCCGCAGCTAGTTCTACGGGGTCTAAAAATGTAACTGGCCAATTATGATAGCTGTCTAAACGGACTTGTTCAAACAAAAATTTTCCACGTGGCCCTTTTCTTGACATTATTAAAGTATGAATATGCGCAAGATTCGCAATTTATAGTTTAAAAGTAGGAAACGTTATTATTATTATTATTATTATTATTACGTACTTTTTACTAACTTTACTTCTGTTTTTTTTTTGGACGTTACCCTTTTAATAACTTTGTTGCAAGGTCTCGAATCCGGTCGTGGTAATTTCCAGAGTTTCCCAGTCTGTCCTTAAAGTAAAAAGTCCAACTTGTTTACTTTGGAATACTACTGCGTTCTAGGGTCTATGTTTGATCTACTGAAAAACCAGGCCTTTTCTCAATAGTAATACTTCTACATGGTTGGTTTAAGTGAAATACCATATTTCCTAAAATTATACTTGATCCTTGTTATCAATATTCTTATCGTTACCTATTAGGGAAAACATATATGGATTATTAATTGAAAAATGTATATATACATATATATATTTTTTTCTCTTTTTTTTTTCATTTATTAATTTATTATTCTTTTGGGTGTAACTTAATACTTCCATATAGATGTGACTGATTAATTTTATAGTGATGCAAATTTAATATTCTTAAGTTTGTTTGTTGGATAATCAGCTGGCGCACGGCGATCGATATTCGCCGTGCGTCGACCTGTTGCTGTGCTCAAGCACACGTCGTTCGGTTGAGCCGAAGATAGCCGAGGCAGGGCTTCGCGAAACCGAGGATGTGCCTCGGTGGCACGCCGCGTCGAGCGAGAGGATGTCTCTCTCGCTTGACTTCGGTTTCGCTCACCGGCTATCTCGCTCAACTGACTTTAGCGCTCAACGTTAATTTCATATTCCGCAGCCATATTGAAAATTCAGTCACTTTTGCTACGACATCGAGGAACAGTGCACCACTATCTTGGACTTTTCTCGTTGGCTTTTCGCTCAGGACGCTCTCATCACGGTCAACAGGACTCAAAATCAGGTACGAGTACGTTGCTATAATTTACCGCAAATTCAATGGTAACGAGGAGTTGCATGCTCATCGGTACATCTACATTTTTGGCCTCACTTTTTGGCGGCATTGCAGCACATGTCAAGCCACATTTTTCTTACCATAATTTGCCGGTATAATTAATATAATTATGCAGGTGTACTATATTCACTGTACTTTTCCCCAGAATATCTGCTGGAAGAGTACAGTGGCTATACACTGCTCATTTGGTGCATCCTCACTATGTGTTGTGTAGTGCTACGCAGTGCTGCCTGCGTAGCTGGTCTCATACGTATAGACTACTCAAGCAATTTTATTGCAAGTGCTCTCATTTGTTCACGGCAACCTCTCTCATTAAGCTGCAGAGAGCTTGCTGTGAATTATACTACCACTTTACGCACTCATACATCTCACTGCGTTGCATGCTCCGCAGCACTGGCTGCGGTGCGTACACCGCTCTCAGTACTCACAACACACAATTAATATAATTGTGTGCTGATTCTCAGCTCATACCATCAAGTCTCGTTCAATTAATCAAATTCAGTTTTCGAATTCTCAAATTTTTGGTGTATTTATTTTCATTATTTTGTATTTTTCTAAATTCAGTAAACTTGGTGTTTCATCTCATATTTAAAATAACTGTTTTAAAATGTATTATTACAGTATGTGTGCGGAAAGTAATAAACGACTTTCTCCAAATTCCATCTACTAGTCTGGTTTTATTTCCACCCTGTTGTGAGTGAAGTCTCATATCTTTCCAATATATTCACAGGTTCAAGATCTGTCAAACAACACCATCGGACGGAATCTCAAACATTGTTACTATAGCGTTAATACTTTACTAGTTGAATAAATATTCCTTAATGAAACTTTATTATTCCTGAATCAACTTTAATTTAATTTAACCTTTATTTTATTGTATTTATTACTATTATTGTTATTATTATTATTTAAATTTTTATAACAACAATCACTAAAGATAGAATCTTACAATGGATATTTGGATTTCCTTAATCTATTTGAGTATACTGTCACGTCTCTTTTTGGAAGTTTAATACGTACATTGCCTTTTGTTAATATAGCTGTTATTTCGTGTGGACCAGTGTAATGGTCACCAAGTTTTCCAGGTTTAGGTCCTTTCAACAAAAATACTGGTTCGCCGATTTTAAATTAAATTGGATTTATTTTACGATCTTGATATTGTTTCGATTTTTCCTTGGATTTAATCAAATTTTCTCGACCAAGTTCTTGTATATCATGAATTTGCGTGACTAATTGAGTTAAATAATCGTCGTATGTAGCGATTTTCTCCATATCCGATGGTGACATCCCAGAGGGGACTCGGGCTATTTTTCCGAACACCAATTCATAGGGTGTATGTTTAGTACCTTCGTGTACATTTGTATTGTAATTATAAATAGCCATTTCGACCCATTCGTCCCAATCGCTTTGCTTCGTTGTAAATTGCTTGAGATATTCTCCAAGTGCGTGATGAGATCTTTCTAATGATCCATTGGATCGGGGATGAAAAGCGGTGGTTCTAACTTTCCGAATTTTGAACAACTCCGCTATTTGCTTTAAAAATTTACTTAAAAAGTTGCTACCTTGGTCAGTAAGCACTGCCTTAGGCGATCCAAAATAACAAATGAAACGTTTGACAAATGCTTCTGCTATCGTTACTGCTTTTGCGTTAGGTAAAGGGATTGCTACTGAATATTTAGTTAATTGATCTTGAATTGTAAGTATGTATTCATTTTCTTGCTTAGTTTTTGGCAGAGGGCCTACTATGTCTATTGCAATTTTATCGAAAGCTATTGCTGGAGTATCTGTTATAATCATAGGTTGTTTAGTTTTTACGCGGACTAATTTCTTTAATTGACATTGTAAACACCGTTGAATATACAATTGGACGTCGGTTTTTAAATTTTTCCAATAATACAAATGACGAATTCGATTATTTGTTTTACTGACACCTCTGTGTCCGCCTATGGTTGACGAATGCATTTCTTCAATAATCTCATTTTGTCTTTCCACTGGAGGTTGTCTAACTAACCCGTGACAAATAATGATTTTAACGTCGCTTTGTGCGAATATTAATCGAATTTGAGTCATAATATTTTCCCATGGTACGTTTAACATAAAACTTGATTTTGCAATGCTAACTGTTTGCAATGATAACTTGTCAATTAAATAACGAGCACTTTTTAAAGCTTCTACTATATTTTCCAAAATTAACGTGGGACCTTCTCCAGAATTATCTGTGATAGGCAAAGCTATATTGAATCTTTGAGCTCGTTTCATAATAGATTGAGCTTTCTTTAATTCTAGATTCTTTAAGTGTGGAAAATTGTCGTTATCTCGAAGTGCAATAGCTCCAGTGTCTATCGGTGCACAGTCGGTGGAAACAAAATAAACTAAATTATCTTTTCGAGTGTGAAATAAATCTCGTGACTGTTTGACGTTGGAAGCAATAATCCTACCCTTCGTAGTTTTATGCAGGATCGTGGCGGGCAATGTAAATGAATTCTCGGGTTCTACGTCGGACATATTGTCGCTTAGGGGTTCTGTTTCGCTACCTTGAAAGAGTTCACGTGCATATTTTCCCTGTACTGTTCTACTTGAGTTTTCCTGAGGGTTATGGTCCTCGAGTTCGCGTTCGTCGCTGAATTCGTTGTTCTTAAGAGGCACATCGTTGTGGGGTATGACCGGTAACGGCACATATGTTTGGCTACTCGGTCGATCTGAAGAAGTGTCAGATGGCAGAGGAAAGTTCTCAACACTGTAGGTCACTTGTTTAGTCTTAGTTTCAATGTTTTCATTCTTGCGTGTCTCCCGAGGCATATTAGCTTTCATTTTTACGGTGGGTTTCTTTAGTGGTGCCTTGTTCGCTGCAGGCGTCTGAAAAATTTCGTTTTCGTGACCGGTGGTCGTTGATTTGTATGGAGAGGCTATGTCTTCCAGCTGTTCGAAAGGATCAACCGACTCACGTACCCAGTCACATTCTTCTACATCGTTAAGATAACCGAAATTTCCAGGGATATCGTTGCTTAGATTTTCTTCCTCTTCGGAATCTTCTTCTAATAGTCGAGCTATATCGGTGTCTGATAAAATGCGTTTATTATTTTTACTGTGACTTTTTGGAGGTTTCGACCGAACCATGTAAATATCGTCTGTGGTAGTCAATGACTCTATGGGGTTTCTTGAGAGCGCGTCGGCGTTAACGTTAGTTTTTCCGGCCTTGTACACTACATCGTATTCGTACTCGGCGAGTTTCAGTCGCCAGCGCAAGATTTTAGGGTTTCCATCTGTAGCCCGTCGGAACCACAACAGTGGTTTATGATCGGTTACTACAGTGAAGTGGTGCCCATACAGATATGGCCGAAAGTGAAGTATAGAGTATACTATAGCCAATGCTTCCTTTTCGTAGGTATCGTATCGTTCTTCGACTAGACTCAAAGCTCGCGAGGCGTAAGCGCATGGATGATCGTTGTTAATTTCTCCTTGTGAAAGTATACTACCGATAGCATAACCCGATGCGTCTGTCGTTAAAATAAAAGGCTTGGAAAAATCAGGATATCGTAAAACTGGACCCGTACAAAGTTTATTCTTTAAAATTTCGAATGACTGTTGTTGTTCGGGTCCCCAATCAAATATATTTTCCTTGCGTAATAAAGTCGTGAGGGGTTTTGATATCTTGGCGTATCCTTCTATAAACCGCCTATAATAACCTGTTAATCCCAGAAATTGTCGAATATTTTTAACATTTTTAAGTACGGGATATTCACGTACCGCCTCTAATTTCTTAGGATCGGGCCGGACTCCATTATTCCCGATTATATGTCCTAAATACGCGACTTCTTTTTTTAAAAATTCGCATTTATCTGGTTGTAATTTTAAATTTGCTGCTTCTTATCGTTTAATTAATTCGCGATATATCTTCTCGTGTTCTTCGAGATTGTAGGCATAAATGACAATATCGTCCAAATAAACAAATAGTCCTTTCCCGAGAAGCCCACTTAGTGTGAGGTCCATTGCTCTTTGAAACGTCGGAGGGGCGTTCCGAAGGCCGAACGGCATTCGAACGAATTCGAAATGGCCACGTGGCGTAGTAAATGCGGTCTTATGACGATCTTCTGGAGAGACTTCTATCTGATGGAATCCTGATGCTAAATCGAATACAGAAAAGTATTGTGCACCGCCTAATTGATCTAATATATCGTTGATATTGGGTATGGGGTATGCGTCGGCGATCGTTTTTTCGTTCAGCGATCGGTAATCGAACACGACTCTCCATTTTTTATTACCCTGAGAGTCGGCTTTCTTGGGAACGACCCAGACAGGACAATTGTATGGCGAGGTAGGAGGTATTATTACTCCTTTACCGAGCATATCCTCTATTTGCTTGCCTATTTCTTCTTTAGTACATTCTGGCCATCTGTATCCTCGAGTATTTATAGGAAGATCGTCGGTAGTAGGAATGCGATGTTGCAATATAGTGGTGCATGTCAACGTATCTCCTGGGATTCGGTATAAATGTGCGCTTTCCTTTAAAAGCGTCTCGATACTTGCTTTTTCTTCTTCGTTCAATTCGGCAAGTCTTAATAATTCCTTAATTTGATTATAGCGGTCGATCATTACCGATTCTGATATTACGTAACATGAATTTTCGCGAATGAAAGGTTGAATTTCGCGAGTGATATTAGCTATACTGAGTTTTTGTGTTAAAGAAATGTTCATGATTTTATACGTTTTTGGACTATTTTTCTCGCTTCTCAAACGTGTATGTTTATCTTTAATATTTTCTATAATATTTTCCTCTATTGACGGTTCAAGTGTACAAACTGTTCGTAAATTCTTCGGGTCTTCATAATTTTCGAAATTGGCAGTTTGATCGCAATGGTTTACAGGCACGAAAGGTTCAACAGGTTTCTGGCAAAATACTTCTTTATTTTCCATCGTTATTACTTCTTTTATTGACTCTGATGCTTTGCTAAAATCTGAATAATTGACTTTTACTGATTCAATTGTTTCAATGTTTCTATTCTCTCGGAGTATTTGTTCTTTGGTTGACTTTCTAAATTCCTCATTGTAATTATTAATATCATCAAAAGGTTCTGTCCTTTCCATCGGCACAGATATCCCTATAAAATCTGGATCGAGTTTTCGCATATCTCCAACAAGTTCTGTCCGTTCAGTCGGCACAGTTACGTCTGTGAAGCTCGAACAACCCGCATAATTAACACAATTAGACTCGCTATCTCTTGCCGATATTGTTGTTTTTATTGGATTTGAATTAACGACGTTTTCTTCTTGAACAGTATTTTCATATACTTGAGAGGATTCTGTCCTTTCCATAGGCACAGATTTTCCCAAAAAATTTGAGCTGAGCTCCCTTAAGTCTCCAACGACCGCTGCCCGTTTCGACGGCACAGACACCCCTGTGGAGCCAAGGCAAGACTCCTCATTAACACAGTTTACTTTCGTCTCTATCGAATTCGGATAGACAACGTTTTCTCTAGATACAATAATCTCTACAGGTTCAATATAAGTGCTCTCCTTGCTCGAATCCGACGTACAGAGTTCCATAAAATTTCGCGAACTAGACTGCAATTTTTCAACTTGATCTTCTATTTTTACTTTACCAATTTCTTTACTTGATTTTTCATTTTTCACACGATTTTCGTAAACTTCTTCAATAATTTCTGAACAATTTCTTATTTCTTCTTTTATAATTTTTTTCACAAAATCAACCATAGAATCTCCGCGAGATAGTGTCTCTGATAAGAACGCATTTTCTCCCGTCGGAATGAATTTTTTTCCAATATTTTCACTTGAATTGATTTTATCTTCATTAGTTTCGTGACTCAGTCCGTCCGAGGACTTATTTTCTTTTATTAATTCAACTTTACTTGTTACCTGTTGTTCCTTTTTCGTCTTTGAATCGTCAGTAGATTCTCTTATTCCTGTACTGTAAGTTAATTCCTCCGATGACATTAACTCTAGTACTGGTACCTGGACTTGAACCGAATACCTATTGCTATTTGTCACATAAATGTAAGCTTTACCATTATTATTAATGACAAACCCGCTCTCTATGTTTATACCTTCACCTGCATCCAGGGGAGGCAGATAACCTTCCCGTAAATCCAAATTCTTTACTCTCACGAAGCACAATTTGGTGGACTCTGCAGGGATAACAATAGTTTCCTGAGTTGCAAATGGTATTCTCACATTCTGCATTTTCAATTGTCTTTTCTCATAGTCAATTTTCACGCGATTGCCGTCAAGGTATTCCGAACCCAATATACCAGCTTCCTTTATGGGGAAGTTATTATCTACAATATGGAAAGTAGCGAAACGTCCGAAGGCTTGTATTGTAATATGACCCAAAGTAAAAATTGAATTTGTTGTTATTCCATTAAGTTGTAAAATTTCTCCGTGATTTATAGCGATAAGTTCATTTACAAATTGTTTCTTTAAAATATTCGGCCCGGCTCCCGTATCAACCATAAGAGTGATCGGGGATCTTACTTCCGATGCCGTTATCGTAACCGTCGGAACACTACTTTCTCGATGCAATTGTATATTAAAGATACGGACTACTCGCGGTTGAGGGTCGAAGCTGCGATTGAAATAGTACGGATCGGATGCATGTTTAGCGGAGTCTCCCTGGGCGCACCCGTACTCGGAAGACCACTTCGGTTTCCCGTACTTCCATATGTTGCTTCGTTCTCCCTTCGAGCGGGGCACTCACGGATAAAATGACCGGGTTGTTTGCAATAAAAACATGTTCCTGTTGAATTCATGGAATTATTATTGAAATTATTAATATTTCCGCGATTTTCCGATCGATTGTTATTTAAAGGCTGGGAATGATTGTTACGATAGGGACAAATATGGGCCCCGTGGCCTTCTTTTTTACATATTTGGCACCGAATATCGCTAGGATTTTGGTATCGGAGATTGACTAGTACCTGTGTTTGCGGTAAAGACATTAGTTTGGGGGGGGGCTGAGGGTGATTGAGGACATCTATTCGCTGTGTGTCCATGATTTTTACAAAAGTGACAAAACATCGGTGTATTTCCCGACTCCTTCCTTTCAGGAGGAAAAATTTTATAACAACGGTCGGCAGTGTGCCCACGCTTGTTACATACCTGGCATATAGTGAGCGGAGGACCGTCAAAGACGGGTTTATTATTATTTGAAGGGGGGAAGATTTTAAGACATTTGTCGGCCGAATGTCCTGTTCTTTTACAGATCTGACATATGATAAATAAAGGAGCTTCGAGGCTAGATTTATTGTTATTTGAAGGTGGAAAAATATTAAAACATTTGTCTGCCAAGTGTCCAGTCTTCTGACAAATCTGACATATGTTCGGTCCTTTATCGACATTTCCCGTATTTTGTACCCCAACAGCCAACGTTTGTCTATTCTTTTGAGTCGAACATTCTTTAGCATTGTGCCCTTTTTTATTGCACAACTGGCAATGCACTTCTTCGCTTGCTACCACGTGTACTCCTCGTTTCGCCTCGGGCTTAGGGACCCTTGGACTCGACGTTACTTGCTCACCGCTACGCAAGGCTGCTTGGGACACTAAACTCTTTTCGGTCTGCACTGCTAGCTTTATTAATTCTTCAAGATTATTATTAGGAGTTAACCGTTGTTCGATTTCCGGTTTTAAACCGTGTAGAAAACAAGCTGGAAGGCTTTGTTTAGTATTATCAATAAAAGCGCCAGCCAAGGGATTATCTTCGCTCGCATCGTAATTTTCAAGTATCAAATTTCCCAAATCTCGTACACGATTCGAATAGGCAATGACAGACTCGCTTTCTCTCTGGTATATTGATCCTAATTCACCTTGCAACTGATATACATTTCGCGTGGGTGCATAAATATCTTTGAGAAATTTACCCAAATCTTCTATTTTTTCAAAAGTTTGCCCTTGTATAGTGCGACGGGGTTCGCCAATTATTTTTATGCGGACTGCTTTTACTAAATTTGATTCGGCGCCTGGCCCCATCATGGCCAAGCCTTCCTTGCATCCTTGGATAAACATCCCTAATGACAAAGTATGACCGTCATAATTCGGTATGACAGCCAATGCATCTCGAAGAGACAACGTTTGGTTATTATTAACCATTATGGGAGGAGGGTCGGGTACAGGGTCGCTAGTTTCAAGAGAAAAGTTCACTGGTGGTATTTTACTGGGCTTTTTGTCTGGACTCGACCTTTTTCCCGTGGGGTGGGAGGAACAACCAGGAATAGCAGGTTCGTATTCCGACAGCAGGTGTAAGTTTTTCAACAAATTCTGTGGTACAATGTGGGAGGGTTTAATTATTGATTTTAATTTAGATTTTTCACAAGTATTCCTTCTTCCTGTTGAAGTGGACAGTGTTTTATTATGACTCACGAAGAGCGGTGTTCCAATGAGTGAGTTGAATAGGGTAGACCCCCCTGCAGGAGTGTAAAATATGGCGCTGGAGTTCGAAAGGCCTAACGCGGGCGTGGTGACTACGGGGTTCGGGGTAGTTATGACTGGTGTATTCGTACCTGTCGTCTCGTGTGTAGCGGGCTGCAGCTCGACGTCTTTTACAATATGTTCGGGGGATGCGGGGATCTGAATTGGAATTTCGTTACAGGGATCTCTATATATTACAAGTGGTAAATATTGGTGACCAGGTTCTTCCAAAAATCCAACCACAGACAATAAATTGTTTCCCGATCTTGCTGCAAGTGTTTCTTGCACTCGATTCGTGAATTGCTCAAAACTTTCTGAATTCTTTGAAATTTCTTGAATCTGTAACGGACTATTTGCTGTACTATAATTATCAAGATTGTCTGATAAAATTTCTTCAGTACTTGAAGAATCACTTGCTTCCTCGCAATTTATTTCCGTTTTTGTAATAATTAAATGACTTGACGTTAGTTCCAAGGAGCGTATAAGACTATTTTCGTCTACTTTAATTAATTCCGGATTTTCTTGATTAATGTCGCTACTTTTCTCTGTATCCGCAATAATTTCTCCCGTTGGATTCGTTGTGGAGAGAGTCTCGGGATGCGAACTGTTAATACTTTCGTCGGAAAATTCTTCGACTGTTTCAAATTGAGATTTAGGGGGGCTCTGTATTCGAGATTTCTTTTTTCGGTCTTCAGGATAATCATGTATTACATTATCATCAAGTCTTACCTTTGATCGAGTTGAACTCATTTATGATGTATTTTATATAAGTATAATAGTATATTTACTCTCTCTTTTTTTTTTTTTATACCGCATCAAAGAGACATACAACAATACATAAGACTATTACGAGAGTAAATTTGCGCAGGAGGAGGAAATAAGAATAACTTTCTTTCTGTTACTTGTAATGAGGAAAAATTAGGGAATTTTATTCCTTCAATTTTGTTTCAAAATTTCCCTGAGATGAAATTAAATGTGGTTTTTCCTTCAGGAGGATAACTTTATGTTCATTCAACGATTCGATCTTAGTGTTACTATCGGGTGATAGCGTATCCCTTCTATCGAGTGAGCTTCGTAATCAGCGACAAGTTCGTCTAGAAATTTTTTTCGCTCGATTTCTCGGATTTGCTTAAGGCGTTTTATTCTATATTCACTCGGTATCTCTGTGCCGACGCCCTGTGTGACTTTACTGCTGCTTGCTTCGTACGTAATTTCCCTTAATAAATATGGTATCTCTTCGTTAGAAAGGCCCGTGCAATCTGCCTTTGCACTGTCTGAAGGATTTTTATACTTCTTTGTTTGTTCACCTAAAGGTCCCTGAAAACCTGTTATTTTTTCTCGGTTAAGGAAAATACCTTCGTTATCTTTTGTAGATTTGATGTTAGAGACTCCAAAATTCTGCTTGTTATACAATTCACTCGCTGTTACTGTTAAAGGACGATTCGTCTTACTAGAATTTAAATGTCTATTCCTTTCTTGCCTCGAATAGTCGTTATGTACTGCAATTCAGTCGTCACAATCTTTCTTATATTCAGTTATTTCTTTTCCTTCGAGAGGAATAATTTTATTATCGCTTTCTATTTCAATATTAGAGGCTCTAAAATCTTGCTCGTTACACGATTTGCACGCAATTATTGGAACTTGGTACTGTTCTTTTAAGATTCGTTGTCTTAATCTCTGCGCTTGAATTTTCCTTCCTGCTCTATGGATTTTAGGCATGGATAACTGATTCGGGTCAATAGAGGTAGGGTAATTGTTAGAATAAGTAAGTAGTATGTGTAGTTATGTCTGTCTTGTTGGTATAATGTGTTTCGTGAGCGAACCTTGCCAGCCTTAACCCCACTTACGCGAGGAGCTAAAACAGAGGATTTCTTTCACTAGTGTAATGTGTTTTGTGAGCGAGCCTTGCCAGCCTTAACCCCACTTACGCGAGGAGCTGAAACATAAGATTTCTCTTCACTAGTGTAATGTGTTTTGTGAACGAGCCTTGCTAGCCCCGAACTCACTTGCGTGAGGAGCTAAAACATAGGATTTCTCTTCACTAGTGTAATGTGTTTCGTGAACGAGCCTTGCCAGCCCCGAACTCACTTGCGTGAGGAGCTAAAACATAGGATTTCTCTTCACTAGTGTAATGTGTTTTGTGTATGGGCCTTGTTAATACTTTGCAAAATCTTGGGGTTCCAGTGGAAGGTCACAACCTCTGCGGTGTTGATTCTTTCAAACGTACCGTTGTAGTGCACGTCGGAGGTAATACGCGGCAACGAACGCACGTTTGAAATTTTGATATTCTGAGAGAGGTTTTCTTGGATTTCCCTCTCGACACTGGCGATATCGTCCAACTTCAAGGGTATGCCGAAAACGCGAGAATAATGATCTATTTCCGCAAATTTACTGGCAGAGTGATTTTGTGTATTAATTATTTGCCTGAACATAGAAAAGAAACAGCGTATGGCCCTTCGTCGACCACCTCTACGTTGTCTCATGTGTTAGGTTGAGAAGTGGATAGTTGAGGTAGGGTTTTAGAACGCTGTCTGCTGGTGTAAGCGAGACGGTGGATTTAATGAATGAGGTAGGGTTTTAGAATGCTGTCTGCTGGTGTAAGCGAGACGGTGGATTTAATAAATGAGGTAGGGTTTTAGAACGCTGTCTGCTGGTGTAAGCGAGACGGTGGATTTAATGAATGAGGTGGGTTTTTTAGAATGTTGTCTGCTGGTGTAAGCGAGACGGTGGATTTAATGAATGAGGTGGGTTTTTTTTTTTAGAATGTTGTCTGCTGGTGTAAGCGAGACGGTGGATTTAATGGATGAGGTAGGTTTTTTAGAATGTTGTCTGCTGGTGTAAGCGAGACGGTGGATTTAATGAATGAGGTGGGATTTTTTTTTAGAATGTTGTCTGCTGGTGTAAGCGAGACGGTGGATTTATTAAAGGTCTGTGGCAGAAAGAGCAGCACGTGCAGGCGGAGGTGCAATGTTATGAGCGGTGGATGGAGGTGAACGATTCTAGTGATCGTTCGAGGGGGTTGTTAAGATGAGCAACGTAGGAGTGAATAGCAGAACTGTTTTGTAATTCTATTAATATTTTCTGAATTGTGTGCCAACTGTTTTAACGCTTGGTAGATTGACAGATTTTATGTAAATGATAGTACCAAAAAGTTAATGTTACGGAGCGAATCGTATAAAAACAACACAAGAAGTCTGATGTTTGTCTGGTTAAAACAAATATAATCTTACTCTCTATAATTAATATTTGGTGAAGCTATTTTCCTTGTAGTTCTCCTCACGTATGTTTTAGCAGTTATTCTTTTTTGCTGTTTTATTCGTTCTAAACCTAGTTGATTTAAGAAAATTTCTGGCGTGACTTCTTCAATGAGCTCTTGTGCGAGAACCTCGAGTCCCTTTATACGCACTTGAAGTAAAAATAATTTTTCCAATGGTCCCATATAATGGAGTACAACTTATGAATATATATATATATTTATACATCCACGTATATGTCTTTCAATACAAGTTTTATCTTCTCTACCTTTTTTTTTTTATTCACCAGTCATTATCGAATATTAGTTTCCACATTTGATTTCCACAAGGTCAATTTACTTACAAAGAAGGCTTACCGTATAACTTGAATTATAGCTGGGATTCTTCTAAAAAGATGGTAAATTTTTATGAAATAGCTTGGCTCGTTAAACTTCGCTAAAAAGAAGAAAATAAATCAACTCTAGAAAAAAAAAAAAAATTGCAATAAAAGGGGAAAGGGTGGGTTTTATAAATTAAATCGTTTTCTAAAAACTCAGTAATAAATGATGATAAATTTTCATGAAATGCATTGAATCGTTAAAATTCAATAAAAAGTAAAAAATCAATCTCTTTAAAATAAGTCAGTTCTCGAAAACGCGGTAAAAAGGGAAAAGGTGAATTTTATAAATTAAATCGTTTTCCAAAAACTCAGTAACAAATGATGATAATTTTCATGAAATGCATTGAATCGTTAAAATTCAATAAAAAGTAAAAAAATCGATTTCTTTAAAATAAATCAATTCTCGAAAATGCGGTAAAAAGGGAAAAGGTGGATTTTATAAATTAAATCGTTTTCCAAAAACTCAGTAATAAATGATGATAATTTTCCTGTAATGCGTTGAATCGTTAAAATTCAATAAAAAGTAAAAAATCGATTTCTTTAAAATAAATCAATTCTCGAAAATGCGGTAAAAAGGGAAAAGGTGGATTTTATAAATTAAATCGTTTTCCAAAAACTCAGTAATAAATGATGATAATTTTCCTGAAATGCGTTGAATCGTTAAAATTAAAAAAAAAGTAAAAAATCGATTTCTTTGAAATAAATCAATTCTCGAAAATGCGGTAAAAAGGGAAAAGGTGGATTTTATAAATTAAATCGTTTTCCAAAAACTCAGTAATAAATGATGATAATTTTCCTGAAATGCGTTGAATCGTTAAAATTCAATAAAAAGTAAAAAAATCGATTTCTTTAAAATAAATCAATTCTCGAAAATGCGGTAAAAAGGGAAAAGGTGGATTTTATAAATTAAATCGTTTTCTAAAAAACTCAGTAATAAAGAAGGATTATTTCTCGTGAAATACATTGAATCACTAAAACTCAATTAAACCTAGAAAATCGATTTTCGAAGATTAAATCGGCTTACAAAACCACGGTAAAAAGGGCAAAGTAAAAATATTTTCTTTTCAGTTGATTCTTTTGCACAATATTAGTTTGAACAAAACTAACACTCTAAGATCCCGGACGAGCCCCCAGAATTTGTTACGTCAAAATCGCGGCCTAACTTACGATCCCACGAATTTAACATAGATTTCACGTTTCGGTGTATCTTTTCCGTGCTCTGGTCAAGGAGAATAAATTCTCCCTTTACCACACCCGACGAGAAAATACCGAAGACGCAAGCCCGTTTTTGAGTCTAACCTCGCGGAAAATTACTCGGGATAGGGCTGGAGTGCGTTTTGTTCTTGGTTGGGGATAATCACTTCACGAATAATGGGGAGGGACTTGAATGACAATTTCACGCGGAGCAAGATTTCACTTTAATTGGTAATTGAAAATTATACCTACGGTTGTTTGTTGCTGTGGTTCTTACTGTTGAACGTTGGTTGGGCGTAGATTAGTGTAGTCAGACAGAATAAAAATCGAACGTAGGCGTTGGTGCGTATTAATAATTATTTATTGAAATAAACTACATGAGTAGTTGAATGTTGCACGTTCAATATCCCCGATTTTACAAGGGTTAATAATTATAAGTACTGTACTCTTACTCTATACTACTTGAAACTATACTTTGTGAAAATTAAGCCGTGGTGAAAAATTATCGTGCTGGACTGCTTTATTTCCCGGCAAACAGTACTACTTGTTGCCTTGGAAAAATTCTAATTCACTGCCGGCGACTTATTGACTGCCAGGCTAGTGATTAGTCCTCTACTTGACCCCCCGTGAAACTGTGTTACTTGACTCAACGTGAAACTGTGTTACTTGACTCAACGTGAAACTGTGTCGCCGGCCGATTTTCGCGGCCTTTTATAGGGCTCCTGAGCGTCGAAAATTCTTGTCGTCAAGCGCGTAAAAGAAGAGAAGGGATAAAACCCTATCCTGATTATAAGAATTTCCCCGTGGTCCATCTCGACCATACACGTATTCATTCCCCTTACTCCGCAGAGTAGCTTCTCGACATGCAGAGCCATAGATCTATGCAAGTGCATCGGTATGGCGCGCTCTGATTTGTCCGCGCGATGTGCTACACAGAGGACCACGCGATTAGGTGAGGGAACGCGTTCGAAGCGTTTTTCCCCTGAAAATGAGGCGATTTTTACCACCCCGCTTCTTGGCCTACTTTCAATAGAGTTTCCTAGTTTAGGTAATATCCTTATGCTCGCTTCTCTGTAGATGTGTCTATGGTAATGGCTTAGTTTTTCAGCGTTTTTACGGAACTTAAATAAATCCTTCACATGAAACCACTAATAATAATTTTGTTACAGCTTCTGTAGTTAATTTTGACGTATGCAACCTGATTTCTGCGTTAATCTCTTATTAGTATAAATGGTTTCGTTGGATTATGGCTTATTCCATACATCATTGGTTATTCGTTAAATTAGTGATTACTTTAGTTATAGCTAATGAATTTTCTTAAATAATTTGTTAGTTAGACGTTAGATTTCTTATAGTTAATAAGTTTTCTTAAATAATTTGCTAGTTAGACGATTATTCTCGTGCTATAGGAACGAGAGCGAGAGAGAGAGATAGAGATTTTACTTGAGAACGATTCGTCTAACTTGGTTACTCGTACATTTCGTTCGTACGCAAGTCGGCTAGATCGCCGTTCAGCCCTAGCGATAAGGCGTGCGTCGTGGCGCAGAGAGTCGCCCCAGCCTCGCTTTCCTGCAGAGGAAGCTCTATTGAAACGCGTTACCGTTTTCTCTCTTTCTCGATTCGTTTTACTTTTAGTATTTAGCTGTGAAACAATCTTAACATTTCATTTTATCCTATATATTGAAACGTTTCGCGATTTTGAACACTTCTTTCTTATACGGTTACGGTGCGCGAGGGTTCGTTTATGGTGTAAAATCGCGTTAAGTTTGAGTTTTGTTTCGAGTGATCTCTACCGTGATCGTGTGGAGAGGCAGTTTGCTCGAAACTAGTTCGTGCACTGGGCTGGAGGGAGCGAGAGGATCCGTGGAAGTTTAGATTTGCAATCAATACTAGGTTGTTATTAGTAATTTTTATTGTTTTTGTTGGTCAGACCTCAGTTTAGGTTTATTTTTCGTCGCATTTGTCCATGACAGACATGCGGTTTCGTTTACCCTTTCATCATTGGTCTTTTCTTTTTGTTTGGGTAATTCTTTTCTTTATTTGTACTGGGCGGAAGGCCCGTGATTGCTGGAGAAGCTGTTGTTTGATTGTTAGTGCAACTTAAGGTAGGGAGGATGGTATGTGGAACGATCTCGTTGTTCTTCTGTACTCACGCTCGCTTTACATTCGGTACTTAACGTCTACCTATGAGGAATCTTTTCCAATTCCTATTCTGTTGGTTTCGACTCTAATATTCGTACAGTGATAAGGCATCACTGGTACGGAGCTTGACACTCAATTTATCAATTTCAAGGGGGTCGCGGCTGCTTAGTACGCGATTTTTATTATTCTACGTATGTGGAATTTAAGAAATCCCATGTATAATCAGGTTTTGACTTTATAATTCATAAAGTGATGAGATATCAGCTTTATGGAGCTCAACACTCAATTTATCTGGTTTTAAGGGGTTTGCGTTCGCTAGTACGCGATTTTTCTAATCCTACATATGTGGAATTTATAAGATTCCAGTTCAAATCAGAGTTTTGACTTTATAATTCATAAAGTGATTAGATATCAGCTTTATGGAGCTCAACACTCAATTTATCTAGTTTTAAGGGGTTCGCGTTCGCTAGTACGCGATTTTTCTAATCCTACATATGTGGAATTTATAAGATTCCAGTTCAAATCCGGTTTTTGACTTTATAATTCATAAAGTGATTAGATATCAGCTTTATGGAGCTCAACACTCAATTTATCAAGTTGTTTAAGGGGTCGCGCTCGCTAGTACGCGTGTTTGTTTATCCTACGTATGTGGAATATATGAGATTCCAGTTCTAATCAGGGTTTGAATTTATAATTCGCAAAGTGATTAGGTGTCATCTTTACGGAGCTCAACACTCAATTTATTTAGTTTTTAAGGTTTGTTGAATCTGGTATAATTTTGATGTTAATCGATCTCTATTAGGATAGGGTTGTCAGACTCCTGTTGGCCATTTTTGTGTATCTCTATTTGAAAAGGGGGGGGCCTAGTCGCAGGCTTGGTCCTCATACGGGGCGTTCCATCGTACTTTCATTAGATGTACTGGTTCGCCTTATTTTAATCATTGGACGCTAGCTGGTGTTGTGCTATTTCGAATGTTATTGTTTCGAGCTGTTCGTTAGCGGACTTGCCTCTCGAGGCTCCGCCCTCCTGATGGTCGCGCGAGAATTCTATAGTAGGGACGCGAGTGTAGTGTGGTGGTGTGGTGTGGATGATTTTACCTACCTATCGTTTCTCGCTTTGTTATTGTTTGGGTCCCTAGCTATAGCTTTTCTGTTCGCAAGAGACACCGGGTTCGCAGCTTGACCAGCTAGCTCTTCCTAGACCCCGGATACTGAAGCTTTTATTCGCAATTATTTAAGCACCTTCTCGTGCCATTAAGAGGCGTACGATTGGGTTCTCGATTAATTGAGACCAGCCGAGGTATCCGCGAGATGCAGGTGGTAACTGGTGCTGGCCCTAACGTGGTCCCACCCACGCAGGTACACCCTACGAGTCTAATGCGCGGTGCACTCAGTCGGGATGCCACTCCCTTGACCTTGTGTCACTCGTGCTTCTTCACACTCCAAGAGACGGATAGCCACGACGCCGTGCGTGGGGACCCGTTAGTGGAGTGTGCCCTGACGCTGTGAGTAGGGGCGGCCAAGCGCAGTGCAGGGGAGCCTTACTCCTCACAGAGTATCCTAATGAGTTCGTTTACTCAACCGACGGCCAAGCGCAATGCAGGGGAACCGGTTGAGGAAAAGAACACTAGTGTTAACATGGAGTTTCCCAAACTATTAGTATTGTTTTCAATCGGTTCGTTCGATCAAACGACGGCCAAGCGCAATGCAGGGGAATCGAATTGATCGAAAGAACACGTCGTTGTTACATGGAGAATTTACGTGTAATTTTATGTACTAGGTGTGCTGTCGAGCAGCACTTCGTCTTGACTTATTAGTTGTGACAAGAGCCCCGAGGCTTATCCTGTCGCGGTTTATATAGGTTAGCGGATGGACCCCGGGAGGGTGTTTTGAGGTAGGTCACGTGATGTTTGCCACACTTCAATCACTAGGTGAGAGAGGTGCGGGGTGACGTGTCGGAGTCCCGTTATTGCTTGAATTTCTATATTTAGCCGCTCTTTGTCCCTCTAGGGTTTCAAACGAGGGTTCTGCAAGGTTGAAATTCGCTGGCTAATGTTATTCTCCTACTTGTTGTAGGTTCAAAGTTTTTATTGGATTTTTCTCTGGTTTGATTATGGTTTTTTCCCGATTCAGGCCCCTATGTGTCTTTCTCGGTTTTGTAGGCTGCTTTCCTGCTGTTTCGTCGATGACTAATTGCCCAGGATAATTAATTGTAGTTAATTATCTCTTCCTTGGTGGTTTTTGGACTGATTTCTTGTGGGTTTATATGTTTTTTATCACTTTCTGGTGTTCTCTTACGTGAGGATGGTTTTCTCTATGTTTTTCGTTTGGTTTTTGGTCGATATAAGTTGGTTTTATGTGTTTTATTAATATTAATGTTTAATTCGTGAGTGGGGGTACGTAGCGGCGTTTCATGAGGATTTACTTTGTTGATCTTTCTCTATGTATCGTGGCATCTCGATAGTTCCATGAATTCCTTCCTACGTTTGCCGGGTCGTGGCGTTCCCGATGTTCTCGCCTTTTGGATAGTGTGGCCTATTTGGGGTTGTGCCGTATGTTTGAGGCTTGGTCTGGTGATTGTGTAGGGCGGGGGCTACTACGCTTGCTAGTAGGCCGGTGTGTTCTTGTTGTTACGCCTACTGTTATGTTTTCCATCTTGAACTTTGGCTAGGCAGGCCTCTCATTGACGCCATTACTTTTAGGGTGTGTATTTGTAATTCTGCGTGTGTACCTACTAGTCCTTCCTATTCTCCTTGTCCGGTCGATCTTCTTCCGATCCGGTCTGGAGTGTTTTGTCTTGTTTTGGTATTTTTTATGTCTTATTTTAGTTTGTGTAGGATGGTTTGGGTGTGGTGAAGGTTGGGAGTCATAGTAGCGGATCGCCTTAATGCGTTCCGTTACATCGCCCTTCCAAATAATTAATCCAAAAATGATTTTTAGGCAAAAAGATTTTTTTTTTATTCAATTATTTATTATGTTTGTATAGGTATGTTTTTATTTGGTATCGTCGTTATTGTTCTCCTCATTCTTTGTTGTAGTGCATATGTGCACCCGTGTTGGTGCCTGAGTGGAGGTGCGGATTGTCCGCGGGTCCCTAGCTGTGTTGGGTAGCTCGTGTGTTGGTGGACGCGGTGGCGGTGCGGTGACGGCCATTGTCGAGTATTGCCTCGTTGTTGCTTCCTCGATAATCGGGTCCGCGATAGGAGCCTTGATGCGGTTCTATAGGTTTGTTCGTTTCGTGTGATTTTTAGTCGTTTGTTTCATTATTTTGATTTTTATTTCGTTATTTGTTTGTTATGTTACCTGTTTCCGTTTCTCCGCCCGCATTAGGTGTGGCTGTAAGAGGATCGCCGGTCCTTGGGGGGTCCTGATCCATCCCTTGTAGGTGTTGGAGGGTACCTTTTCTACTTCCCTTATGACGGGGGCCCATGGCAGATATCGCATCGGCAGTGTCGTGGTCTTGGTCTTCCTGGATGTTATTCTTTGGGGGGTGTCCTTTAGCTGCCGTTCCACCATGGCACCCTCGCGGATGAATTTGAAATACGCAGGTTCGGTTTGCGTTCGGATACTACGTGGTTTCGCTCCGCGTGGTCGGCGATGTCGAGGTGCTGGCTTTCCAGGTGAAAACTCTCGTGGTTTAATTGGCCGGCCTTCGGCTGCTCCGTCTGTGGTGGTCTGTGTCTCTTGACTCTGCATTGTTGTTTCTTGAAGATCTTTGTTTGAATGAGCCTTTTGTCGGGTCCTCGTGAGATACCTGATTGTGCTCCCCTCTTTGGTTCTGTAGGGGGGTTTTTTTTTACTACGATGGTGGGATACTTCCCCTTGTCTAGGCTAGTTGATGTTTTGTTTTTCCTTTTCCTTTGTTAATCCGTGGATCGATGATATGGTCGAAGGTCGCTCGTGTGATACATACCTCGTTCTAGGTCACTGTTTATGTTTTCGAGAATGTATGATGTTCTTCCCACGCGTTTTTTCAGTCGGTAGGGTCCTTCGTATAAAGGCAGAAATTTAGCTGTTTTTTTGGCTGCAGGGTTTGACACATTTAGTGCTCTTGCCAGTACCAGATCGCCTATCTGGAGTTCCTTGAGCTTGTGTTGTTTGTTGAATTTCTCAGCGTTTTTATTCCGGGCTCTCTTCATGTTGCCTTGGGCAAGCATTATTAGGTTGTCGTAGTCGGGTATTTTGTTTCTGTTTGTTATGATCTGCTCCCATGGCCTTGAGGGCGTTTTACCGGTGTGTAATTGTATGGGGGCGTATCCCGTAGTTTCGTGGTGTGTATTATTTATACATTCCTCTACTTTGGGGATCGCATCATACCAGGCGTTGTGTTTGTTTGGTAGGAGCGTCCTAAACAGTCGCGAGAGTTCTCTATTCGTTCGCTCGACGGGATTTGCCTGTGGGTGGCGGATGGATGTCATAACTTTTCTTATACCGGTTTCCTTTAATAATTGATCCCATTTTTTCGCCGTAAATTGTGTCCCTTGGTCCGATAGTATGGCTCTTGGTTTCCCGTACTTGGGGAAGTAGTCCTGTGTTAATTTTTTCCACGTGGTTTCTGTGGTGGCGTTTTTGAGAGGGTAGATTTTTGTTAGTTTCGAGAATACATCAATCACGGCTAACATATATTTATTTCCATATTTTGCCGCGGGTAGAGGTCCGTAATAGTCGAGTGATACCAGGTCTCCTGGTCGGTCTGGCAGGATGTTCTGCATTTCGGCGAACATTCCTTGAGTGTAGATTTTATTTCTTTGGCATGTGTCGCAGTATTTTAGCTGTTTCCTGATGTGTCGGTATAGGTTTGGATAATAGAAGTTTTCTCGTAGTATTAAGTAGCATTTTCGAGCTCCAGCGTGTGCGTATATTTCATGGCAGTTCTCTATGAGACTTTTTATGCCGGTTGCAGGGATGATGGCTCGCTGTGCTCCCTGATTTTTTGTGTATAATATTTCGTCGATTATTGTGTAATTTTTTACTTCGGTTCCCTGTTTTACAGTTTTTTTTATCGCTGCACAATATTCGTCCTTATTCTGTAGTTCTCCGAGGTTGGTTAATATGTTCTTTAATTCTTCGGTTACTTCTGAGAGACTTGCTATGATTATTTCTTTACCGCTCTTTTTACCGTCAGGACGGCTGAGAATATCAGCTACTGTGTTCCTTTTTCCTGCACAATGCTCGATTGTGGGATGGTAATCTTGAATTGCTAGTGACCACCTAGTGAGCCGTGCGTGGGCGAGCTTACATTCTTTTAAGAAGGTTAGTGCCGCGTGGTCTGTGACAATTATTACGGAGGAGCCTAGAAGGTATGTCCTAAATTTTTCTAGTGCCCATACGATGGCCAAAAGTTCTTTTTCGGTCGTGTTATAACCAATTTCAGCCCCCTTAAGGGTTCTACTGGCGAAGTATAATGTTCTTTCGTCTAAATTTTGGTCTTTTTGGAATAGGACGACTCCTATGGCAAAGTCGCTGGCGTCTGTTTGTATAAAGAAAGGCTTATTTTTTAGTGGGTAGTGTAACATCACTTCTTCGCAGAATTTATCTTTTACGTTTTTGAATGCTTCATACTCTTTTTCTGTCCATTTCCATCTTTCATTTTTCCTTAGGAGGTGTAACAGTGGTACCGTTGACTCTCCGTGCTCCCTCGTGAATTTACTATAATAGTTTACTAGCCCTAAGAAACCTCTTAGTTGTTTAATGTTCTTAGGTGCGGGAAATTCTTTTATGTCTTTGATTTTTTCAGGGTCTGGACAGATGCCTTTTGGCGTAAGTATGTGTCCTAGGAACTTGGCTTCTCGTCTGAAGAATTGAGATTTTTCTAGGTTTATTGTTAGACCGTGGTTGCTGAAACGTTCGAGTAGCTCGTCGAGGTTGTTGATATGTTCCTCGAATGTTTCTGCAGTGCACAATAAGTCGTCCACGAAGTTGATGACGTACCCTAGGCCTTGTAGTACTTTTTCGAGACCACGGACTAGGCTTGCTGTACTCGTTCGTAGACCAAATGGTGTTACTCTGAACTCATAGCAGCGACCCCGATGCATAAATGCAGTGTATTTTCGGGAGTCGGGGGTGAGTGGTACTTGCCAAAAACTAGATTTTAAATCGAGCGTGGTTATGTACCTAACATTTTTGCACTCCTGGAAGAGTTCGTCCGGAGTTTGCATTCGTTCGTTATCTGGTTCGATTACTTCGTTTATTCGTCTGGCGTCAAGGCATAGTCTGATTTCTCCATTCTTTTTGGCCACTACCACGAGCGGGCTCGTGTACGGGCTCGTGGATTTTTGAATAATGCCTTGGCTCGTTAGGTTCCTTATCTCTTCGTCTACCTTGTCTCGAAATGCAATTGGCACGGGGTAATTCATTGCCTTGAAGGGTTCATGTGGTTTTACTTCTATTTTGTGTTCGTAGGAGTTTAATAGTCCTGGGCGTTTGAGGAATGCGTCCCTATGCTTTTCCAGTAGTCTCCTGAAAATTTGTTTTTTACTCTCATTGAGTCCTACGGTGTTTGTTATTTTTAAATCGATTTCCTGGTCTGTGACGGCATGTTTTTGTTTATCTTCTATGGTGGTGGTGTTTACTACTGGTGAGTTCGTTTGGTTAGAGAATTGGGGGTTGTCAAATTTCAATTTTATCCTTCGAAGGGGTTGTGCTGGTACAATGAATGATATTTCATATTTTTCGAGGTCGATTTTTGTTTTGATTTTGACTAGAAAGTCTATCCCCAAGATGCAGTCCGTGGTTAATCTGGGAACTATGATAAGTGTATTGTTTGTACCGGTTTCTTCTAGTGTAATCTCAGCGAATATCTGTCGAGTCACTTTGACCGCGCGTCCAGTGGTTGCGCCTCTTACGGAGACTCCGGTTAAAGGTAGCATGGGGCATTTGCTGAATAGTTTTTCATGGTCTAGTGCGAACTGTTCGGATATTGCGCTGATTTCACTTCCGGTGTCTATTAGCGCTCGAATTGTTATGCCTTGTACGTATATCATGAGTATTGGGCATTTTGGTCTCGACTTTGTCCGTGGATATTCTTCTTCTCTTGTTAGAAATTCTCTGGTGTCTTCCCCATAGCCTAGCGTCACCTCTGCGGTATTTAATTTCCGAGAGGTGACGACTCCTCGTTTTCCGAGATATCGTGGTCGTTTATGATTTCGAGGGGTTGGCTCTCTTCTTCTTCCATTGTGGTGGTGCGAAGGTTTTTCGTATCATCGTGATTCTGATCCCTAGGTCGCCAGGGATATTTATTTTCCTCTCGGTTTTTATGACGATTGTCTGTTTCACCTCGTGGAGCTTGTGTTTTTCGATTTTGGTTTGGATATGCCGCATTTAGAGGGTTGTACGAAGTGGTTGGTTGTTCCTCTCGAGTGTTGGTGAGGCTGCTCCCATTCGTCCTAGCAGGTGCGTTACGCTGACTGTTGTTTTGTGGACGGTATGTTTCACGTTTTGGAGGCTTAGTTCGATCTCGGTTGCCTGGTCCTTCTTCGTCGTAAGATGACAACAAGTCTAGTAATCGAGCGATTGTTTTTATTCCTAGAGTCTTAATAGTAGCTCGGACATCGTCGGGAAAGTGTCTCTTAATCTTCTGGACGATCTCTTCTTCGGTTAATTTTGGTCTCAGATCGCGAGCCAAACTAATGTAGTGGAGCGCGTATCCGATGCGAGTCTGTTTTTTTGTTTCGTCATACCATTCGTAATCGAGTTTTAATTTTATGGCGTTTTGAATCTCCTCGTTCCAGAACCTTCGTTTGAACTCCTCCTCGAATTCTCCCCACTGTCTGATGGAGTCCCGTGTGATGTACCACCAGCTCCTTGCTATGCCTGTCATGCACTGGTTAATTATTATTTTGAAGTGATATCGAGGAACGTATACGTCTCGGTATGCTCGTAGGTCACATAAGAATTGCATAGGTTGTTCTCGTGTTTTGCCGTTGAATATTGGTGCTTCGAGCTTCAGGTTACTATTTGACATTGTGGTGTTCGATGGTCCCTGTGGTATGGTGTTTTCGTATAGATTCCTCCTTGTTGTTCCTGCCCTTCCAGTTGTTAGCATGGGGGATGGTGTGCATGGTGGATCTCGGTTCTCTGGACTCACCTCTATGGTTGGTTCATATTGGTTCCTTTCGGTGTTAATAAATGTTGAGTTTATTCGTGGAGGTGCTTCTTGTTTATGAGATATCTCGTTGACCTCGTCTTGGAGCATTTCTATGGATTGAGTTACATACTCTTGGATGGACTCTATCTTCCTCGAGAGGTTGTGGTCTAGTTCGCGGAACCGTTGTTCTTGTTTTGCGCTTTCTACCGACTGTTTTTGCTGCATCTCTTCGAGTATTGCGAGTAGCGATTGCATAGCTAGTTGTTGTACTGCCTCGTGGGGTGCTGGACTTATGGTTGGTGGGACCGGATATCCTGTTGAATTCAGGGTTCTGTCCCGTGCATGATAGCGTTGGCCTGCCAGTGGATGCAGTTGTTGTCGTATTCCTTCATCGAAAGAACGTGCTCGTATGTTCTCCATTGCTTCCGAGATAGGCGGTATTATTATGGGTGTACTTCCCCGTAGTGCTTGTGACATTGCTAATTGCTGCCCCATGGTAGGAATTATGGAATCATCCATGCCTACTGTTCTCGTCGTTGGAGTGTTGGTGGTGGGTGTTGGTATACCCCCCAACGTGTTATCTTTGCCTGGATCCATTCTTTTTTAATTCGAGTTTATGCGGATGTTTATTTGTTTTTGGAAAGATCTTCTCTCTTCTTTCTTCTTTCTTCGATCTTCTCTGCTATCCAGCCCCACGTTGGGCGCCAATGAAACGTTTCGCGATTTTTAACACTTCTTTCTTATACGGTTACGGTGCGCGAGGGTTCGTTTATGGTGTAAAATCGCGTTAAGTTTGAGTTTTGTTTCGAGTGATCTCTACCGTGATCGTGTGGAGAGGCAGTTTGCTCGAAACTAGTTCGTGCACTGGGCTGGAGGGAGCGAGAGGATCCGTAGAAGTTTAGATTTGCAATCAATACTAGGTTGTTATTAGTAATTTTTATTGTTTTTGTTGGTCAGACCTCAGTTTAGGTTTATTTTTCGTCGCATTTGTCCATGACAGACATGCGGTTTCGTTTACCCTTTCATCATTGGTCTTTTCTTTTTGTTTGGGTAATTCTTTTCTTTATTTGTACTGGGCGGAAGGCCCGTGATTGCTGGAGAAGCTGTTGTTTGATTGTTAGTGCAACTTAAGGTAGGGAGGATGGTATGTGGAACGATCTCGTTGTTCTTCTGTACTCACGCTCGCTTTACATTCGGTACTTAACGTCTACCTATGAGGAATCTTTTCCAATTCCTATTCTGTTGGTTTCGACTCTAATATTCGTACAGTGATAAGGCATCACTGGTACGGAGCTTGACACTTAATTTATCAATTTCAAGGGGGTCGCGGCTGCTTAGTACGCGATTTTTATTATTCTACGTATGTGGAATTTAAGAAATCCCATGTATAATCAGGTTTTGACTTTATAATTCATAAAGTGATGAGATATCAGCTTTATGGAGCTCAACACTCAATTTATCTGGTTTTAAGGGGTTTGCGTTCGCTAGTACGCGATTTTTCTAATCCTACATATGTGGAATTTATAAGATTCCAGTTCAAATCAGAGTTTTGACTTTATAATTCATAAAGTGATTAGATATCAGCTTTATGGAGCTCAACACTCAATTTATCTAGTTTTAAGGGGTTCGCGTTCGCTAGTACGCGATTTTTCTAATCCTACATATGTGGAATTTATAAGATTCCAGTTCAAATCCGGTTTTTGACTTTATAATTCATAAAGTGATTAGATATCAGCTTTATGGAGCTCAACACTCAATTTATCAAGTTGTTTAAGGGGTCGCGCTCGCTAGTACGCGTGTATGTTTATCCTACGTATGTGGAATATATGAGATTCCAGTTCTAATCAGGGTTTGAATTTATAATTCGCAAAGTGATTAGGTGTCATCTTTACGGAGCTCAACACTCAATTTATTTAGTTTTTAAGGTTTGTTGAATCTGGTATAATTTTGATGTTAATCGATCTCTATTAGGATAGGGTTGTCAGACTCCTGTTGGCCATTTTTGTGTATCTCTATTTGAAAAGGGGGGGCCTAGTCGCAGGCTTGGTCCTCATACGGGGCGTTCCATCGTACTTTCATTAGATGTACTGGTTCGCCTTATTTTAATCATTGGACGCTAGCTGGTGTTGTGCTATTTCGAATGTTATTGTTTCGAGCTGTTCGTCAGCGGACTTGCCTCTCGAGGCTCCGCCCTCCTGATGGTCGCGCGAGAATTCTATAGTAGGGACGCGAGTGTAGTGTGGTGGTGTGGTGTGGATGATTTTACCTACCTATCGTTTCTCGCTTTGTTATTGTTTGGGTCCCTAGCTATAGCTTTTCTGTTCGCAAGAGACACCGGGTTCGCAGCTTGACCAGCTAGCTCTTCCTAGACCCCGGATACTGAAGCTTTTATTCGCAATTATTTAAGCACTTTCTCGTGCCATTGAGAGGCGTACGATTGGGTTCTCGATTAATTGAGACCAGCCGAGGTATCCGCGAGATGCAGGTGGTAACTGGTGCTGGCCCTAACGTGGTCCCACCCACGCAGGTACACCCTACGAGTCTAATGCGCGGTGCACTCAGTCGGGATGCCACTCCCTTGACCTTGTGTCACTCGTGCTTCTTCACACTCCAAGAGACGGATAGCCACGACGCCGTGCGTGGGGACCCGTTAGTGGAGTGTGCCCTGACGCTGTGAGTAGGGGCGGCCAAGCGCAGTGCAGGGGAGCCTTACTCCTCACAGAGTATCCTAATGAGTTCGTTTACTCAACCGACGGCCAAGCGCAATGCAGGGGAACCGGTTGAGGAAAAGAACACTAGTGTTAACATGGAGTTTCCCAAACTATTAGTATTGTTTTCAATCGGTTCGTTCGATCAAACGACGGCCAAGCGCAATGCAGGGGAATCGAATTGATCGAAAGAACACGTCGTTGTTACATGGAGAATTTACGTGTAATTTTATGTACTAGGTGTGCTGTCGAGCAGCACTTCGTCTTGACTTATTAGTTGTGACAAGAGCCCCGAGGCTTATCCTGTCGCGGTTTATATAGGTTAGCGGATGGACCCCGGGAGGGTGTTTTGAGGTAGGTCACGTGATGTTTGCCACACTTCAATCACTAGGTGAGAGAGGTGCGGGGTGACGTGTCGGAGTCCCGTTATTGCTTGAATTTCTATATTTAGCCGCTCTTTGTCCCTCTAGGGTTTCAAACGAGGGTTCTGCGAGGTTGAAATTCGCTGGCTAATGTTATTCTCCTACTTGTTGTAGGTTCAAAGTTTTTATTGGATTTTTCTCTGGTTTGATTATGGTTTTTTCCCGATTCAGGCCCCTATGTGTCTTTCTCGGTTTTGTAGGCTGCTTTCCTGCTGTTTCGTCGATGACTAATTGCCCAGGATAATTAATTGTAGTTAATTATCTCTTCCTTGGTGGTTTTTGGACTGATTTCTTGTGGGTTTATATGTTTTTTATCACTTTCTGGTGTTCTCTTACGTGAGGATGATTTTCTCTATGTTTTTCGTTTGGTTTTTGGTCGATATAAGTTGGTTTTATGTGTTTTATTAATATTAATGTTTAATTTGTGAGTGGGGGTACGTAGCGGCGTTTCATGAGGATTTATTTTATTGATCTTTCTCTATGTATCGTGGCATCTCGATAGTTCCATGAATTCCTTCCTACGTTTGCCGGGTCGTGGCGTTCCCGATGTTCTCGCCTTTTGGATAGTGTGGCCTATTTGGGGTTGTGCCGTATGTTTGAGGCTTGGTCTGGTGATTGTGTAGGGCGGGGGCTACTACGCTTGCTAGTAGGCCGGTGTGTTCTTGTTGTTACGCCTACTGTTATGTTTTCCATCTTGAACTTTGGCTAGGCAGGCCTCTCATTGACGCCATTACTTTTAGGGTGTGTATTTGTAATTCTGCGTGTGTACCTACTAGTCCTTCCTATTCTCCTTGTCCGGTCGATCTTCTTCCGATCCGGTCTGGAGTGTTTTGTCTTGTTTTGGTATTTTTTATGTCTTATTTTAGTTTGTGTAGGATGGTTTGGGTGTGGTGAAGGTTGGGAGTCATAGTAGCGGATCGCCTTAATGCGTTCCGTTACAATATATATGTATAACACATTCCATATATATAATTTACTAGTAAAACAAGTAATTTTATACATGAAAACGAGAGAGAGCGAGAGAGTTCTTCTCTTGAGAATGACTCGCCTAGCTTGGTTACTCGTACATTTCGTTCGTACGCAAGTCTGCTAGATCGCTGTTCAGACCTCGCGCAAGGCGTTTTCGTTGCGCGGAGTGTCGACCAGCCTCGCTTTCCTGCAGCAGAAGCTTCATTGCAACTCAATTTTAGTCTCATCTCTTTCTCGTTTTTCTGTTTATTTTTCCCTATTTTACCATAAATTAATCCTAATATTTCCTTTATCCTTTCTATATAGGCATAACGTGTTCTATATATTTATGATGGTGTTTTTATTATAAATTCCAATATTTTACGAGAGACATATTAATGTAATCCCAAGCGAAAAGGGGAATTAATCCTGATGTACTGATCTTTCTTCTATTACCCGACTATACTTGGTAAGCTCATTAATTCGATGTGGGTTGTACTCGTTTTCGAGTGACAGCCATGGGTAGTTTCCATATGGAAGCATAATTGTTCTTTTTGCTGCTGATATTTTATCTACAGTATTCGTGTGAACATTTTAATAGTCATAACTCTTTCGTTTAAATCAACAGTTCCTCTGCTTTTGTTAATTGTTTCGCTTAGTTAATAATTGTTCGTGATTTCATCATCTTTGTAAAGAGAGAGAGAGAGAGAGAGAAGATTTCAGGCAAGAGCGAGAAGAAAGGGTGCGGTCGCTTGGTCACGTGATAGCGTTCCCTCCAACCGCTCCCCTATGAACAACAACGCCCCGACGGCGACTAGCCGAACCCCTGGTCTAGGATTGAGGGTAAGGCCGCGCTGAATCATAGATCCATAAATGGCAGTCGATAACCGGGTCTACGCAGTAGATCCCATGGTTTGAAAGTTTGCCTTCTGACCGGGAGCGCCGAAAAATTCCATCTTTACAAGATTAATTCTTCCCGGGAGACGGTCGGTAGGGCCGCATCTTCACCCTGTTCCGATCTCTGTAGCTAAAATCGCTCTCCTCTCCCCTTAAGAAGTTCGAGAATAAAAGAAAAATGTGAGAGGTTACTTTTACTGTAGCGAAACTAAAACAGAAGAACTTTAACGTAATCGAAAATAAAAAAAAAGATAAATGCGACGTTACGTCAGGACGTAACACGGTCTTGAATGGTACGAGGGCGATGTAGGCTGTAAACAAACATACGCTAACTTGCCTGAAATTTCGCAAAAATCAAGACGTATCTATACACGTCGTCACCAAAAGGATATACTTCTATGCGATATCACGAGTCGTGAAATTTCTAGCCTGGAGGATGAGGAGAGTGCCTTATCGTACACATTTATGCCAAAATCTATGCGAAAATGCTTCAGACACGCTATGATAAACGATACAGCGTTTTTGCAGAGTGCAATGCGCCAGGCTTTCCAAATAAAAAATTGGCTTAGCGAGCATCCACTTAAAGCAGAATCATACATGGATCTTTGGTCAGCAGACGAAGAGGAAGAGAGTAAGGAAGAGGAAAAATCTTCATTATGTATCAGGAGTACAAATTGAAAATGCGGGATTTTTTTCTATTTTTGAACGTTTATTCTGAAAAAATGGTAACAAATGAATTATTCAAAGTATTGTCCATCGCTAGCCACAACTTTTTCCCATCTTTCTGGCAATTAACGGATACCGTCGCGAAAAAATTCGGCCGGCTTGGCTGCTATCCAGTCATCGACCCATTTTTGGGCTTCTTCGTAAGAATGGAAGCGCTGGTCAGCTAGGCCATGTGTCATCGATCGGAAAAGGTGGTAATCGGAAGGAGCAATATCTGGGCTATACGGCGGGTGGGGTAAGACTTCCCATTTCAGCGTTTGTAGGTATGTTTTGACCGGCGCTGCAACATGTGGCCGAGCGTTGTCATGTTGCAAAATTACTTTGTCGTGTCTTTGCTCGTATTGTGGCCGTTTTTCTTTGAGTGCGCGGCTCAAACGCATCAATTGAGTTCGGTATAGTGCTCCTGTGATGGTTTCGTTCGATTTCAATAGCTCATAATACACCACACCCAGCTGGTCCCACCAAATACAGAGCATGAGCTTGGCGCCGTGAATATTTGGTTTGGCCGTCGATGATGATGCATGGCCGGGGTAACCATATGATTTTTTGCGCTTCGGGTTATCGTAATGGATCCACTTTTCATCACCAGTGACAATGCGATGCAAAAAACCCTTCCGTTTTTGCCGTTCGAGCAGCAGTTCGCATGCAAAAAAACGGCGCTCGACGTCTCTCGGCTTCAGCTCATACGGCACCCAATGTCCTTGCTTTTGGATCATTCCGAGGGCTTTTATACGATGGGAAATGGCTTGTTGTGTCACTCCCAATGAATCTGCGAGCTCTTGTTGAGTTTGACACGAGTCTTCATTGAGTATTGCCTCCAATTCAGCATTCTCAAACTTTTTCACTTGGCCCGGCCGCTCTTTGTCCTCAACGTCAAAATCACCACTTCTAAACCGCACAAACCATCTCTCGCACGTTGAAACCAATGGAACATGACTCGGATAAGCCTCGGAGACCAATCGATGTGCTTCAGCAGCACTTTTCTTCAAATTAAAGAAGTAAATTAAAACTTCCCGCAAATGCTGTTTTGTTGGCACGAAACTCGACATATTGAGAGCTCAAAAAAACTATGAATTTGACACTGCGACAAATTGACACATACTGAAAATTAAAGCTATAAGACGTAGCTTTGACATGAACATAGTCACAGTACTGCCTGATGCGTATAGCGTTAGTAACGCCATCTGTTATCAAACCCGCATTTTCAATTTGTACCCCTGATAGTTGTTGGAAAATCAGCTGGCGCACGGCGATCGATAATCGTCGTGCGCCTACCTGTTGCGCTGCTTTGCTACGCGGTGTTCGGTTGAGTCGAAGATAGCCGAAGCATGGGCTTCGCGAAGCCGAGGATGTGCCTCGTTGGCACGCCGCGTCGAGCGAGAGGATGTCTCTCTCGCTTGACTTCGGTTTCGCTCACCGGCTATCTCGCGCAACTGACTCCAGCGCCCAACGAAACTTTCATACTCGCAGCCATCTTGAGAATTCGGCACTTTTGCGACACACATCCACTGGACAGCACGCGCATCCATAGGACTCACACGCATTTTCATCGGACATTATTCATCGGACTCGCTCAACCTCTCGCTCTTCAGGACTCATTGCTCAAGGTCGGTCAAGCCATCCGGAAGAAATTCTCAACAGTAGTCGTGACACGATCGACGATGCTGTGAAATAAATGTTGCATATATACATCTTTTAAAGCGTATCGGTCATCATTTAATCATTGACTATGTGTTCAGCATGGTCACTAGACAAATCTACGAGAGGCTGCAGTATCTACCACTTTCAACCGTTGGCGTATACCCAGCTGACAGAATTACTCGTATATGGTCGATACCGGCCGGACTCGTAGTTAACACGGATAACCACGACGGACTTGGAGAGCATTGGATCGCCATGTACGTTAACCATCATGGAAAAGGAACGTACTTTGATAGCTACGGGCCACCACCCGTTATACCGCAACATCTCGCACGATTACGAAGAACCTGCAAGTTCTATCGGTACGGCCTGAAGCAGCTACAGAGTAATACCTCGGATGTGTGTGGACAATTTCGTATCGTATTCCTGCATCCTATGTCGTGCGGCTTCACCATGTCACGATTTGATAATCTCTTTAGCGACAATCTAATAAAACACGACAGAATAGTACGTGAATATTACAATACTTTTGCCTCTCGACGATCACACAGTGATAAAAATCTAACGGCGTAGGAATCTCCGAGCGAAGATTACTGTGTTTGCAGGGATGTTCCATGCGACGGTAAATGTGTGTAAAGTGATTTAAATAAAATATTGATTAATTAAAAACAAATACATCGTCCTACTGTGTCTCTTATTTTATAATTATATATAAATTGTAATCGAAGTCCCTCGCGGTACGGTATCATATTCTACGCCTTTTACTGCAGAGCAAGCGCTTCGCGAGAAGCACAGCGCAAAGCGGTACGCACGTGCAAAACCGCTGTCGCTGCATTCAGAGCGCTGGACACTTAGTTATGATTCAGAGGGAGGTTTAAACAATTATTATCTTCAAACCCTGTGATACCAACTAGCAGCATCCTGAACATTCAGCGCTGTCTTTAATATCGTGATCGTGCAGTCAAAAACGTATTTTTTGCAATGTATCCTCGTTACGACGCTAGTGGGTGTTCGGAGTCCTCGGTGCCGTAATAGACATCGGGTACGATGGCGGCGACGTGGACGAGGGCTTCGAGGACTTCGAGCTTCCTGAAGCAGACACGCGCGCGCGTTTGTGTGTGTGCGTGTGTGTGTGTTTGTTCGAGTGAGATAGGGAGAGATAGGTGTTTGAAATCGCCGTCGAAATTGTGCACAGTTCGATGTATAGTACGAGTAGTAATATAACTGACCTCCCAACCTCTATGTAAACCTAGGACACTGCGAGATTCATGCCATAGCTTGGACACTGTTTTCGAGTTTACGAGAACGCGTTAAGGCGAGCCGTTTTCCAGTAATAGATGTCCGAATTTTGCAAATTCATTGCACATTTAGGATTTTCGTGTTAATATCAATAGCTTTGCGAAATTTTGTTTTTCCATTTTTCACTTCAATTTTCAGTTTTCCCAACATTTATGGAGGTTGAATCGACACAATTCAACACCCTTATACACTAGTGAACTCCTTATATGCAGGATTTTGGCATTCCGAATAAATTGTACCCGAATTTTCCCCTATTAAATGGAATATAGTAATGAACTATATCTTCTTGGAAAACATTTTATAACAGCATATTGTTAAATTTTTCTTCCTCTTTCGATTGAGACCAAAACAAAGGCTGTAGCTGTAGACATATCGATGAAATCGCGTTTTATCATTCTGGATGCTTTAGGCACGGAGTTTCAAGCGATTAACCATTTTTCATCAGTATCTAACAACATCATGATGTTTCGCACACTTCTAGTAATGACGTCACAAAGCAATTAATGTATTTCTATATCTTTATACATTCACATCCAGCTACACATGTGGTTATGATATGTTATTAAAAAAATGTAAAAGATGTTGAAACTCCCGATTAACTAAACAGAACTTTAACTTTTAAAAGTTTTCATATGAAAATAAATATAAATAGGATGAAACAACTTCCGATGTCATTTTAGTTAGCTACATATTTAAATCACAATAATTCAATTACTGCTGTCACTACAGTCGGATGACGTCTTCTTATCTGTCAGAAAACGTCTATATCGTATATAATTTTTCTTTTAAATTAGAGTCCAGATGCTAGCATGATTCTGTATGTATAAAAGAGGATTACAATTTTCAGGAGACGTCTCCTAAAAACTGATAACACAATCAAGACCTATATTACTACTATCTATAACAGTATTGGGACGCTTAGAAATTAGCGCCTGTAACCTATACACCATGAGAGCATCGACAGAATAGCTGTGAAAAGCCAGGAAAGCTATTTTTCGTCACTCGGTATGTGAACTTATAGAGCAATGTCGCCAGGACGTCTTAAACTCGTCATCGGGAACACGGGCATTCAGCGAGTACCTCGCTATGCTCGCTCGCCAGCTATCACGAATAAAGCGCTATAGAAGGAGCTCTTAGCACCACCTACCTTTCTCTTGAGGTATTATAGATGCGATAGCAATTTCTTGGCGAAAATGAGTTTACTGAACATGCTATCCTACCGGCTTTCTACACAAGCTCTCAACACTCTGACCATTAGAGTGGGGATTTTAAAGTGACGCTCTTAACGAAGACAAATTTGCATTACATTCAGACAACTGATCTTCTCGAAAAGTAAGATCTTCGTCACTATAAGCCAAAGTCTCAATATTAAGAAAAAGACGTTGAGGGAGACTTCAAGTAAAAATGTCGATCAAACGTATGTCTTCTTTTAATTTGCCTTAGGTCTCATATAAAAACGAGACATATCGACTAAAAATCCAGAAAAAATACATCAGAATCAAAAAGTTTCTCGCGGTCCATGAATTGTCTCGAGCATATCTTACAGTTTCGTCGGTGACGTTATTCTCGTACCAGGTTTACTTTTGACTAATCTCTTGCTCTCCAATGAATAATTGTACTCACAGGAATACCATCGTTCTAAGGTCCATTATGCTCACACGAGCAGCAAATACGCCTATCAAATCCCATATAGCCATGTTCTGTATTTTGATGTAATGTCAAATTTATATCTTTCTCGACTATATATTTTCGTAATGGCCACTTTATTTTCCAACATTGAGCTTCTCGCATATAAAGAGAGAATGAGAAAAGTATTGCATCTTACACTCAGAAATAATATATGAATTCCAAATTGATAGTTGGCTTGCTTATCACCGTTATACGTACCAATCATATGATTTTTCTTTCGATTTGAAAATATCGAGTGGTTAATACACGCTCAGCGTGAATATCTCTAATAGCGCAAGTCGATGCGCCTTATCTAAAAAAAATTTCGTGACAGTTGCGAAACGATATACGTTAGCATAGCAACGCATGTAAATAAGTCGCCGACGTGAATTCCGTAAAAAATGTGTTAAAGGCAATATCTCATCGACGCCGATGATAGCTATTCATACGTAAGCTTTGAAAAGTCTATAATTTACAACATGACTTATGAAAACCTGATACATGACAAGACAGTGAATTTTCTTTAGCCCGTGAACGCCATCGGAAGCTTTTATTTAGAATGTATGAAATAATTGGTGGCCTAAGAAGGAAAAAATAATGTATCATATGGTTTAATCTAAATAAGAGATTAAATGATTCTGTTTACGATATTCAATTTTATATTACGAATAATAAAAGCGTAAGGTACCCTTGATAATAGTATACAAATAATAATTGTTACATTTATATTTAACAATTCATTTCATGTACTCTGAACGTTTCCGAAGTTATTTCATCAAGATTCACCGATCAAAAGCATTCAATTTTTTACATTCGGTTTATTTAGAAAAGTTCGAACAAAATTGAATTTGTGGGGGCGCGCGTGCTTGTGTGTGTGTGTGCGCGCGTGCTTGTGTGTGTGTGTGCGCGCGTGCTTGTGTGTGTGTGTGTGTGTGTGTGTGTGTGTGTGTGTGTGTGTGTGTGTGTGTGTGTGTGTGTGTGTGTGTGTGTGTGTGTGCGTGCGTGCGTGCGTGCGTGCGTGCGTGCGTGCGTGCGTGTGTGTGTGTGTGTGTGTGTGTGTGTGTGTGTGTGTGTGTGTGTGTGTGTGTGTGTGTGTGTGTGTGTGTGTGTGTGTGTGTGTGTGTGTGTGTCACCATCAATGGTACACTGAGAAAAACAATTTTTTCATCCAATCAAATACATTTTGTTGATGAAGAATTTAGTCACAGAGGAACCTTTGAGCATCGTGCGGAATCTCGAGGAAGCAATTTGCAAGTTTCAATTTGCAGCTTGTTAATATCCGAATCGTTTGACCGATTTTCTCCAAAATTTATATCAGCTTTACTTTTATACTCATTTATTAAGAAAAAAAATCAGCACGATATCTTAAAGTTTACTAAAATTAGAGCGATTTGACAATTTTTCGGAAAATTCTAAAATTCATAAAATCTGAACCGTTCGGCCGATATTTCCCGAATTCAATAAGAACCGTCCTTTTATGATATGTTATTTATGATTAAAAAATTAGACGGAAATCTTTAAATTTACGGAAATGAAAGTGTTCATAGACATTTTTTTTTAATTTCAAAATGTTGTATAATTTTTTTACACACATCCGGACATTCTGTCTAAATATGATTTTCCGACGTTTTGGAACATTTTGAACACGTTGACATTGAAAACTGGAAAAAAAATGTTTTCACCATCACGAAGCTTCGTCTACGAGGAAGCAAAAATAATGCGGTATCAACAAAATTGAACATTTCCATCGAAACAAATTAATTGACGTTACTTTCTAATTCGAAATAACGAAATTGTTTCATTACTCCAAACAATAATTGATCGTCACCATCATAGTATACGTCTGAAAATATTTCTAAATATATTTATGCATGCTAAATCACGGCAATCGTATATTCTTGCGCTGAAGATAAATATATGTTCATGAGGTTCATAGGTTTGGCTACTCGAAATGAATACTGTATCATGAAATAATATAATACATTACAATTATGAATTTACGCGACAATTCCGATCAGTTGTTTCCTTCTAAGATGGCATTTTTTGGCAAATTGCATCTCGGGGTGTGAGTCAGCGCCGCCTAAATTCCTGCGTTATCGTTCTTTTGCTAGAAAGATCACAATCCAATCATTAATTATTGTCAGCTCTGATTGCCTCATTCATTCATTAGGAATCAATGAGCTAATCGTGAAAACAAGAGCCTTTATGGTTCTTTAAAATTTATAATATTCATCTGGTTATAGCTTTGTTTAAATTGAACGATACTGTATGTAAACGAGTTGAATTATTTTCTTGAACCTATACAATTATGAGTCAACAAAATGTGTTGACACGGGCAACATACTATGCCATCCGACTGAAGAGAATTTGATTCTTCTAATATTAAGAGTCATCGAGCGAGGACAAGGAAGCGCCAAATGGTAAATAATGTAATTAAGAATCGTGGATTTTGGATTTCGTCCAAAATACGTTCGTAATGTACGATTATATACAACGAATATACAAAATAAATTTGCTCAACTAGTAAGAGCGGAGGTCTTTTACCACAGTAAATTATCAAAAACAGCAACTGTCAGAATGGTTTTATTATAAACTTCATTGAAATGTGCGATCATTTAACGGACCAGCGCGCTATTCGTACCCTTTCACTGCACTGTTTCAAATATTTTTTTAAGCTATTTCCTGGAAAAACTAAGACAAAATCCGAAAATCACGATCGGAGACGTTAACTCGTGGTCACGAATATATTGCCATCTATACTACGTAGGTCATAGTTCCAGCTTTTGTTGTCAGGTTTGCTACTCACGATTGTCGGTAAAAGCGGAGATGCAACAGTGACAGCGAAAAGAAAAGTAACCCCTCCGAGATACAAATTTTTATTTCACCCAAGTATTGTATAAAATCAAATTTATATTAGTATCTGCAAAATCCAACCGACGGACATGAACTCTTCTGAAGCGAGTTCTTTTTTATCAAACGGCATTATTTTATTTTCAAATGTTGAATCTTTGTATACCTCATAACCGATTTTCCTCATAAATTTATATATTGTAACAGAACGCAATCAGAGCGATGCGCTACAAAAAGGGACTAGCCTCCACGACAAAGAGTTAAAGATGCCAAAACATAAAATCACTCAAACAAAAACAGACTAAGTTAATACACTAACACATAACAGAGCATAAGACTCCCATTAATAAAAATCATGAAAGTGATAAACTATTACCAGGAACCAATAAACAAAGTCGCAAATAGGTGCCTGTGTCACGGGGTAAAGTTTGAATAATAAAGTTTACGTTGAATGAAGACTTTTATTCACAATCTATATATATACGTTTACAATTTTAAATTCGAATGACCCTCTGCCGAGGCGTGCGTGGCTTATTTATAGCAGGCCTGCGCCTACGTACTTAAAGTGGGGCAACCCAGAGGGGGAACCCGCTAGCTAGAAGCATCAAGTGCTGCTGCTTTGGTGTGGAAACTTACAACTAACAAGTTAAGTACATGAAATTCGAAAATGGTAAGGTCAATCGGCAATTTGGCGTTACACCTGCCGGACCAGGAAACGAAGAAGAGTCAGTATGTATACCGCGAGAAACCGCGAGTACCCACCCTAAGAATGACAGTACAGAAGCAGCAGATAGGACCGCTCCTAGCGCAGTATGCCTAGCGCAGTACGCCCCACCATCCAACTTGTGAAACCCCCGAGGCTCCACTAACTCAAGCAACCAAATGATAGAAGATGCCGTCACATGAAAATTCTACCGATGACCCCCACTCACCAACCAAACATTAAAACCAGGAAAAAACCCTAAACGAAGACAATTTTTGAACAAACTAAATAAATAATCAACCCTCGGCACGCCACCAACACCTAGAACCCAACAAAAAACAAGAGGATCGCAAAACAAACGAGAAATACACAAAAAAACTCCAAAAACCGGAATTTTTAAGGAAAATTAATCAAAACTCACGGCAAGCCAAATCTGACAAATAAGTCAATTAACGACATCAAACGAAAATATAAAAAAACATGAAGACTACAACAAAATACCCCACAAGAAAGACTGAACCTACAGCAGGTAGGAAACTAACATAGAAGCTCCGCACGAGTGACATCCGCTCACCGTGCGAATATTATAATTAAAGGATAAATAGGGAATTATTCTGCATACGTAGAATTAAGAAATCTCATAAATAACAATTTATTGTATCAAATTGAGTGTTAAGCTCCGTACGGATGACATCAGCTCAACGTGCAAATATTATAGTTAAAAAATAAATCGGGAAAAAATCGGAAAATAACCGTTATCTTTGAAATGAATTGAGTGTTAAGCTCCGTACAAGTGACACCCGCTCTACGTGCGAATATTATAATCATAGCAAGATTAGCCCGGAGATAACTCCGCGTGCGTAGGATTAAGAAAATCGTGTATAGCAAACGCGATAACCCATTATTGTGACAAATTGAGTGTTGAGCTCCGCCCGAATAACACCTGCATACCGTGTGAATATTAAATTCACGTCAAATAAATAAATCCGGAAATGTACGACATACCGAGCCACGTAAAGAAAAAACACCTAGCATCGGCTGCTCATCCCTACGCAGTGGCAGTCAAATGCCTCATTAAAGCTGTATCGTCAACCATACCACCTGTCCTTCCACCTAGACCCAATTCCTATAGATAAAGGAACAACTTCAAAATACAAGAAGACCAATGATGAAAGGGTGATAAAACGCACGTCTACCACAGACACATGCGAAATCAATAACCAATCTGAGGTCTCTCAACGAAAACAAAACCCAGTAGAATCAATCACACACTCTTATAAAACAATAGTCACAACTCCTTCCATCCAGCCCAGAGCACGAACCTGTTTCGAGCCATCCATCCTCTCCCGGTGGTATAAGAAAAACCGCGCTCAAAATAAAATTAAAACTACGCGATTTCGCCGCGACCGCTAAGCAGACGCGCATAAAACCTCGCACGAAGAGGGATACAGTAAAGGGCATCAGATAGAAGAAATCGCGAAAGGTTTCAATATATATATTATTTCGTGTATAATTAACATGCTTATTTTTCTAATAATGGGTTATTCCATGAATACATTATAGCACGGTATTTGGCGGAAGACTTGGCATTGCTTTTGCCAAAATTGCCGCTTAGCATGATAATATCGTCGATTCCCATTTTCTTAGGAGTGTTCGTACATGACCGGTATGGTGAAAAAATCAGTGGCAGTAAGTACGTCAGGGTCTATAAATGTCCCTAGCCAATGACAGGAACTGACAAGGCGAATCTGCTCATGGCAGTGCTTGATGCTCCCCACTGTATACATCATGACCAGTACTGGTGCCCATCTTCTTATTTACAAAATGTATGTTATATTACCACGCAAATATTGGGAAGTTATTTATGCATGTAAGATTGTGTTGAGGAATCAGCTAACGTGCGGCCACTATGATTGACGCGCGTTAGCTCGATGCTGTTGGTACCGCGCTCGACTGCCGTGCGTGCAGCCGGGGCAGCACCTCGTGGACAATCAACTCAAGCGAGAGACTACGATCTATCTCTCGCTTAACAGCGGCGTCGCTCAACGACGCCTTTGAAGAGCTTTGCCATCTTGATATTTTTCGCTACTCTCGTGAAAATTGCCAAGAACGAAACACCAGCCTCTTCTCAGCTTCGGAATTTTCACCGCTTTCATGGGACATTCTCACACTCAAAACGTACTCAACAGGACTGAAATTAAACGGTAAGCCGGCACCTTGATAATTTACATAAATTCAATCAAGGTGAAATGGAAAAAACTTATTTTGTGCATTATCAAATGTCTCACCTCGTAGCGTACTTTGCAGCACAGGTTGCTTCACGCTTTCTCTCACGTAATTCATTGGCACGCAATTAATCAAATTGTACGTGCGGCTCAATAATTTCCTTTGAAATCATTTCTCATTTATTTTTATATATTTTTTTGAATCTGAGTGAAAGAAAGTGGAAAATACAGACCATTTTCTCTGCCTACATCGTTCGTCTGGTTATTCCACCTCTGTCATGAGAGAGAACTCATTCTGTTTCGATATCTTTCAGATCTCACATATCGTCAGGCAAGGAATTCTCAAACATTTTGATCCTTCGAGCCGGATCTTTGACTCCTGCACAGGAGAAGACCAGGGTCTTTCGTTTTCGACGCTCATCATTGGCTCGTCTCGACGTGGGACCTCGTGGCAAGGCTACGCAGTCTCACGTTCTCGGCTCATCCTCGACACTCATTGGACGCGCAGTTGAGGTAAAGTACAACTCTGCGGAGTAGCTTCGTTGCTTTTTCTTTCAGTGATGTGTCAGGTCAAGAATGTCAGAACGCAACTCGTCACAATACGGGGTGGCACCCATTGACTCTGATGAGAAGCGGATGTCGTTGGTTCCTGATGGCACCACCGCTGCGAAACGAACCCGATCACCAGCTCTCTTGGCAACCGAGTTAGTGTTGAAGGTTCAATCGCAATGCAATCGCATCGAAGAGTTCAACCTCATCTACTCGACGCTCTTCGACGAGACTCAATCGCCTACGCTGGCGTTGCTCGAGACGCTATGCGAGCAAATCAACGAGGTTATTGGGAACTTCAGACGGGAGCACAGCTCTTGGAGAGTCATAGCGGGCCCCTTCACGATCACAGATGAAGTTGACCGACATTAAGCTGCTGACATTCAAGGACGAATACGCTGGATGGCCAACCTTTCGTGATTTGTTTTCGTCGCTGGTCATCTCCAACGCCAGGCTGACCGACGTAGAGCGCTTAATGTACTTGCGTGGCTGCGTCTACGATTCTGCGGCACAGATAATCTCGGGATATGCCCTCACCGGTGAATCATTTACACTGGCGTGGAAGACATTGACGTCTCGATACGAGAACAAGAGGTTATTGGTGCAGGAGCGCTTGGATACGATTTCGGCATAGCATCTCTCATCGGAGATGCAAAATCGCTCTCAACCCTGATTACAATGATGTTGGAGGCTAATAAAGTGTTGACATCACTGAGCTCAAAGGAGCACCTGTGGGAGTGCGTGCTGGTAAGGCAACTGAGCAATCAGCTTGACCGAACTACCCGCGGGGCATGGGAGACATTGGTGGGGTGGACTCAGGAGTGACCGACCTTTCAGCACATCGGAGAGTTTATCGAAAATAAGGTGAGAGCACTGGAGATGGTGGAGATCACTCCAACGCAATCAGCCAACATGACGAAGACCACTTCAACGAAACCAGCTCTATCGAAGGTCGCCACTCAACGAGCTGCTGTGCACTATGCTTCAGCAAGCACAAGCACCAGCCTTGTGCCGTCAACTCGCACCAGCAAGTCGGTGTATCCCTGTGATTGCTGTCGGTCTCTGGACCATTACATAGTGATGTGTCCAGATTTCCGACAGCTCACGGTGGCCCGACGCAAAATGGTAGAGAAATCCAGGCTCTGTTATAATTGTTAAGAACGGCACAACGCTTCGTCATGCCCGTCAACTCACAGTTGCAAAGAATGCGCAGGAATACACCATTTGATGCTGAATAGGTTCTTTATAATAGTTGTGATAAAATTTAAAACTCTTATAATTGAGGATATTCCTGCTATATATGGAGTGAAGATGGCTAAATTTATTGATATGCATTAATGACTTAAATTAGCTGATAATGGGGGGTAGATTGTTCGTCCTGTTCCTACTCCTTGATTAATAATTCTTCTAAAGATTAATATTATTAAAGACGGGGGGAGTAGTCAGGATCATATATTATTTATTCGGGGGAATGCTACGAGGGTCGATCGATAAATAGTCGGCCTTTCGTCATCTGTTGGTCGAGGAAAGAAATCAATAGCGACGTTTAGTAGTGCCATCCTTCACATGACTGTTGTCAAAGTTTCAGCTCGCTGCGATCTTTAGTTTGCGTTTGACAGCGTCGAAAGACAAACAACTTTTGTGTTTTTACAAAAATGGAAAAAATTGAATATCGTGCAGTGATTTGATTTTTGTTTTTGAAAAAGAAAAACAATGAAATCAAAGCGGAGCTAGACGAAATTTATATGGACCTTGCACCTTCATTATCAACCATTAAATATTAGACAGATGAATTTAAACGCGGTCGTACGTGCATTGTTGACGATGAACGTCCACGTCGTCCAAATGAGGCGGTCATACCAGAAATAATTGAAAAAGTCCACGATATGGTGTTAAATGATCGGAGACTAAAAGTGCGTGAGATTGCTGAGGCCACAGGCATATCATATGGCTCAGTGATTTCAATCCTGAGTGATCAGTTGGGTATGAAAAAGTTATCCGCAAGATGGGTCCCACGTTTGCCCACTGTCGACCTTAAAAGAGAACGTGTAGCTGATAGCCAAAATTCATGAATTTAAATACGAATTGCTTCCGCATCCACCGTATTCTCCAGATTTGGCCCCCTCCGACTACTTTCTGTTTCCAAACCTAAAAAAATGGCTTGGCGGAAAGAGATTTGGTTCCAGAGATGACCTCTTCGCCGAAACAGATATCTATTTTCAGGACCTTCCGAAATCGTATTATTCGGAGGGCATCAAAAAATTGGAAACTCGTTGGAATAAGTGTATCGAGCTAAAAGGAGATTATGTTGAGAAATAAAAAGATTTTTGTCCGAAAAAAACGCGATTTTCTTTACCAAGCCGACTATTTATTGATCGACCCTCGTATATCTGGGGCTCCTAATATCAATGGAATTAATCAATTTCCAAATCGTCCAATTATAATTCGTATTAAAAACTATAAACTATAAACTTACTATAAAGAAAATTAAAATAAAAGCATGAGCTGTTACAGTAGAATTGTAAATTTGATCATTGTTGATTTATGAGCCAGGAGTCCCAAGTTATATACGAATAATAATTCTTATGGATGTGCTTATTATTCCTGCTCATATTCCAAAAATGAAATATAAAATTCCAATATCTTTATGATTTGTAGAGAAGAATCATTTTTGCATAAATTTTTAGTTTAAAGAAAATGTTTAAAGTGCAAATTTAAAGATGTATTGATATAATATAAAATTTTATTTAACCTAATAAATTAAAGTAATGAGTCTGAATAAAGGTGATAAGTTGTAAATTTATTTAAAAGATAAAATTTATCTTCTTTGCGAATAAAATTTATAAAAATTATAAATATTTTTAAGGTTTGAAGGTTAATAGTTTTTTTTAACTTAAAATTTTTATTTAATTGTTATGCCGGTACCGCGTAATTGGATTATCCGGTATTCGGTATAATATTAAAAGTTATTATCAGGAGTACAAATTGAAAATGCGGGATTTTTTTCTATTTTTGAACGTTTATTCTGAAAAAATGGTAACAAATGAATTATTCAAAGTATTGTCCATCGCTAGCCACAACTTTTTCCCATCTTTCTGGCAATTTACGGATACCGTCGCGAAAAAATTCGGCCGGCTTGGCTGCTATCCAGTCATCGACCCATTTTTGGGCTTCTTCGTAAGAATGGAAGCGCTGGTCAGCTAGGCCATGTGTCATCGATCGGAAAAGGTGGTAATCGGAAGGAGCAATATCTGGGCTATACGGCGGGTGGGGTAAGACTTCCCATTTCAGCGTTTGTAGGTATGTTTTGAACGGCGCTGCAACATGTGGCCGAGCGTTGTCATGTTGCAAAATTACTTTGTCGTGTCTTTGCTCGTATTGTGGCCGTTTTTCTTTGAGTGCGCGGCTCAAACGCATCAATTGAGTTCGGTATAGTGCTCCTGTGATGGTTTCGTTCGATTTCAATAGCTCATAATACACCACACCCAGCTGGTCCCACCAAATACAGAGCATGAGCTTGGCGCCGTGAATATTTGGTTTGGCCGTCGATGATGATGCATGGCCGGGGTAACCATATGATTTTTTGCGCTTCGGGTTATCGTAATGGATCCACTTTTCATCACCAGTGACAATGCGATGCAAAAAACCCTTCCGTTTTTGCCGTTCGAGCAGCAGTTCGCATGCAAAAAAACGGCGCTCGACGTCTCTCGGCTTCAGCTCATACGGCACCCAATGTCCTTGCTTTTGGATCATTCCGAGGGCTTTTATACGATGGGAAATGGCTTGTTGTGTCACTCCCAATGAATCTGCGAGCTCTTGTTGAGTTTGACACGAGTCTTCATTGAGTATTGCCTCCAATTCAGCATTCTCAAACTTTTTCACTTGGCCCGGCCGCTCTTTGTCCTCAACGTCAAAATCACCACTTCTAAACCGCACAAACCATCTCTCGCACGTTGAAACCGATGGAACATGACTCGGATAAGCCTCGGAGACCAATCGATGTGCTTCAGCAGCACTTTTCTTCAAATTAAAGAAGTAAATTAAAACTTCCCGCAAATGCTGTTTTGTTGGCACGAAACTCGACATATTGAGAGCTCAAAAAAACTATGAATTTGACACTGCGACAAATTGACACATACTGAAAATTAAAGCTATAAGACGTAGCTTTGACATGAACATAGTCACAGTACTGCCTGATGCGTATAGCGTTAGTAACGCCATCTGTTATCAAACCCGCATTTTCAATTTGTACCCCTGATATTTTTTGGGATAGTTTGCCGATAAGGAGATGAATCTCGAGTAAAAGATGAAAACGCGAATTTATATATAAGGAAGTATTTATTATAGGCAACGGTAACTTTCCGTTGTTCATTTAATTGTCAAACTAACAAGTACAATAATACGTTGTTTCGAGTATTTCACGAGGAACCAACCGTTCTCTGTTGAGTCTAAATTAATACTGATTTTAGTAAAGCAGTTAGCAACTGCGGTTGCTAAAATCCGTCAGTTGGCAGTTTTACATAGCGAGTCGCGTCTCCCTCGCATCCTGTCTTGACCGAATGCTATATTTTAGAATTCTGTATCTAGCTGTGTCAGCTAAGGAATATTCCTGAGAATACGTGAAGTGGAATATTCCGCGACACAACATAATCATAAATTTAATAAACATAAGTTAATAAATGAATTTAAAATTATGAAATTTATAAATTTGATTGATTTGAGATTATTAAATTCATGTATTTAGATTATTTTAATATTTCAGTTAAACTGAATTAGGAAACAGAGGTATATTCGTATATAAAATAAAAATGTCATTGATGATATAATAATAAAAATAAAAATAATAATTAAATTATTATTTCAATTTATTAAATATAAATTGAAATAACAGATTGAAGCGGTAAGAGAGAGTGTTGCCGCGAACCCACATGTGTCGTATCATCACCGCGCTCAATATTTTGGCGTCCGTGGAACCACTTTGCGGCGCATTTTGAAGGATGATTTGCATTTGTTTCCGTATAAAGTGCAATTTACTTAAAGAATATTGCCGACAGACCGTCCACGTCGCTTGGAATACGGCCAAACAGTCACTCGAATGGTTGACACTGAACCTGATTTTTGGAAACAAATTTTGATGACCGACGAGGCCCATTTCATACTCTCTGGCACCATTAACAAGCAAAATTGCCGCATTTGGGGAACGGAAAATCCACACGAGATCTATGAAACACCATTGCATGAACAAAAAGTGACTGTTTGGGCCGGCGTTTGCGCCAAAACCATCATTGGGCCATTTTTCTTCAGAGAAGGCGAAACAGTCGATGGGAATCGATATCGGTGGATGTTGGCGCATTATGTCTGCCCACAAATATGTGAAAAAGGTCTGGACGGTTACTGGTTTCAACAAGACGGTCCGCCATGCCACACTGCAAATCAAACAATGCAGTTTCGGCAACGGAAATTCCTTGGACGTGTGATGTCAAAAAATGGCGACATTGACTGGCCACCGAGATCTCCAGATTTGACCCCTCCGGACTTATTTTCGTGGGGATATTTGAAAAGCAAAGTGTACGCCAAAAAGCCTCAGACCATTGACGAGCTCAAGGCAAACATTCATGCCGAAATCATCGCTATACCGCCCGAGATGTTCGAAAAAGTCATGGAAAACGCAGCAAAAAGGGCACATTTTACTTTGGCCAATAAAGGTGGCCACTTGACTGGTGTTGTATTCAAAAACTAGTCCAAATAAATTGTAAAGGACCAAATTAAAGAAAAATACCTCATATATGGAAATCGGTTGTTTTTTTTTTAAAGTTAATCAATGTTTACATACCGATATAAAAGATGGCGCACCCTATATATTAATTAAATATTCATCTATCAGGAGTACAAATTGAAAATGCGGGATTTTTTTCTATTTTTGAACGTTTATTCTGAAAAAATGGTAACAAATGAATTATTCAAAGTATTGTCCATCGCTAGCCACAACTTTTTCCCATCTTTCTGGCAATTTACGGATACCGTCGCGAAAAAATTCGGCCGGCTTGGCTGCTATCCAGTCATCGACCCATTTTTGGGCTTCTTCGTAAGAATGGAAGCGCTGGTCAGCTAGGCCATGTGTCATCGATCGGAAAAGGTGGTAATCGGAAGGAGCAATATCTGGGCTATACGGCGGGTGGGGTAAGACTTCCCATTTCAGCGTTTGTAGGTATGTTTTGACCGGCGCTGCAACATGTGGCCGAGCGTTGTCATGTTGCAAAATTACTTTGTCGTGTCTTTGCTCGTATTGTGGGCGTTTTTCTTTGAGTGCGCGGCTCAAACGCATCAATTGAGTTCGGTATAGTGCTCCTGTGATGGTTTCGTTCGATTTCAATAGCTCATAATACACCACACCCAGCTGGTCCCACCAAATACAGAGCATGAGCTTGGCGCCGTGAATATTTGGTTTGGCCGTCGATGATGATGCATGGCCGGGGTAACCACATGATTTTTTGCGCTTCGGGTTATCGTAATGGATCCACTTTTCATCACCAGTGACAATGCGATGCAAAAAACCCTTCCGTTTTTGCCGTTCGAGCAGCAGTTCGCATGCAAAAAAACGGCGCTCGACGTCTCTCGGCTTCAGCTCATACGGCACCCAATGTCCTTGCTTTTGGATCATTCCGAGGGCTTTTATACGATGGGAAATGGCTTGTTGTGTCACTCCCAATGAATCTGCGAGCTCTTGTTGAGTTTGACACGAGTCTTCATTGAGTATTGCCTCCAATTCAGCATTCTCAAACTTTTTCACTTGGCCCGGCCGCTCTTTGTCCTCAACGTCAAAATCACCACTTCTAAACCGCACAAACCATCTCTCGCACGTTGAAACCGATGGAACATGACTCGGATAAGCCTCGGAGACCAATCGATGTGCTTCAGCAGCACTTTTCTTCAAATTAAAGAAGTAAATTAAAACTTCCCGCAAATGCTGTTTTGTTGGCACGAAACTCGACATATTGAGAGCTCAAAAAAACTATGAATTTGACACTGCGACAAATTGACACATACTGAAAATTAAAGCTATAAGACGTAGCTTTGACATGAACATAGTCACAGTACTGCCTGATGCGTATAGCGTTAGTAACGCCATCTGTTATCAAACCCGCATTTTCAATTTGTACCCCTGATATAATAAATTTATTTAATATAATCAATATATATATTACATTTATTAATATATATATATATGTAAGCTTGTAGGTCATCAAGCTTGGCTTTGTCGCTGCTTGTCGACTCGTGCGTGAGAGTCAGTATGTAACAAGACTCCGAGCTGAGAGCATTGATGTTATCGTACGGAGATAGATAAAGGTTTGCTATCGGCAATTGTATTGATTCAGGTTAGTTTTAAGTTTACTCGTTTACTGTAATATTTCTGGCCTTTGCTAATGTGTACATATCATTAATATTTCAGTTGATTACTGCATCATGCGTGTTGATTCTTAAACCGAACCTTCACTCCATTGAAGTTCCTTAAATAGTGGCTTACAAATCAATACAATGGAGATTAAAGCAAAGTTTTATTTTGTCTCGGAGGCTGGTGCAGATACGAGAAGCACTGTAGTTAAAGTGAAAAGAATTCAGCTGCTTGGTCAAGAGGAAAGTTTTTTTGTTTCCAGCAGATAAGCAGACTAGTGCTCAACATAAACAGCTTTTTGAAAATCCAATTGTGAAAAATGTCGTTAAAAGTTCAAAAGTTCGCAATAAATTTCGCAATGTTGTGCTGACTCTATCTAAGGAACTTGAGAATATTTATCTGGACACAGAAGGCAATGTTGTGTTGTATGACGAATATTTGGAAGAGGTTACCACAGAGCAAGAGTCAAATGTAAACAGAGAGTCAGCAGTAACATTTGAAAGAAAAACAAGCTCTCTGATAAAGAATATAGTGATTGAAAAATTCAACGGTGAAAATATAAATGCGAGTGTTTGGATTAATTTATTTGTGCAGGAGTGTAACAGAGTGGGGATTGCCCAAAATAAATACGCTGAAGTATTAAGATTGTTAGAGAAATCTGCATTAGATTGGTATAATGTATTTGTCAAGCAGAACTCTTTGCTAAATTGGGAGGCATGGAATAACGCCTTTATTGATACTTTCTCTGCACAGTCTTGGACAGATATAACGTATGCTTATAACTTTAAGTTTTATAATGGCTCGCTATTAGAATATGCGTTAAAGAAAAGAAGATTATTGTTAGGAGCGGATGATAGCTTGTCTATAAGCACACAAATTAACATGATTGTTATTAGCTTACCAAATTTTATCCAAAATAAGTTAGATAGAAAATCTATTATAAATATAGAAAATTTAATGTCAAAATTAAAACAATTTGGTAAGATTAACGAATCGAAAAATGATAATGTAAACAAGAGAATTCTAAATGAAAAAAGACCATGTAGCATTTGTGATAGGTTAGGTTTCAAAAATAGATTTCATTTAGAAAGTGCATGCCGTAATAAAGATAGGCAAATAAAAAATTTAAAGAACGAAAATATCATGGTTACAAATAATAATGAAATACAGGAAGTAGTAGCAAGTCATGAGGAGGCAAAAAACGAATAGTCCACCCACTTATTAAAATTAAGATTTTTGCAAATGGTTGCCCAGCAATTGGTTTATATGACTCTGGATCCAATGTTTCTCTGGTTAGTAGTACATTTTTGAATGATAAAAGAAATATTAAACAAATAATAGGTGGGAGAGATACCATTAAAGGTGTAGCTGGAACGGCGAAAACGGAGGGGATTGTAACAATACGTATTAAAATTTGTAATTTAGAAGAGGATTTTCAGTTTTTCATTGTTAAGGAAGGCATTGATTGTGAATTTCTATTAGGATTAGACTCAATAAAAAAATTCAAGCTCTGTCAGGATGAAAATTTGATTATATCACAGAAACAAGAAAAAAAAATTTAGATAAGCAAAATAACATTAATGAAATAAGTACTAATAGAATGGAGAATATTATTAAAAAAATGAGATAATCTTTGCCAAATCAAAGTTTGATATAGGAACAGTAAAGGATTATGAAGCCACAGTGAAACTGACAGAAAATAGATATATTTCAAAGAAACCTTATAGATGCTCTTTTCAAGATAAATTAGAAATTGAGAAACAAGTAGAAGATTTATTAAATGCAGGTTTAATAGAGGAGTCAAGCAGTCCTTATGCAGCTCCTGTAACCATGGTTTTCAAGAGAGAAGAAGGAAAAAGATCACGCTTGTGTATTGATTTTAAAGAGTTCAACAAAATAGTAGTGCCAGAAAGTCAGCCCTTTCCAAGGATAGATGATCTCACTATACGCGCCAGAAATTGTAAGTTCTTTTCAAAATTGGATGTGAATTCGGCGTTTTGGTCGATTCCGGTGCGTGCAAAGGATAGATATAAGTTGGCTTTTGTGACGCATCACGGACACTGGCAGTGGAGATGTTTACCCTTTGGTTTGAAATCTGCTCCTGCTATTTTTCAAAGAGTTTTAGCAGGTGTGATAAGAAAAAACAAGTTAGATGCTTTCACAGTAAATTATATAGACGATATATTGGTGTTCTCTAAGACTTACGAAGAGCATGTATATCATGTAGAGCAAGTACTGCAAGCACTATATGAACAAGGTTTTAAATTGAATAAAAATAAATGTAAGTTCGCCCAAGAAAGGATAACATATTTGGGACACGAAATTGGAAGCAATATGATTAAACCAATAAATGATAATTTAGTGGCTATTAAGAAGTTTCCTACACCCAAAACAAAAACACAAGTTAGATAATTTTTAGGTAAGATTAATTTTTATTTGGAGTTTATACCAAATCATGTTGTCTTACTGGATCCTTTGAGAAATTTGTTAAGAAAAAATGTATCTTTCGATTGGTCTGAAGAGTGTAGGAATAGTTTTAATTCGACAAAAGAATATCTGTGTACAGTTCCTGCTTTGGCAATTTTTGATCCAGAGGCTCTAATATTTATTTTCACTGATGCAAGTATTGAAGGAGTTGGAGCAATATTGAAGCAGCCACAGGAACATAATTCCTTGAAGTCGGTGTTTTTCTTTTCTAGAAAGTTGACAGACGCTCAGAAAAAGAAGAAAGCCATTTTTATAGAATGTTTAGCCATTAAAGAAGCCATTTTATATTGGCAATTTCAATTGTTGGGAAAAAAGTTCTTTGTATTTACGGACCACAGACCCTTGGAAAATTTCAATATAAAAAAAAGTAATGATATGGAACTAGTGCAGATTTTGAATTATATTTCACATTTTGATTTTGAAATTGTATATAATCCGGGTAAAGACAATATTGAAGCTGATTGTCTGTCTAGAAATCCGGTTTTGGAATCACACGAGGATACAGATAATGATTCTGTGATTAAAACTTCAAATTTATTGAAATTAAATGATATCAAAGAAAATCAGAAATTGTTAAAAGTCGATGATAAATGCATTATTAAAGATGATATAATTTATAAAATTTTAAATAATAGAGAGAAAATATGGATCACTGAAGAATTTGGAAAGTCTCTTATTACTGATGTACATGTTGATCAGGGTCATATAGGCACAAAACAGTTAATTTTAACTTTTGGCCAAAAATTTTATTTTAAAAATATGTATAAACACATAAGATTGACTTGTAGATCTTGTGAAACTTGCATTAAAAACAAATCAAGAATAGGTTGCTTTAAAGCACCTTTGTCTCAACTCGGTCCAGCAAAGGAACCTCTCGAAATAGTGTCTATAGACACAATAGGAGGTTTCAAAGGCAATAAAAGTACAAAAAATATTTACATTTGGCGGTGGATCATTTTACAAGATTCGCTTACATAATAACTTCAAAGACTCAAGTGGCAAAGGATTTCATAAATTTAATTAAGAAAGTAGAAAAAGATGGAAGTATTAAATTAGTTTTATCAGATCAGTATCCTGGTATAAATTCGGCACAGTTTAAGCAATATTTAAATAAACAGAAAGTAGCATTGGTTTTTACAGCAATGGATTGTTCGTTTTCTAATGGACTAAACGAAAGGACAAATCAGACTTTGGTAAACAGAATACGATGTAAAATTCATGAGAATAAAAATAAATCATGGCCTCAGGTAGCAGAGGAATGTGTAAAAGATTACAACAACACAATTCACAGTTCGACCGGATTCACCCCTAATTATTTGCTGACAGGACTAAACTATTCATTTTTACCCGATGAAGTAAACGATAATAATTTGACAAATTTGGTGAACAATAGAAAAATAGCTTTTAGAAATTCAAAAGAAATTCACAATCAGAATAAGAAATATTACGATAAGAATGTAAAACAGATAGATTATAAAGTAGGAGATTTAGTTTATGTACAAAGCGTTAATAAATTGAACAAAGATAAAATAGATCCAATTAGAGCAGGTCCTTTTAAAATTAAAGAGAAAATTTCTGATGTAATGTTTTTGTTAGATAGTAGATTTAGGAAAAATGAGTCAAATATTTTTCATGCTAGTAAGCTTGTTCCTCAATCCGATGGAGTCTTAAAAGGGGGGATGTAAGCTTGTAGGTTATCAAGCTTGGCTTTGTCGCTACTTGTCGACTCGTGCGTGAGAGTCAGTATGTAACAAGACTCCGAGCTGAGAGCATTGATGTTATCGTACGGAGATAGATAAAGGTTTGCTATCGGCAATTGTATTGATTCAGGTTAGTTTTAAGTTTACTCGTTTACTGTAATATTTCTGGCCTTTGCTAATGTGTACATATCATTAATATTTCAGTTGATTACTGCATCATGCGTGTTGATTCTTAAACCGAACCTTCACTCCATTGAAGTTCCTTAAATAGTGGCTTACATATATATATATTAATCAAGTTTATATATTAATAATATTTTTATTGTTTTATTTATTGTATATTATTTCAACAAGAGCTCTTGTTGAAAATCTGCAAGTGATGAAACATTAATGAAACGTTTCGCGATTTTTATAAACTATTTATTTTTCGCTACGATGCGCTTCTGTTCAGCGGCGGTGTGAAATCGCGTAGTTTTATATTTTTATTTCGAGCGATATCGTCCTAGATCGTATGGAGAGTGGAGCTTGCTCGAAACCGGTTCGTGCTCTGGGCTGGATGGGATGAGAAGTGTCTGTGGTTTTATGGATTTGCAATCAATCTATTAGGTTGTTATTAGTATTTTTAGTGTTTTTGTTAGTGAGACCTCAGTTTAGATTTTGTTGCGTCGCATTTGTCCGTGAAGGACATGCGGTTTGTTACCCTTTCATCATTGGTCTTTGTATTGATGGGGTACTTCTTTTTCTTTATGGTGCTGAAGGCACTTGATTGTTTGGTATTTGTCTGATTGCTTGTTAGTTTAGACAGAGGATGGAAGGACGTTCGTAGGACGATCTGGTCGTTCGTACGGGTTTTTAACGTTTGCCTGCGTTAAGATATTACGTGAGTTTTTCTTAAATCTACGTATGCGGAATTGCTTGCGGTATTTCGGTTTTTGATTCTATTATTCGTAAAGAGATGTGATATCGCCTTTACGGAGCTTGACACTCAATTTATCTGGTTAGCGGTTATCGCGTTTGCTAAGACGCGCTTTTCTTACTACTATGTAAATGGAATGATTTCCAGTTTCCTTCGGGTTTTGACACTATCATTCGTAAAGTGATGAGATATCACCTTTTACGGAGCTTAACACTCAATTTATCTGTTTAGGGGTTATCGCGTTTGCTAATGTGCGATTTTCTTAATACTACGTAAATGTGTTATGCCGGTACCGAGTAATTGGATTATTCGGTAGTCGGTATAATATTAAAAGTTATTATTTTTTGGGATCGTTTGCCGATAAGGAGATGGATCTCGAGTAAAAGATGGAAACGCGAATTTATATAAAAGGAAGTATTTATTATAAGCAACGGTAACTTTCCGTTGCCTATTTATATATCAAAGTAAGAAGTACAATAATGCGTTGTTTCGAGTATTTAACGAGGAACCAACCGTTCTCTTTTCAATCTAATTTAATACTGTCTTTTCGTAAAGCAGTTGCCAACTGTCTTCACGAAAATCCCTCAATTCGCAATTTTAGCGTTAGCCTATCGTCGAACGCCAAGCGAGTCGCTCATGCTGCGTCGGCGTTCTTGGGGTCGTTCATACGATCGGGCATTGGACTTCGTTTCTTGTCTTGAACGAATTCCAATGTTTCTTTACTATGGAATATTCCCGAATATACTAAATACGGAGTGGAATATTCCGCGGCACAACATCCCTCCCCTCTTAGAAGGAAACATTTTTTCTTAAAAAAATTTTTTCTTCGATTGGTTTCTCGTTTCAAGTTATATAACAATACAATAAAATTTTTCATTTTTTCATTTGTAACGATGAAGTTTTTCCTTTTGCTTCTTATCGTCTTTCGTGCCGAGCGAGTCGTTCTCGGTTGGGCGGACGGGTGCATAACCTGGCCAGCTCGGATCGCGGTTGCTCTTCTGGCTGTTGTCGTCCGATTGGCTCGAGGTTGATGTTTACCTCGGCTGTTGCCGGGGTCGTTGCCTCGCTTGTCCTTGTTGGTGTTCGGTTTCGTTGATACCTATAACATTTAAACAGAACATAGCCAACCAAGGCTATTGGTGCTACTGCACACAGTGAGTAGAAACTCATATTGCGGATGTGTTGCATCCCGTCTCCGGCAGTATTGAGGTTGTCCATGATTTGGTCGGCTCGAGCTCCGAGCTTTTAAAGCTCTTCCGGGTCTCGCAGCACGCTCTGCAGTGGAATTGTCCTCTCGGTCTGCGTAGGGGGCGCCTGGGCTTCAATTTTCGTTAACGTTAAATTGAACGATGGGAGATAGTTTTCCCGGATAATCTGTGAGGTCGGCCCGATGGTTTTTATACTGAAATCTTGGGCGGTTACTATACATACGCCTACCAAAACCAGTATGCCTGAATTGTGTAATATTTCGTGTTGAGTGGGAGTAGTTTTTCCGCAACTTATTCCTACAGGTTCAGGTGTTGGCTTCTAGAAATTGAATTTTCTTGATTATATTTTCTATTTTCAAAGATGTTTATTTTTATTGAATTTCCTCTCTTTGCGCTCCGCGGAGCTCCCTTCCCACATTCATTTAGTGGTTTAATGTTCAATAAATAGTTTTAGACGGTTAGCGTGTACCGTTTGAGTTTTCCGTCCCTTCCGGACGATGTAATTGACGGGAGGTCTCGCTTCCACAATCTCGTGGGGTCCCGTCCACTTTGGGGTCAGCTTGGCCGACCGCCCCCTGCGCACCGTATCGTCGCGAAGGAGTACACGTTCGCCGACACAGTACTCCTGCACTTGCGCGCCGTGGTCGTACGCCGTCTTCGACCGTCTTTTCGCGCCTTCTAGATTCTCGCGAGCTACCGTCCATGCGGCGCGTAATCGTTTGCGTAACTCTTGGACGTAGTCGTCGTAAGCATAGGTGCGGCGGAGCTCCTGCTTCACGGCGGTCGGTAACTCCGCTTCGCGTCCGTACACCAATACATGGGGTGACAATCCGGTTCCCGTATGTGGAGTGGTGTTGTACGTGAACATCGCGTACGGCAGCCACTCGTCCCAATTACTTTGATCCTCATTTATGAAATTTTTCAGGTACTTAGCGAGGGTGCGATGCGATCTTTCTAGTGCGCCATTTGATTCTAGGTGGTAGGCAGTCGTTTGTATTTTCTTGATTCGGAGCAGTCGACACATCTCTTTGAAAGTCGAGCTGAGGAAATTCGTGCCTTGATCCGATAATATTATTTCCGGTGTCCCGTGCCGGCAGATCAATTCTTCAACGAGCGCCTTTGCTACTGTCAAAGCTTCTTGGTTTAACAGTGGAATCGCTGCGCTGTACTTGGTAAGTGCGTCTTGAATCGTAAGTATATATTTTTTCCCGTTGACGCTTTCCGGTAGCGGTCCTACGATGTCGACCGCAACTTTTTCAAACGACCTCGATGGGGTGTCAGTTACCACCATCGGTACTCGTTCCCTTTTCCCGATTTTATTTTTCTGGCAGGATTCGCAGGATGTTATATATTTTTCAAAATCCCTTCTTATGCCGGGCCAGTCGTACTTGGTCCGGATCCGATGCAGCGTACACCTGACACCCTGAAGCCCTCCTATGCGGGCGTCGTAATATTCTTTTATGATTTTCATGCGATCTTCGAGGAAGGGAATGGCTACGCCACTGCGGCAGTCGCTGCGCTCTTTCGTAACACTGTCTCCGTCTATGCTGCCGGAGGTTCGCGGGCTGTGGCCCCCGCCTTGCCTCGCTTCCTCAGCAGGCTTGCGCGGTGCTCGGCCCGCAGTTTCTGCACTCGGTGTGCCCACCGGTGGCTCCGCCGTTGGGTCGCTCCCTGTCTCAAGCGGCCTTGCTACGTTTACTTTTCGCGGCCTTCCGCGCTTCGCGGGTCCGCCATGCTGTGCTGGGCCCGCTCCATCCTTGTCAGCGGTGCTCGCAGTCTAACCAGTGGCTTGTGTTGCTTGCGTGCGTGGTCTGCCTCTTCCCCGACCGCACGGCTTCTCGGCGGGGCTGTGGGGTTCAGTAGAGCGTTCTGCAGGCACGCTGCGAATCTCTCTATTCTCTTCTGGCGCATTGGCCAGCGCGGCCTCTCTCTCTGCCGCGTTGCTAGGCTGGCCCGGGGTATTCTCGGCTCTCTGCTTTGTGCGGCTGTCCGTACCCGGGTGCTTACTATCCTCGTCTCTCTCGCGGGCGAGCTCGACCTCTCGCTCCAGCGAGCTACTATGGCTATACGGGGTATCTTTTGCTCTCCGCTTTGTGCGGTCATTCGCTGTGCCGAGTTACCCCATCGTGCCGTCCTTTTTCGAGCCGAACCGAACGGACTTCGTTCTCTGCTCTCGCTTGGGCCCCCGTAGTAAGGTATATTCTACTTAGCGCATTTGCATTCGTATTGCGCTTTCCAGCCTTGTACTCTACGTTGAATTCATGTTCCGCCAATTTAATTGTCTAACGCATCAATCTCGAACCTGGGTCCTTTACTCCGAACAGCCAGGTGAGTGGTTGGTGGTCCGTGACTACTGTGAAACGGGTACCGTAAATATATGGCCGGAATTGAGCTAGGGCCCATACTATCGCGAGTAACTCTTACTCCGTGTGTTACTATGTCGTCGAGGTACACATAGCATTTGACGCCCTGTAGTCCTGCTAACGCGGAGTTCATTAGCGGCTGGAAAGTCGGTGGTGCGTTCTTCAATCTGAATGGACTCAAAATGACCCCGCGGAGTAGAAAATGCCGTTTTTCCATGTTTTCCTGCGCCATCGGGATTTGGTGAAATCCAGAGGCGAGATCCAAAGTCGTATAATATCGGGCCCGTCCCAACTGGTCCAATATTTCGGTGATATTGGGCAGTGGGTATGAGTCTCCGATGGTGACTTCGTTCAACTTCAGAAAGTCCACCACTACGCGCATTTTCTTCACTCCGGCGGCATCGGGTTTCTTAGCCACGACCATCAGCGGCGCGTTACATTGACTCCTGCTGGACTGGGCTATTCCTTCCGCTAGCATTTTGTCTGTTGGCATCTCCACTTCTCTTTCTCGTGGGCGAGTTTAGCCTCTCGCTCCGACGAGTTATAGTGGTTGCCTTGGGTATCTTCGACTCTCCGCTTTGTGCGGCCGTTCGTATACCCGATTGCGCTATCATTCTCTTTTTTGTGGGACTGTCTTTCCTGTCCCACTTGGGCTCGTGTGGTCGCATATATGCGACTCTGAGCGTCTACATCAGTATTTCTTTTTCCGGCTTTATGCATTTTACCGGACCCATGCCCCGATTTTACGGTCTTCCCAGACAAGGGTTGCGATCCTAGGTCCTTCGAAGTCGGGCTTCCGTTGGCGCTGCGCAAACCGTTTGGCCTTCTTCCCCGTGCTCTCTGAGCTTACGCGCAGTGCCTTGACCTGGCGGCGATGTACGGTCTTCGCTATCTCCGACGGCTCGAGTGTCCCCGTCGGCTGTTGCACTTCCCCGTCGTGTTTAGAAACTTCTAAACTCACTCTTTTTGTTCTTGACGGTGTGACACGGCATCTCGCTATGATGCCTCGGCCGATCCCGCTCCTTGTAGGTAGTCTGACAAATGTATTTTCCTTGGCGGCATCCATGTTGGACCCGTTTCCGGAAGGAAGATTTATCTTTGTAAGCAGGCCTATGTATTTGCACGAGGCGGCAGTTCTACTGCGTGGTGACGAATATATCCTCATCGCGCCGTCCCTTAGCGGCATGCAGTGCCCATACAACTTGAGCATCTCGCCATGCAGGATGTCCGCTTTATGCTGCTTGATAAAGTCCATGCCAAGTAATCCGTTGACCTTCAACGGCACATTGTTCGGAACGATGTAGAACCAATGCTCTACATTTAGAGCCGGTGTCTCGAGTACAATTTTAGCTATCCCGAGGGGGGTGAATTTTTCGCCCGCTACCCCCTGTAATTTCACGGAGCACCTGCTCACCATGGTCTCGGGCTTGAGACAGCCTTCCTTGATTATGCTGCACTGCGCTCCGGTGTCCGCTTTGAGGGTGAGTACCCCGGTCGTGGCCAACGGTGCATCGATATCGAAGTCGCTGGCCGTGGCACTCGACGCCGGCAACGTTACTTGTAGAAGCTGCAGCGTTGTTTTCTTCTGCTTGCACGCAGGTCTCTGCTGGACAGTTAGCGTATTCAGTCTCAGTGCGCCCAGCGTGTTCACGCTTGCAGTGGCTGGATCTGGCCCCGCAGTTACCGTATTTTTTGCATCTTTGTAGCCTGCGTTTCTTGGCTGTCGGGGCGGCTGCGTTGGCTCGCTTTCATTCTGCGACAGTCTTTTCCGGCAGTCCTTCCACATGTGGCCTTTCTTCTGGCAGTAATTGCAGGTTATTTCCACATTGTGGATTGACTTGTTCTCACTGGGTACTGGTAGGCTTACTCGTTCCGATCTGCGGGTGCAGTCTCGAGCCATGTGTCCAGTGTTTCCACAGGTGAAACAATTTTCGCTCTGCCGGGATGATGCGCCTTGGGACCTTCTGGGGTGGCTTAATACTCCACCTACCCCTCCCTTTGGCTGCACCATATTCGTGATCTCGATGGCTCCTGTAACGGACTCGTGGAGGGTGGCATAATTACGAGATCTCACCAGAATTTGGACCTGCCCATGCAGTCCATTTTCGAAGTTGGCCTGGGCGCTCTTCCGTGTTATTTTTTCGACGATGCGCATCTCCAACATCGAGGTGGCTTCCTCGCAAAGTTTTTCTATTATATCGACGGTGATACGCTCAGTCCTGGCGGCGTATACCGCGATGTCCTCACCCTGGCCCTGCCGGAGGGAGTTGAACTCTACTTGTAACGCAGGCAACGACTTCCGCTTTCCGTACAGGGCCTTCAGCTCGGTTTTAAGCTGCGCTACCGAGAGGATGACTTTATGCTTCATCTCTCTGGACGCCTTTCCCTCGAGCTTGCTGCTGAGCACCAGTTCCAACAGGATGTCTTGATCCTGGGGCGCTACTCTCTTAAAAACTGTCTCGCATGATCGCAAGAAGACATCTAGTTCGTCAGCGTTGCTGTCGTCGAAGCGCTTTATATTTTTCAAGGCCAGCCCCAGGTCGAGTGTCCGACTCGGTGTTTCCGACACCCTCCGTTGTTCTCTTTGGAACACGGGATCCGCAGGGGGATAATCCGATTCCTCAAATCGGGTTTGCCTCGACCACGGACGTGGTATCGGACGTTCTTCCAATCCTGTATTTCCCAGCCTCCGCGATAGTTCGGCGTTTTGCTCTCGTAGGGACCGGATGAGTTCGTACTCGTCCGCACCTACCTCGTTGAGCGTGTCCGCCAAGTTCCGTCTCGCCGGTGGTGTTTCGGCCTCCCTGAGTTCGCGATCGAGTTCGCGTTGGCCTCGATCGTGCTCGCGCTGCAGCCTTTCGTACTGGCGTCGCGCTCTTTCCAGTTCGCGTTGGCTTCGGTCGACCGCTTCCAGCCGATCGCGTACTCTCGCTGGTACCGACCGGGCTGTCGTACCGGTAGCTGCTGAAAAACCTACACGATCTATGGTTCGCATGTTTTCTATTTCCCGCTCAACCATTTCCTCGGTGATGTGCTCGGGAGTTCGCTCGCCAGTTGCCATATTAAACACGTCGTCGCTACCGTCGCTGTCGAAATCCCCGAACGACGCACCCCTACGTGGGTTTACGCCGAACTGGGCCGTCAGTCGGTCTGCAAAGGCCTCTTGTCTCGTTGAAGGGATTCGCCCCGACGGCGAGAGCTCGAATAGCGCCCTGCGTGCTTCGTAAACGATGTCTCCTACTGCCGCAGCTAAACCGGCTGTAGGGGCTACCCCTGCGCCAGGCAACGTTGTCTCTAGCGAGTTGCCCCTATGCCTTGATCGGGCTCCTCTCGATTCTGACATGTTTGCTAATTTCTCGGCGAACTCTACTTTAAAATATTCCCACAAAATCTCAAGAGAAATATATATCTAGTGGAATATTTTCCCAAATATCGGTTCTACGCTGGCTTTGGCAAAATTATTAATTTTCTTTTCAAAAATTTCAAAATATTTTTCCTATCTGGCTTCAGTTTATCAGCTATATGTATAAGTATAAAGTAACCGCCACTTACAGAAAGATGATCTGGTAGACGGTCCTTTCCATCCTGTTGTTCTCGGGTGCCGTTCCTCCGGTGCTGTAGACCTGTTGTCTCGTAGCTTCCCTCGAAGGCTGGTCCAGTTATCCTCCCTGGTACCGTTGACCCGTATCTTCGTTGGTTCCTGGGTTCGTCCTTGGTGCGTCGCCAACGGTTGCGCGACGGCTTCTTTTCGAGTAGCTGCTGTGCGTACTCGGTTGCCCACTTTGTGCGGTTTTCCGCGACTTGACGTGACACCGTCAATCGGGACTTTAAACGGTTGACTGATACGTCACCCCTCACCGACGTTCACTTCACGGCTTCGCGTTAGATTAGTCGGGTTTTCACGAACTACACTGGTGTCCTTGCACGCGTTGTAGTCGTCACGTTAGTGTCGCTCTTCACTTTGTCCAAAACACTTTTGTCCTAATAAATCACGAATCATTTAACTTCGGCAGATCCCACCGCTGCCACCAAATGTTATGCCGGTACCGAGTAATTGGATTATTCGGTAGTCGGTATAATATTAAAAGTTATTATTTTTTGGGATCGTTCGCCGATAAGGAGATGGATCTCGAGTAAAAGATGGAAACGCGAATTTATATAAAAGGAAGTATTTATTATAAGCAACGGTAAGTTTCCGTTGCCTATTTATATATCAAAGTAAGAAGTAAAATAATGCGTTGTTTCGAGTATTTAACGAGGAACCAACCGTTCTCTTTTCAATCTAATTTAATACTGTCTTTTCGTAAAGCAGTTGCTAACTGTCTTCACGAAAATCCCTTAATTTGCAATTTTAGCGTTAGCCTATCGTCGAACGCCAAGCGAGTTGCTCATGCTGCGTCGGCGTTCTTGGGGTCGTTCATACGATCGGGCATTGGACTTCGTTTCTTGTCTTGAACGAATTCCAATGTTTCTTTACTATGGAATATTCCCGAATATACTAAATACGGAGTGGAATATTCCGCGGCACAACAAATGGAATAATTTCCAGTTTCATTCGGGTTTTGATTCTATTATTCGTAAAGAGATGAGATATCGTCTTTTTACGGAGCTTAACACTCAATTTATCTGTTTAGGGGTTATCGCGTTTGCTAATGCGCGAGTATCGAATATCGCGTCTGTGTAATTTTGATTTTGTGTATTTCTCGAATTTTTAGGATATCGTTGGCTGAATCCCGATGGCCATTGGTGCTTCGCGTGTCTTTATTAGATGTTGCAAGGTGTGGCCTATTTGCTGGGCTTAGTCCTCATACGGGGCGTTCCTTGGTACCTTCGTTAGATGTACCTGTCCACCTTGTTTTTAATCATCGGACGTCTAGCTGGTGACATGCTATTTGGGATGTTATTGTTTTGAAATGCCCGTTCGCGAGGTCTGTCTTTTGAGGCTCCGCCCTGCTAATGGTCGCGTGGTGAGCTTATAGTAGGAACGTGAGTGTCGTTTGGTGAGGTGGGGGGATGTGAATTTACCTATCTATCTTTACTCATCTTTGTTATTGTTTGGGTCTCTAGCTATAGCTCGCTGTTCGCAAAAGACAACGGGTTCGCAGCTATGACTAACCAGCTCTTCCTGTACCCCGGATACTGAGGCCTGTAGTCGCACTTGATTAAGCTACCTTATTGCGTCTTTAAGGGCTTTACAATTTGGTATCTTAATTCGTGAGATTTGCCGAGGTATCCGTCCGTAGCAGGCGGTGGTTGGTGCTGGCCCTGACGTGGTCCCACCCACGCAGATACACCCTACAAGTCGATTGCGCGTGGTGCAACAAGTCGGGATGCCACTCCCTTAACCTGGAAACACACGTGCTTCTTCACTCTGCAGAAGACACGTAGCCACGGCGCTATACGTTGGGACACGTTAATGACAGAGTACCCTAACGCTGCGATTGGCGGCGGCCAAGGCGCAATGCAAGGGAGCCCTTTCCTCGCAGAGTATCCTAATTAATTCGTTTACTCAACTGACGGCCAGGACGCAATGCCAGGGAATCAGTTGAGCAAAAGAATACTTTTTACTACCATGATATTTCCCAAACGGTTAGTTCTTATCGTTTATAGTTTCGTTCGGTCAAACGACGGCCAAGCGCAATGCAGGGGAATCAATTGATCGAGAGAACACTGTTTTGTTACATTCTGAATTTAAAATGAATTCAGGATGGCTGTCGGGCAGCACTTCGTCTTGAAGAACAGATTTTCAACAAGAGCCCTGAGGCTTGTCCGGTCCTTGTTTATATAGTTTAGTGGATAGACCCCGAGGGGGTGTTTTGGGGTATGTCACGTGATGTTTGTCGCCCTTCAATCACTAGGTGGAGGAGGTGCGGGGTGGTGTGTAGGTGTACCGTTATTTCTATATTTAGCCGGGCTTTATCTTTTTCTGAGTTTGAACCGTGGTTCTAGCGAGGTTGAATTTTGTTGGTCTGTGTTAAATTTCCACCCGCAGGAGGTTCAAACGTTCCTTGAGAGTTTTTACAGTTTGATTAATGTTTTTTACTGATTGTCGTCATGTGTGGTTTTACTTATCCTTTATATGTTTTTCCTTGTCTAACTTTTGGTTCGAATTTTGCTAGGATTGTTTAATTATTGCGAATTTGGTGTTTTATAATGTGTTTTTTCGATGTTCTTCCTAGCTTTTTATGTTGTTCTCACTTTTGAGGGTTTATCCGGGTAGGGCTTGCCCTAGTCTTGATTTGTTAATTGTTTTTCGTGATATTTCGGTTCGTTTTATGTTTCTGCCATCGGTTGGCACACGTGGAATCTGGCCGGAGCGACCGTGAACGTGCGGATCGTTCTTGGGTCCCGCGACAGCCCTGGGGTTGTGTGTGTCGGTGGTCGTGGTGGAGGCGCCGTGACGGCCATGGTGGTGTACTGTCGTGTTATTGCCTCCGCCACGATCGGGTCCTCGTACGGTGCCCTTGCACGGTTCTGTGATTTTTAATTACGTGTGATCGGATTCTAGTTTCCTCCTTTTGTGTGTTGCATTTGGATGTCAAAAAAAAATTTTTTTTCTTTTTACCTGTTCACGTTTCGCTGCTCTGATTAGGTGTGGCTTCAGCAGGATGCCCGGTCCCTTTTTTGTTTTTACCCAGCCTCTGTACGCTTCCCGAGGTACTGTTTCGATCGTCCGGATCGCCGGTGCCCAAGGAATAAATCTGAGCGGGATTCTGGTCGTTCTCGGCGTGGGCTGACTCGTTCTCCGGCTGTTCCGGTTGCTCTGGTTGGCCCTTGTATTTCGCGCTGGATGTTTTCGCTTCCGCGTAGGAATTTAAAATACAAGGGCTCAGTTGCAGTTTGAACGCTTCGAGGTTTTGCTCTTTGTTGGCGGCGATCACGTGTTTTTGGTATGCCAGGCGTGAATTTTCCCGGTATTATTTCTCGATCCTTTTCTGATCCCGTTGTCGAGGTTTGTGTCTGCTTATCCATGTTTCGCAATTGATTTCTTGCAGCTTACTGAGCTTTTAGACTGCTTCTCTCTAGGTACCTGTTCGTTTTTTGTTTTGAGAAGGGGTACTTTCGATGGTGGGGTTCTCTCACGTGATGTAGGTAAGCTTGTCTATGTTTTTCTTTTCTTTGTTAATTTGTATATTGATAGTACGGCCTGAGGTCACTCGTGTGGTACATGCCTCTCTCTTGTCCGCTTTCTGTGTTTTCGAGTATGTACGTTGCCTTCCCGACGCTTTTTTGTAGTCGATACGGTCCTTCGTACAGAGGCAGAAATTTAGCCGTGATCTTTGCCGTGGGGTTTGAGACGTTTACGGCTCTCCCAAGTACGCAGTCGTTTATTTGGAGTTCTCGGAGCTTGTGTTTGTTATTGAATTTGGTCGTGCTTCGGTTCCGTGCCCTCTTCATGTTGTATTTAGCCAGCATGATGAGATTTTCGTAGTCCAGTATCTTATTTTCGTTTGTTATGATTTTATCCCATGTTCTCGCGGGCGTGGCTCCTGTGTGTAGCTGTATTGAGGCGTATCCCGTCGTTTCGTGGTATGTATTGTTTATACATTCTTCTACCTTTGGTATCATGTCGTACCAGGCGTTGTGTTTATTCGGTAGGAGGGTCCTAAATAGTCGAGTTGTAATTTTATGGCGTTCTGTATTTCCTCGTTCCAGAATCGTCGCTTGAATTCTTCCTCGAATTCTCCCCACTGTCGGATGGCATCTCTTGTGATGTTCCACCAACTTCTTACGATACCAGTCATGCATTGGTTTATTATTATTTTGAAATGGTAGCGAGGGACGTATACGTCTCGGTATGCTCGTAGATCGCATAGAAACTGCATAGGTTGTTCTTGCGTTTTTCCGTTGAACGTGGGTGCCTCGAGTCTTAAGGGGTTATACGCAGTTATGAGGCAAAAAAAGACGATTTTTCAAGGATTTATCCTGAAGAGACTTTTAAATTTATTAATTTGAAAATTTTTGTGGTTATAAAAGCATCCTTCGAGAACGCAAACAAATTTTTTATTTATAAAAATGTTGACTATAGAGGGCACTGCAGGCGATTTCCGGAACCTTCTCTAAAAAAAGACGATTTACGGTGTACATCGTAACTCAAGATTGGATTATCTGAAATCAAAAAACCAATAAATTTCGTTAATATATTAGATTATCTAGTAATTAATCGTTCGGCTAATCAAAATATTGAATTTTCACAAAATGGCGGCTTCTCAAAAAAATGGTTTCGATTTTTTATGTAAAATTTGGCCTTAAATTGTTTATAAAATGGAAAATAAGTATCGGATTGACAAAAGGAACGATTAATTACTAGAAAATGTATCTAAGAAGATTGTGTTAAAATTTTAGACCGATCGAACAAGCCGTTTTTGAGATATCGTGTACACCGACTTGAAAAATGCTGTCTTGAGAAAAACGCGTTTAAAGTTTCAAAACCGGTTCACACATAGAAAAAAAAATTTTTTTTCAACTTACATGGTGTCGTCTATTCCAGGGCCATATAATAAACCCTCCATTCCTTCAGCAGCATCCAGCAATTCAATTTGGTGCTGTCTTCGAGCCATCCTTCCCTCTCGTGTCGCTTCGTGCGCTCGCGCTCGGATAGCGTAACGCGCTCTTTGTCCTCCTTTTGTACATATGCATGCGCATTGGGCCCCAAAGACAATCCCATTGCATTCATATGGTACAAAAGTGAAATTGAACCTTCATTAAACATTTCAACAATTTTTGAGCCACTCGGAATGATTTTCGGCGTAATTTTCCAGATGATTTGGTTGTAACTCTCGTTATTATTTTGTGTAAAGCCGCCTACACATCATTCCAATAATGTCTCACTGCTGAGGTGTTCGTAAATTGGACGCACAGCTTCAGCAACATCCGTGGGTAATGGCTGGTAATCGTGCTCAAATTCGGTCAGTTTGTCTGCTGCTGCTGCTCGCTGCCAAGAACACCATGACCCCGGCTCAACCAGGCACTTCTCGTGTTGTGGATTTTCATCAGTGGAACAGTAATGGAAATACGTTGCCCATATGGCATTGAGCATATCTTCAACCGATTCGCAATTTCTCCGCATTGCTAAACCGTAATAAACTGTAAGTTTGTCGATTGTTTTCCTTTGCCACCGATAACTTAAAAAAAAATTATTTTTCCGGCTTTGTTGACGGTTTCAACAGTTTTTTTTACAAGTTCTCGAAGCCGCGTGCCCATTCACTTCTGTACATGTCCAATACACTCTTTTTTTATAACTTCATTATTACCATACGGTAAAGCTTTTAAAATCCCCGAGTGAGTTTTCGAATCACCGTCGCCGATGTAATTTTTGTACACAAATCCGTATTTTTCTATCGAACGCTTGAACATCTCGATGACTGAATCGACCTCCATTTTTCCTGATGAACCGGAATGATTTGCACAGCAACTTTCTTTATGGCTTTCATACCACTCATTATATTCTTCAGTGTTCATATTTTTTCTCCATACTTCACACTGTTTGCAGTATGCACTTTTCACCACAATGTCAATAATTTTTCCAGAGTAATAACCAATCAATGATGATACGCCATATAAAGGTATATCCTCGTTTTTCACGTCCCATCACCAGATACAGTTAATTCTGTAGCATGGGATTCGCCTTGATTATCAGACGTGAGCTGTTTCTCTTGAGCTTGCTGAAAAAGTTTTTCGGTGACTGTTTGTATGCATCCGTGCATATTATTTCTAAGCAAGTCATAAGTATTTTGAGTTATAAAAGCTGGCGTGTCCATCAAATCACAAAAATTTTTAGCACCTTTTAATCCTAATCCAAGCACTCTCATTACAAACAAAAACGTCTGTTTATTGCGTAGGAATGATTGGCAAACGGACTCGAATTTACAGTACGCGGAGCACAGTCATCACACAGCAAAATAATTTTAAAACCAAGTCCTCTTTCGCTACTAGTTTCAAACTTTATATCTTTATTACAAGTTTTGCACTTTACATACTCGGAAATTTCTACAAACACTGTCATAGAGTTCAAAATTCTCTCAGGTACAAGGAAAACACTACTACACTCTCACACAATGTATAAGAATACAATACACAGGTATATAAAAGGAGCAACGGTCCAGGTAAACAGCTGCCGCTTGAGCCTCTGCCCCACCTACTTTCAAACGCGCCGAGGCGTCTCTACATATATAGGTATAACTCCGAAAGTATTGCTCGGATCGACTTGAAATTTTGTGTGTATACTTTTGAATATATGTACATTACAAAAATGCAATAAAAAAATCGATTTTTTGAAAATCATAACTGCGTATAACCCCTTAAGTTGTTGTTGGATACCGTGGTGTTTGTGGGTCCCTGTGGGGTTGTGTTTTCGTATGAATTCCTCCTTACCGTTCCTGCCCTTCCAGTCATTGGTATGGGTGGAGGTGGGTCTAGGTTTTCTTGACTCCCATTTATGGTTGGTTCCTGTTGGTTTCTGTGGGTGTTTACGAAGGTGGAATTCATTCGTGGAGGCGCTTCTCGGTTATTTGACATTTCGTGGACTTCGTCCTGTAGCATTTCTATGGATTGTGTTGCATAACTTTGTATGGATTCGATTTTCCTTGAGAGGTTCTGGTCCAATACGCGGAAGCGTTGCTCTTGTAACGAGCTTTCCGATGCTTGTTTTTGCTGCATTTCTTCAAGGATCGCCAAGAGTGACCGCATTGCGAGTTGCTGGACTGCCTCATGAGGTGCTGGGCTTATTGTAGGTGGCACAGGATATCCCGTAGAATTTGTTGTGATGTCGCGTGTACTGTAATTATGTGCTGCTAGGGGATGCAATTGTTATCTTATTTCTGCGTGTGATCGCGCAATCGTGGTGTTTGGAAAAGCCTCTGAGATGGGTGGTATATTTATAGGCGTGCGTCCTCGTAGCGCTTGGGACATTGCCAATGATTGTGCCATTGTTGGAATGATGGAATCGTCTATTCCTACAATTCGCGTTGTTTGTGTATTGGTAGTTGGTGTTGGTACGCCTCCAAACGTGGTTTCCTTGCTTGGATCCATGTTAATTAATTTGAGTTTTTGCAGATGTTTATTTTTATTTTGGAGAGTTCTTCTTTTTTCCTTCTGCGCGCTTCTGTCTTCTATCTTCGCTCTTCTCTCTTCTCTTTTGCTATTTAGCCCCACGTTGGGCGCCAATGAAACGTTTCGCGATTTTTGGTCACAATTTATTTTTCGCTACGATGCGCGTCTGTTCGGCGGCGGTGTGAAATCGCGTAGTTTTATATTTTTATTTCGAGCGATATCGTCCTAGATCGTATGGAGCGTGGAGCTTGCTCGAAACCAGTTCATGCTCTGGGCTGGATGGGATGAGAAGTGTTATTAAGTTTTTATTATAGTAGCGGATCGCCGTAATGGCGTTCCGTTACAATTGATTACATAATATGCATGATATTTAATTATATTTTAATATAAAAAAAATAATCAATTAAGTAATATATAAGTTAATAATAAATTTAATTTTATTAATATTATTTATATTAAATGGGTTTAATGGTTTTAGGCAATTGTTATTTAATCAATAATTAAATTCATATGTTTATCAAAAACATGGCCTTAAGCGTATAATTTTAAGTAAAATTTGCTCAATGATACTAAATTTAATAGCTGCAGTATATTAACTGTATAAAGGTAGCATAATAAATAGTTTTTTAATTAAAAGCTAGAATGAATGATTTAATTAAATTTTAACTGTCTCAAATTTATTAATAATTTTTTTTTTATTAATTAAAAAATGAATATGAATTTCAGAAACGAGAAGACCCTATAGATTTTAATTAATACATTTTTATTTAATAATTTATTTTAATAATTATAAAAAAATATTAATATAATTAGAGAGATTTTTAAATTAATAAAACTTTAAGTTAATTTGGACATTAATTTTTGATAAATTGATCTTAAATTTTAGGTTATAAGAATAAAATACCTTAGGTATAACAGCGGGATATTATTGGAAAGTTCGAATTTATAGTAATGATTGCGACCTCGATGTTGAATTAAAATCAAATTTAAATGGAGAAGTTTAAAATTTGTTGTCTGTTTGACCATTAATATCTTACATGATTTGAGTTCAGACCGGCATGAGCCAGGTTGGTTTCTATCTGTGAGATATTTTAATTATTTAGTACGAAAGGACTAATAATTATAAATAATTTCTTCTATTATAGATAATTATTAAACAAATTGTTTTTTGTATTTTATTATTATTGATTATACTAATTTTGGTAAAAGTCATTTTGCTGTTATGCGTAGCTTTTTTAACATTAATGGAGCGAAAGGTGTTGGGGCTTATTCAAATTCGGAAAGGCCCTAATAAATTGGGTATTATAGGCATATTGCAACCTTTTAGAGATGCAATTAAATTATTATCTAAAGAAGATTATAATATATTAAAATTAAATTATTTGTATTATTATTTAACACCAGTTCTTAGATTAGTATTCATTTCAATAATATCAAGATTTTATCCATAGATTACAAATTTATTAATAATAAATTTAGGGATAATTTATTTATTATGTTATTTGGGAATAAATAGGTTAAGACGACGAATTCGTCTTATACCAATTTATACTTCAGAGTAATTAGCCTAAAATTCCACCAACACATATAAACACAGGGATCCATACCATACTATACCCACACTTATGAAGACCAGCGATAAACTACCGTTACTTAAGCTACAGTGATACTACCAAGCAGTAAGACTATAGTCTCAAGAGAGGTGTGAAAAACAATTCACGAGGAACACGTTAATCACCATAACCGAAGAGAAGAAATTAACGGGACAAATGGGCTACAGAAGATGGGCTACAGGAGGACTAGCAGATATAGTAATACCCTTCTATACTGGCAGACCTTGGAAGAAGAGCGGGGAAGTCGGTATAAAAGGACATGACATACCACAGTCGGGAGCATTCAGTTCACAGACTTTCGCCAACATCCCGAATCAACCAAAGGAGGACCGGCTAACCAACCAAAGGAGGACTAGCTAACCAACCAAAAGAGGACCATCCCACCAGCTAAACGAGGACCACCTAGCCAACCAAAGGAGAAGCATCTTCAACCGTACGACTCCAAGGACCAGGCCTGATACCTCTGAGCCATCTAAAACGAACATCGTCCAAGGCCAACTACTGAGTCACCAGCGGTTCAAACAGCCCAGCATCCGAGTCGGTAAGATCTCACATCGAATAAAAACCAAGTGGTATGGATAAAAATATATAAAATCCATGGGGACCTAAAAAACACCCTAAACCTGACGCCTCCACCACAGTGGCGGCGCACAGTGGTGCCGATTCCCGAAAAGCTGGTCAAAAGTCGAAAAATGAAGTTTCATTTTATAGGATTTAGAGTACATAGGTGGATAGAGTAATGTTTAAAGAATATAATGGAACACTTTATAAGAGCTAGTGAAGTATACCTGGCAAGTATAAGCCAGTACAAAAGAGACCTTCGCGCAAGTAATAGCTTGATCGTTCGAGCTCATATTCAAGCGTCATATTAAAAAATTCGTAGAAAATCGTAAAATTGGTGTTTCTTAATTCTGCAAAATGGAGGTTTCAGGTTGAAGAAAGTAGTTTATTATCATATGCGTCGAAAATTATAACAGATACATATAAATTAATAGCTAAACAATGTCTAAAGTAGAAAAAAATGAAAAATTATGTGCAATCATTTTAAAAAAACAGGGAAAAAGTTAAAAGTTCGGCAGTGTTCCGCAACGAAACAAGTTTTAAATTAAAGTTTGTACTGTTATATAACAAAATTAGTAAAAATCAGCTGCAGCTAGCCGCAACTTCGTTTTTAGTGCACATTTGAATATAAAAATTACAAATTCACATTAACCACTTGTTGCACGTTTTTTTCAAATGAATATAATTTTGTGAAACTTGTTACTCGGCGGTTTTTCGGGTCGCTGAATACGAATCCGGTGTAAAAAAAACTAAATTCAAAATGGCGGATCCAATATGGCGGACGCAATTTTTAAAATCGATTGGATTCGCTTGAAACTTGTTACTCGGCGGTTTTCGAGTTCGCTGAATACGAATCCGGTGTCAAAAAAACTAAATTCAAAATGGCGGATCCAATATGGCGGGCGCAATTTTCGAAATCGGTCGGATTCGCTTGAAACTTGTTACTCGGGGGTTTTTGGGGTCGCTGAATACGAATCCGGTGTCAAAAAAAAAACAAAATTCAAAATGGCGGATCCAATACGGCGAACATAATTTTCGAAATAAAACCACCATTTTTAATTTTCCCTGGTTCTACATGCCTACTTCTGTTCACAAACTTTTAATTCACGGCTCTGAAATAATACAATCTGCCCTATTGCCAATCGGACAAATGTCTGAAGATGCACAGGAGTCTTGTAATAAATATATTAAAAGATACCGTGAAGATTTTGCACGAAAATACAGCAGATCAAAATCGATGGAAGATCTTTTCTTGCGCTTGCTAGTGGCATCAGATCCGTATATATGAAGCTTAAAGAAATTGCCACATAAGAAATTGAAATCCTTATTTCCGGAGCAATTGCTTTGCTTACTTCACCAACTGTTTATGCGTCTACTGATGATTCTATCTCTTCTTTGTCGTCTTCACGAATTTCACGATGTCGTCAGATTCTTCAGATTTTTATACAGACAATTCGAGTGATGATGAAAACTAATTTTTATGTTAATATTAGAACAATATTCTTGTTAATATAACTTTCTTTTTTGAATTTGGCTTTGTACTGTATTTCTCAAATAAATATGTTAGTATTTAAGAAATCGTGTTCCTTATTACACTTTCTTATATATTTGAATTATACATTTTTCAATATTTTTATAAATGATTAAAAATGTAATTACTTATCTGAAATATGTACAAAATATTTCTTTTAAACAAGAAAATCATTACTCTGTAATCCAAATACATTTATTTTAAAACTGTAAATCGAATTATTATACAGTAATCTTAAAAAAATGTTTACTTAAACTAAAATAATTATAAATTAACTGTTTGAACGTGTTAATTTTATTTCACTGTTACGTCCTTGATTTTAATATTTAATTTTTTAAAAGGATCACACGGTTACAAATGGGGTAGCCTCAGTTTAGCCGGGATTTACCAGCAGGGATGAGGCTGTTCTTTCCTTTTATACAAATCTTCTAATCTTAGGTTATTTCGTTTTTGTGATTTTATTATTTGAAGAAGATTGGGTACTTACCGGCCCTTGACGTCGCGGGAGTACATCCGTAGTTGGCTGCGCGAGCGGAAGAGCGTAGCGGGTTATAAGAAGGTCTAATCGATGGTGAGCACCGGTAAGCCGGCTTGAAATTGGTCAAGGACAAACAGGTCTTCGACGTCCGGGGTGTCCGTGTATTTGATGACTTCGTGCCGGCTGATGGAGGTCCAATGGAACACGACCTTCCCTTCGTTGGTGGAACGCTTGAATGCACCACGGAAGAGTTTGTCGGATGTAACTCGCGGTAGTGATCTCACGCTAGAAATCTTTACGTTCTGAAAGGGATTTTCCTCGATTTCCCTCTCAATGGAGGAGATAGCACTTGGTTTCAATGGTATCCCGAGGGCAACCGAACACTTGTCTATTTCAATATTCTTTTCTGCGGAACAACTTTCGTTATCCAATATCCTTCTGAATATGGCGAAAAAATGGCGTACAGCCTTTTTACGTCCACCTCTATGTTTGCCCATGTATGAAAGGTGGATGGTCGAGGAAGGTTTTATTTAACGCCGTCCCGCTGATGCAAGCGGGACGGCGAATTACTTAGTGGTCTAACTTACTAAAGTAATGGAAAGGGTAGCACGTACCAGTGGAGGCGCGATGCTACAATAGATGAATGGGTGAGAGCGAAACTAGTGGTCGCTCGAAAGGATTTATGAATGGACAACGTAGAGGCGTGTAGATTAATAATGTCGCGAGAATTTAAATGGAACTACTAAATGATGCGAAGCGTTGAAATAATTTCAGAATGATACAAATAACTTATTAACGTGGATAGGTCGCGAAATAATTTTAACGCTAATATAGTTTTGGGTATAATTATTAAACTCACACTTAAGTGGTTTACACAATTTTTAGTATAGGAATTAAATCCTAGTAACGTTAAATCTTAAGGAATGGTTAACTGATTATTATTAACTGGCTTTCTCTAATTAATTCTCTATTAACTCTGACGCGCGCTCTTGATTACGCGTATATATACCAGGTGTATGCATACGTTTTTTCCGGTTTAACTATGAGATGGCGCCAGCGAAAAGTACGCAGCGTATTAATTTGACACATACGTCATTTTATTCGTCTGACATTAACCTACAAACACACACAAGTTGAGTCCGCCAAAAACTAGCGTCTTTGTTTTATCGTTCAGTGATCATGTCGAGTTTTGTGCCTGAAAAAGAACATTTGCGGCACGCATTGCTTTTCTTATTTAATCGATTATTAAATCGATTTATTTAATCAAAAGAAAAAGGCTGCTGAAAGTCAACGTTTGCTGGTAGAAACATATGGTGAACACGCTCCATCGATTAGAACATGTGAGACATGGTTTCGACAATTTAAAAGTGGTGATTTCAATGTGAAAGACAGTGAGCGCTCTGGTAGACCACAAAAATGCGAAGACGAGCAATTGCAGGAGTTATTGGATGATGACCCAACTCAAACTCAACGGCATCTAGCAGAAGCATTGCATGTGTCACAAGAAACAATTAGCAGACGTTTACAAGTAATGGGGAAGATCAATAAACTCGGTAAATGGGTCCCACACTCCAATGAAAGGAAATCATTTTTGCATCGAATTGTGACGGGTGACGAAAAATGGATTTATTTTGAAAACCCGAAGCGGAAAAAATCGTGGCTTTCACCTGGCGAAGCCGGTCCTTCAACACCAAGGCCAAATCGCTCCGGCAAGAAGACCATGCTCTGTGTCTGGTGGGACCAGAGTGGTATTGTGTATTATGAACTCTTGAAGCCCGGCGAAACCGTTAATACACAACGCTATCGCCAACAAATTATTAATTTAAACCACGCATTAATCGAAAGACGACCGGAATGGGCCAGAAGACATGGCAAAGTGATTTTGTTACACGACAATGCGCCGTCTCACACAGCAAAAGCAGTGAAAGACACCTTGAAATCGCTTGGATGGGACATCCTTCCGCACCCGCCGTATTCGCCAGACCTGGCGCCATTTGACTATCACATCTTCGCATCAATGGGGCACGCGCTCCCAGAGCAGCACTTCAGCAATTTCGAAGAAGTTGGAAAATGGCTCGACGAATGGTTTGCCGCAAAAGACAAGCAGTTTTTCTGGCATGGTATTCATAAGTTACCTGAAAGATGGGCGAAGGGTGTAGAAGCCGATGGCCAATATTTTGAATAAAACAAAAATTAATTTCCCTGGAAAATTACGCGTTTTTTTTTACCAAAAAACCGGAAAAAACTTATGCATACACCTGGTATGTCGTCGGGTTCTGCACGCTAAGGTGGGGGTCGTGTCATTTTGGCGCGTGTCCTCCCTCCTATGCGTCCAGCATCCTCGGACAAGAAAGACCGCCGTATGAGGTAATGCCTACGGTTATCTAATTGTTTATGATAAGAGTGGACAAACACTTCTCAGAATTCGTACATAGGATTTGCGTCGTTGATTCTATTACGCGTCAGAAATCTGATGATGATCACAGTTATTTCAACTATGTTAACTTATTTTAACTTATATAAAATTATATTAAATTCTTAAATATGTATAAATGTATGTGCACTTGAAGGAGAGGCCACTGTAAGCGCCGTTATTCTGTGTGAATGGGTTTTATCGTATTGTAGTATGCTACGTAGCCAAATGGTAGGTAGGTTGGTGCATCTAGTTGGCGTCTTCCTCAGGTGATGTATCTCCGTGATGCGAAGCGAAGTACATTTTCTGGTTAGATCTATTATTTTGTGGGTGGCACCAGGAAAGCGAGGCACCGCATAAGCGAGTTTAATCGGGGGAGGGATAACCCTTTTCGCGCTTTTCTCGCCGTTATCTGTGTCCATTTTCGCTGTGGGCCTAGATTGTCTACGCGTGCCTTCTTCCTCACTCTGAGGCTTGTTAACACGTGTATATCAACCGAATAGAGTGTGCACGTTGACTTATTTTTTTCAAAATTAAGTATGCTCCTAGAGACTTCATTTCTTAAATTTACTCCATATATTCTTTTTACACTCTACGCTGAACACTATCCTGTGTCGGCATTAATATGCTATACACTTTTCGAGGTGCTTTTCTGGCACGGTCACAGTATTCCGTCCCCTCCGGATTGCGTAATGAAAGTGCAATTTCTTTTGAATTGTTTCGTTGAATATAATTTTTCTATATGTATACGCTCTTTTTCCTGTTGATAAAATTAGGTCTCCTAAGATCTCTTCTACTTTATTGGAGATCCCTACCCTGCGTTCTGAGGGGCTCCTTCCCACATTTATTTTCTAGCTAATATCTAGTTTTAACTAGCTATAAGTATTCGAATTCCACAATTCCTGAGCTATTAGTGCTCGATAAAGAGCTTCAGGCAGTTTGCGTGCACCGCCTGGATTTTACGTCCCTTCCCGACCACGTAGTTGACGGGGGGCCTCTTCTCCACTATTTCGTGAGGACCCGTCCACTTCAGGGTCAGCTGGGCTGACCGCCCCCTTCGCACCGTCTCGTCACGGAGGAGTACGCGTTCGCCGACGCGGTACTCCTGCATCTGTGCGCCATGGTCGTATGTAGTCTTCGACCGTCTTTTCGCGCCTTCCAGGTTGTCTCGTGCTACAGTACATGCGGCGCGTAATCGCTCGCGTAACTCGTGGAGGTAGTATTCGTAGGCATAGGTGCTGCGTGGTTCTTGTTTCACGGCGGTCGGCAATTCCGCCTCGAGTCCGTACACCAACACGTGAGGCGACAGTCCGATCACCGTATGTGGAATAGTGTTGTACGTGAACATCGCATACGGCAGCCACTCGTCCCAATTTCCTTAGTCCTCATCTATGAAATTTTTTAGGTACTCAGCGAGGGTACGATGTGACCTTTCTGCGCCGTTCTATTTGGGATGATAGGCCGTAGTTTGTATCTTTTTAATACGCAGCAGTCGACACATTTCCTTGAAGGTCGAGCTGAGGAAGTTCGAACCCTGATCTCATAATATTATTTTTGGCGTTCCGTGCCGGCAGATCAATTCTTCTACGAGTGCTCTAGCGTCTGTCGAAGCCTCTTGGTTCGGCAGTGGTATAGCTGCACTGTATTTTGTAAGCGCGTCCTGGATAGTAAGTATATATCTTCTTCCAAATGTGCTTTCTGGTAGCGGTGCTACGATGTCGACCACTACTTTCTCAAACGACCTCCATGGGGTGTCGGTTACCACCATCGGCACTCGTTCCCTTTTCCTGATTTTATTCTTCTGGCAGGAATCGCAGGACGACATGTAATTTTCCAATTCCCTTCTCAGGCCGGGCCAGTCGTACTTGGTCCGGATTCGATGCAATGTACGCCGTATACCCTGGTGCCCTCTTATGGGGGTGTCATGGTATTCTCTAATTATTTTCAGGCAGTCATCGGCAGATGGGATGGCTACGCTTACGCGGCAGTCGCTATACGTTTTTATAACGTTCTCTTCGTCCGTGCTGCTGGAAGTTCGTGGGCTACGGGCCCCGCAGTGCCTCGCTTCCTCAGCAGGCCTTTGCGGTGCTCTGTCCGCAGTTTCATCGCTCGGTGTACCCACCGTTAGTTCCGCCGTTGGGTCGCTCTCTGTCTCGAGCGGCCTTGCAACGTTTGCTTTTCGCGGCCTTCCGCGCTTTGCAGGTCCGCCACGTTGTGCTGGGCCCGCTCCGTCCTTATCAGCGGTGCTCGCAGTCTTACCAGTAGCTTGCGTATGTAGCTTGCGTGGTCTACCCCTTCCCCGACTGCAGGGCTTTTCGGCGGGGCTGTGGGTTTCAGTAGAGCGATCTGTATGCACGCTGCGGATCTCTCTATCTTCTTCTGGCGCATTGGCCGGCGCGGCTTTTCCCTCTGTCGCGCTGCTGGGCTGGCCCGAGGTATTCTCGGCTGTCCGCTTTGTGCGGTTGTCCGTATCCGGGCGCATGCTGTCCTTTTCTTTCTCGTGGGCGAGCTCGATCTCTCGCTGCGACGAGCCACCATGGCTGTAAGGGGTATGTTCGGCCCTCCGCTTTGTGCGGTTAGTCGTTGTGCCGAGTTGCCCCATCGTGCTGTCCTCTTCCGACTCACGGACTTCGTTCTTTGCTCTCGCTTGGGTCCTTGTAGTAGCGAATATACGGCTTAGCGCATCTGCATTCGTGGTGCGCTTTCCTGACTTGTACTCTACGTTAAACTCATGTTCCGCCAATTTGATTTTCCAACTCATCAATCTCGAATCTGGGTCCTTTACTCTGAACAGCCAGGAGAGCGGTTGGTGATTCGTCACTACTGTGAAACGAATACCATAAGTATATGGCCGAAATTGAGCGAGAGCCCAAACTATGGCGAGTAGCTCTTACTCCGTGTGTTACTATGTCGTCGAGGTACACATAGCATTTGACGCCCTGTAGTCCTGCTAACGCGGAGTTCATTAGCCGGTGGAAAGTCGGTGGTGCGTCCTTCAATCTGAATGGACTCAAAATGACCCTGCGGAGTGAAAAATGCCGTTTTTTCTTTGTCTTGCTGCGCCATCGGGATTTGGTAAATTCCAGAGACGAGATCCAAAGTCGTATAATATCGGGCCCGTCCCAACTGGTCCAATATTTCGGTGATATTGGGCAGTGAGTACGAGTCTCCGATGATGGCTTCGTTCAACTTCCGAAAGTCCACCACCACGCGCATTTTCTTCACTCCGGCGGCATCGGGTTTCTTAGCTACGACCATCAGCGGCGCGTTCCATTGACTCCTGCTGGACTGGACTATTCCTTCCGCTAGCATTTTGTCTGTCGGCATCTCCACTTCTCTTCCTCGTGGGCGAGTTTAGCCTCTCGCTTCGACGAGTTATAGTGGTTGCCTTGGGTATCTTTGACTCTCCGCTTTGTGCGGCTGTTCGTATACCCGATTGCGCTATCTTTCTCTTTCTTATGGGACTTTCTTTCCTGTCCCACTTGGGCTCGTGTGGTCGCGTATATGCGACTCAGAGCGTCTGCATCTATATTTCTTTTTCCGTCTTTCTGCATTTTACCGGACCCATGCCCCGATTTTACGGTCTTCCGAGGAAAGGATTGCGATCCTAAGTCCTTCGGTCCGATCTTAAAGGGTGCGCGATACTGCATCTCGTGCGTGCGCTGTCGCCTGTTCCCTCGTAGTTGGAATACACCGTTGTATTTGCAGACTATTCCTGCGCGAGCTGCTTGCTTTTCACTGCTGGGGGGCACCAAGTCGGGCTTCCGTTGTTGCTGCGCAAAGCGTTTGGCTTTCTTCCCCGTGCTCTCTGAGCTTACGCGCAGTGTCTTGACTTGTCGGCTACGTACGGCCTTCGCTATCTCCGACGGCTCGAGTGTCGCCGTCGGCTGTTGCACTTCCCCGTCGTTTTTATAAACATCTAAACTCACTCTATTGGGTTTTGACGGTGTAACACGGAATCTCGCTACTTTGCCTCGGCTGATTCCGCTCCTTATAGGTAGTCTGACAAATTTATTTTCCTCAGCGGTATCCATGTTAGACCCGTTTCCGGAAGGAAGATTTACCTTTGTAAGCAGGCCTATGTACTTGCATGTGGCGGCATTTCTACTGCGTGGTGACGAATATGCCCTTTTCGTGCCGTCCCGTAGCGGCATGCAGTCCTCATGCAACTTGAGCATCTCGCCATGCAGGATATCCGCTTTATGCTGCTTGATAAGGTCCATGCCTAGTAGTCCGTTGACCTCCAACGGCAGATTGTTCGGAACGATGTACAACCAATGCTCTACATTTAAAGCCGGTGTCTCGAGCACACTTTTAGCTACCCGAGGGGGGTGAATTTTTCGCCCGCTACCCCTTGCAGCTCTACGGTGCAGTCGCTCATCATGGTCTCTGGTTTGAGACAGCCTTCCTTGATTATGCTGCACTGCGCTCCGGTGTCCGCCTTGAGGGTGAGTACCCCGGTCGTGGCCAACGGTGCATCGATATCGAGGTCGCTGGCGGTGGCAGTCGACGTCGGCAGCGTTATTTGTAGGAGCTGCAGCGTTGTTTTCTTCTGCTTGCACGCAGGTCTCTGCTGGATAGCTAGCGTATTCAGTCTCAGTGCGCTCAGCGTGTTTACGCCTGCAGTGGCTGGATCTGGCCCCGCGGTAACCGTCTTTCTTGCATCTTTGTAGCCTGCGTTTCTTGGCCGTCCTTCCACATGTGGCCTATCTTCTGGCAGTAATTGCAGATTATTTCCACGTTGTGGATTGACTTGTTTTCACTGGGTACTGGGTAGGCTTACTCGTCCCGTATCCCGGGTGCAATCTCGAGCCATGTGTCCAGTTTTTCCGTGGGTGAAACAATTTTCTCCCTGCCGGGATGGTGCGCCTAGGGACCTTCTGGGGTGGCTTAGTGCTCTACCTACCTCTTCCTTTGGCTGCACCATGTTGGTTATCTCTATGGCCCCTGCCACAGAGTCATGCAGCGATTGGTAATTTCTCGCACGCACCAGCACTTGCACCTGGCCGTGCAGGCCGTTTTCAAAGTTGGCCTGTGCGCTTCGTCGTGTGACGCTTTCGATGGTGATCTTTTGATCCTCTGTTTGTGCCGCGTAAGCAGCGATGTCCTCGTTCTGTCCCTGCCGGAGGGAGCTGAACTCCATTTGCAGCGCGGCCAGGGACTTCCGTTGTCCGTACAACGCTTCCAACTCGCTCCTGAGTTGCGCCATGTTGCTGATGGTTTTGTGCTGCAGTTGCCTTGCTGCCGCACCATCTAGCTTACTCATGACTATCAACTCCAGGAGGCTGTCATGCTCCTCCTCTGCTACCCTGTGGAATATCGTCTCACAGGATTTTATGAAGAGCGGCAACGCGTTTGAATCCTTGCCGTCGAACGTTTTTGCCATTTTTATACCGAGACTGTGGCTGAGCATATTTGAGGGCCTCTCCGTCTCCTCGAACCGCGTGCGTCTCGGGGGCGGTGCGGGGAGCGGAATGTCCTCCATCCCTGCTCCTCCTAACCGTCGCTGGAGCTCGGCAATTTGCTCTCTTAAGGAGTGGATGAGATCGTATTCGTCCGCACCTACCTCGTTTAGCGTATCTGCCAAATTCCGTCTTGCCGACGGTGTTTCAGCCTCCCTGAGTTCGCGATCGAGTTCGCGTTGGCCTCGATCGTGCTCGCGCTGCAGCCTTTCGTACTGGCGTCGCACCCTTTCCATTTCGCGTTGGCTTCGGTCGACCGCCTCCAACCGATTCGATATTATAAGATAATTCGCATTATCTCTATTTCCTGGTCAACCATGTTTTCGGTGAAGGGTTCGGGCGTTCGTCCGCTAGTTGCCATATTAAAAACGTCATCGCTAACGTCGCTGTCGAAATCCCCGAACGACGCACCCCTACGTGGGTTTACGCCAAATTGGGCCGTTAGTCGGTCTGCAAGGGCCTTTTGTCCGGTCGAGGGGATTCGCCCCGACGGCGAGAGCTCGAATAGCGCCCTGCGCGCTTCGTAAACGATGTCCCCTGCGGCCGCGGCCATTCCGGCTGTGGGGTCTACCCCTGCGCCAGGCAACGTCGTCTCTAGCGAGTTGCCTCTATGTCTTGATCGGGCTCCTCTAGACTCTGACATGTTTGCTAATGTCGCGGAGATCTCTACTTTAAAATATTCCCACAAAATCTCAAGAGAAATATATATCTAGTGGTATATTTTTCCATATATCGGTTCTACTCTGGCTTTGACAATTTTTTTTTTTTTCACGGCAATATGTAATAGTAATGTAACCGCCACTTACAGAAAAATGATCTGGTAGACGGTCCTTTCGATGGCGTTGTTCTCGGGTGCAGTTCCTCTGGTGCTGTAGACCTGTTGTCTCGTAGCTTCCCTCGAAGGCTGGTCCAGTTATCCTCCCTGGTACCGTTGACCCGTCTCTTGGTGGTTCCTGGGCTCGTCTCTTGTTTGTCGGCAATGGCTGCGTGACGGCTTCGTAACAAGTTACCGCTTCGGGTACTCGCTTGCACACTTTGTGCGTTTTTCCACGACTTGACGTAACACCGTTAATCGGGATTTTAAACGGTTGACCGATGTTACACCGCACCGACGTTCACTTCGCGTCTTCGCGTTAGATTAGTCGGGTTTTCACGAACCACACTGGTGTCCTTGCACGCGTCGTAGTCGTCACTTCAGAGTCACTCTTAACTTTGTCCAAAACATTTTTGTCCAAGTAAATCACGTATCACTTAACTTCAGCAGATCCCACCGCTGCCACCAAATGTTATGCCGGTACCGCGTAATTAGATTATTCGGTATTCGGTATAATATTAAAAAGTTATTATTTTTGGGATCGTTTGCCGATAAGAAGATGAATCTCGAGTTATCGATGAAAACGCGAATTTATATAAAAGGAAATATTTATTATAGGCAACGGTAACTTTTCCGTTGTCAATTTAAAAGTCAATGTAAGAATGTACAATAATATGTTGTTTCGAGTATTTGACAAGGAACCAACCCGTTCTATCTTGAGTCTAATTTATAACTGGTTTTCGTAAAGCAGTTGTTAACTGTCTTCACGAAAATCCCTTAATTCGCAATTTTAGCGTTAGCCTATCGTCGAACGCCAAGCGAGTCGCCTCATTCTGCGTCGGCGTTCTTGGTGTCGATCGTACGATCGGGCATTGGACTTCGTTTCCTGTCTTGAACGAATTCCAATGTTTCTTTGCTATGGAATTTTCCCGAATATACGAAATACGAAGTGCCATATACCGCGGCACAACACGATGCTAACTGTTTAATTAAACAATCTACTGCCTTTTCGATTTTCATTAATATTTAATTTTCATAATTGCAATTCTTTCTTATATCCTTTTAGGTAAGCATTTCTTTTCTGAATTTCTATAATAATTTTAGATTTAAATTGTTCGTAAGTCCAAATGATTGTATATCAAATGGCTGCTTGGATGTGCAGTGGGTCGCAAAGTATATGTTTGATAAATATGTACTATTTCGAGCGAATACTCCTGGTCTTACGGTGTTAAGACAGCGAGAAGGGAAAGACGCCATCGGCTCGGGTGCGATCTGAAAGTGTAGAGCGGCATGTCCCTTCGCCGGCAACTGCTACCGTAGCCTCGAGTCGTCTCTGCCATCGCTCCAATGACTTATATGACTCAAGTAGTATGTGTACATCTTTGCTCCATCCCACTCCTTCCCCCACCACGCGGCTTCCTTACCACCTCACTTTTCCACCGCCGCGCTACCCACTCTGCTTGACCAGCATCGGTAACGTGGAGATATTAAGTAAGGTGGTGTGGGTACTCTGGTGCACAAGAAAGAGTAGAAATAAGAGCAGGATGGAACAAAGGTGTACACATACTAACAAAATAAATTCATGCACTCACGCCCTCTGCTGTTGTTGACCGCTGTTGTTGACCGCTGTTGTTGTACCGTCTTCCTTCTACGACGATTTCAACTCCTATCTCTCTCTCACTTTCACACGCACACGCATACGCGAGCATACACACACACACACACATACGCACACACACACACGCGCGCGCGCACACACTTTCAATCCCGAGCACCGTCCGCATCAGGAGACTCGGAGTCCTCGAAGCCTTCGTCCACCTCGCCGCCATCGTGTCCGATTGCTATTTCCTCACCGATGACCCCGAATACATACTCCACCATGTCCACATTATCCACCGTCGTTAGCCGAACACTGGGGGAGCGGCTTCGCTTCTCACCACAACCCCGTGCAATCATGCGGCGAAACCACACATCGACTCTAGGATTGGTATCAGGCCAGAGTCGTCAACTCAAACCAACACATGCAGACGGCACCCGATGCATAATGCAGGTATCATTCCAGTGAGGGTATCAAGATAATACAAGTGATCCCAATTGACGAATATTGGGTACCCCTCATCGATTAGGAGTACCTCCGAATATCCGTCATCGTCTGCCTAAATCAAGTCACCGCGATCCGCACGACGATTATGCATGACCACGCACTTCATCCCCGCGTGAAGATCCTCCATGGCGATACTAAAAGACTCGCGATCCCATTCGTAAAAAGTACGATGGAAAATTTTTACCATCTCCTCGTACACGTCCCACATTTCATCCGTTCGTAGATGAACCACCACATCCAAGTCTATATGTAATACGATGCACCAAAACGCAACGCCCAGAACATTGCATCGTAACGCGGATACACTGCTAAGAACACGTTTTAGACTGTACGATCACGAAGGTAAAATCATACTGAATGCTCCGGATGATGCTGGCGGGCATTACAGGATTTGAAGATAACAAACGCCCCTCGGAATCATAACTAGGTGTCCAGAGCTCTGAATGCAACGACAGCGGTTTTGCACGTGCGTACCGCTTTGTACCATGCTCCTCGTGCAGCGCTTGCTCTACAGTGAAAGACGCAGAATATGATACCGTAACGCGAGAGACCTCGATTATAATTCATATATAATTATAAAATAACAGACACAGTAAGCCGATGTATTTGTTTTAAATTAATCAATATTTTATTTTATTCACTTTCCACATATTTACCGTCGGATGCAACATCCCTGCAAACATGTTAATCCTCGCTCGGAAACTCCTCCGCCGTTAAATTGATTTTTATCACTGTCCGATCGTCGAGAGGCAAAAGTATTGTAATATTCACGTACTAATCTATCGTTTTTCATTACATTATCGCTAAAGAGATTATTAAATCGCGACATGGTGAAGCCGCACGACATAAGATGCAGGAATACGATGAAAAATTGTCCACACGCATCAGACGTATTACTCCGTAACTGCTTGAAGTCGTACCGATAAAACTTGAAGTTTCTTCGTAGTCGTGCGAGATGTTGCGGTGTAACCGGTAGTAGCCCGTTGCTATCAAAATACATTCCTTTTCCATGATGGTTAACGTACATGGCGATCCAATGCTCTCCAGGTCCGTCGTGGTTATCCGTGTTAACTACGAGTCCAGCCGATAACGACCATACAGGACGAATTCTGTCAGCAGGGTAAACGCCAACGGTTGAAAATGGTAGATACTGTAGATATGTCTAGTGTTTATACTGAACACATAATCAATGATTAAATGGTGACCGATACGATTTGAACGACGTATATATGTAACATTTATTTCACAGCATCGTCGATCGTGTCACGACTACATGATGAAGAGTTCTCCTATTTCTTATTCTCTTCCTCTTCGTCTGCTGACTAAACATCCATGTATGATTGTCCTGTAAACGGGTGCTCGCGAAGCCAATTTTTTATTTGGAAAGCCTGACGCATTGCACAATGCGAAGACGCTGTATCGTTTATAATAGCCTGCCTGGAGCATTTTCGCAAAGATTTCGGCATAAATGTGTACGATGGGGTGCCCTCCTCATCCTCTAGGTTGGAAATTTCACGACTCGTGATATCGCAAGGGAGTATAGCCTTTTCGTGACCGCGTGTATAGATACGTCTTGATTTTCGCGAAATTTCACGCAAGTTAGCGTATACCTGTTTACAGCTCACATCGCCCTCGTACCACTCCATACCGTGAAAATATTTCGAGAGAAAATTATTCTGGCTTCTCGATTGCTGTGGTAATTCGGCAAAGTGACACGGCGGTGCAACGATCCAGTGAGCAGAGTACGGTCTATCCACTGCTACCACGGCAATTTCTTTCGGAATAAATTCCGAGTCTTTACCACGCATTCCCTGTATATCCACGACGATATCCATTTTCGCGTCTAATCCGTACAGATGACTGAGTTCGACTGATTAGTTACTCGCGGACACGCTTCTACGTGTCTTAACACGAAATAATTTTATGCCGACATCAACACATTTTTCGCTTATCCGGTAAAATCCACCATTACCTGCCGAGAGGCATCAATTTCAAGGACATTATCATATTCTGCGTAGACTACACAATTTATCGTTGAAGCAAGCGCATCCTCAAATCGTACCTCTATTCTCACACTACCGTGCTTTATTAAATTCCAATGTGTATTGCTGTTCGCCGAAAGATCGGGCGTCAAATCAAAAGCAAACAGACAGTATCCATCGCGATAATTATCGCGATCGATCGAATTACCGTCGTTCAAGAAATGTATTCCAGTTCCCGAAAACAACGTTTGAAAAGCATCCACATATAGATGATTTTTCGTGAAATCAGGTTGTAATGGTTTCGAAGGTATTTGAGCACCATCTACATACAACGAGAGATAATTTATCTTGTAATTTTGGAAATTGAACGGATTCATACTGAAGTCACCGTTAAACGCTTTGTTATCGACAAAACCGATAATTATACGCTTCGGCAACTGACCTAACACGATATTATCGATAGTCTCTCCATGAACACCCGAGTGTATTGAAACGGCTTTTACTTCGACTCTCGTAAGAGGATATTTAGCCGTAGATTTTGCCAGAGTTCTAGCATGTGAGAGCAGCACACCAGGAGCTATTTTTGTTCTACGAACGAGAAGCGATGCCTCGAGAATCTTTAAGCCGAATTGACCATTCTTTGTATCGCCCACAAGACAAAATGAATCTCTAGACCGAACCAACCGTGGACGCATGTCGACACCGTTTAATAGGAACCGCTCCTGATTGAATATATCGCAATGCAGATGACCGAGCAAGTCTACAGTTTTTTCGACATTTAAAAATTGTTTTCTCTTCACAAGCCCCGTATTTTCCGATGTTATATCATCCATTTTTCCAGGTGTATCGTCGTACCAGAGAACGCTCGTGAGATGCGAATTTTTTGCTGCTGGACCGTAATTCAAAAGTGTTTCTATGTACGCTCGATAAGCGTAGGCATTATTTGGAGGTGAAACTAATTTTTGATTCAGGTATACATCCACCTGATTAAACATAGAATGCAAGAGGTTGTTTACAGGGCCGGCACTTACTTTCGGCGATGTGCCCGCGGCAATTTCCGTAACGGTAGGAGATGTTATTTTCTATCTCAGACTAAGCATAGTATGCGCGAGATCGATATACTCATCACCCTGTCCGGGGATAACAAATTCAATCGGTGAATCATCTGTTAGCGAAGATATTGGTTTGTAATACACCCAATTGGAGCCTTCGATAGTAGTTTGCGTCGGTGGGAGTGAAAATAATTCAAGTTCCGATTTAAGACACTCGCACGAGTGCGCATGTAGAAAAGCCATCTTGTTTCAGCTATCCAAAAATATCTGCAACTGTTCGTTGACGAGTCTTCTTCTTCTTATTGCTCTTATTATTCTTCTTCTTCTTTATTGTTTTTCTCTTTATTACACTTTTATTTTTACGAGAGGTACGTCGTGGTTTACGTTCGTTCGATGAATGAGGAGTACGTGAAATTTTGCGCTTTTTATAACCAGACCCCCGCATGAGAGTGTCAATTTTTTCAGAGGCTTTGCGTTTGAGATTACTGCCTGATTCTCGCGCTCTCTCGCGAATAGCATCTTTCACAGCTATATTTCTATCGAGGATATCACCGGCTACGTTTACACCAGCACGCAACGCCTCTTTTCCAACTGCTTTAGCGCCCTTCTTTAAAAGCGGTAACACTCGACGAAACAGGCCCCCGAGAAAGTTACCGATACCGTGTCCTCGCTGATTAGGTGTTCCGATATAAACATGGCTAATACCACCGTACCCGCGACGACCCCATCCGTGCTGCACGCTGTCAATATCATCCATAGTGGTGTAATCAATCGTGGGACCTTTTGAAATGTAGTGTCACAGTCAACGTTCCCTGCTCGAATGGTATAGGATCCCCAAATTCGTCTCTTATATCGATCTCGATAGTGTGTAAATTATTGCGCAAGAGAGGTATATATCGTGGCGTTGAAAACGATTTAATTTTTATCGAACCATACGGACAGTCATCAGTATCAATGGGAACAACTCGTAAGAGGGGTGTTTGTACATCGCCTGTAATATAGCTCTCGCAGATATCTGTGTATAAAAACATGCTGCCCGGTATAGCACCGGTGAGAGATGCAGGCCTCGACCCTGTGTATTCGCAATGCGGTTCTATCATTATGGGGCTACAAGCCTCTTCTGAGAATCCTAGTAGCCTTGCGATAGCGGGCGATACGCGAAAGTCGTGGTAGCGTAGATCGTCGCATACGCGTGCCTCTTCGACCTGCCCGCTCGGAAGCGATTTAAAGCCCAAATGATCGGCCACGTGAGGTAGCTGATTTATACTCTCCAAAAGAGCGTCTATAGAGCGATATACACCAGGTGCTACTTGGTCTCTATCAGTGCTCCTCCGTGTTAAAAGATTTAAACCCGATAAATCATAATCACCATCCTCAAAAGTTACGAGATTTTCTACAGTAGGAACATGTAAAAGAGTCATCGGATAAGCAATTTCCACAAGAGAAACAGCCCATTCTCCGTGCAGGCGTATCTGACGCGGTAGTTTTGTAATATATTTCGTCGTCGTATTATCCGGAAAATACTGCATACTACTGTTGCTCGGTAGTACGACAAAGAAAGAGCTATCCTTGGAGCTCATATTTATCACGGACGATGATCCCGAGCGTTCTTCTTCTTCTTCTTCTTCTTTGTCCTCTTCTTCTCTTTCGTCTTCTCAGATGACGGAGGCACTCGTACTCGTGATAATTCTGCTTCGTAGAAAATACCGTCGATAGTCTCGTTATTCAGATCGTGTAAAATATACACGAATGGCTCTCGATTCAACGATATTCGTTGAATTTTGAATAATTCGTTACTCCAACCACGCTCATATCCTTTCACGAAAGCTGCTTTAGCTGTACTGATACGTACCAAGTCACCGATGCTGTATTTAGGCTTTTTAATTTTTTTCGCGTTACGCTCGTAACGCCGTGCTAAATTGTCTCGGGCTATAGAGGCATTTTCGAGGGTTACTTCGCTCGGAGGAATACGCGTTCCGCTGTGTCTAGTGTGATTATAAGCATATAAAAATTTTTGTAAAACATCGATGTAACGCTTATTTCGCGTGTATGTAAAGTAGCGCCACATTCGCTCTTTTATTGTTCGATTAAAGCGTTCGGCAATCGAGGCTTTTATATCAGGGTTACGAGCAGCGCGAAAATCGATATTCTTTTTCTTGAGAATTTGCTGAAACGGTGCGCCGATAAATTCTTTGCCTCGATCAGTTTGCAATTGTTGCGGGCGACGATTGTTACTGCGCGCCAGTATGCGTGTGAGACCGCGGGCCACGTTTGCGCTCGTTTTGTCACGCAAAGCCTCGACCCACGCGTATTTGCTCAACACATCAATAACAACAAGCAGATACGCGTACCCATCGTTGTACGTGGCTATCGAGCGAAGATCAGCTAAATCAGCCTCCCATACATCGTCTATATTACTCACACTGTACGTACGACGGGGAAATCGTCGTCGGACGAGGCGATGCATGTTATATGAATCCTGTGTCTCGAGCCATGGTAAAACATTTTTTCGCGCTACTCTACGATCCACCTGGGCCAAATTTTTTGCTCGAGAATAGGAAGCAGGATGAGCGGTGTCATAATAGATTTTTTGAAGAATTTTCATAATTTTAGCGATGACCAGTTAAATGGATTCTTTTTCTTTTTCTTTTCTAACTGTGTGGGTGGTCGATATTCTACTTGTGCAAAGTTTTGCAATTGTTCGTCCTCTTCTTCATTCCCCTCCTCCCCCTCGACGATGTCGTTTTCAGCCGTGAGCATTAAATCTCTGTTTGAGTGTGCGGTCTCGGCCTCGTCGTCGTTGTTGTTGTTGTTGCTACCGTTGCTGCTGCTGCTGCTGCTACTATCGTTTTCGCGCGGTAAAATAAGACGCCGCTGTGGTGTCGAGGATGATGTAGGTGTAGGCTCGTGTAGTAACGCGGGATTACCGATAAATTCACGGGGCATCTGTATCGCTCGCAGGAGTTTGGCAAAGTGAGATCGTCCGATGGGTTTCTCGCGTTTTCTAGCACGCATAGCATCGTTAACAAGATCAACGATATTGGAATTTGAAATTCTTCTGCCGTCTATGGAAACAACGCCGTTACGGTCCCATGTCATTTTTTTACCAACGGCGCTGCGATGCAAATTGCGAAGCAACGATATTGCTTTAGATTTAAATTTTTTTGTACGCTATCGATAATAAGTGTGTCATTGAGCCGCGATTTAGCTTTGTTCATTAAATCGTCGTCGGATTTATTCTCGTGGCTATCGAGTATTGCTACTTTTCGTTTTGATGAAATATTCGGTACGGCATTATCGTATTCGACCATGTGAAGATAACGCTGTAAAACCTGTTGGTACGCTATCCACTTCTCTCTCTCGCTCTTGTACGAGTGAGAATTTAGAATTTCACTCAGCTCAGAGTCGAGGCGCGATAATGGCGTACCGGTAGTCTGTACGGAAGGCAACGGGTCTGCACTAGTAGTAGTAGTAGTAGTAGTAGCAGCGGCAGTAGCGGCGAGTCCAGCGAGACGATGTATGTTATCATGAGGAATAAGTACCATCTTTCTGGCATACTCCATGTCTCGCGTAGGCCAAGACAGGCGCAAGAAGCAACTTGAGAAATCCGACACAGTTCTCGACGATGATCTTCCTCTTACCGCTCCAATTTCCCCTTTTGGCGGCTAGTCGTCGAAGAATTGTCGCGTGCCTCCGAAGATGATTCTTTTGCACGTTGTTCAGACTCACGTTTCCCTGTAAAACGTTTAGAGCACACTCGCATATACAGCGTACAAGCGCTACATCTGCTTTGCGCAAAATTGCACGTCGTTGCTCTTGCTTCAGATAACACAACGCTTGCAATATAATTATTTGCTTTTTATCGAGAGGTCCGCGCAACGCCATTACAAGCGCATTACTGGTACATCGCGCGACGCATCGCGAACTTTTATGGCTTTTTGAGGCACGTAAACGTAATGGTATTGGTCATCGGGAAATATACAGGCGCGAAATCGACAATTATCAGGCGTCGATTGTTTCAAGTCGAATAATAGATAGCCGTGCGGTACGGCTGTTGCATCGAAATATACTTCCTGCAAAAATCGTGGATTCTCGGGACATACCTGTCGGGCTAGGTGTTGAATTTGCGCGCGATCTCGCGGATTTTTGAAGACAATGATATAATTAGCGTTTAAGGAGATATCGCGCTGCCCGTGACCCTGATGGAAGAGATTTTGCGTGATGAAAATGACACTAAGATTTTTATGATGGCTACCCTTGGTGAAAAGATCGACCACCGTATTGTTGGATGCCTCGCGCATTAGATCGTCAATGACCACAAGTTTAGGCCTTGCGTCATTCGAGGAGTCTACTGCTTGCGGTAAACCCTCGCGAAATTCGATTTTATCACCGTACTCTGAATACCCGGACTGCCACTCTGAGTAATAAAAAAGTATACGCTCGAACGGGACATCCGTCATTTCGCGCATGTATTTAAAGAATTTTTTTACAAAATATGTTTTACCACACCCCGTAGGACCGCTTATCACAGCTGTCCACGGATGTTTCCAACGTGTATCCATATCGATGAGTGTCTATCAAAATCAATCAGCATACTCTTAAATAAGCTTATACCGTGGCTGCGGCTGCGGCGGCGGCGGCGGCGGCCCCGCGGCATCAGCTATTTTCGCGGCCTTGAAGAGCTGATAAGACGCAGCGCGCCTGCACTAGCTGATGAGGCGCGGGCCCGCGGTATAAGCTGGCGTTTACGCTGTATGTATATTAAATAACGATTATTTTTATATTTCTCACAAATAAAGCAATATTTTTATTTCACTATGCATACATCTCTATATACAAATTTTACGAATCATCAAATTCTAAACAACGATATTATATCTACGGATGTAGCACTAGAAAGCCAGTACAAAAGGAAACACTCGATAAGAAAGACGGGACAAAAGGAATCAACGATGAGAAAGTCAGCACAAAAGGGAACGGTAGAGAGATAGCAGCTACTGTTACGAATAGCAGCACAAAAAGAACGATCCGATAACGATTTTATACATGATAAATCAATTTTTTCAATGTATTGTACACAGTAAATATGTTACATGAAATTAGACAAAAAGATTATTTTTAAATATCGCGAATTCACCCGTAAAACTATATACTTTTTGCGTTATACTAATTAGCGTATTTCACAATAGCCATACGGTACAGTAGAGTACACCCCGTGCCGTTTTCGCTTCGTGTTAACAGGCTCGCATGATTTCGTTTCTTTACGCGTTACTACATGATGAAATTCCGTACGTCGAATAGCGTCGAATTTTAAAATAATAGGTACGCTCCTTGCTCCTGTCACGAAAGATCGTAATGCGTTATAATTTACGTGACGGCTATTCGCAAAGTTTAGCGTGATACCCTTCACTTTACATTTTTCAATAACCGTACCGTCGGGTTTACGTACAAGATATGCGTAAAATTTTGGTCCACCCGAAACGAACGAAGTTATATAACTACCAGGCCCGTATTCACTTAATTCATCCGTAAGATCTCCTAGAAATTGACCGATTGGCGGCTCATACTCGTTACCACCAGGATGGCTCACGTAAATACAGGAGTCCGTATCGCAGTACAATATTCGCCGCCCGAGCCCCTCAAGATAACTGTATAATTTTAGGCGTGCCTGTGCCGTCGTGTATGCTGCAATCACGGCGTTTGATGTCGGTGATGGTTGGATAGCATCGCGGTTGCTCACATAGTTTATATACATAATCTTGTGATTAACCGGTAGCATCCCCGTCACCTCAATCTCCGGACTCGTTAGTAAATTCATTAACTCAGCGCGCGTGAAGACGATAACGGTTTTCGTGAGATTCTCTCGTTGACCAAACTTTCCCCAGAATGAATTAAGAGCCAATTTCGCTAGTGAACGTAAACCCGGATTTGGCTGCAAAGCACTTCGCTCGAGATATACACCCTCAGACTCCTTGTACAATGCTATAAAACGCTCAATTGCTTCCTCGTCATCGTTACACTCTGTTGGCGGACCACTCGCCTCCTGTTTTATTTTTAGGAATGTATCGATGTACTCGGCAAAATGACCGCCTCGTCGCGTTGTCGCGTCATACTGCGTAACAACGTATTGCCAAATTTCATAGATACGCGTCACTTTATATCCGAGCGACACAGCTGTTCTCAGTTCGTCCACGACCCATGTGCCGTCAAACGCTCGCTCAGTCGCGTCATCGTGTGTACAAACCTCGGATGTGTCCATATCTGTACAGCACGTTCTACACAGGGGGAACAGTAGTTTCCCATGCATGCGAACAGGCAGTACGGGTATATACAAATCGCGCGGTGCCAGCACGGTACACTTCACGAGACCCTCGACGACACTTAGATCGTTTTCAAGTCCTACGAGTTCTCGACACTCGTCGCCTACGTATAATTTCGGGTGTCCAACGGGATATTTTCCATTCTTACATACCCACGGATACAGCGAGCAAACATCCACATAGCGTATCTGCTCCCCGTTCGCGACGTCGTACAAGCTTACAAAATTTTCCGTTCGACCGCCAAAGAATGCATCGCGTGGCTCGAGAGGCGCCTGCTTGACCATGGCGTGATTTTTCACGTATATCGACATTTCCTCGTTATTCTCGAGTAATCTGTCAAAATCGCATTCCCATATTTCGGTTAGAGTGTACCCTTTCGATCTGATTCGCCCGGAAATAAGAATGGTACGCTCGTATCGCTCATCCATTGTATCGCCGAATTTAGTTCGAGCATCTCTATTCACGCGATAACATCGCGGACAACCGTGCCAAAAGCAGCCATGAAATTGAAGAACGTGATGGACCCCCGCATCCACGTAGTAACCGTCCACGGCCGGTAGGCCGGCCGGAGGGCGATACTCTCTCGTGCGTCCAGCATGAGCGATAACGCAGTTGAGCTCACGCTCGAGCCATACGAGCCATACGACGGCCTTGCGCGATTGCTTATCGCCCCAGCGATATCCTCCTGGTGGTAACACCGCAATGCGATCTTTCTGTAGAAAATTCTTTCGAAATACTCTCATACATGCTGATGCTATCGTGCATGCTTCTGTAAAGGGGCACACGCTCCCACAACGTATAAGTAACTCTCGAAAAGCTAAACACGCTCGTCTCAAAACCGTAACATATGTACGACAATATTGCACAAATTGCGTCGCAAAATCAAATTTATAATCTACGCGACTCGATTCTTCCTCATACCATTTTAAAAAGCGCTCGCGATCCGCTGAGAACATGGTATCGGGTGAGTAAAAATGCAAAGCCGGCAGAGGACCTGAGTAATTCTGATATTCCGGTGTGTTGAATAAATGGGGAAATGTACTTTTTGCCACCTCATCAGCGAAACCAAAGGCCTTAGGTAAAGCGCTAAGAGCCATGGGTAAATAGTTTAGACTATCGAGAAAAACGACATCGCCAATTTTCATCGAGACAATCTTCGTACCGTTCATAATCAGAGAGGGCAGCTGTGTTTTTTGCACCTCGATAAAATACCGTAGAATAAATTGTGCGTCGAAACCTCTAGCATTATGGGCGATGCAGGTGGTCTTTTTAAATTTTTGCGATAATGCCAATTTTACGAAATCCCCAACAGGATCATCGATAAACACGAATTCACGTTTACCACAGTTAGCACAATCTGTCTCTATATCTGTGATATCCAGACATGCCATACATACGCATTGTGCGACACATAAATTCGGCTCGTGAATTCGTGTCGATTTATCATCATGCAATTGCGCGTGTTGCTGCGTCTCAAAATCATAAAATAAAAATCTCGTGGAAGACTTGTCTTTTTTCTTCTCCTTTTGCGCATCTGATTTCTTAAGAGGTGCTATAAAGCATGCATGCGTAGTCGGCCGCGTTTGTTTGCATGTAGCACAAAACGATATACCACATACATGCATCTTTTTATCTGTGGTTTTAATCATACGCGAGCAGTCTCTACAGATTTTCAATGCGTTACAGACGCTGTACCGTCTATATTTACGAGACGTGATGCCCGCGGAGCCCTCACTCTTGTGATGAGCGAGGCAAAAAGCACCAAAGAACGAACGATTACAGTCTGCGCAATACTCAGGCTGAGAGTCTCTATTACCGTTGCAATAAGTGGATTTACATCGAGCACATTGATAGCTACATCGATGCTCGAGTACTCGAATATACTTGGAATTACATTGCGTGCAGAACCCCCGACTACCTAGCGCACCGGCGAGATTTAATATCGGTTGATAGTGATGAGAACGCTCGTAATAGAGAATAAAGAGTGTATGATTAATTTTACCTGTTGCAGTGAGTACGTATTTTCGCCCATCGTACAGAGCCGGAACGCGTTTTCCGAAGGTGAGAAATTCATAAACAACAATCGCTATACTCTCGTGAACCAAGTACTCCTGAAAGAGCTGAATTTCGCGCGCACCACACCCCCTAGACGGTGTCGTTACCCCTGCATTACGTGTGAGCTCTATCGCCGCTGTATATTGCGCACCTCGAAGCCCGTTCCGAATTTGACACCATCGTCTGTGTAGCACACCCGCACGTATTTGACCGCGTTCGGCATGCGCTCGGGCAGTGACAAGGGATCGTTGTAGACACAAATTATCGCGATTACTTATGCGTAAAATTGACTTTTTTGCTATAGACTCGTGTGTAAGCCTAGTGCCCACACCGGCTCCTTCGACGCCTCGTACTATACACGTCGTCATTCTACATGTACCAGCGTCTATTCGAAATTCGCGCGCGCTCTGAGCTACACTATTAATTAGTCGCCATATATCGTCGGGAACGATGTCACGAGCTGGTCGAAATGATAACCATACAGGTCCTTGCGCAAAAGACGGTACGCTCAGAGTCATACCCACATAATCATGTCCTTCGCACGATTCTGTAAGACGTGTGAGAACATCTCGTACACCTCCCTCGAACCATGTCAGATGATCGATACCGACCGGTGGCTGACGAAAATAAAAATCTGTCTCTCGACCCTGCATCCTAAAGCGTGAAAAATAACGTCTCTGCTCGTTGTCGATACCGAAACGTTCACCAGGAGGCAAAATATCACCACCCCGTGCAGCAGTCCTTCCATCGCCGGTCTGTCCACCTGCAGGCATAATTAAACCATTTATTAGAATTTTTATTTAATTTACTTTAAATTTTTGTTTGTCGCTGGCTATATACTATGCATATAATTCGTGTAACGTAAGAATTACAAACTTATATTTGCTTCTAGTCCTCGAATCCGTCGACTGCACCCGGGAACCGCCGACGCATTTCGTAAACCAACTCGATTGTCGGCGGTCTCGGCACAGTGAATCGTGCAAAGCGAAAAACGTTTGGGTCCGTCTCGTACCCTGCTTTTTCATTTTACTATTATTATCCGCGTAATTTTTTTATTTTTGTCAGCGTAGTTGTATTATTAAAAGCTTACCTGAATCTACAGGGTCCTCCTCCTCTTCCTCCTCCTCCTCGTCGTCATCGTCTACGTCTTGCTCCTCCTCCTCCTCTTCTTCTTCTTCTTCTTCTTCTTCTTCTTCTTCTTCTTCCTCCTCCTCTTCTTCTTCTTGTTCTTCTTCTTCTTCTTCTTCTTCTTCTTCTTCCTCGCTGTCTGTATTGCTGTTGGCATCATCGTTTGAACTGTATTGTCGCGATGGGCCTGCGACGGATTCATCTGGTTCTCTCGAGGGGCCTGCCATGAAAAGACCGTTTGTAGGTTTATAACCGCAGAATGGCTGGGTAAAATTTATCCAGCGATTCCCTACGGTGCTGTCGCCATCGTTGTCCCTGCTATGATCATCTGAATCGGTTCTACCCTCCTCATCGAAATCATAGGTGTCGGATCCCATTTCTGCGTCCTCATACCGTCGAACTATATAAAAATCTTATGAAATAAAGGAAATAAAATAAAAGTAATTAGCGCTGTATATTACTTACGTCTTTCATTGAGTATGAGTTGCAGAGCAGTCTCATTCAGCCAGCCTCGTCGACGAATAACACGCACCACCGAATCAATAATTATTTGATTATCAAACAATCCAATATTATACGCGTCAACTAAATCGCGCTGATGACACTCGCACAGCATACCGCGAATTTTACGAACAACCGCCTGTGTCGGAAGTTCCCATAGGGTGATCTGTAAATTTCTTCTACCCCAGCGCGAACGCAACGACGGTCTACGCTTCAATATAAACTCTATCAATTTTCTTATCAATGAGCGCTTTACCACTCTGACCATGATTGTGCTGTTAGAGTAGTAGTAGTAGTAACCACAGTAAATCAGACAATTAACTAGAGAATTTTCAAAGCGGTTCACTTTTATATATATTCCTTTAACAAGCTCACTCTCTCTCTCTCTCTGCATATACTGCAACGATGTAATGAATACGACTAACCAAGAAGATGGCCGCACGCGATCGCTTTACAAAAGCAAGACCTAGGGAAATATTTAGCGATGATGATGTACTTAGTTATCGAGTTTCGCTGATGAAAGTCATATTGTTTTCATCTAATTTCAAGGCACTTGGCTATGAGGAAAATCATCAAATTTCACCGACGAATATTATCTGTATGTCAATGTGTGGGTGTGCGCATAAGTGTGCGCGAGTATGCAAGAGTTTTGGGATATATCTGCTGCTGTTACTAGGCTGTTGAGGAGAATGCGACAAATATCAAAGGATATTGGCTAGCAATTTTCAGGCGTATGATTTGCAGTATCAAAAGAAGAGGCAATGCAGTTAGGTGGTGGGGGCAATCTGTATAAAACGGAGTATGAACACCACCGACGATTCATTCGAAAAGTTACCGTCTACAGGAAAGCAATAAAAATGGCAAATAACGGTGCTAAGCCTCATGCGATATCTATATATATATAAAGAAAAGTCCTGACTGACTGACTGACTCACTCATCAACGCCCAGCCCAAACCCCAGGGCCTAGAAATTTGAAATTCTATGGATATGTTCCCTTCGTGTCGTAGACGCTCACTAAGAAGGGAATTTTCGAAATTCCACCCCTAAGGGGGTCTAAAAGAGTTAAATATGTTTTTACGTATTTCTCAATACCTCTTAGGCACGATGAGATATCGCCTTGGTTTTTGCTTGCAAATGTTACTCATACAAATGTTTCAAAACGGATTTCAGGATTTTTCAACATTTCACCCCTAAGGGGGTGTAAAAGGGTTAAATATGTTTTTACGTATTTCTCCTATATATCTCTTAGGCACGATGAGATATCGCCTTGGTTTTTGTTTGCAAATGTTACTCGAACAAATGTTTAAAAACCAATTTCAGGATTTTTAGAAATTCCACCCCTAAGGGGGTGTAAAAAGGTTAAATATGTTTTTACGTATTTCTCAATATCTCTTAGGCACGATGAGATATCGCCTTGGTTTTTGCTTGCAAATGTTACTCATACAAATGTTTAAAAACCTATTTCGGGATTTTCAGAAATTCCACCCCTAAGGGGGTGTAAAAGGGTTAAATATGTTTTTACGTATTTCTCTTAGGCACGATGAGATATCGCCTTGGTTTTTGCTTGCAAATGTTACTCATACAAATGTTTAGAAACCGATTTTAGGATTTTTAGAAATTCCACCCCTAAGGGGGTGTAAAAGGGATAAATCTGTTTTTACGTGTTTCTCCATATCTCTTAGGCACGATGAGATATCGCCTTGGTTTTCGCTTGCAAATGTAACTCATACAAATGTTTAGAAACCGATTTTAGGATTTTTAGAAATTCCACCCCTAAGGGGGTGTAAAAGGGTTAAATATGTTTTTACGTATTTCTCCATATCTCTTAGGCACGATGAGATATCGCCTTGGTTTTTGTTTGCAAATGTTACTCATACAAATGTTTAAAAACTAATTTCAGGATTTTTAGAAATTCCACCCCTAAGGGGGTGTAAAAGAGTTAAATATGTTTTTACGTATTTCTCTTAGGCACGATGAGATATCGCCTTGGTTTTTGCTTGCAAATGTTACTCATACAAATGTATAGAAACCGATTTTAGGATTTTTAGAAATTCCACCCCTAAGGGGGTGTAAAAGGGATAAATCTGTTTTTACGTGTTTCTCCATATCTCTTAGGCACGATGAGATATCGCCTTGGTTTTCGCTTGCAAATGTAACTCATACAAATGTTTAGAAACCGATTTTAGGATTTTTAGAAATTCCACCCTTAAGGGGGTGTAAAAGGGTTAAATATGTTTTTTACGTATTTCTCAATATCTCTTAGGCACGATGAGATATCGCCTTGGTTTTCGCTTGCAAATGTAACTCATACAAATGTTTAGAAACCGATTTTAGGATTTTTAGAAATTCCACCCCTAAGGGGGTGTAAAAGGGTTAAATATGTTTTTTACGTATTTCTCAATATCTCTTAGGCACGATGAGACATCACCTTGGTTTTTGCTTGCAAATGTTACTCGTACAAATGTTCAAAAACCAATTTCAGGATTTTTAGTAATTCCACGATTAAGGGGGTGAAAAAGGGTTAAATATATTTTTACGTATTTCTCTCAGGCACGATGAGATATCGCCTTGGTTTTTGCTTGCAAATGTTACTTATACAAATGTTTAGAAACCGATTTTAGGATTTTTAGAAATTCTACCCCTAAGGGGGTGTAAAAGGGTTAAATATATTTTTACGTATTTCTCTTAGGCACAATGAGATATCGCCTTGGTTTTTGCTTGCAAATGTTACTCATACAAATGTTTAGAAACCGATTTTAGGATTTTTAGAAATTCCACCCTTAAGGGGGTGTAAAAGGGATAAATCTGTTTTTACGTGTTTCTCCATATGTCTTAGGCACGATGAGATATCGCCTTGGTTTTCGCTTGCAAATGTTACTCAAACAAATGTCTAAAAACTAATTTCAGGATTTTTAGAAATTCCACCCCTTAGGGGGTGTAAAAGGGTTAAATATGTTTTTACGTATTTCTCCATATCTCTTAGGCACGATGAGATATCGCCTTGGTTTTTGTTTGCAAATGTTACTCATACAAATGTTTAAAAACTAATTTCAGGATTTTTAGAAATTCCACCCCTAAGGGGGTGTAAAAGAGTTAAATATGTTTTTACGTATTTCTCTTAGGCACGATGAGATATCGCCTTGGTTTTTGCTTGCAAATGTTACTCATACAAATGTATAGAAACCGATTTTAGGATTTTTAGAAATTCCACCCCTAAGGGGGTGTAAAAGGGATAAATCTGTTTTTACGTGTTTCTCCATATCTCTTAGGCACGATGAGATATCGCCTTGGTTTTCGCTTGCAAATGTAACTCATACAAATGTTTAGAAACCGATTTTAGGATTTTTAGAAATTCCACCCTTAAGGGGGTGTAAAAGGGTTAAATATGTTTTTTACGTATTTCTCAATATCTCTTAGGCACGATGAGATATCGCCTTGGTTTTCGCTTGCAAATGTATCTCATACAAATGTTTAGAAACCGATTTTAGGATTTTTAGAAATTCCACCCCTAAGGGGGTGTAAAAGGGTTAAATATGTTTTTTACGTATTTCTCAATATCTCTTAGGCACGATGAGACATCACCTTGGTTTTTGCTTGCAAATGTTACTCGTACAAATGTTCAAAAACCAATTTCAGGATTTTTAGTAATTCCACGATTAAGGGGGTGAAAAAGGGTTAAATATATTTTTACGTATTTCTCTCAGGCACGATGAGATATCGCCTTGGTTTTTGCTTGCAAATGTTACTTATACAAATGTTTAGAAACCGATTTTAGGATTTTTAGAAATTCTACCCCTAAGGGGGTGTAAAAGGGTTAAATATATTTTTACGTATTTCTCTTAGGCACAATGAGATATCGCCTTGGTTTTTGCTTGCAAATGTTACTCATACAAATGTTTAGAAACCGATTTTAGGATTTTTAGAAATTCCACCCTTAAGGGGGTGTAAAAGGGATAAATCTGTTTTTACGTGTTTCTCCATATGTCTTAGGCACGATGAGATATCGCCTTGGTTTTCGCTTGCAAATGTTACTCAAACAAATGTCTAAAAACTAATTTCAGGATTTTTAGAAATTCCACCCCTTAGGGGGTGTAAAAGGGTTAAATATGATTTTACGTATCTGCAAACAGAATTCTGCAAAGCATAATTCAGCATTTTGCCCTCATCGGCCGTAAAGGGCCAAATCCATATTTAAAAAAATCAAATAAATATGCATAAGACTGTATAAATAAAGGGTGATTTTTTAAGAGCTTGAGAACTTTTTTTTAAAAAAAAACGCATAAAATTTGCAAAATCTCATCGGTTCTTTATTTGAAACGTTAGATTGGTCCATGACATTTACTTTTTGAAGATAATTTCATTTAAATGTTGACCGCGGCTGCGTCTTAGGTGGTCCATTCGGAAAGTCCGCTTTTTTATCGACAAATTTTGTTCAGCGATGAGGCTCATTTCTGGTTGAATGGCTACGTAAATAGGCAAAATTGCCGCATTTGGAGTGAAGAGCAACCAGAAGCCGTTCAAGAACTGCCCATGCATCCCGAAAAATGCACTGTTTGGTGTGGTTTGTACGCTGGTGGAATCATTGGACCGTATTTTTTCAAAGATGCTGTTGGACGCAACGTTACGGTGAATGGCGATCGCTATCGTTCGATGCTAACAAACTTTTTGTTGCTAAAAATGGAAGAACTGAACTTAGTTGACATGTGGTTTCAACAAGATGGCGCTACATGCCACACAGCTCGCGATTCTATGGCCATTTTGAGCGAAAACTTCGGAGAACAATTCATCTCAAGAAATGGCCCGGTAAGTTGGCCACCAAGATCATGCGATTTGACGCCTTTAGACTATTTTTTGTGGGGCTACGTCAAGTCTAAAGTCTACAGAAATAAGCCAGCAACTATTCCAGTTTTGGAAGACAACATTTCCGAAGAAATTCGGGCTATTCCGGCCGAAATGCTCGAAAAAGTTGCCCAAAATTGGACTTTCCGAATGGACCACCTAAGACGCAGCCGCGGTCAACATTTAAATGAAATTATCTTCAAAAAGTAAATGTCATGGACCAATCTAACGTTTCAAATAAAGAACCGATGAGATTTTGCAAATTTTATGCGTTTTTTTTTAAAAAAAAGTTCTCAAGCTCTTAAAAAATCACCCTTTATATGAAGAAGAAAAACAAGAGATCTAACAGTCATTATATGACTGTTCATTTCGTAGAAATGGGCTTAAGGCGCACTATTGCCGAAATGCTGTCGTCTTCGATAAATATTTTATTTATTAACAAGTGTGTGATATCTCGATTTCGAGTGTATCGAATCGACAGAAGTCTCTTTTTCACGGTGATATGTTTTTGTCCGTTGTGGCTACATTCGTGTCGACAGCATTAATCTGTCAAACGGCAATTTCTGACCAAACGAGCGACAGAGCGTACGAGCAAAAGAGCGAGCAAGCGAGATCATTATCTAATATCATTATCATTATCATTTTGAAGAAAATAGTGTTTCCAAGGGATATATTTGAAGAGAAGTTATTGTAAGTAAAAAATTAAATAATATTTTTGTGTGCTGACGACGATGATGGAGACGATGACAAAAAAGATGACGCTGGCCATAGACAGCAAACCTAAATGATACAGACGTGTAGTAGTGTCGCAGACGGAGTTTAATAAAATTCAAAATTTAATACATCGTCGTCGTCGTCATCGACTCCATCATCGTCATCGTATTTATAGTCGTAGTCCTTGTCAGTGTCGTCTTTTTTGTCACTGATCTGAAGATAATTCGAAATCTGCGGTAGCGACGGCAACCTTCTTTATTTATTTATTTATTTCTTAGCAGTGCTTTTGCATTGAAATAATAATAACAGCAACAATTATTGTTCGAATATACGTTAAGGACGTAGCAAAATAAAAAACTATCTTTTCAACCCTTTTGTAAGCATGAAGGAGCTAACCAGCCACGAGTTACGATGGCTAATTGTTCATTCGTTATATTTTTCTTTCATATGTGCTCTAACACGGTTGCTGTACCGGTTCGAGAGTCAAAGGCACAGTCGAAGGGCGATGGTTTAACGCTATAACAGTTTCTCAGAGCTATAAAGCGTACATTTTGATACCAATTATATACGTTTTTGTGCGGATGTAATTCCGCTTAGATGCTCCGATGAATATAATATCACATATCCTTCTATGTAATATAATTTGCATGCATTGATTGACTTGTGATACTCATACATATGCAAAGAAACCATCACTGTTCTCACATTTACTCGAGTATAAACAAATTTGCGCCATAATATTCATTTTTTTAAACATTAGAACCTAACAGCTTTAAAAATAAATCAATGCCCGAGACTCTTTACCAATATGGAGGCTCTTTACAATAATTAACTCGATGTAAAAAAATGAATGCATAATTCAGCATTTTGCCGTAATCGGCCCTAAAGGGTCAAATCCAGATTAAGTTAAAAAATAAAAAAAATCAAATAAATATGCATAAGACTGTATAAATATATGAAAAAGAAAAACAAGAGATCTAACAGTCATTATATGACTGTTTATTTCGTAGAAATCGGCTTAGGGCGCACTATTGCCGAAATGCTGTCGTCTTCGATAAATATTTTATTTATTAACAAATGTCAACGCGTGTAGCTTTGTATAGCCGGACAGACAGACAAACATTCATCTTATATATAAAAAAAATGAATGTTTGTCTGTCTGTCTGTCCGGCCATACAAAGCTAAACGCGTTGACCGATTTCAACCAAACCTTACACGAATGTTGTTGAAGACCAAAGGAAGGCGACTGTACACATCGTACCCCTGAAAACCACCCCCTTCATCCCCTAAAAAAAGATTCTTAATAAAATCTACACGCCTTCACCGATTACAACCAAACCAAGCACAAATATTGCTAAGAGCCTAAGGAAGGTCACTGGATATATCTCACCCCTAAACCCCACCCTCTTCACCCCCAAAAAAAAGATTCTTCAAAAATATTCACGCGAATCAACTGATTTCAACCAAACCTTACACAAATATTGTTGAAGACCAAAGGAAGGCGACTGTATATATCTCACCCCTGAAAACCACCCCCTTCATCCTCTGAAAAAAATTCGTTTCATATCGTATCATATCATATCATATCGTATCATATCGTATTTCGTTTTGTGTCGTTTTTACGAATGTTAATTGGAATAATTAATTGTTTTTTCAATAACACTGTTATTTTTACGATTTTTGATAAATGATTGTTGACTTTCCTTAACAAAATGTATTATATGCTATTGAAAATTTTTGCGATATTTGAGAAATAATTTGTGAATTTTTTGCATATTGTATTTCTCTCTGTGCTGTCCCAGATAGCATTTTGACATGCAGTGTATATACATTGCATATATACATCCGCGGATATGACATATCCTATGTATGAATGCAACGCGCTGTATGTTCAGTGGATATTCATACAATATACATATGTATATTAGCCGAACATTATATGTATATGTTCATATACATATAGATAGTTTCGTCGTATACGACACTTCGTCGTTCGCAATATTTCATTGTAAACGCGTAAGTTGCAAGGGCGTATATTCTACGTATATTGAGGCTACTATCCGAAATGCATATGCATACTACATATGTTCACACGATATTCTTAGAATATTCGTAAATGTATCATATATTCATCTACGTGAGTCGTATGTACACGGATTTGATGTATATACATGGCGTATATTTTACGTATATTGAGTTTACTATCCGAAACGCATAACGGTATGGTTCCGGTTCCGGTACTATAAGCTTTGTAAAATTTCGGTTATTATTTGTTTCAACGTCAGATATGTAAGAGAGAGACGCGCGAGAGAGAGAGAGAGAGTAACGCGAGAGACACCAAGAACACGAGAAACGCAAGAGACGCGAGAGGGAGACGGAAGAGACGCGAGAGAAATCTATCTACATAAAAAGATAAGTCCTGACTGACTCACTGACTCACTAACTATAAGTTTTGTCCTTTCTTTTCATTGTTTTTTAGTATGTCAATTGAATTTTTAAATATTAATGGGGAGATGGTGCCTCACACTATTATCCCCATCACGGGAGACGGAGCTTGCCTGTTCCGGTCCCTCTCATATCTTATATATTATAATCAGTTATTGGCTAGGGAGGTGCGTGAGCTAATCGTCAGGCACGTGGTGGACACCTGGGAGGAGTTCTCCATCATGTCCCACAACAGCGAGGGGGATAACTACACCAGCTCCGCTGAGTACCTCGCTCACATGTCCCGACCCTCTACTTATGGTGGTTTATGCGAACTTGTGGCGGCTGGCCAATTGTTCGAGTTCGTCTTCGAAGTTTACCGCAATGGCGAGCTGTATGCGAGTGTCGGTGCTGAAGGTCATCCCGTGAGGAGGTTACGTTTTTCGCAGGACCTTTCTAGTGGCCATTTCGATGCGTACCTGCCACGTGAACCTGAAGAAGTGTTTATCTGACTACCTCTTTCCCAGCTCGACTCCTATTTACATTTCTCATAGCCTTTACCTCTTTCCCCGCTTTTCCAGCTCGACTCCTATTCAGACTTCTCACAGCCATCACCTCTTCCTATCCTCAAGAAGGCTCCTGGCAAACGTCGTGCCAGATATTCCGATGTTAAAAGGAGGAAGCAACTTAAGGATGCGGCGAGGAAATATGCTCAGAATAATCCTGCGGTGAACCGTGCTGCGGTGGCCAAGTACCAGCAAGATCATCCTGAAGTGCACCGTGATGCGGTGGCCAAGTACTAGCAAGATCATCCTGAAGTGCACCGTGATGCGGTGGCCAAGTACCAGCAAGATCATCCTGAAGTGCACCGTGATGCGGTGGCCAGGTACCAGCAAGATCACCCTGAAGTGCACAGAGCGGCAGAATTTCGATATGAGCAAAGCAATCCTGGAAGACGAGTAGAAAGGCGAGCACTTCCATGGAAAGTCAAGGCTCACTCAGGCATGGCATATGATCCTGACGTGGCTTATGAAGCAGACAGCACTGTAGATCTGGGTACTATGAGCCACAAATGCATATATTGCAATGCTTTGAAGTGGAAGGAGGAGCCCCACGGTATGTGCTGCAGCGCTGGCAAGGTGCAGCTTCCTCCCTTCGAACCTCTGCCCGAGCCTCTTTACAGCCTGGTAATGGATATCCACCCTGAGCACGTCCACTTCATGGAACGTATTCGGAAGTATAATGGCTGCTTCAACATGACATCATTTGGGGCTAAGCAGGTTCTACGAGATGGCTTCATACCGACTTTTAAAGTTCAGGGGCAGGTGTATCATTTGATAGGAAGTCTGCTGCCAGCACCTCAACAGGAAGCCCAATTTCTGCAAATGTATTTTGTGGGCGACGACGAAAGGGAAGTACGCTTGAGGTGCAGCAAATTTTCTGACGTCAAACAGGGATTGGTCAAACAACTGCAGAGGATGCTACACGACATCAATAGCTATATAAAGGATCTGAACACTGCCATGGACAAGGTAGCTCCAACCTGCGAGAAGTTCGAAGTCGTTATCCATGCAGATAAAAAGCCAGCTGACGCTCATGGAGGTCGCTTCAATGCACCAACAGCAAATGAGGTAGCTCTGGTGATTGTTGGTCAGCAATTCAAGCATCGAGACATTGTGCTGCAGAGCCATAACAACACATTGCAGCGGATTAGTGAAATTCATCGATCATACGACGCCTTGCAGTATCCGCTTCTGTTTTGCCGTGGCGAGGATGGGTACTCTATTGCCTTGCCTCAGCGCGATCCTAAGACCAAGTTGCTCCTCAATAAGACAGTCTCCGCAGCGAGGTTTTACTCTTATCGTATTATGGTCAGGCAAGGGGAGGTCAACCATATTTTGTACTTCCGCTCCCTTTTCAGTCAATTTCTGGTTGACATGTATGCCAAAATAGAGACTGAGAGGTTGAATTACATCAGGAACAATCAGGCGCAGCTGAGGGCAGACAGCTATATTCACCTAAAGGACGCTGTGAGTAGACAGGATGCTGACGCTGCTCAGCTGGGTCAAATGGTAGTGCTTCCTTCATCATTCACTGGGGGACCTCGCTATATGCATGAGCGGACTCAAGACGCCATGACATATGTTCGCCATTACGGCCGTCCTGATCTGTTCATCACTTTCACCTGTAATCCCAGGTGGAAGGATATCACAAATGTACTGCTGCCTGGGCAAAAGTCTCACGATCGTCATGACATCGTAGCCAGGGTATTCCATCTCAAGGTGAAGAAGATGATATCTCTTTTGAACAAGGGCAGTCTGTTTGGTAGAGTACGGTGTTTTATGTACTCTGTCGAGTGGCAAAAGCGGGGTCTGCCTCACATTCACATATTGCTGTGGCTAGAGCAGCGCATCTTCTCTGACATGATCGACAAAGTCATCTGTGCTGAAATACCTGATCCTGAGAAAGATCCTCTCCTCCACAACATTGTCAAGGCCAACATGATTCATGGGCCCTGCGGCAGCTTGAATTACAATTCGCCTTGCATGAAAGGAGGTAGTTGCAGCAAGAAGTATCCTCGGCCACTTCTCAAGAACACTCAGACAGGAGACGATACATATCCGCAGTATCGTAGGAGGTCTCCAGCTGACGGTGGCTTCACTGTAGAAATCAATAGGATAAAACTGGACAACCGCTGGGTGGTGCCCTACAACCCTGTCTTGTCACGCACTTTCGATGCTCACATCAATGTAGAATTATGTAACTCTGTTAAGTCCATTAAATACATTTGCAAGTACGTGAACAAGGGCAGTGACCAGGCGTCTTTTGCTCTGGAGAATGAGAAGGATGAAGTAAAGATGTATGAGAGTGGGCGGTACATTAGTAGCTCGGAGGCGGTTTGGAGGATATTAGCGTTCCCTATTCATGAGAGGTATCCCACTATTTTTCATCTGGCTGTTCACCTCGAGAATGGTCAACGTGTGTACTTCAACTCCGACAACTTGGCCGAGAAGCTTAGCAACCCTCCTCAGACAACACTCTTGGCTTTTTTCGAGTTATGCAAAAATGACGAATTTGCAAAAACCCTCCTGTACTCTGAGGTCCCTTCTTACTTTGTATGGGAAAATTACAAGTTTGGGAGAAGGAAGCAAGGGAACGATGTCGATGGCTGGTCAGGAGTGAAGAGAGGCAATGCGCTGGGAAGGGTGTACACCATCCACCCAAGTAACACCGAATGTTATTATCTCCGTCTGTTGCTACATGAGGTTCGAGGCCCAACGTCTTTTTCAGAGTTGAAGATTGTGAATGGTGTCCTTCATCCTACATTCCAGTCTACATGCAAGGCATTAGGTTTGCTGGAGGATGACAATCACTGGGATAGTACTTTGGGGGAAGCTGCCCTGTGTGATTCTCCGTTTAAGCTCCGAGAGCTCTTCACAGTGATGTTGGTTTTTTGTCAACTCTCTGATCCTCTTAGTCTTTGGGAGAAGTACAAAGACAGTTTTTCAGAAGATATCACGCGGCAGGTGGAAAGAGAGTTGCAAGATAGTGCGCAGCAGATGAAGGAGCAGGTGTACAATAGATGCCTGGTGCTGATTGAGGACGCAGTGTTAGCTTTGGGAGGACAGGGTTTGCCTCAGTACGGCTTGCCTCAACCAACAAGGTCTGGAAAAGTTTTGGGAAATAAGGACTATCTGAGGGAGACCAGCTACGATACAAACGCCTTGGCACAAGTGGTATCGAATAACGAGGGTTTACTAACGGATGAGCAGCTCGCTGTCTATCGGCAGATCCTTAGCAGCGTTGAGTCAGGTGCTGGGCAGGTTTTTTTCTTGGATGCTCCTGGTGGTACTGGGAAGACTTTCCTCATCAACTTGCTCCTGGCGAAGGTAAGGAGTGATCGTGGCATCGCTTTGGCTGTCGCATCCTCTGGCATCGCTGCTACGCTATTGGAGGGAGGCAAGACAGCCCACGCTGCCTTCAAGCTGCCCCTCAATCTCATTCATGCAGAAACACCTCTGTGCAACATCTCAAAACAAAGCAATATGGCCAAAGTGCTGAGAGATTGTAAGCTCATTGTTTGGGATGAGAGCACCATGGCGCACAAGCGGGGTTTTGAGGCACTGAGCATAACCCTCAAAGACATCAGAGGCAACGATGGAGTGATGGGGGGAGTCACTATGTTGCTTGCTGGAGACTTTCGGCAGACTTTGCCAGTAGTGCCAAGGGGAACTCGAGCTGACGAGATTAAGGCGTGCATCAAGGCGTCATATTTATGGCCCTTTATCTGCAAACTTTCTCTCAGGAAGAACATGAGGGTCCACTTGAGAGGTGATGTCTCCGCTGGGGAATTTTCCGAACTTCTACTGAAAATAGGGGATGGAGAATATCCTGAGTTCGAGGGAAAGGTGACTATCCCTATAGGCCTGGGCGCAGTAGTGATGACCCTAACAGACCTTTCAACCAGAATATACCCAGATATAGCCGATATCAAGGAAAAGTCTATGGACTGGCTGTGCGAGCGTGCCATTCTGACCCCCAAGAATGATAACGCTGCCATCATTAATGACATTCTACTTAATTCGTTCGAAGAGGCAGAAATGGAATATAGGTCTGTGGATTCAGTAATGCAAATGGATGACGCCGTCCATTACCCCGTGGAGTTTCTCAATTCCCTCAACCCTCCTGGATTCCCACCCCACAAGCTTCTCCTCAAAGTGGGGGCTCCAGTGATGTTGCTGCGAAATCTCAACCCGCCCAAACTTTGCAACGGCACCAGGCTACGAGTGAAGGCCCTTTATAGAAACGTTATTGAGGCCACAGTGTTCACTGGTTGTGCTCGAGGGGAGTCGGTATTTGTACCACGCATACCACTCATACCATCAGAGTACCCCTTCGAGTTCAAGAGGCTGCAGTTCCCCCTCAAGGTCTGCTTTGCTATGACCATCAACAAGTCCCAGGGGCAGTCGCTGAAGATGGCAGGGATTGATTTAAGGGAGGAGTGTTTTTCACATGGACAGTTTTATGTGGCCTGCTCCAGAGTGAGCTCACCAAGCAGCCTGGTGATTCTACCACTTCAGGGAAGAACTACTAATGTGGTCTACAAAGAAGTCCTTCAGTGTTATGACATGTGTTAAGGACCACCTCGGTTAAGGACGACACCGAGTAGGGAATAGGGAAAGCCATCCCTGGGATAATTCATAACAATCCAGCGTTATTGAAGTGGGATTATCGCAAATAAAGTAGAGGCGTGTGATATCGTGCGAAAAGGAGACGAGCATCGACGCACAACGGGCGCGTGCAACAGGCGGGAAAAAGAATTCGCAACAACGTGAAAGAAGACGAGCATCGACGCACAACGGGTGCGTGCAACAGGCGGGAAAAAAGATTTCGCAACAAAGTGTAAAATAAAGACAAAGTGTAAATTGAAGACAAAGTGTAAAATAAAGACAAAGTGTAAAATAAAAACAAAGTGTAAAATAAAGACAAAGTGTAAAATAAAGACAAAGTGTAAATTGAAGACAAAGTGTAAAATAAAGACAAAGTGTAAAATAAAAACAAAGTGTAAAATAAAGACAAAGTTTAAAATAAAGACAACATGTAAAATAAAGACAAAGTGTGATACTACAAAGTAAGGACAAAGGCAGTAATAGTAGCGCGTGGGGGAAGTCATCTGGTATTTACGAATCGTCAGGACAATCGATCGCCGACGTAAATATCGATGGAGTACTCGTACCCGATCTACCACTATGCGTAGTGGAAGACGAGACCCAAACGATTACAGAAGAAATTACAGAAAAACGAAGAAAGAAGCGAGAAGCAAGAAGAACGAAATTCAGAAGAAATTACAGAAAAACGAAGAAAAAAGCAGCAAAAGCAAAATTCAGAAGAAATTGCAGAAGAAAGAAGCGAGAAGCAAGAAGGAACAACGCCAGATGAAACTAGCAGTGAAGGCGAAGCTAAGGAAGACACGACGATGGGGAAAAGCGAAAAGCCCTTCGACGACAACAAGAAATTGTCGACCTTTAAGCAATAAGAACGAAATTCAGAAGAAATTACAGAAAAACGAAGAAAGGAGCAGCAAGAGCAAAATTCAGAAGAAATTGCAGAAAAACGAAGAAAGAAGCGAGAAGCTTGAAGAACGAAATTCAGAAGAAATTACAGAAAAACGAAGAAAGAAGCAGCAAGAGCAAAATTCAGAAGAATTTACAGAAAAATGAAGAATCATAGAAGAAAGAAGCGAGAAGCAAGAAGGAACAACGCCAGATGAAACTAGCAGTGAAGGCGAAGCTAAGGAAGACACGACGATGGGAAAAAGCGAAAAGCCCTTCGACGACAACAAGAAATTGTTGACCTTTAAGCAATAATAACGAAATTCAGAAGAAATTATGGAAAAACGAAGAAAGGAGCAGCAAGAGCCAAATTCAAAAGAAATTACAGAAAAATGAAGAAAGAAGCAGCAAAAGCAAAATTCAGAAGAAATTTCAGAAGAAATCATAGAAGAAAGAAGCGAGAAGCAAGAAGGAACAACGCCAGATGAAACTAGCAGTGAAGGCGAAGCTAAGGAAGACACGACGATGGGGAAAAGCGAAAAGCCCTTCGACGACAACAAGAAATTGTTGACCTTTGAGCAATAAGAACGAAATTCAGAAGAAATTACAGAAAAACGAAGAAAGGAGCAGCAAGAGCGAAATTCAGAAGAAATTGCAGAAAAACGAAGAAAGAAGCATGAAGCTTGAAGAACGAAATTCAGAAGAAATTACAGAAAAACGAAGAAAGAAGCAGCAAGAGCAAAATTCAGAAGAAATTACAGAAAAATGAAGAAAGAAGCAGCAAAAGCAAAATTCAGAAGAAATTTCAGAAGAAATCATAGAAGAAAGAAGCGAGAAGCAAGAAGGAACAACGCCAGATGAAACTAGCAGTGAAGGCGAAGCTAAGGAAGACACGACGATGGGGAAAAGCAAAAAGCCCTTCGACGACAACAAGAAATTGTCGACCTTTAACGACAACCCAAGCGGGAGGAACACCATGGCGAAAGGAACCCCAACCCTACAGCTGAGAAGACAATTAGTGCGAGTGCGCGTCAGGTAGCGAAACGATACGATCGGTGACATTAAGCAAAGAAGCCAGGTACGACGCCACGCGGGCGGTCTACTACGCGTTCAAGTGCAACGATGTGCCGAGTCTCATAGGCTACGACGAGCCGTCGAACGTGCGCAGCACACGGAAGGACGACACCGAGTAGGGAACAAAAGAAGCCATCCCTGGGATAATCCATAACACATGGTACAGAAGTCAAAGTGAGGTTTTTTAGCCGGTAGGAGTCCGGCACTACCCCGGGTGTCCTCTTACAAGGGACCCGGGGTGTCCATGAAGGATTTTTCCTCACTAAAGAAGAAAAAAAAAAACAAAAAAAGTAATAGGATTTAATGTAATGTAATGTATTGTACTGTAATGACAAATGTAATGTAATGTATTCATTACATTACATTAAATCATATTACTTTTTAAGCCAAGAACGCGTTGTAGAGTCGTTATAGGCAAAAGTAAGCGTTAAGTACGGATGTGCGGCATTGTTTTGACCTATTTAGAAATTACATTTAAAGATACCCGTGGCGAAGCACGGGTAATATGCTAGTCGCAGTATATAGCGAACCCCGTTATGTACGGTTTAAATAAATCATTTGGTAAAATAATCGTAGCCGGGTTCGAGTTGAACTCTACGTGTACGCTTACACCGGTGGTGAAAATATTGTCGAATACTTTTACCGGAATTACACTTGGTGCGGACGAGTGGCGAGTGTTTAAAAGTGATTTTTCTCGCGTACAGCAATATTTCGAAGCTCATGGGACTGATGCCGAGAAAATGTGTAATACCCGCATAGAGCACACAACGCATTACACACTTTTAACCTCGTGTTACCAGCATAGAGCTGTGTCATTTAGTAAAATAAGTGGTAGCGCTGATGAGGAATACGAGAATCAAGAGGAATCTGGAGAATCGAAACGGAAACGCTTCCGAAAATACTCTCCAAACATTGTTCTTCAGCGGTCTACATTTGATATGCTCGTCGAAATAAGTAGAAGAATTGATATTCATATGCAAGTTCTAGAGAGCAAAAGTGAAACGATTCAGAGGTGTATGAACGAGGTGGTATCATATGTCCGTGAAAAGATAGTTGCCAGTGAAATGCCTCGTGCAGTAGCGTATGAGATCATCGGTTCCAAGGACTTCTTTGAAGAAGCGCTCGAACACATCGCGATCTTGCTAACGCCAGAGGATACGGAGTTTATGAAAATTATTTTGTCCGAAATAATTGTGCTGTTTCGTGGTCATATCGCTGATCATGCATCGGGTGTTGCGTTGCGAACGCAATAATTCTACGTATGTGCAGCTATTTGTGATAAAGAAACTGTTGTAAATAATTGTATATAGTGTACATTTCGCTCGAAATATTATAAAGTATACACAGATGTCAGACACAGTGAGAGAGAGAAAGAGAGAGAGAGAGAGACAGTCGTAAAACCGAAGCATCAGCAAAGGTCTGCGCTAGAAAGAAGACGGATCGCTCGTCTCTGTTTTATTAACACAGCAGATCATGGAATACGTGCCAATGTCGATTAGCAGCAAAGCAGCGGAGCTTGGTAAGTAAAAAATATGAAATAATTTTAAATCATGTGATATTTATTTTTAATTAAAAAAATAATGTTTTGCAGAGCGAGCAGCCCCTGCATATGAGCCGACACCGAGGGTTCGTTATTCGTGTCATGGAGAGCGAGAGGAAGATAGAGCTAACTTTGGGAAAGAAAAGTGCCACCCGACATCCTCATCCGCAGTTGTCGTCGGTGGCAGAAGATCATCAACGCTGCCAACTTTGTATAATGAGTCGTGGCATATCAGGTAAGACAATATCGATTATTCTGTACACGATGTTTTTTATTGATCAGTGCGCTCAATTAAATAGTTGTTTCGTTCTTTTTTTCAGAAGTACACTATGGTGACAACGTCCACAGCGAAAAATAATTTAAAAGCAATATTACGAGTGATAATACAAATTAATTCCATATAGCGATAAAAATAAAATTAACGGTGAAGGAATCTCCGAGCGTGGATGACCGTGTTTGCAGGGCTGTTGCATACGACGGTAAATGTATAAAGTGCTTTCCATAAAATATTGGTTAATTTAAAAATATCTGATCTTACTGTGTCTCTTATTTTTATAGCATAATAATTAAAGTCTTTCTCTCTCTCTGTGAGGGAACATATTCTATATCTTTTACTGCAGAGCAAGCACTTTGCGAGGAGCATAGCGCAGGGCTATGCATGCTCGAAAACCTCTTTCGTTGCATTCAAAGTGATGGATACCTAGTTATGATTCATAGGAGGCTGTTATCTTTATGCCCGTGATACTCTCTAGTAGCGTCTCGAGCATTTAGTCTGTCTTTGGCATCCTGTTTGGAAACAATAAAAAGCAATATGTATCCACGATACGGCAAGGAGATTTTGAGCGACGCGTTTTGGTGCCGATTAATGTTTGTCGAGAGTGTAATGAGTGTGTTTCTGCGTACGCAGGAAATGTGCGATGCATACGACGAGTTGGAAGAACTCCTACGTAGTGTGTATTTAGTGGAACGTCGTGGAAGATCCATTGAACTTGGGGAGTTGCATATCGGCATGTCCTGTATTGTGCCTCGTTTCAATAACGTTGCCCGCGGGGAAGTGGTTTACCCGGACTTTGATGGGTACTGCGAGGTGCTGCTAGTCGATTTCGGCGAAACTATTTACATCGACTGGTCTCACCTAATTCATCCGGATCCTCTAGCAAGTATGCTACCGGTTCTTGTCATGGAGTTTTCCATATACGGACTCGACCGCGTGGACGTTGCAGGTATCGAGCAGCTCGTCGAAGAAGCGTGCGGTGGAGATGACTTGATCGCTGTCATGATGCGACCTCTTGCCGGCGATAGCGTTCCGCGGGTTCGCTTATCGAACGGTGAACGCGTGGATGTGGCGGCGTTTATTATAGAAGCCCTCGGTGATGAGATAGATATCGGCTACGATATCGATGCCGTGGACGAGGGCTTTGACGAGGACATAGTAATGAATTAAAGACGCTGTGCATGTGTATGTGTGTGTGTGTGCGTGTGTGAGAGAGTACATTCGAGAGACAGGAGTTTTAAATCGCTTTGGCAGGAGGGTAGATGCCTACAACAGCTGCGGTGGTGGTGAGTACATAATTTTATTCATTTTTCCAAGTATGTGTACACCTTTCCTCCATCCTACTCTTATCTCTACTCTTCCTTGTTCACCAAGGTACCCACACCACCTCACTTTACCATCTCCACGTTACCGACACTGGTCAAGCAGAGTGGGTAGCGCGGCGGTGGAAAAGTGAGGTGGTGGGGGTAGCCGCGTGGTGGGGGAAGGAGTGGGGATAGGAGTGGGATGGAGCAAAGGTGTACACATACTACTCACGTCTAATCCGTAAAGATGCTTGAGTTCGACTGCTAGTTACTCACAGAGACGCTTCTACGTCTTTTAACACGAAGTAATTTTATTCTTACATCAGCACATTTTTCGATTACCCGGTAAAATCCACCATTACTTGCCGAGAGGCATCCATTTCAAGGACATTAGCATATTCCACGTAGACTACACAATTTACCGTTGAAGCAAGCGCATCCCCAAATTGTACCTCTATTCTCACACCATCGTGCTTTATTAAATTCCAATGTGAATTGCTGTTCTCCGAAAGATCGGGTGTTAAATCGAAAGCAAACAGACAGTATCCATCGCGATAATTATCGCGATCGATCGAATTATCGTCGTTCAAGAAATGTATTCCAGTTCCCGAAAACAACATTTGAAAAGCATCCATATACAGATGATTTTTCGTGAAATCAGGTTGTAACGGTTTCGAAGGTATTTGAGTACCGTCTACATACAACGAGAGATAATTCATCTTGTAATTTTGGAAATTGAATGGATTCATAATGAAGTCACCGTTGAACGTTTTGTTATCGACAAAACCGATAATTATACGCTTCGGCAATTGACCCAGCACGATATTATCCATAGTCTCTCCATGGACACCGGAGTGTATTGAAACGGCTTTTACCTCGATTCTCGTCAGAGGATATTAAGCCGTAGATTTTGCCAGAGTTCTAGCATGCGAGAGTAGGACACCAGAAGCTATTTTTGTTCTATGAACGAGAAACGATGCCTCGAGAATCTTTCAGCCGCATTGACCATTCTTTGTATCGCCCACAAGACAAAATGAATCTCTAGACCGCACCAGCCGTAGTCGCATCTCGACACCGTTTAATAGGAACCGCTCCTGATTGAATATATCACAATGCAGATGGCCGAGCAAGTCTATAGGGTCACAGTCAACGTTCCCTGTTCGAATGGTATAGGATTTCCAAACTCGTCTGTTATATCGATCTCGATAGTGTGTAAATTATCGCGCAAGTGCGGTATATATCGTGGCGTTGAAAACGATTCAATTTTTATCGAACCATACTGCCAGTCATCAGCATCAATGGGAACAACTCGTAAGAGGGGTGTTTGTACATCGCCTTTAATATAGCTCTCGCAGATATCGGTGTATAGAAACATGCTGCCTAGTATAGCACCGGTGAGAGATGCAGGCCTCGACCCTGTGTATTCGCAATGCAGTTCTATCATTACAGACCTACAGGCCTCTTCCGAGAATCCTAGTAGTTTTGCGTTAGCGGGCGATACGCGAAAGTCGTGGTATCGTAAATCGTCGCATACGCGCGACCTGCCCGCTCGGAAGAGATTTAAAGCGCAAGTGGCCGGCCACGTGAGGTAAATTATTTATACTCTCCAAAAGAGCGTCTACAGAGTGATATACACCAGGTGAAACTTGGTCTCTATCAGCGCGTCTCCGTGATAAAAGATTTAAATCCGATAAATAATAATCACCATCCTCAAAAGTTACGAGATTTCCTACAGTAGGAACATGTAAAAGAGCCATCGGTTAAGCAATTTCCACAAGAGAAACAGACCATTCTCCATGCAAACCTATCTGACGCGGTAGTTTTGTAATAAATTTCGTGGTCGTATTATTCGGAAAATACTGCATACCACTGTTGCTCGGTAGTACGATAAAAAAAGAGCTATCCTTGGAGCTCATATTTATCAGGGACGGTGATTTCGAGCGTTCTTCCTCTTTGTCCTCTTCTTCTCTTTCGTCTTCTCAGATGACGGAGGCACTCGTACTCGCGATAATTCTGCCTCGTAGAAAATACCGTCGATAGTCTCGTTATTTAGATCGTGAAAAATATATAATACACTAATGGTTCTCGATTCACTGATATTCGTTGAATCTTGAATAATTCGCTACTCCAACCACGCTCATATCCATTCACGAATACTGCTTTAGCTGTACTGATACGTACCAAGTCACCGACGCTGTATTCAGGCTTTTTAATTTTTCTCGCATTACGCTCGTAACGCCGTGCTAAATTTTCTCGGGCTATAGAGGCGATTTCGAGGGTCACCTAGCTCGGCGAAATACGCGTTCCGCTGTGTGTAGTTTGATTATAAGCATATAAAAAATTTTGTAAAACATCGTTGTAACGCTTATTTCGCGTGTATGTAAAGTAACGCTACATTCGCTCTTTTATTGTGCGATTAAAGCGTTGGGCAATCGAGGCTTTTATATCAGGGTTACGAGCAGCGCGAAAATCGATATTCTTTTTCTTGGGAATTTGCTGAAATGGAGAGCCCATAAATTCTTTGTCTCGATCAGTTTGCAATCACTGTGGGCGACAATTGTTACTGCGTGCGAGTATGCATGTGAGACCGCGGGCCATGTTTGCGCTCGTATTGTCACGCAAAGCCTCGACCCACGCGTATTTGCTCAACACATTGATAACAAAAAGCAGATATGCGGACCCATCGTTGTACGTAGCTATCGAGCGAAGATCAGCTAAATCAGCCTCCCATACATCGTCTATATTACTCACGTTGTACGTACGACGGGGACATCGTCGTCGTACGAGACGATCCATGTTATATGAATCCTGTGCCTCGAGCCATGGTAAAACATTTTTTCGCGCTACTCTTCGATCCACCTCGGCCAAATTTTTTGCTCGAGAATAGGAGGCAGGATGAGCGGTGTCATAATAAAATTTTTGAAAGGTTTTATAACTTTAATGATGACCAGTGTTGTGAATTGCCTTCCGGATGTACCTTTGACCGATCTGCGAATATATTGGAAACAGGATGAGTACTCACTCGAGGCAAGAGGGAAATAACCAGACACATAGATGTTGTAACGAGAAAGTGGTTTATTACTGCCTTCCTTGGAGCAGTATTTAACAATACAATTTTTTAGGTATTATTTGGAAAATGTTAAATAAGTTAAATTTAGAAATAACACAAAATTGATATAAAAATAAATACACCAAAACTGAGAATTTAAATTGTAAATAAAATTACTGAATTGAATTGAATGTCTGGACTGAGAACCAGCACACAATTACATTAATTGTGTGCTGCAGGTACTGAGAGCGGTGCGCGTGCTGGAGCCAGTGCTGCAGAGCACGCCACGCCAAGAGATAAATGAGTGCGTGAGATGTGTAAATTATTCACTGCAAGCTCTCAGTAGATTTATTGAAGAGAAGTTGCAGTGAATAGATGAGAGCACTTGCAATTGAATTTGCATGAGTGCTGTGATAGAATGTGAGAACAGCTACGCAGTCAACACTGCGTAGCACAATACAACAGAGAATGAGGCTGTGCGGTTGAGCAAAAACCATTCGCTGTACTTTCCCAGCAGATTTACTGGAGGAAAGTACAGCGAACATGAGGCACATGCTTAATTATATTAAATAAGCCGGCAAAAATAACATGAGGAGAACGTGGTACAGCATGTGCTGCAACGCACGCCACAGGTGAGACCCAGTGAGGATGCACCAACTTCTCCTCTCCGGCAGTGAATTAATGCATAATTGTGCCAGAGCACTCTTACCTTGAGCAATGAGTCCTGATGCAAGAGATTGAGTATGTCCAATGAAAGAAGTCCGTGAAAAGCTTGAGCCAAGAAATGTGCGTGCTGTTCAATGGATGGGTAGCGAAAAAGTGCCGAATTCCCAAGATGGCTGCGAGTATGAAAGTTTCGTTGGGCGCTGAAGTCAGTTGAGCGAGACAGCCGGTGAGCGAAACCGAAGTCAAGCGAGAGAGAGACCCTCTCGCCTGACGCGGCGTGCCAGTGAGGCACATCCTCGGCTTCGCGAAGCCCGTGCTTCGGCTGTCTTCGCCTCAACCGAACACCGTGTAGTCAAGCAGCGCAACAGGTAGGCGCACGACGATTATCGATCGTCGTGCGCCAGCTGATTTTCCAACAACCAGTTAAATGGATTCTTTTTCTTTTTCTCTTCTAACTGTGTGGGGGATCGATATTCACTGGGGTGTCGTTGGCTCTCTACTTGTGCGATGTTTTGCAATTGTTTGTCCTCTTCATCCCCCCTCCCCTCGATGATGTCATTTTCCGCCGTGATCATTAAATCTCTGTTTGAGTGTGCGGTCTCGGCCTCGTTGTTATTGTTGCTACTGCTGCTGCTGTTGCTCCTGCTACTATCACTATCGCGTGGTAAAATGAGACGTCGCCACGGTGTCAAGGATAATGTAGGTGTATGCTCGTGTAGTATCTCGGGATTGCCGATAAATTCGCGTGGCATCTGTTTCGTTCGCAGGAGTGTGGCAAAGTGAGATCGACCGATGGGTTTCTCGCGTTTCCTAGCCCGCATAGCATCGTTAACAAGATCAACGATATTGGAATTTGAAATTCTCTTGCCGTCTATAGAAACAACACCGTTACGATCGCATGTCATTTTTTTACCAACGACGCTGCGATGCAAATTGCGAAACAACGATATTGCTTTAGATTAAATTTTTTTTGGCACGCTATCGATAATAAGTGTGTCATTGAGGCGAGATTTAACTTTGTTTATTAAAACATCGTCGATTTTATTCTCGTGACTATCGAGTATTGCTATTTTTCCTTTTGATGAAATATTCGGTACTGTATTATCGTACTCGACCATGTGAAGATAACGCTCAGAGTCGAGGCTTGATAATGGCGTACCTGTAGTCTGTACAGAGGGCAACGGGTCTGTAGTAGTAGTAGTAGTAGCAGCAGCAGTAGTGGCGAGTCCAGCGAGAGGATGTATGTTATCATGAGGAATAAGTACTATCTTTCTGGCATAGAACGATGATCTTCCTCTTACTGCTCCAATTTCCCCTTTTGGCGGCTAGTCGTCGGAGAACTGTCGCGTGCCTCCGAAGATGATTCTTTCGCACGTTGTTCAGACTCACGTTTCCCTGTAAAACGTTTAGAGCACACTCGCATATAAACCGTCCGAGCGCTACATATGCTTTGCGCAAAATTGCATCGTTGCTCCTGCTTCAGATAACACAGCGCTTGAAATATAATTATTTGCTTTTTGGCAAGAGATCCGCGCAACGTCATTACAAGCGCATTACTGTTATCGCACGTCGCATCGCAAACTTTTATTGCTTTTTGCGTCACGTTAACGTAATGGTATTAGTCATCGGGAAATATACAGGCGCGAAATCTACAATTATCAGGCGTCGATTGTTTCAAGTCGAATAAGACGAGTAGACAGCCGTGCGGTGCAGCTGTTGCATCGAAACATACCTCCTGCAAAAATCACAGATTCTCGGGACATACCTGACGAGCTAGATGCTGAATTTGCGCGCGCTCTCGCGGATTTTTGAAGACAACGATATAATTAGCGTTTAAGGAGATATCGCGCTGCCCGTGACCCTGATGAAAGAGATTTTGCGCGATGAAAATAACACTAAGATTTTTATGATAGCTACCTTTGGTGAAGAGATCGACCACGGTATTATTCGATGCCTCGCGCATTAGATCGTCAATGACCACAAGTTTAGATCTTGTATCATTCGAGTAGTCTGGTGTTGCAGTAAACCCTCGCGAAATTCGATTTTATCACCGTACTCTGAATACCCGGACTGCCACTCTGATTAATAAAAAAGTTTACTCTCGAACGAGATATCCATCATTTCACGTATGTATTTAAGGAATTTTTTGACAAAATATGTTTTACCACAAACCGTAGGACCGCTTATCACGGCTGTCCATGGATGTTTCCAGCGTGTATCCATATCGATGAGTGTCTATTAAAATCAATCAACTGACTCTTAAATAAGCTTATACCGCGACGGCGGCGGAGGCGGTGGCGACCCCGCGGCATCAGCTAATTTCGCGGCCTTGACGAGTTGATGAGGCGCGGGCCCGCGGTACATATAAGCTGATGTTTACACCGTATGTAAATTAAATATCGACAGTTTTTATATTTCTCACAAATAAAGCAATATTTTTATTTCACTATGCATACATCTCTATGTGCAAATTTAACGAATCATTTCTGTAGAAAATTCTTTCGAAATACTCTCATACATGTTGATGCTATCGTATATGCTTCTGTAGAGGGGCACACGCTTCCGCAGCGTATAAGTAACTCTCGAAAAGCTAGACACGCTCGTCACAAATTCGTAACATCTGTACGACAATATTGCACAAATTGCGTCGCAAAATCAAATTTATAATCGACGCGGCTCGATTCTTCTTCATATCATTTTAAAAATCGCTCGCGATCCGCCGAGAACATGGTATTGGGTGAGTAAAAATGCAGAGCCGGCAGAGGACCTGAGTAATTCTGATATTCCAGTGTGTTGAATAAATGGGGCAATGTACCTCTTGCCACCTCATCAGCGAAACCAAAGGCCTTAGGTACAGCGCTAAGAGCCATGGGTAAATAGTTTAGACTATCGAGAAAAACGACATCGCCAATCTTCATCGAGACAATATTCGTACCATTCATAATCAGTGAGGGCAACTGTGTTTTTTGCACTTCGATTAAATACCGTAGAATAAATTGCGCGTCGAAACCTCTCGCATCATGAGCGTACAGATGGTCTTTTTAAATTTTTGCGATAATGCCAATTTCACAAGCTCCCTAACAGGATCATCGATAAACACGAATTCATGTTTAACACAGTCAGCACAATCGATCTCTATATCCGTGATATCCAGACATGTCATACATACGCATTGTGTAACACATACATTCGGCTCGTGAATTCGTGTCGATTTATCATAGTGCAATTGTTCGTGTTGCTGCGCCTCAAAATCATAAAATAAAAATCTCGTGGAAGGCTTGTCTTTTTTCTTCTCCTTTTGCGCCGCTGGTTTTTTAAGAGGCGCTATAAAACACGAAAGCGTACTCGGTCGGCTTTGCTTGCATGTCATACAAAACGATATACCACATACATGGATTTTTTCATCTGTGGTTTTATCATACGCGAGCAGCCTCTACAATCTTTCAATACTTCACAGACGCTGTACCGTCTATATCTACGAGACGTGATACCCGCGGAGCCCTCACCCTTTGGTGAGCGAGGCAAAAAGCACCAAAGAACGAACGATTACAGTCTGTGCAATACTCAGGCTGAGAGTCTCTATTGCCGTTGCAATAAGTGGATTTACATCAAGTACAGTGATAGCTACAGCGATGCTCGAGTACTCGAATATACTTGGAAATACACTGTGTACAGAACCCCCGACTAACTAGCGCACCAGCGAGATTTAATATTGGCTGGTAGTGGTGAGAACGCTCGTAATAGAGAATGAAGAGTGTATGATTAATTTTACCTATTGCATAGAGTACGTATTTTCGCCCATCGTACATAGCCGGAACGCGTTTTCCGAAGGTGAGAAATACATAAACAACAATCGCTATACCTTCGTGAACCGAGTGCTCCTGAAAGAGTTGAATTTCGCGCACACCGCACCCTCTAGCCGGTGTCGTTACCCCTGCATTACGCGTGAACTCTATCGCTGCTGTATATTGTGCTCCTCGAAGCCCATTCCGAATTTGACACCATCGTCTGTGTAGCTCGCCCGTACGTATTTGACCGCGTTCGGCATGCGCTCGGGCTGTGACAAGGGAACGTTGTAGACACAAATTATCGCTATTACTTATGCGTGAAATGGACTTTTTTGCTATAGACTCGTGTGTAAGTCTGGTACACACACCGGCTCCTACGACGCCTCGTACTCTACATGTCGTCATTCTACATGTGCCAGCGTCTATTCGAAATTTGCGCGCGCTCTAAGCAACACTATTAATTAGTCGCCATATATCGTCAGGAACGATGTCACGAGCTGGTCGAAATGATAACCATACATGTCCTTGCCCGAAAGACAGTACGCTCAGAGTCATGCCCACATAATCATTTCCTTCGCACGATTCTGTAAGACGTGTGAAAATATCTCGTACACCGCCCTCGAACCATGTCAGATGATCGATACCGTCCGGTGGCTGACGGAAATAAAAATCTGTCTCTCGACCCTGCATCCTAAAGTGTGGAAAATATTGGCTCTGCTCATTGTCGATACCGAAGCCTGCACCAGGAAGCAAAATATCACTCCCCGTATAGCAGTCCTTCCATCGCCAGTCTGTCGACCTGCAAGCATAATTAAACCATTTATTAGAAATTTTATTTCATTTAATCTAATTTTTTGTTTGTCGCTAGCTACATACTATGTATATAAATCGTGTAACGTAAGAATTACAATCTTATATTTGCTTCTAGTCCTCGCATCCGTCGACTGCACCCGGGAACAGCCGACGCATTTCGTAAACCAACTCGATTGTCGGCGGTCTCGGCACAGTGAATCGTGCAAAGCGAAAAACGTTTGGGTCTGACTCGTATCCTGTTTTTTTCATTTTGCTATTATTATTCCCGTACTTTTTTCATTTTTGTCAGCGTAATTGTATTATTAAAAGCTTACCTGAATCTACCGGGTCCTCCTCCTCCTCCTCCTTCTCCTTCTCCTCGTCGTCATCGTCCTCATCCTGCTTCTCCTCCTCTTCTTCTTCTTCTTCTTCGCGATTGTCGCGATGGACCTGCGACGGCTCCATCTGGTTCTCTCGCAGGGCCGACCATGAAAAGACCGTTTGTTGGTTCATAACGGCAGAACGGCTGGGTAAAATTTATCCAACGATTCCTTGCGGAGCTGTCACCATCGTTGTCCCTGCTATGATCATCTGAATCGGTTCTACCCTCCTCATCGAAATCATACGTGTCGGATATCATTTCTTCGTCTTCATACCGTCGAACTATATAAAAATCTTATGAAATAAAGGAAATAAAATAAAAGTAATTAACGCAGTATATTACTTACGTCTTTCACTGAGTATGGGCTGCAAAGCAGGCTCATTCAGCCAATCGCGTCGACGGATAACACGCACTACCGAATCAATAATTATTTGATAATCAAACAATCCAATATTATGCGCGTCAACTAAATCGCGCTGATGACACTCGCATACAGCATACGGCGAATTTTACGAACAACCGCTTGTGTCGAAAGTTCCCACAGGGTGATCTGTAAATTTGTTCTCCCCCACAGCGATCGCAACGACGGTCTACGCTTCAATATAAACTCTATCAATTTTCTTATCAATGAGCGCTTTACCACTCTGACCATGATTATGCTATTAGAGTAGTAGTAGTAACCACAGTAAATCAGACAATTAACTAGAGGTTTTTCAAGGCTCACTTATATATATTGTAACGGAACGCCATCACGGCGCTCCGCTACCATAATAAAACCGTAATTACCACCCACACATCTAGCCTACGCAAGACAAACGAACGCCAGTGGGACTAGGACAACATAACATAAGAATAGGTACACACCGCCAAGCGAAAGTACCCACCCTAAAGCAGCATGGCGTCGGATAAAGGCCCCACCTAAATACAGAACTCACTATCAAAACAAACACAGCTCGCAAAGCGGCTCGCACAAGTAAGAAGAGAGGCCGGCCAAAAACAGCAATCACACATTACAGATCGGACCCCAGCGTAGTACCCCCCGCCCACTAGGAAGCAGGCGGAACGACGCACGACAATAAACGCCTTACCGAGCCAAGAAGGCATAGTCCACCTCACCCTGTCAAGCCAACCACATCACACGTACACGATGTGCAGAGAACGCCACGACTCGGCGAGATTACAAAAGAATTTGTGGAACTCTCGAAATTCCACAAAACTTCCATAGTGAACAACAAGGGGAGTCCGAATGGTACCTCACCACACACCCCCACTCAATGATTAAACATTAATAATAAAATTAAGACACAAAACAAACCGAAATAGCACAAAAAACAATTAACAAATCAAGATTAGGACAAGCCCTACTGGACAAAATACTCAAAAGTAAAAATAACACAAAAATCTAGGAAAACAGCTAGAAAACACATGGTGAAACACCAAATCCACGATAATTAAACGATTCTAGAGTAAACCAAACCAGAACATAGACTAGAAAGTCCATGCAAAGCATGCGTAGAACCACACACGACAATAATTAGGAAAAACATGCATCAAACAAATAAAAACTGTCAGGAAAAGTTTGAACCTCCTATGGGTGGAAATTTTAATACAGGATAACAAATTCAACCTCGCTAGAACCGCGGTTCAAACTCCGAAAAGACAAAGCCCGGCTAAATATAGAAATAACAGTACACCGATACATCACCCCGCACCTCCTTCACCTAGTGATTGAAGGGCGACAAACATCACGTGACATACCCAAAAACACCCCCTCAGGGCCCATCCACTAAACTATATAAACCACGACCGGACAAGCCTCGAGGCTCTTGTTGAAAATCTGTTCTTCAAGACGAAGCGCTGCCCGACAGCCACACTAAATTCATTTTTAATTTAGAATGTAACACAAATAGCAGGCTTTCGATCAAACGATTCCCCTGCATCGCGCCTTGGCCATCGTTTGACCGAACGCAGCTATCTCGATAACGACTAACAGTTTGGGAAAAATCTTGTCAGAAACAGTATTCATTCTCTTAACCGATTCCCTGGCATCGCGTCCTGGCCGTCGGTTGAGTGAACGAATTATCTAGGATACACTGCGAGGAAAGGGCTCCCCTAGATTGCGCCTTGGCCGCCCCCAATCGCAGCGTTAGGGCACTCTGCATTAACGTGTCCCCACGCATAGCGCCGTAACTACACGTCTTCTGCAGAGTGGAGAAGCACGTGTGTCTCCAGGTTTAGGGAGTGGCATCCCGGCTTGTTGCACCACGCGCAACCGATTCGTAGGGTGTACCTGCGTGGGTGGCACCACGTCAGGGTCAGCACCAACTACCTCCTGTGACGAACGAATACCCAGGCCAATTGCATCAATTAAAAAACCTAATTGTAAAGCCTCTAAGGCGCAATAAGGTGGCTTAATTGCGAGCAACTAAACGCTCCAGTATCCGGGGTATAGGAAGAGCTAGTTGGTCATCTGCGAACCCGGTATCGGTTGCGAACAGCGAGCTATAGAGAGGGACCCAAACAATAACAAAGACGAGTAGAGATAGGTCGGTAAATTCACACACCTCCCCCCCTCGCACTACACTCGCGTCCCTACTATACACTCACCGCGCAACCATCAGAAAGGCGTAGCCTCACACGGCAGATCACGCGTACGGGCATCTACAAAACAATAACACCCCCTAGCATGACAACTAGCTAGATGTCCAATTATTAAAAACAAGGCAGACCAGTACTTCTAACGAAGGTACCAAGGAACGCCCCGTATGAGGACTAAGCCGGCAGCAAATAAAGATAGGCCACACACCGTACGCCTCACATAGAGACACGCGAAGCCCCTGATTCGACCAACCATATCCTAGAATTTCAAAAATTTAAAATCACAACAGCATAAATTCTCTAGATAATTTGAGTGTTGAGCTCCGTGGAAGCGACACTACGTCACTTCACGAATACTAAATTCACTACCGGAAGAGACTGGAAATTATTCCATTTACGTAGTTTTAGAAAAGTGCGTTTTAGCAAACGCGACAACCTATTTAAAAGATAAATTGAGTGTTAAGCTCCGTACAAGTGATATCTAATCACTTTACGAATGGTAGAATCAAAACCCGAATTAAGACTGGAAATTATTCCATTTACGTAGTTTTAGAAAAGTGCGTTTTAGCAAACGCGACAACCCATTCAAAAGATAAATTGAGTGTTAAGCTCCGTACAAGTGATATCTAATCACTTTACGAATGGTAGAATCAAAACCCGAATTGAGACTGGAAATTATTCCATTTACGTAGTTTTAGAAAAGTGCGTTTTAGCAAACACGACAACCTATTTAAAAGATAAATTGAGTGTTAAGCTCCGTGCAAGTGATATCTAATCACTTTACGAATAGTAGAATCAAAACCCGAATCGAGACTGGAAATTATTCCATTTACGTAGTTTTAGAAGAGTGTGTTTTAGCAAACGCGACAACCAATTAAAAGATAAATTGAGTGTTAAGCTCCGTAGAGTGATATCTCATTATTTTACGAATTATAGAGTCAAAAGCCCAGACACACCGGAAGCAATTCCACATGCGTAGATTTTAGGAAAAATTCTGTAAGCGAACGTGAAGATCGTACAAACAACGAGATCATCCCACGAACATCCTTCCTACCCTGTCTGAACTAACGATCAATTAGAGATTCATCAAAGCATTCCGTGCCTTCAGCACCATAAAGAAAAGAAAGAATTACCCAATCAGTTAAAGGACCAATGATGAGAGGGTAACAAAATCGCATGTCTTACACGGACTAATGCGATACGACAAAAACCTAAACTGAGGTCCCACAAATAACAACAATAAAAACAACAACCAAATAGATTGATTACAAATCCATAAAAACACAGACACTTCTCACTCCATCCAGCCCAGAGCACGAACCGGTTTCGAGCAAACTCCCTCTTCCATACGATCTCGAACGAAACCGCTCGAAACAAAATTAAAAACTACGCGATTTCACGCCGCCTCCTGATAAGACGCGCGTAACAGCGAAAGCTGAAAAGTGTGTTAAAATCGCGAAACGTTTCAATATATATTCCTTTAATACGCTCTTTCTCTCTTTCTCTCTCTGCATATACTGCAGCGATGTAATGATTACGACTAACCAAGAAGATGGCCGCACACGATCACTCTTCAAAAGCAAGACCTAGGGAAATATTTAGCGATGGTGATGTACTAAATTATTGAGTTTCGCTGATGAATGTCATATTGTTTTCATCTAATTTCAAGGCACTCGGCCATGAGGAAAATCATTAAATTTCGTCGACGTATGTCGATGTATGTCGAGGTGTGCGGGTGCACATAGGTGTGCGAGTGTATGCAAGAGTTTTGGGATATATTTGTTGCTGCTGTTACTAGGCTGTTGAGGAGAACACGACAAATATCAAGAGATATTGGAGAGCAATTTTCAGTCGTATGATTTGCAGTATCAAAAGAAGAGGCAATGCAACTAGATGGTGGGGGAAATCTGTATAAAACGGAGTATGAACACCACCGACGATTCATTTGAAAAGTTACGGTCTACACCAGTGATTCCCAAAGTGGTCTATATCGACCCCCAGGGGTCTATGACAACTTGCAAGGGGTCTACGTCAGCGAAAAAAAAAATTTGGGGGTCCATGAAATGAAAATGGGGGTCCACGATAGTGGATCTCAACATACACTGATAGTACCCATTTACTTACATCATACTATCTTATAATATAAAGACATATACATTATTTATAAAAGTACCTATGAAGTAAAAAATTTTTTATATATGTTTATAAAATTGTGTAAGTTGTAGGATGTAGGGCCTACATTGTAGGCATTCGCTTTGTGGTCGCAATACATTTTGAACTTGTAAAAACCTGCACAGAATGATATACCAGTATCATCTTGTTACAAGCATACGCGCAGTCTCAGAGCTTCGCTAACTTGCACTGACTTGTTCAATTCGTCACTCTATAAATACGAATGTGGGACAAATACGTTTATTCGTTTCCGGAATCTTGAAAAGGAAAGTGCTAAGAAAATATTTAAAAAAATATAAACTGGTAGTTTATCACACAAGTTATATTGCATCAGTGTTATTTTGTTTGAGAGTGCCGGAGAAAAGTAAGTACATTATTTTTTATTAAATTTTAGTTTTGTACTCGTAGTTAGCAAAGATAGATAAATTACGCCAATCATGACTTCAGTTATTAGTAGTTTAATATTCAATCATGCAAAATTACACGAGTACTCCTCAATAGTTTCTTTTTCAAAGTTTTAGCAATCGGTATTATAATTACAGTGCAATCTCCGTAATCCAAACTAATTGCTGCAAGGAGATGTTCGGATTATGGAATGTTTTCGGAAAAATCTAAAAAAAGACAACTGTACATACATATTACGTATGTATTTTATTATTAACATACAATATGTTACCACTTTGAAAGATAAATTAAGAAAATAAGAAATCCACAACTGTACAGCTGCGTGTTTTTTGAAGAATTTCCAATACACACTCTCATTTGTTTGTTTTTTTTTCATAGAATTTAAATGTTTACATATAGGAAACATATTTTTTAAAAATGAATGTAAATTTTTACACATGACAGTCGAATGTACGTAGAGATAAATCGCATAACAATTTGTTATTATTATTCGTTGTATAATATTTTATTTTAACATTTTTTATCATGTTACTTTCAAATTTCTTTAAAGTTCCATCATATCAAAACCTTAAGTAACATTCATAACATTCCCCTTCTCACATTCATTTATAATGGCTGTACGCCTATGCCTGCCATAAAATCTAAGAACATACGATTTAAATTTGACTTTGATTTTTTAATATGCAGCTGCTGGAATTTATGTCTTATTTAAATAATTTAATTTTGCCCACAGATAACTGATGCCATGTCCGAATCTAAAAAGAAATGTAGACAGTACAGTGCTGATTATTTGAAATTTGGCTTCATTCCATCATTGCCGGACAAACAATTGCCTATGTGCCTTTTATGCAACAAAGTTTTGGGCAATGACGCTATGAAACCATCTAAGCTGCAGGATCATCTGAGAAGATGTCACCCTGATAAAACAGATAAAGATTTGAAATACTTTCAAACACTCAAAGATAAACTTCAGAAGGGACCCACGCTGGACAGAATGTTCGCTTCGACGTCACAAAGAAACGATGATGGTTTGCGGGCGTCTTACAATATCTCGCTACTTATAGCAAAATCCGGAAAACCGCATACTATTGGAGAGAAGTTAATTTTGCCAGCCGTTGAAGAGGTTTTAAAAACTGTTTTACACAAACCTGCATCTGATATCATCAAAAGAATTCCCTTAAGCAACAATACTGTTGAAAGACGTATTGATGAAATGAGTTCTGATATTGAAAGCTTCTTGTGTAATTATTTGCAAACGACCCATTTCTCTATACAACTGGACGAGTCAACGTTACCTGGTAATGCAGCATTATTATTGGCATATGTTCGTTTTATTATGAATCAAGAAATCTACGAAGAACTGCTCTTCGCAAGAACTTTGACAACCGACACTAAAGGTGAATCAATATTTCATGTTTTGAAGAATTACTTCATTGAAAAAGCAATCCCTTTATCAAATATAATATCAGTAGCTACAGATAGAGCACCTGCCATGGTTGGACGTTATCGTGGATTTATAAGCTATTTAAAACAAAATGTGTCAGGGGTGTTAGCAATACATTGCGTCATCCATCGACAACATTTAGTTGCTAAAAATTCGAGTGTTAGATTGCATGAATCTCTTCAATTAGTCATTGATGCAGTAAACCGAATCCGAAGCAACGCGTTGAATACGCGGTTATTTGCGCAGTTGTGTGAAGAAAATGACGAACACTTTCATCAATTACTCCTTCACACTGAAGTACGCTGGCTGTCGAAAGGCTTATGTTTGACAAGATTTTTTGCACTTTTTGAGACTATTTTAGAATTTCTGGATACTAAAGATAAAATTTTTAAAGAAAATTTAATGAGGTGGAAAACAGACATCGCTTATTTAACAGATTTGTTTACAAAATTTAATATGGTTAATTTGCCGTTACAAGGCGACAGTTTAAATTTGATTAAAACGAAGTCCATCTTATCAGCGTTTTTTGCCAGAGTTAAACTAATGAAGCAAAATATTGGACAGGGCGAATTTTCTCAGTTCCCCAATTTGTCACAGACAAACTGCCAGGAAGACGACGTTTCAACCTACGTTCAACATTTAAATGCCCTCTATTCAGATTTTGAAACTAGGTTTGAGGATGTTTTGACGATGGTAATACCACCGTGGATAATTAATCCATATGGTGACATAGAAGAAACGAATGTCATAATACAAGAGGAACTGACTGAACTAAGTACAAACGAAGAACTTAAGGTTCAGTTTAAAAACGGATATCAGCAATTCTGGCTGCAAAACAACATACCCGTTACTTATCCCGTATTATGGAATATAGCGAGGAAATTTTGAATTTCCTTTCCATCGTCATGCCCAGTGGAAAGGGGGTTCAGCGCTGTTACCAATCTCCTAACGAAAAAAAGAAACAGACTGGACATCATTAGCCGAGGAGATTTAAGATTAACCCTTACAAAATTGACGCCAAATGTTGATAATTTATTATTAAAGCATCAGGTTCATCCTTCTCACTGAAAATATTTACTTATTGCTTAGTTTATTTGATGTTTATTTTATGTTACGGATATTTTATATAACAGATACAAAATTTTATTTTGAGTAGTTTTAATTTAAATTCAATTAATAAATGTATAAATTAACATGTGTTTTCACTTTAAGTTTTTAACACTAAACTTCACTACAGTTAGAAATTTACAAAAAATCAATATCAGGTAAGTAGGGGGTCTACCCAAAACCGAAAAACATGGCAAGGGGTCTACGACACAAAAAAGTTTGGGATTCTATGGTCTACACGAAAACAAAAACATGGCAAATAACGGTGCTACGTCTCACGCGATATCGTCATATATAGCGAACCCCGTTATGTACAATTTAAATTAATCATTTGGTAAAATAATCGTCTTCCGGCTCGAGTTGAACTCTACGTGTACTCTTACACCAGTGGTGAAAATATTGTCGAATACTTTTACCGGAATTACACTCAGTGTGGACGAGTGGCGAGTGTTTAAAAGTGATTTTTCTCGCGTACAACGATATTTCGAAGCTCATGGGGGTGATACCGAGAAAATGTGTAATACCCGCATAGAGCACATAACGCATTACACACTTTTAACCTCGTGTTACCAGCACAGAGCTGTCTCATTTGGTGAAATAATCGGTAGCGCTAATGAGGAATGCGCGAATCAAGAGGAATCTGGAGAATCGAAACAGAAACGCTTCCGAAAATACTCTCCAAACATTGTTCTTTGTTACGTCAAACCCGCGCGGTGTTTTTACAAAAACCGACAAATTTAAGACGTGTGAGGCGTTTCGGCGTGAGTTTTCCGTACTCTGGTCAAGGAGAATGAATTCTCCCTTTACCACACTTGACAAGAAACACCGAAGACGCAAGCCCCCTTTTGAGTCTAACCTTTCCGAAAATTACTCGGGACAGGGCTGAGAATGCTCGTTGATTATTCGCGTTAACCCGCGACTCGTCTCGATAAACTAAATTCATAAATTAACCCGCGGAGGAAGGGGTTTTATGGGGAAGGAGAATGGTAGGTTACTTTCACTTGGGGAAAAATTTACGGAAATATCAGATAAAATAAATTAGAAAAATTGCGTTGGTACTTACGTTTGGTTTCCTGGTGAAGTTGTTTCGCCGGTAACCGATGCGTTGAAAAAAGAAAAATAATGGCAACCGTTTGTTAAAAATAAAAATCGTTAAACTCGATGATTCGTGAAACTGTTAAAATTTATTCAAATAACCGAATAATTGATACACGTACTTTTGCTATTACCGTGCGCGAGCGATCGTTATTTTTCGGTACAATACACTTAACGCGACACTTATGATTCGATAAAACAGTAAAACGAAATAAGCAGTGTGGACTTGTACAAAAACGGCAGAAAACAATTGAATTCAATTTCTTTTAAACTTTAGATGAAGTCCGTAAGATTGACATTAAAACCAAGAAAAAGTAAATTCGAACTGAATTTAGACCGTTCAACCGTTTTTCTTTTAAGTACTCACTCTGAATTTTAGCTGACTCTACAGGGTGGGGTTCCTCCGCGGTGGTGAGCCTGTTTAACTCGCCAGTTTTAATCGCGACTCGACGAACACTCGATACTGCGTTCTTCACCGAGCTGCAACTTAAGAGCCTCAGGTGATCGTCGACTCGACTCTACCGTTAACTATGAATTATAAAATTGAACTGTGGACTGCTCTTTTTCGGGCATTTTCCCATCCTTATATAGGTCCTGGAGGGCTTAATTTTCTATGCGGAGATTCTTGGAATTACAATAGAACTCGGACTTTGGACTTTATCGACGATCCATTTTTCTTCTAGCTGTGACGTCGTCGTCGTTCGATTCTTTTCCTGAGTTGCATGCGAGGCGATATCACATGTCGCGAAATAGTTGAAGGATTATCCCTTGCTTCGGTGGCACGCGTCGAGATAGAGAGAGAAAAAGAGAAAGAGAGAGAGAGAGCGAAAAGCGCCTTGGTCGGGTAGCGAGGTGTCGAGGGTTTCGGGCCACGCTGCGCTGCAGATCCGAGTCGCTTCCGCTGTTCCTTTTATGACTGATACCGAATGTATTATAGTTCTTCGATAATGTTAAATTTATTTCAATTCTTAATAGCGTGTAACGTAAATGGGCATATATAACTTCTATAGTAACAAACTGTCTATGGTTTTTATATCCTCTCACGATCAAACTGTTTAGTTAAAACAATGTATTGGATTTTCGATGTTTGTTAATGTTTAATTTCCATATTTGCAATTATTTCTTGTATCCTTTTAAGTAAGCATTTATTTTCTGAGTTCCTATCATAATTTTAGATTAAAATTGTTCATCAGTCCTGTAACGATAATTTCACGTTAACATTAAATTTTAGTCTTCTGAGGGGAAGAATTCGGGCTCGAACACTAAGATAATTAATTATAGACTTCTATAGGAGGTATAAGTAGGATTTATTCGATAATTATAGAGAATTCTGCGGTGTTCAGCCTTTTGGCGCCGTCAGCGGTACAATTTATTTGTGACGTATAGTCGCTCTAAAGGTTCAGCACTCTTCTTTATTCGTGATGCTGTCGGATTTCGACTTCTGCGCTCAATGGTGGATGTCTCAACTAGGCAGAATCGAGCTCGGCCATCTTGATCTTTTGCTCGCCTGGCTGCTAATGCGCGGTCTGCTGGGCTTGGTTTGCTGTTGCTGGCGCGTCGGTCAGCTGATACAGACGCCGGGTCTGTGTCCAGGTTTTTAATTTGGAAACCTCTCGGTACCACAACCGAGTCTTTCAAACGTGTCGATGCGCTGCGTTGACAATACTTCTTATAAACTATGCGGACTTATTGCTAATTATTGTACCTAAACTTTCTTATACTATTTTCTTAATTCTCCTAAACTAAACCCTACCCATCTATTTTAATGCCACCAACTTTCTCCTCTTAATCTGTTTTTTACAATATTTTCTGTTTTTACACGGACCACTGTTATCCGGTATCAATCTTTTTATTAGTTCCTCCACTGACTTTTACTGTATTCTTTTAATTATCATTCTTCCAATAAGTTTGCTGGGCTCACTCACACCCTTTTCTATTAAAATTCTTGGATTTATTCTGAATTTATGGATATTGGAATATTTTTACTTCAGCGCACAAGCGAGTTCTGACTGGGTCAACACTCGAAACGAATAAGAGAGTTCTCTCTGTTTGAAGTCGCCTTTTATACTTTTTCTCTCCTTTCCCACTCTCTTATTTTAACTCTTCTCCTTATCATAGCTTATATAATTTTGGCTGTTTCAGATGCAACGCCACCGTGCCCTGCCATTCCCCTCACTGCTCGAGCGAGGCCAGCCGGTCGCTGACCCGCTGTTTTTCGGCAGTGAGGGAATATGCAGGATCCAGCCTGTTTCGCGGTATCGCCTGGACTTTGCTGCGAATTTATTATTTCTTATTCTCCTTACTTTTTGTATTTTCTACAAATAAATGATTTTATTTGTACTTATTTTTGTTTTATTCTTTCTATCCTTTACAGGTCGTGACTACGTCACAGTTCAAATGATTCTATATCAAATGGCTGCTTAGATTCACAGCCGGTTGCAAAGTATATGTTCTATCAATATGTATTGTTGCGAGGAAACACTCCTCGTCTTATGGTGTTAACACAAAGAGCGACGGCAAGACGGCATCGGCTCAGGAGCGACCTGAGAGCGTTGAGCGACACGCTCCTACGCCGACAACCGCTACCGTAGCTTCGAGTCGTCTTTGCCATCTATCCAATGAGTCGCCTTTTCTTATTCTATCCTATTTTAACTCTGGTTATCTGTATGATATTATTGCTTAGTTTTTATATCGAACTCGCGCTTAGATGGTTTATTCCTTTTAAACTATTGATTTATTTATTAGATATATATATCCCGTAGTATAAATATTTAGTTCGTAAAAAGTCCAAATCTTTGCTACGATTGCGTTTCAATTTTTATTTAAACATTCAGAAATTCTGAAGAACTGCCTTTTGGGCGTTTGGTGTTCTGTAGTCAAAAACAAATACCAATTTTCTATCAATACCATTAATAAGACATGTGTCTTCATGTAATATTTTTGTTTATTGCATCATTCGTCGTAGCATATAAGAACTTCGAAAGCAACGAAAACGTTGCCACGGCAGTTGATCTATCTTCGTAAGCCAGATACGGTACATGACCGGGGAAAGGAAACGACCACCCGACAGTCACCAATAGAACACGCGGACACGAATCAATTAAAGATTTCGATGCCACGCGCCACCAATGATATCCACCGGCCGTAGAGGGAAAACTCTTGATACGAGATTCATGTCCCTCTACGCTGGCCGTTTAGAGTGGGGCAGTGGCCTACCAACTCTTTGTTTTTCGTTGTTAGGTACACGATTTCGTAATTTATAGCTCATTTTTTCCAATGATGGCTGTTCCTCGGATATTCTACCCACACCATCTCTGCTATTCTCGTCTTGTGTTCGACGGATGGTTCAGTAAACTCGATCTACTATCCAGTTTCTTAACGCCAATTGAACTTGCAACAACATCTAGACACGGCCGGCTTAGAAAAACCCTGCCCTCCACATTTCTGTATCATTGGACAAGTTGAACCTACCCCCTTGGGGGCGGTGACTCACTTAGCCAGCACCGTCGATACGAAAGGGTCAAGACCCCTCCGCATCAACGCCCTGTTACCAGCGGGGGCCACGTGGAGTCACCAGCTTGCGCTCGGTTCCAGCAGGTTAACCCGGAAAATATCCAGGTTGTTCGGTCTCTACGGCTCGGCTGCACCAGCTAGCCACGTACATTAAACGTGACCCCTGCACCTGCCGATCACAGCCAACGTTGGTAGGTACAAGGAGGAGTGATTTACGTTAACTCTCTTGTGAGATGGCTGTTCCTCGGGTTTCCCCCTACCAGCACTGTTAACTCACGTCTGATGGTCGACGGACAATTTCGTAAACTAGACCCACCATCCAGCCTTTACCACGGCCAAGAGGACTGCCATGTCCTGATGTTTTTGCACGGTCGGCTAGGAAAAACCCTGCCCTCGCCATTTCTGGTTCATTGGGCAAGTTGGACCTGCCCCCTGGGGGGCGGTGACTCACTTAGCCAGCACCGGCGATGGGGAGCGATCGAGACCCCTCCGCATCCTCGGTCTGTTTCCAGCGGGAGCCACGGGGAGGCGGAGTCACCAGTTTTCTTACTCGGTCCCAGCAGGTCACCCGGAAAATATCCAGGTAGTTTGGCCACAGCGGCTCGGCTGCACCGGCTGGCTACTTCCTTAGAGCGGTAGCCCCTGCAACTGCCGATTACAGCCCGCGTTGGTAGGTACAGTGGTGAACCTGGCCGTCCATTCCTGGCGCGCACCATGTGTTCCCACTGCCCTGCCTCGGTGTAGCTGCCGGTCTCACCCCTCCCGCCGTCATTATACCTGTATAATCTCTGGCAACTATGGGACCCAACCACAGTGCAGGTTTATAATCTTCTTTAAAACAAAGATAGATATTGGAGCATGGTTACGTCAGGACGTAACACCTCCCCCCTTACAACGATTATTAGGAGAAACCTAATAATCGAAATAACGAACATGCAATTACTTCTTTTTGTTTTTGCAATTAGTAAATATTATTATGTTTTTCAATGTTCTAAATTGGAATCTATCATCGGTGACAGCTTTCGTTGTCTCTCTTTTGAATTTACTTGTAGCAAAGAGATGGTAGACATATATATATGTATTTTTTTTCTTAATATTAATATGCGTAACTTGCCCCGAATACAATTACTGATTAATTACACACTCGTAGGGATCTATTTCCCGGAATATTTTCCTTTTATATTAAATTAATTGATTATTTCCATTTCTAGAGTACTTGGTTCTGTTTCAGATTTCTTATTTGCTTACTTATTTCTTACTAAGATACTTTCGTGTTATACGTCCGTTCCTAAATTTACTTACTCCTTTTAGTGGTAGTGCGATTACATTTTTAAATTACTTGATATAATATTTTTCTTTCTCAGGCACTTGGTGTGGTTGACTGAATTCTAACGGTGCCGATGTATTGATTAATGTACATATATAATTTTTATCATACGTTTTTGATGCATCGTTGATAGTGAAGAAGCTCTTAAAGTTCTTGAAGTTCTTGAAGTTCTGTAGTTCGTAAAGTTTTTGAAGTTCCGTGGTTCGTAAAGTTTTTGAAGTTCTGTAGTTCGTGAAGTTTTTGAAGTTCTGTGGTTTGTAATTTTTTTTTTTAGGTTATTAAAGCTCAGAAATTATCGAAGTTCTTGATGTTTTGAAATTCTCGAAGTTATTGAATGTCGGAAGATATTGAAGTTCTTGGTGTTCTCAAAGTTCTTAAATTTTTTTTCGAAATTTCTATGTTCTCGAAGTTTTTGAGGATCTTGGAGATCATGGGGTTCTCAATGTTTTAAGCACATATGATGATCTTGAGGATTAACAGTATGGATCTTGCCCATCTGGTGTTGAAGGGTGTCGTCTTTTCACGTAGATGGTTGCTTCCTCATAGTTAACGGAGGAGGACTCCTTGCCCGTCCAAGATGACAGCGGCTACATCATTCCACTCAGGGAGCACGTAGAAAACTTGTTGTAATAACTAATACTGAATCGTGCATATTTGAGTTAATGACTTGCAGAATCTTATTTCCAGTTAATAGCTCACCATTTTTCTATGGAACATAAAATTTGGATTAATATATGATACAGTATTATTTTTCCTGCGAAAACGTATGCTTTTTGCATGCGTGGATGTGCAGGTTTTATTAATTATACTGATAGATGCAAAAATATATATGTATGTTTTCGTTTCTTTCTTTTTTTTTCTATTTATTTTATTAAGAGATGAGTCCAGTTATGGATAAAGAGGATAGATTTAATGTTTTCGACCAGGGAGTTGGGGGTCTACAGATATCATTTTTGTCACCGGGAGATGATGGTGGGTTGGTAGGACTACGAGACAGCGGACTAGACGTGGTCAGAGACCTACCTGGGTATTGAGTGGGTGGGGAGATCCCCAAAGTCAAATGCAAGTACCTACAATTTGAGTACCAAAAAGCATGCTGTTCCCAAGGATCGTCTTTAATTTCCTAATTTCCCATCACTATTTCACAATGAAAACACGTTACTTCGTCTTCTTTTCCCGAAAAGAAAAATCCGACGGAAGCTAATCGCATAGGATCTAACGCGTAGATTGCGGGCCAAAAGGTGAAACTTTTTAATCGTTTTCTATTAGGTGCGCAACTAAGTTCCCGCTCTTTTCTTTTTTATGAAAATGCAACTTTATTGTGAAAAAATGTTTACAAATGTATCATTCAAAATATTGCTCATCGCTAACAACAACTTTTTCCCATCTTTCTGGCAGAGCTCGAATACCGTCACGGTAGAAGTGTTCGACTTTTGAGGCTATCCACGAATCAAACTATTTCGAGATGTCTTCATATGAGCTGAACTGCTGATTAGCCAGACCATGTGCCATCGAACGGAACACGTAATAATCGGACGGCGCAATATCTGGGGAATATGGCGGGTGGGGTAGGACTTTCCATTTGAGCATTTCTAAGTAGGTTTTAACGGGTTTGGCAACGTGAGGCCGAGCGTTGTCATGCTATAGAATCACTTTTTTGTGCCTCTGCTCGTATTGTGGCCGCTTTTCGCGCAGTGCTCGGCTTAATCGCATCAATTGAGTTCGATACCGTTCCCCAGTGATGGTTTCGTTCGGTTTCAACAGCTCATAATAAATAACACCGCACTGGTCCCACCAAATACACAGCAAAATCTTCGCAGCGTGAATATTCGGCCGAGCCGACGACGTAGAAGCATGACCGGGCAGTCCCCATGATTTTGTTCTCTTTGGGTTGCTGTAATGAATCCATTTTTCATCACCCGTAACGATGCGATGAAAAAAATCCTTCTTTTTTGCCGCTGGAGCAGTTCCTCACAGGCGAAAAAATGACACTCAACGTCTCTTGGCTTCAAATCATATGGAACCCAAGTTCCTTGTTTTTGAATCATTCCCAACGCATGCAATCGCTTGGAAATGGCTTGGCGGGTAACTCCTAATGCTGAAGCAAGCTCTTTTTGCGTTTGGCACGGATCCTCATCGCGCAATGCCTCCAATTCAGCGTCTTCGAAGGTTTTTGGCCTTCCTTCCCGCGGACGGTCGTCAACATCAAGATCACCGTCTTTGAAGCGACGGAACCAATCACGGCATGTTGTTTCACTTAGAGCAGCATCTCCGTAAACTTTTTGGAGTTCTCGATGCGCTTCAGCCGCCGTTTTCTTCGAATGAAAGAAGAAACGCAACACTTCCCGCAAATGACGATTATTTGGCACAAAATCAGACATTTTCACACAACCAAAAGAATATGACGCAAAAACAAAATCACCAATGTGTCAAAGCGGTTTGTTTACCATATGTCTAAGCTTGGTTCAAGACGTTTTGGTTATGTCCCAATCGATCAGCACTTACTACTGGAGCCATCTCTTGAAAAACAGCGGGAACTTAGTTGCGCACCTAATATAATTTTCAAAAGCTGGATACTATGGGGTCAATGAAATTCATATAGGAGGTCTGTCGTCGTGACAGTCAGGGGTCGCGTTGACTCTTACTTCCAATCGAGAGTCGAAACGTTCCTTGTCGCAAGGAAAAGGAATCTTTCCTGAGTCCTCTCCGATGGGTACGTTTCCGCAGGGAATACTTCGTACAAATCGGCATTGTTCTTGCCATCTACTGTGATCCTTCATAGGGCTATCACCTACTTCCCAATTTTTAAGAATCACCCTACAGTCAAAACAACGAACTTCGTCATCTATTCCAATATAATAAAACCCTGCCGCAGCTAGTTCTGCGGGGTCATAAAATGTAACTGGTCAATTGTGATAGCTGTCTAAACGGATTTGTTCAAACAAAACTTTTCCACGTGGCCCTTTTCTTGACATGATTAAGGTATAAATATACGCAAGACTCGCAATTTGTAGTTTAAAAGTAGGGAACGTTATTATTATTATTATTATTATTATTATGATTTTAGTTGCGACTATCGCTGTTATTCTTAGTATATCCGAAATATTATTATTTATTTTTTATTTTTTCAATGTTCAATTATGAGGATTAAATTATTTATTGATTCCTAAAACACTAAGGGATCTCATATGTCGCAACTATTGTTATGAAAGAATTATCATTACTGTATCTATCAAAATTTATTTTTATAAGACTATCAATACTATTAGCATATTACTATCGTATTATTGAATTATTATTATTATTATTATTACGTACTTTTTATTAACTTTACTTCTGTTTTTCTTTTGTACGTTACCCTTTTAATAATTTTGTTGCAAGGTCTCGAATCCGGTCTTGGTAATTCCCAGGGTTTCCCAGTCTGTCATTAAAGTAAATGTCCAACTTGTTTACTTTGGAATACTACTGCGTTCTAGGGTCTATATTTGATCTACTCAAAAACCAGGCCTTTTCTCAATAGTAATACTTCCACACGGTTGGTTTAAGTGAAATACCATATTTCCTAAAATTATACTTGATTCTTGTTATTATTATTCTTATCGTTACCTATTAGGGAAACATATATGGATTATTAATTTAAAAATATATATTAGGTGCGCAACTAAGTTCCCGCTGTTTTTCAAGAGATGGCTCCAGTAGTAAGTGCTGATCGATTAGGACATAACCAAAACGTCATGAACCAAGCTTAGACATATGGTAAACAAACCGCTTTGACACATTAGTGATTTTGTTTTTGCGTCATATACTTTTGGTTGTGTGAAAATGTCTGATTTTGTGCCAAATAATCGTCATTTGCGGGAAGTGTTGCGTTTCTTCTTTCATTCGAAGAAAACGGCGGCTGAAGCGCATCGAGAACTCCAAAAAGTTTACGGAGATGCTGCTCTAAGTGAAACAACATGCCGTGATTGGTTCCGTCGCTTCAAAGACGGTGATTTTGATGTTGACGACTGTTCGCGTGAAGGAAGGCCAAAAATCTTCGAAGACGCTGAATTGGAGGCATTGCTCGATGAACATCCGTGCCAAACGCAAAAAAAGCTTGCTTCAGCATTAGGAGTTACCCGCTAAGCCATTTCCAAGCGATTGCATGCGTTGGGAATGATTCAAAAACAAGGAACTTGGGTTCCTTATGATTTAAAGCCAAGAGACGTTGAGCTTCGTTTTTTCGCCTGTGAACAACGCTCCAGCGGCAAAAAAAGAAGAGTTTTCTTCATCGCATCGTTACGGGTGATGAAAAATGGATTCATTACAGCAACCTAAAGAGAACAAAATCATGGGGACTGCCCGGTCATGCTTCTACGTCGTCGGCTCCGCCGAATATTCACGCTGCGAAGATTTTGCTGTGTGTTTGGTGGGACCAGGGCGGTGTTATTTATTGTGAGCTGTTGAAACCCAACGAAACCATCACTGGGGAACGGAATTGAACTCAATTGATGCGATTGAGCCGAGCACTGCGCGAAAAGCGGCCACAATACGAGCAGAGGCACGAAAATGTGATTCTACAGCATGACAACGCTCGGCCTCACGTTGTCAAACTCGTTAAAACCTACTCAAAAACGCTCAAATGGTAAGTCCTACCCCACCCGCCATATTCCCCAGATATTGCGTCGTCCGATTATTACTTGTTCCGTTCGATGGCACATGGTCTGGTTAATCAGCAGTTCAGCTCATATGAAGACATCTCAAATTGGCTTGATTCGTGGATGGCCTCAAAAGACGAACACTTCTACCGTGACGGTATTTCAGCTCTGCCAGAAAGATGGGAAAAAGTTGTTGTTAGCGATGGGCAATATTTTGAATGATACATTTGTAAACATTTTTTCACAATAAAGTTGCATTTTCATAAAAAAAACAGCGGGAACTTAGTTGCGCACCTAATATATATATGTTTTTTTTTCTTTTCTTCATTTATTAATTTATTATTCTTTTAGGTGTAGCTGAATACTAACATATAGATGTGACTGATTAATTTTATAGTGATGCAAATCTTTAATATTCTTAAGTTTGTTACTATAGCGTTAATACTTCACTAATTGAATAAATATTCCTCAATGAACCTTTATTATTCCTGAACCGAATTTAATTTAATTTAGCCTCTCCTTTTTTTTATATTTATTTTATTTTGTTTTATTGTTTATTTCTATACGAACAATCACTAAACATAGAATCTACAATGGAATTTTTGATTTCCTTAATCTATTTGAATGTACTATCACGTCTCTTTTTGGAAGTTTAATACGTACATTGCCTTTTGTCAATATAGCTGTTATTTCATGTGGACCAGTGTAGTGGTCACCAAGTTTTCCAGGTTTAGGTCCTTTCAACAAAAATACTGGTTCGCCGATTCTAAATTCAATTGGGTTTATTTTACGATCTTGATATTGTTTCGATTTTTCTTTAGATTTAATCAAATTTTCTCGACCAATTTCTTGTATATCATGAATTTGCGTGACTAATTGGGTTAAATAGTCGTCGTATGTAGCAATTTTCTCCATATCCGATGGTGACATCCCAGAGGGGACTCGGGCTATTTTTCCGAACACTATTTCATAGGGTGTGTGCTTAGTACCTTCGTGTACATTTGTATTGTAATTATAAATAGCCATTTCAACCCGTTCGTCCCAATCGCTTTGCTTCGATGTAAATTGCTTGAGATATTCTTCAAGTCCGTGAGCTTTTTAGTGATCCATTGGATTGGGGATGAAAAGCGGTGGTTCTAACTTTCCGGATTTTGAACAAGTTCGCTATTTGCTTTAAAAATTTACTTTAAAAATTGCTACCTTGGTCAGTAAGCACTGCCTTAGGCGATCCAAAATAACAAATGAAACGTTTGACAAATATTTCTGCAATAGTTACTGCTTTTGCATTAGGTATAGGAATAGCTACAAAATATTTTGTTAATTGGTCTTGAATGGTTGATATATACTCATTCTTCTGTTTAGTTTTCGGTAAAGGGCCTACTATATCCATAGCAATTAATTGACGTTGTAAATATCGTTGAATATATAATTGAACATCGGCTTTTGTATTTTCCCAGTAATACTCGTGACGGATTTTATTGTATGTTTTGCTGGCACCTCTGTGTCCACCTATAGCTGAAGAGTGCATCTTCTCAATAATTTTTACCTGATCTTCTACGAGGGGTTGTCTAATTAGCCCGTTACGAATAATAACTTTCACTACACTCTGTGCAAAAATTAATCGAATTTGTGTGATAACATTTTCCCAAGGTATATTCAAGATAAAATCTGATTTTGCAATACTAATAGTTGGGAGCGATAATTTGTCGATTAAATGTCGAGTATTTTTCAATGTTTCTACTATGTTTCCTAGGATTAATGTGGGTCCTTCACCGGAACCGTCGGTGATTGGTAGGGCTATATTGAATCTATTACTTCGTTTTGCAATTGATTGAGGCTTTTTCAACTTTAAATTTTTTAAATGTGGAAAATCGTTATTATCGCGGAGTGATATTGCTCCTCTATCAATAGGTTCACATTTGGTAGAAACAGAATAAACCAGGCTATCTCTACGAGTATGGAATAAGTCGCATGATTGTTTAATGTTGGAGGCTGTTGGAAAATCAGCTGGCGCACGGCGATCGATAATCGTCGTGCGCCTACCTGTTGCGGTGCTCTAGCACACGTTGTTCGGTTGAGCCGAAGATAGCCGAGGCAGGGCTTCGCGTAGCCGAGGATGTGCCTCGTTGGCATGCCGCGTCGAGCGAGAGGATGTCTCTCTCGCTTGACTTCGGTTTCGCTCACTGGCTATCTCGCTCAACTGACTCCAGCGCTCAACGTAAATTTCATACTCGCAGCCATCTTGAGAATTTGGCACTTTTGCGACACACATCCTTTGGACAGCACGAACATCCACGGGACTCTTGGGACTTTACATCAACTCTTTTACATCGGCATCGCTCAACATATCTCATCAGGACTCATTGCTCAAGGTAAGAGTGCTCTGGCATAATTATGTATTAATTCACTGCCAGTGAGGAGAAGATAGGTGCATCAACACTTGGTCTCACCAGTGGCGTGCGTTGCAGCACATGCTGTACCACGTTCTCCTCATGGTATTTTGCCGGCTTAATTAATACAATTAAGCATGTGCCGAGTGTTCACTGTATTTTCCCCCAGTAATTCTGCCGGGAAAGTGCAGTGAATATTTTGCTGCTCGACCAAGCAGTCTCAGTCTCTGTCGTATTGTGCTACGCAGTAATGACTGCGTAGCTGTTCTCAAATAAAATCACTGCACTCAAGCAACGTCAGTTGCAAGTGCTCTCATTAATTCATTGCAACCACTCTGCAATACACTGCTGAGTGTATGCAGTGAATTACACACAGACACTTTCGCACTCAGTAGCATCGGCGTGTCGTGCTGCGTAGTCCTGACTGCGTTGCACGCACCGCTGTCTCAAGTTTACATTCAGCACACAATTAATATAATTGTGTGCTGCTCACATTATCATTCCAAAATTCCATTCGCCAGTTTAATTCATGTTTTCGCATTCAGTGGTCTTAGCGTGTCGTGCTACGCAGTCATCACTGCGTTGCTCGCACCGCTTTCTCATGTTCAAACTCAGCGCACAATCAATATAATTGTGTGCTGCTCACATTCTGAGTCTAAATTCTATTTGGTTGTTTAATCTTATAATTTTGTATTTTAACTAAATTTACATTTTGGACAATTTTCTAAATTAAAGCCTTTTGGTGTAAATTTTCAATTATTGTGTTAAACTGGTATTATTTAAAATTGTATTTTGAATACTGCAAAGGAAGGCAGAAATAAACCGCTTCCTCAGCATAACATCTATTGTAACGGTATTAAACGTTAACATTGCCCTTAATGGGCTTGTTCGGACTCGAGCAGGAAGGAAAGTAATTTTAGGCTTTTGTAATAGGTAGAAGTAGGGTTTATTCAATAAAACAGATAAGAATTATGCGATACATTATAGAAAATTCAATTATTTCGCCCCTTTTTCTCGGTATTGTGGCTACCTCGGGCCTTACAATTTTATTATTCCCGGGCACTCGAGTGCAAATACAATCGTGTACGCAAAAAAATCTAGAATATTTATGAAGATCCTCGGTAATATGTTTTTAGTTGGTGACAGATTTTAGACGATGGTCGTAGTATGCTCTATAATTTGTGAGAAGACGTTGATAGTTATATGATGCAAATATATTCGTTAATTAATGATATAATTGATGATAATGCAGTTGAGCGTTATTCGATAAATTTGTTTACCCTTCGTGTTCCGTGGGTATGCTATTTAGCACGCGTACCGTCGGTAACTAGCCGGCCGCTGCTGATAGAATCGCGACTAGCCTTGTGTCTACTACTGACTCGCTACAGACCCGTCGGTGGGCGTGGAGTTTCCTGCTGATATAACAAATTTTTTAGAGGTCGACTTGCGCGTCCACCCGACCGCCGCTACGATCCGGCGTCAGTGGGATGCACTCGGAGTGCATGCGCAGCTTTGTCAGGATCGTACCTGGTTAATCTGTCGCCCTGGGTATTTTCCTCGAGTAATCATTTAGATTATATCCCTACTTCCCTACGCTATCATAGTTTCATGGTTTTAATGTGGCGACATTATATATCCGCTCTTTAAAATATTTCGAAAGGTCTTTCGTATGAGAGAGTGTAGATTATTAGCTTGCTCGATCCACGGCTACCAGAGCGAGAGACCAAGAGACAGAGATAGACCGCTCTGTTGTTGTTTGGATCTGCGGTGCGTTGGCCTCGGACGCAGCACCGACTCAGCTGCTTTCCGTCAAATGTACGTCAGGTACCACAGCTGGGCTCTCTAGATATTAGTACGGCTGCACCTAGCGAGGGTTGGCTGCTCTTCCTTCCTGGTAGCTGGACTTCTGCGTTGACGGGACCTGCGAACAAAACTGTTCCTCGAGTGCCGAAATTCTGGTCTTTTTATACCAGAATCCCCTCCAGCTGGCCCATGCTTTCGGTATCACTATAGTTGGTGGCGGTCCTGTAGCCCATGTCCTGTAGCCCACTGGTACTTCGTTTTTAAAAATCGTCGTTGGTTTTTAATATTTCGTTATTCGTGTTTTTCCGGTGGAATAACGGGACTTGGTCACCGATATGCCGGCCTAGCTGGTGTGAGTGACGCTCGGTAGCCGGGTTCCGTTGTGTATGTACCGAGCGTCGCGAGTTGCCGAGTACTAGCTTGTGTGCGCGACGCGCGGTAGCGATGCTTTATTGTGTGCGTAACGAGCGTCGTGAGCTGTTGAGTAGAGGCCGGTCTTACCCTGTGTGCGTAACGCGCGGTAGCGATGCCTTAGTGTGTGCACCGCGCGTTCTCAGATAGTTCGTATGTCTCACTATGTGTCTGGTTTATTTTCCTCTTGCCTTGAGTGAGTTCTCATCCCTTTTCAATACATTCACAGATCGGTCAAGCTTCATCCGGACGGATTCTCAACAGAGGCTATAATCCTTCCTTTGGGAGGCTCACGAGTTTGTGTTGCTTCGAGTTTGAGTTCTTCGTCGCTCGAGGACTCGGTATTGCTTACTTTGAGAGGCTTAGGGGTACGTTTTCTCTGGACTAGCACGCTCGTTTCGTTTCGGGGGTTATTAACGTCGAGCATAGTTTCATCGGTCGAATCTTTGTGGCTAGAATATGTATTGCTTGTAGATGTTTCCGGATATACTATAGGCGCCTGAAACGTTTCGTGGTCGGATGATATTTCGAGTGACCCATGTGGAAAAATAAGTTCCGTAGGCTGCTCATTAGAGTCAACACATTCCCGATCCCAATTGCATTCATCTATTTCATAATTGCGTATTGTATGATTTTGGTAATCTTCCATAATATCCTCATCGTTATCAGATTGTTCTTCTAATAATCGAGTTATCTCTGCATTCGTCAATTGATGCTTGGGCTTCGTACGATTGCCAGTTAAGGGATTTATTTGAATAATAAAAATACCGACATTCGCGGTTGTTTCATCAACTGGATTTCTCGAAAGTGCATCAGCGTTAACATTAGTTTTCCCGGCTTTGTAGACTACATCGTATTAGTATTCCGCGAGTTTTAATCTCCAATGCAAAATTTTTGAATTACCGTCCGTTGCCCGTCGAAGCCATAGCAATGGTTTATGGTCAGTTACTACTGTAAAATAATGTCCATATAAATACGGCCGAAAATGAAGTATAGAATATACTATAGCTAATGCTTCCTTTTCATACGTATCGTATCTTTCTTATACTTCACTCAAAGCTCTAGAGGCGTAGGCGCATGGATGGTCGTTATTTATTTATCCTTGTGAGAGGATACTACCGATAGCATAACCCGACGCGTCCGTAGTTAAAATGAATGGCTTAGAAAAATCAGGATATTGCAAGACTGGGGCGGTACAAAGTATTTCTTTCAATATTTCAAATGACTCTTGTTGTTCAAGTCTCCATTCGAATTCATTTTCCTTACGTAAGAGAGATGTCAGGGGTTTTGTGATCTTGGCGTATCCTTCTATAAACCGTCTATAATAACCTGTTAGTAGCAAGAATTGTCAAATATTCTTTATATTTTTAAGCACGGGGTTAATTCACGTACTGCTTCTAATTTTTTAGGGTCGCGACGAACTCCATTGTTCCCGATTATGTGTCCCAGATACGCGACTTCCCTTTTTAAAAATTCGCATTTATCTGGTTGCAATTTTTTATTTGCGGCTTCTAGTCGTTTAATCAATTCGCGATATATATTCTCATGTTCTTCGAGACTGCGAGCATAAATAACAATGTCGTCCAAATAAACAAATACGCTTTTCCCGAGGATCCCACACAACGTAAGGTCCATGGCTCTTTGATATGTAGGAGGGGCGTTCCGTAGCCTGAATGGCATTCTAACGAACTCATAAAGACCACGCGGTGTAGTGAGGGCCGTTTTATGACGATCTTCAACTGAAACTTCAATTTGATGGAATCCCGACGCTAGGTCAAAAACTGAAAAATACTGTGTGCCTCCTAATTGGTCTAATATATCATTAATATTTGGTATTGGATACGCATCAGCGACTGTCTTTTCATTCAGTGATCGGTAGTCGAATACTACTCTCCATTTTTTATTACCTTGAGAGTCGGCTTTCTTAGGTACCACCCACACAGGGCAATTGTATGGTGAGGTGGAGGGTATGATTACTCCCTTTTCGAGCATATCTTCAATTTGTATCCTGATTTCCTCTTTAGTGCACTCAGGCCACCGATAGCATCGCGTATTTATAGGAAAATCGTCTATTGTGGGGATTCGATGTTGCAATATAGTTGTACACGTTAACATATCTCCCGGTATTTGATATAAATGAGAGCTTTCTTTTAAGAGAGTTTCAATACTTTTCCTTTCTTCTTTACTTAATTCATCGAGTCTTAATAATTCTTTGATTTGATCAAATCGATCGTGCATTACAGCTTCAGATATAAATATTCAGATATAAATAATTCAGATATCGTATAAAAGGCGTAATTTTGTGAGAAATATTTGATATACTGATTTTCTGTATTAGAGAAATGTCCATGAATTTATTCCACTTTGAATTATACTTTTGGGTTTCGAAACTTGTTTCTTTATTTTTATCATTTTTCATACTTTCTACTTTTGACGATGCAAGGGTACAGATCGTTTGTTTATTCTTTATGATTCACAAATTTTTAAACTGGTATTTTGATTTGATTCGATTTCCGTAGGTACGAAGGTTTCAACAACTTCTTGGCAACAAAATTTTTTATCTTCTTTCATCATTACTAAATGCGATGTTTCAACACAATTGACTTTATTTTCTGCTGATAATTTAGTCTCTATCGAATTCGGATAGACAACGCTTTCAGCAGTAACACATTTAATAATTTCTTTACAAGATTCTGTCCTTTCCATAAGCACAGTTTTCCTCAAAAATTCTGTATTTTTTTCTATCTCTATTGTAACGGTAATTTTTATCGTTGACAATTATTTTTATTCATCGTGGGAATTCGGGCTCAGACACAGTACTAATTAATATGAGACTTCGAGGTGTGTGAGAGTTAGGTTTAGTAGCGAAGAGAATAAATTCATAAAATGTCAATTTTCGTTTTCCGGCCACTGATATCTCAGATGATGCATCGAAATTCAGTACTTCCGGCGATTATTTTTACATTATTTTCGTATTACGCGTGTACAAATTCTCAGTATCTTCGGGGTCGAATATCTGTTACGTGTCAATGCGTTAGTATTGACCCAGTACCTTCAAACACGCACACACACACAGCCACTCGCATCAAACTCACTCTTTGACAGAATGTATCAACTCTGTTTACAATGCTTTCTCTGTTGCTCTCGTTTCACTTTCTCTCTCTTTCTTTCTTCCACTCACACCATCGGGCAATTTCGGTTTATACTGCCGGTTTTAAATCCACACTATTTAATTTTATTTCCTTACACACTACGCGCTTATTTCGATGCACTTACTTTCCTATACTTGAATTTATGCTCTTAATCCTATTCTCTTAAAAACTACTCGCTTAATCGTATTAATTAATCCTACCCATCTACTCCATTCAACTTATAGACTAGTTAAATTTTGATGATTTGACAATTTCTACACTATACAACTGGTTATTGTTAATTATATAGTTATTTCTCGCCTGTCCTTTTCCTTTTTCGCTGGCCTCTGGGTATCACACATTTGTTTTACTTTCTGGAGTGAACACAGACTCTACGATATGTAATATTGGAAATAACTCTTGAATGCATACTTTTAACTAGAATTTTTCGTAATCAATTTTCTGTCCTCCGCTGTTTATGCTATCACGCCAAGAGAGCTCCTATCTCCCCGCACCGACCTTTTATAGGCCTCCCCTTGCTTCATTCCCCTCTGCCTATTTTTCATCGTAATTTTAAAGTCTAACGCATCTTTCGACTTTTGCGATTTTCCGCTGCCGCGCTCACCGCCTTCCCCTCGCCGCCCAGCAAGGCCAGCTGGTCGCTGACCTGCTGTTTACGTCAGCGAGGGAATTACTAGTTTTTATACTCGGTGCGATGGCCTCATGTCCGCAAACCTCGGTGCTATTGTATCGAGTCTAATTTTGCAGGTGTTTTCGCATACTCTCTCATACGGCTCTCTCATACGGCTCTTATAGCCGTTTGACATAATAAAATAAGCTGCTTGATTGTAACTATGTTACACTATCGAATTCAAATAGACAACGTTATTCCCTTTAGTACAGTTATTAATATCTTCCCGAGGTTCTGTCCTTTCCATAGGCACAGTTTTCCTCAAAAATTCTGAATCGAGCGCCCTCAGTCCTCCATCGAGCGCTGCCCGTTTCGTCGGCACAGTCACCCCTGTGAAGCGTAGGCGAGACTCACAATTACTACAATTTCTTTCCATCTCTATCGAATTCGGATGGACAACGTTTTCTTCGTGAATACATTTATTAACATTATCATTATTTAACCCGTTATACTCCATTGGTATCTCTGCTTTTATCGAATCTAAAGAAACAACACTTTTTCCGTGAACACTGTTATTACAATACTGAAGGGATTCTGTCCTTTCCATAGGCACAGTATTTCCCAAAAATTCTGAATCGGGCTTCCTCAGTCCTCCATCAAGCGCTGCCCGTTTCTTCGGCACAGTCACCCCTGTGAAGCGTAGGCGAGACTCACAATTACTACAATGTCTTTCCGTTTCTATCAAATTCGGATAGACAACGTTTTCTTTAGGTACATTTATCTTTACAGGTTCCATACAAGTGATATTTTCAGTTAGATTCGACGTGCAGATTTCCGTTAGGCTTTGGGCTTCGTGTTGCAATTTCTCAAATTTTCCTTCTACTTTTACTTTACAATCTTTCATACACAATATATTTTTTTCCAAACCAGTTTCACGAGTGACTTTAATTATTTCCATGCAATTTTTTATTTCTTCTTTTACATTTTCCAAAAAATTAAAAATATTCCCTGAAGAATTTTCAGTATCTCTGCGGGGTATTGTCTCTACTGGGAGATCAATCTTATTCGACAGACAGAAATCCTCTTGATCGTTTCCTTTTATATTGTCTTTGTTTTTTAAATGACCCAACCCCTTAGAAAGCTCGGGATTCTTTTCCCGTTTACTTGAATCGTTTCTAGGATCTTTTATTTTTATTCTATGAATTAGTTACTCCGATGACACTAATTCTAGTACTGGTACGTGGACTTAAATCGTATGCTTATTGCTATTAGTTACGTAGATATAAGCTTTACCATTATCATTCATGACGAACCCGCTTTCTATGTTTATACCTTCACCTGCATCCAGGGGAGGCAGGTAGCCTTCCCGTAAATCCAAATTTTTTACTCTCACGAAGCACAATTTGATGGACTCTGCAGGGATAACAATAGTTTCCTGAGTTGCAAATGGTATTCTTACATTCTGCATTTTCAATTGTCTTTTCTCGTAATCAATTTTCACGCGATTGCCGTCGAGGCATTCCGAACCCAATATACCAGCTTCCTTTATGGGGAAGTTATTGTCTACAATATGGAAAGTAGCGAAACGTCCGAAAATTTGTACGGTAATATGACCCAAAGTAAAAATTGAATTTCTTGTGATTCCATTTAGTTGAAGAATTTCTCCGCGATTTATAGAGATGTGTTCACTTACAAATTGTTTCTTTAGAATGTTCGGACCGGCTCCTGTGTCAACCATAAGAGTGACAGGAGATATTATTTTCGATGCCGTTACAGTAACCGTCAGGACGCTACTTTCTCGATGCAGTTGTATATTAAAGATTCGGACTACTCGCGATCGGGATTCTCGACTGTAATAGAAATTACATGGATCGGATGCATTCTCTGCGGGATCTCCCTAGGCGCACCCGTACTCAGAAGACTGCCGCCATTTCCCGAATTTTCGTATTCATTCTCTTTAATACGTCGGACGGGACACTCCCGTATAAAGTGACCTGGTTGTTTACAATGAAAACACTCCCTACCCATCTCGGTGGGTCTAACATTATTATTATCAAAATTCCTTCGGTTATCAAATTGATTGTTAATCAACGGTTGTGAATTATTATTGCGAAAAGAACAAATATGGGCTCCATGGCCTTCTTTTTTACATATCTGACACCGAATGTTACTCGAATTCTGATATTGAAGATTCTGCGGTACCTGCTCTCGTGGCAAGGACATCAATTTAGGGGTCGTCGGAGGGAGACAGAACATCTATCAGCCGAATGACCATAATTTTTACAAAGTTGACAAAATACCGATATATTTCCCTGTTCTTCTCTTTCCGGAGAAATAATGTTATAACAACGATCGGTAGTGTGTCCGCGTTTATTACAGGCCTGGCATATAGTAAGTAAGGAGGCTTCGAACTTGGATTTATTGTTATTTAACGGGGAAAAGATTTAAAAACATTTGTCGGTCGAGTGTCCAGTCTTCTGACAGATCTGACACATGCTCGGTCCCTTATCGATATTTCCCGAATTTTGTGGACTGACAACCAATGCTTGGCTAGACTTCTGGGTCGAGCATTCTTTAGCACTGTGCCCTTTTTTATTGCACAGCTGACAATACACTTCCTCGCTTGCTACCACGTGTACTCCCCGTTTCGCCTCAGGTTTATTTACCTTTGAACCCGAAGTTTCAAGCCCACCACTACGCAAGGGTGCCTGTGACACAAAACTTTTTTCTGTTTGAACCGCGAGTTTAATTAATTCATCAAGATTATTATTCGGACGTAGACGTGGTTCGATTTCCGGTTTTAACCCGTGTAGAAAACATGCCGGAAGACTTTCTTTAGTGTTATTAATAAATGCGGCAGTCAAAGGATTATTTTCGCTCGCATCGAAATTTTCGAGTATTAAATTTCCTAAGTCCCTTACGCGGTTGGAATATGAATGACGGACTCATTTTCTCTTCGATATATGGATCCCAATTGCCCTTGGAGCTGATACACGTTTCACGTAGGTGCATATATATCTTTAAGAAATTTACCTAAATCTTCTATTGTTTCAAAATTTTGCCCCTGTATGGTGCGACGAGGTTCGCCGATTATTCTTATGCGAACTGCTCTTACTAAATTTGATTCGGTTCCTGGCCCCATCATAGCCAAGGCCTCTTTGCATCCCTGAATAAACATACCGAGTGATAAAAAATTACCATCATAATTCGGTATGACAGCCAAGGCATCTCGAAGAGACAATGTTTGATTATCATTAACCATTGCTGGAGGTTTATTCGGTGGTGAGTCGTTAGACTTAATTAAATTTTTAGTAGAAATTTTTCTTGGGGGTGTTATATTCAATGTCTTGTCTGGGCTTGAGTCTTTGACCGAGGGATAGGTGGAGCAACCGGGAGTAGACCAATTGTATTCTGGCAAAAGATGTAATTTTTTTAGCAAATTTTTAGTTTTAGTATGTGAGGATTCGATTATTGATTTTAATGTGGATTTTTCACGATTCTCAATTATTCCCTTTGGAGTTGATAATGATTCTTTGTCGACAGGGGAAGGTGATCTAGAAATAGTTTCGTCGAAAGGAGTAGACCCGCCTAATGGCGTGTAAAATATATCGCTGTTAGCTGAAGGGATTATACTAGGCGTGGCGCTGGCAACGGTCGAGGGGGTCTGTAAAGGTGTATCCGTGTTTTCGGGTTCGCTTAGAGACTCGAAATTCTCCACGATATTTTCAGGAGATTTTACTGACTGACCTAGGTCTTCGCTACGGGGGGTGGGGTATACTAATGCTGGAAGATATTCGTTGATCTCGTCGTCTGGCCTTATGACAAACCCGACTAATGACAAAGCGTTATTTGGGGACTTTCCTTCTAACGTTTCCTTCAATAGATTCGTAAATTGGTTTAAACTTTCGTCGTCAGAAAATTCTCTGATCTGTAAAGGACTATATTCCGGACTATAATATAATATAATATTTTCCAAAATCGCTTTCTATAATTTCAACTGTATCGGATAAACTTGTCTCGTCTTCTATATTCTCTTGGGATCGAGTGATGATAATATTGTCAGAGGTTAACTCGAGTGATTGTATGTTACTGTCTTGATCAAACTTTACTACTTTCGCTTTACGGGTGATAGTTTCGGTTAACTTGTCTGAGTCTACAGTGGGCACAACAGAATTCTTATTTGAACTGGGGGAGGAGGAATTTTTTTTGGAAATCGGAGTTGGTAGCATGGGAGGTGAATTACTGGGACTATTACATGGGGACTCGGTTATAGTTTCAAATATAAAATTATTAGGATTATCCTTTGGAAGCCTTTTTCTTCTTTCCTCAGGATACTCGTGGACTATAGACTAATCAATTCTTACCTTTGAACGAGTTGACCTCATTTATAATGTATTATATACAAGTATAATTTTTGGTATACCGCATCAAAGAGACATGCAAAAATACATAAGAATATTATTAAGGTAGAAATTGGGCAGGAGAAGAGAATAGGAATGACTTTCTTTTTATTATATGTAACAAAGAAGAATTATAGACCTTTCTTCTTATAATTTCATTTCAAAATTTCCCTGAGTTGAAATCAAATGTGGTTTTTCCTTGAGGAGGATGATTTGGTGTTTATTCAACGATTCGATCTCACTAATTTTGAGGTTTGCAAGGTGTCACAAACGGGTGATAGCGTATCCCTTGTCTCGAATGAGCTTCGTGATCAGCAACAAGTTCGTCTAGAAAATTTTTCCGCTCGATTGCCCGGATTTCTTTAAGGCGATTTATTTTAGATTTATTCGGTATTTCGATGTCGACACCCTGTATGACGTCACTGCTACTTGCTTCGTACGTAATTTTCCTTAATAAATATGGTATCTCTTCATTAGAGAGGGTAGCGCACTCTGCCTTTGTACTGTCTGAATGGTTTTTATACTTCGCTGTTTGTTCACCTAAGGGTCCCTGAAAACCTATTATTTTTTCTTGCTTAAGCAAAATACCAGGTGGGCTGAAAAGTTCGTAAGCTGACACATAGATGGCGCTACTAGTATTAAATCCATATGATTTTTAGTTAGCCCTAACCTTCAAAAGACACGTGTATAAATTTAACAGCTGTCGCACTATTAGTTTGTGAAATATAGAATTTTGAGTGAGGCAACTTTTGTTAGTTTGAAAAAATGGATAAAAAGGAATTTTGTGTGTTAATAATCCATTGCTTTGTGGCGAAGAAAAATACTGTTGAAGCCAAGGCTTGGCTTGATAAACATTATTTGGACTCTGCACCAGGAAAATCAACCGTTGAAAAGTGGTTTGCTAAATTTAAACGAGGCGAAATGAGCACCGAGGACGATGCACGCAGTGGACGCCCCAAAGAGGCTGTTACCGATGAAAACATCAAAAAAGTCCACAAAATAATTTTGGATAACCGTAAAGTGAAGTTATTCGAGATAGCTGAGACCCTAAAGATATCAAAGGAACGTGTTGGACATATCGTGAAAGAATATTTGGGTATGCGAAAGCTCTGTTTAAAGTGGGTGCCGCGCAAGCTCACAATCAACCAAAAACAACAACGAATTGATTATTCTGAGCAGTGTTTGGAGCTGTTCTATCGTAATAAACTTGAATTTTTGCGTCGATATGTAACAATGGATGAAACATGGCTCCATTATTTCACACCGGAGTCCAATCGACAGTCAGCTGAGTGGACTGCATGTGATGAACCGACTCCAAAGCGTGGAAAGACGCAACAGTCGGCTGGCAAGGTTATGGTATCAGTATTTTGGGATGCGCATGGTATAATATTCATCGACTATCTTAAAAAGGGAAAAACCATCAACAGCGACTATTAGGTAACGTTATTGGAGCGTTTAAAGGACGAAATCGCGGAAAAACGGCCCCATTTGGGGAAGAAGAAAATGCTGTTTCATCAAGACAATGCACCGTGTCACAAATCAATGAAAACGATGGCAAAATTGCATGAATTGGGCTTCGAATTGCTTCCGCATGCACCGTATTCTCCAGATCTGGCCCCCAGCGACTTTTTCCTGTTCTCAGACCTCAAGAGAATGCTCGCTGGAAAGAAATTTAGCGCCGATGAAGAGGTAATCGCCGAAACTGAAGCCTATTTTAAGGCTAAAGACAAACCGTACTATAAAAATGGTATCGAAAAATTGTATGACCGCTATAATCGTTGTATCGCCCTCGAAGGCAACTATATTGAATAATGAAATAAAATTTTATCAAAAAAAAAATTTTTTCTATGTTAGCCTACGAACTTTTCAGCCCACCTGTTACCTTTGTTGTCTTTTGTAGATTTGATGCTAGAGACTCCAAAATTTTACTTGTTATACGATTCACTCGCTGTCACCGTTAAAGAACAATTCATTTTACTAGAATTTAAATTTCTATTCCTTTCTTCCCTCGAGTAGCCGTTATGTTCTGCCATGTGTTTTGTGAACGAGCCTTGTCAGCTTTGACCTTACTTACGCGAGGGGCTAAACATAGGATTTCTCCCACTAGTGTAATGTGTTTCGTCAGCGAACTTTGTCAGCCTTGACCTCACTTACGCGAGGGGCTAAACATAGGATTTCTCCCACTAGCGTAATGTGTTTCGTGAGCGAACCTTGTCAGCCTTGACCTCACTTACGCGAGGGGCTATACATAGGATTTCTCCCACTAGTGTAATGTGTTTTGTGGTGATTGTGTTCTTAGGAGTCGGCTGGATAATATGAGTGGGATGTGGATCAGGTGGGTTGATTTGATGACTCTGATTCTTGGTCGATGCAGTAGCTATTGACTGAGGTCGTACTTATTCGGAAACAAATGAGTACGTTAGATTCAAGAAGCACTAGAGGCTATTTATTGTACTAATATTTTCAGAATTGTATGCTCAAAGCGTTAGAACAATGATCTATTTCCGCGAATTTACTGACAGAGTGATTTTGTGTATTGATTATATCCCTGAGCATAGAAAAGAAACGGCGTATGGCCCTTTTTTAACCACCTCTACGTTTGCCTATGTGTTAGGTTGAAAAGATAGTTAAGGTAGGGTTTTTAGAATGCTGACCGCTGGTGTAAGCGAGCCAGCGAATTTCTTAAAGGCCTATTTTATTGGAATGGATGAGGTAGGGTTTTTACAATGCTGACCGCTGGTGTAAGCGAGCCGGCGAATTTCTTAAAGGCCTATGGCAGAAAGAGTAGCACGTGCAGGTGGAGGTACAACGTTATGAGGGATGAATGGAGGTGAACGATACTAGTGATCGCTTGAGAGGATTGTTAAGATGAGCGACGTAGGAGTGAATTACAGAACTGTTTGTAATTCTACTAATATTTTCAGAATTGTATGCCCACTGTTTTAACGCATGGTGGTTGACAGAATATTTGTAAATGACAGTACAAGGAAGTTTATGTTACGGAGCGAATCGTATAAAAACAATACAAGAAGTCTGATGGTTGTTTGGTTGAAACATATATAATATTACTCTCTATAGTCAATATTCGGGGAAGCTATTTTCCTTGTAGTTCTCCTCACGTATGTTTTAGCGATTATTTTTTCTTGCTTTTTTATTCGTTCTAAACCGAGTTGACTTAAGAACATTTCTTGCGTGACTTGTTCAATGAGTTCTTGCGCGAGAACCTCGAGTTCCTTTATACGCACACAGTTCCACTAATGTTTCCAGTCGTCCTATGCAACGGAGTATAATTTATAATTATATATTGTAACGATTATTTTTTATCGATCACAATTATTTTCATTTTTTGTGGGAATTCGGGCTTAATCACAGGACTAATTAACGTAGACTTCGAGGTGTGTGAGAGTAGGGTTTATTAACTAGAGCAATATCACAAAAATATGTCAATACTTGGTTTCTTTCCCACGGTAATCTGTACACGGCATTTACTCGGTAATTTCGGTGATCTTTTCACAATTCTTATCTTATTCTATTATACGTTTACATAATTTACTGGTATCCCAGGCTTGAATATCTGTTATGTTTCGATACGTTGGTATTGACCCAGTAACTTCAAACACACACATACGCATCCACACGCATCGAACTCGCTCCTTGATAAAATGTCTCACCTCTGTTTATAATGCTCTCTCTATTACACTCGTTTCACTTTCTCATTGTCTCTCTTCCACTCACACACCCGGGCAATTTTTGTTTTGTAACATAGTTACATGCGCTAGAGCGATATTATAATTCCGAACGGTTAGAAGAGCCGAAATTATATTGGAAGCGTCGAGTACAGCGGACGCTAGGCCGACGAACCCGGACCTAGTACAAAAACGGGTGACGTCACGCCTGTGGAATTCGCTCGTCGCCAAAAACAACAGGTCAGCGACCAGCTGGTCTTGCTCGGCAAAGAGGGAGAGCCAGGGGGCGTGACAACGGTTGCTCGCATAATCGAGCGAATTTGATAAATTTTAAAACCAAAGTCTCGGATGACGTAGAGGGAACTAGGGTGGGGAAACGGCTATAAAAGAGCCGGCACCGGAAGGAAGGCTCTCTTATTCGGTAACACGAGTTCAACTAAAGCTAATTCTGAGTGCACCAGTGTTCAAAACTATTAATCTCAAAAGTAAAGAGGAGGAATATTTAGAAAATTAATTAGTCGATAGTTTGAAAGCGAAATAACACGAGAAGTGGTTAGGAATAATCAGGATAGGATTAAGTGAATAAATATAAGCCAAGAAATTCAGTGCATCGGAATAAGAAAATAGCATATAAGAGAATAAATTAAAGAGTGCGGACTTTAAACCGGTAGGAACCCTAGGAATCGCCTTTCCTGCGAGAGAAAGCGAGAAAGGGCGAAAAGTGAAATAAGTGTGAGAGAGAAAAGAATTGTAAACAGAGTTGATACACTCTGTCCACGGAGAGTCTGAGGCATCCGACTGTGTGTGTGCATGTTCAAAGCTACGAGGGCAATACCAACTCGTTTATGCGTCAGATATTCGAGCCCGCAATTACTGAGAATTCGGACGCGAATAAGAAGAAATAATATTAAAAATAATCGCTGGAATTCCCGAATTTCGATACCCAACCGAATTAATTAGTGTGAATTGAAGACTAGGGAATAACAAGAGACAGGTGGATGGGATAGCACAACATAAAGAATTGGTTAAAGTTTAGTCAAAAAAAAAAGAGATTCGTAATAGATTAAGAGTTGGATAGATTTAAAAGAACAGAATTAAAAGAATAAGAGTATGTGCAATTAGGTCTCGGTAAAATTAGATGAATAGGATTAATTGATACGCATAAGCTAGACGGGTATAAGGAGATAGAACTAAATAGTGTGAATTTTGGAGCGGCAAAACAAGCGGGAATCACCAATTTGGATGAGTGGAAGAGAGAAGGATAGTGAGTGAGACGAGAATAAGAGAAAAAGAATTTTACACAGAGTTAATACACTCTGTACAAGGAGCGAGTGCGATGCGAGTGGCTGGTAGTATGAGTATGTATGTGTGCCGAGCGAACAGCAATACTGCTACTCGAATAGAAGAATAAACCTTTGTAGACACAGAGCATGGATGCATACAAAATAAAATTATAATCGTAGAAATAATCGCCGAAATTACGGAATTAAATGGTCGTTCTAGAAAAATTCGAGTGACCGTCATTAATAAGTGACATTTTATGACATTGTTTCTATTTTGAATAAAGCCTCACTGTCAACCACTACGAAGTCTCTATTAATTAGTCATGTGATCGAGCCCGAATTCCTACGATAAATAAAATATATGTGAACGTGAAAAATTACCGTTACAGTTTATAGTGCCGGTTTAAAATCCACACAGTTTTCTAAACACTACTCGCTTAATTCTACTTAATTAATTTCCTACCCCCAATGTTATCTATTTAGTCTTATTCGCGTTAAACCTATCTACTTCTAAACGATATCGCCCTAAACTTATCCACTGATTATTTTTCTTTAGTTCATTTAAATGACTCGCGTGTCCAACTCTCCTTCTCTAGTCTTGTTACTACTATTATGCCGGTACCGGGTAATTAGATTATTCGGTATTCGGTATAATATTAAAAAGTTATTATTTTTCGGGATCGTTTGCCGATAAGGAGATGGATCTCGAGTTATCGATGAAAACACGAATTTATGTAAAAGGAAGTATTTATTATAGGCAACGGTAACTTTCCGTTGTCTATTTAAAAGTTAAAGTAAGAAAGTACAATAATGTGTTGTTTCGCGAATTTCACGAGGAACCAACCGTTCTCTGTTGAGTCTAAATTAATTCTGATTTTACTGAAGCAGTTAGCAACTGCGTTTGCTAAAATCCCTTAGTTGGCAGCTTTAGCTTTAGCCTATCGTAGATCGCCTCGCGAGTCGCCTCATGCTGCGTCGGCGTCTACTTCGCATCCTGTCTTGTATGACAGCTATCTTTCAGAATTCCATCTCTAGCTGTGTCCGCTAAGGAATATTCCTGAGAATACGTGAAGAGGAATATTCCGCGACACAACATCCCTCCCCCCTTAAGAGGAAAAATTTTCAAAAAAATTTTTTCTTCAGTTGGTTTCCCGTACCTTACAATTTTAATACAATTTTACGGTTCGATATATGATATATAATATGTGTGTAAAATGTTTCATTTTTGTTTGTTAGCGTCGTTCAAGTCGAGCAAGTCATTCTCGGTTGGGGGGACGATTGCATAACCTGGCCAGCTCGGTTCGAAGTCGTTCCTCTGGCTGTTGTCGTCCGAGAGGCTCGAGGTTGATAGTTACCTCGGCGGCTGCCGGGGTTATTGCTTCTCTAGTGCTCGGCGGTGTTCTGTTTCTTTTGTACCTGTAACATTTAAGGAGAACGTAGCCAACCAAGGCGATCGGCGCTATAGCGCCCAAGGAGTAGAAACTCAGGTTGTGGATATGTTGCATCCCGTCTCCGGCAGTATGGAGGTTGTCCATGATTTGGTCGGCTCGAGCTCCGAGCTTCCGAAGCTCTTCGGGGTCTCGGAGCACGCTCTGTAGTGGAATGGTCCTCTCGGTCTGCGGCAGGAGCGCCCGAGCTTCGATCTCCGTTAATGTCAAGTTAAACGACGGGAGGTAATTTTCCTGTATGATCTGCGATGTTCGCCCGATGGTTTCGATGCTGAAATCTCGGGCGGTTACTATACATACGCCTACCAAAGCCAGTATTCCCGAATTATTTAATATTTCGTGCTGAGTGGGATTTTTCCCACAATTTATTTCTATGGGGACCGGGGTTGGCGCGACGTATAACCATCGTCCTTGCTGTTGCATTGGAACGATTAAGGGATGTGTGATTTCGATAACCCTTTTCGCGCAATTTTTTCCGTTACCGGTGTCCATTTTCGCATAGATTAGGACTTCGCAGGGCGCGTCGTGTGTGACCGGCATAGTAGGGTGTGTTGGTAGGCAAATGTATGATTTGCCCAGTACCTTGCAAATTTTTATGTCATCGTATGTCATCCTTAGATACTTGCGATTCTCTATATCTATTACCAAGTGGGACTCGGTCGCTTCTATGTAGTAGTGCCTGCCATTGTCCGCTCGCATAGGTATAGGATATACTTTTTGCATACTATATCGTTGCTGCCCGATCAGCGGTATATCCATCACAAGTACCACTGCGTTGCCTTCGCTGTAAGCCCTGGTATCTGCCAGTCGCATAAGTGTTGACACTTGGTCAGGTGCTATTGCGACCGGGAAATTACTGCCCGACGGTAGGTGTGGTAGTGCCTCTACGAGGTGCCTAGCGAGTGTGCGTGGCGGCAGGGACGTTGCTCGGGCCTTACCGCTAGCTATATCGTCCACCAGCCACACTAGCTCCTGTACGTCGCCGAGTAATGCTTCGACCGCAATACTTATCGCGTTGAGCATCTCGTCCAAGTGTTGGCGTCTCTCTATGTAGTATACTTCGCTGTTGAGCGTGCGGTTGATATGCTGCATCAGGGACAGCAGGGTCTGTTCGTTAGCCTGTATGTGTTGCGCGCTTTCATTAAATAAGCAGAGCGTGGCTTTTATGACCTGTATTTGATTTTTTAACCCTTCCTTCAGGGTCTGGTGGGACGCCTCCAGGCGCGTTATCTCTTCGTGTAGTTCCTTTGCGTCGGTGGCATCCATGTTTCCCGTGATGGCTTTGATTATGCTTCCGAGGCCATCTACCAATCCTCGGCGCTCTCTGATGGGGCGCGTCCCGAGGAGGTCGAATATGGTCAGTATTCCTGTCTCTATTCGTCCCTTCATTCTCGGAACCGAGTCGCTTATGACGGGGCATATATCGTTGACGCGAGTTTCGCTTTCGCACAGCTCCGTCAGACGTTGTAGGCTTTCGCTTATCTCCCCCTCTCGGTGCAGTAGTGCAGCGAGGTCCAGCCTGATTATCAGTCGCTACGTCGATTGAATTATTGTAAGGCTCCCTATGTTCTCGTAGTAGATGCCCGGAGTGCTGGCAAAAGTGCTGACGACGTAGTCGGCCGTATGCGGTGTGGCTGTGGTTTGTCCGCACCTTGCTGCGATTAATCTGCAATCAGACGAGGGGAGGAAAGCGTGAGTTCTCCCTCTTTTGTTGCAGTCTCGCGGGTTTCGTTGGGCGAGGGCTCTTTAGCTCATTCTTCAATTAACAATCGAGCTCTAAACATGTCTTCTACGGTCTTCTTCCAAGTCTCCGGGGCTCACGGACCCGTTGTGTATACGGGGAGGGATTTGTCTCCCGAGGTGTTGGAGCTGGTGGTGAGTATTCTCCTTACCTTGCTTGGGTTTTTAATGTTAGTGCTTGTTCTATAAAATTCTTATTTTTATTTTTATTTTTATTTTCAGAGCTGCCTGGTCGTTGTACCAGGGCCAAGTCGCCGCTGGCTTTCAGACGAATTCCTAGAGCGCGCGGCTTCCCGCAGCCGCCGCCGAGACAACCGCCGTGCGGTTTATTGTCTGTGGGGCCTGGGGCCTTGGCTCGGGGACGAAGAGCCGTACTTTGACTTCATCGGGCTGCGCCGGCTCTTTGCGGAGGGGCCGCTTTGTACATGTCCCACTTGCGGGGCCATCTTTGTTTAATTAATATTACAACTCTACTTTCAAAATTTTATGTTTTTATATCCACAATCTTATCAATAATTTTACATTTTATGTTTTATGTAAATTAAAAAGTTTCGAATTTACTTCGCTAGTTAATGGAGTTTCTACCTTGCGCTCCGTGGAGCTCCCTACCCTCATTTATTTAGTTTTTATTTAGCTTTTAATGATTGATAAATAGTTTCAGGCCGTTGGCATGGACCGCCTGAGTTTTCCGTCCCTTCTGGACGATGTAATTGACGGGAGGCCTCGCTTCCACTATCTCGTGGGGTCCCGTCCACTTCGGGGTCAGCTTGGCCGACCGCCCCCTGCGCACCGTCTCGTCACGGAGGAGTACGCGTTCGCCAACGCGGTACTCCTGCGCCTGTGCGCCTTGGTCGTATGTAGTCTTCGACCGTCTTTTCGCGCCTTCCAGGTTGTCTCGTGCTACAGTCCATGCGGCGCGTAGTCGTTCGCGTAGCTCTTGGACGTAGTCGTCGTATGCATAGGTGCGACGGGGCTCCTGCTTCACGGCGGTCGGTAACTCCGCTTCGCGTCCATACACCAATACATGGGGTGACAATCCGGTCCCTGTATGTGGAGTGGTGTTGTACGTGAACATCGCGTACGGCAGCCACTCGTCCCAATTACCTTGGTCCTCATTTATGAAATTTTTCAGGTATTCAGCAAGGGTGCGATGCGATCTTTCTAGCGCGCCATTTGATTCCGGATGGTAGGCCGTCGTTTGTATCTTCTTGATTCGGAGCAGTCGACATATCTCTTTGAAGGTCGAGCTGAGGAAGTTCGTGCCTTGATCCGATAATATTATTTCCGGTGTCCCGTGCCAGCAAATCAATTCTTCTACGAGCGCCTTTGCTACTGTCGGAGCCTCTTGGTCCGGCAGTGGAATCGCTGCGCTGTATTTGGTAAGTGCGTCTTGGATCGTAAGTATATATTTTTTCCCGTTGACGCTTTCCGGTAGCGGTCCTACGATGTCGACCGCAACTTTTTCGAACGACCTCGATGGGGTGTCAGTTACCACCATTGGTACTCGTTCCCTTTTCCCGATTTTATTTTTCTGGCAGGATTCGCAGGATGTTATATATTTTTCCAAGTCCCTTCTTATGCCGGGCCAGTCGTACTTGGTCCGGATCCGATGCAGCGTACGCCTGATACCCTGATGCCCTCCTAAGGGGGTGTCGTGGTATTCTTTTATGATTTTCAGGCGGTCTTCGAAGGAGGGAGCGGCTACGCCACTGCGGCAGTCGCTGCGCTCTTTCATAACGCTGTCTTCTTCTGTGCTGCTGGAAGTTCGTAGGCTACGGGCCCCGCCGTGCCTCGCTTCCTCAGCAGGCCTTTGCGGTGCTCTGTCCGCAATTTCTTCGCTCGGCGTGCCCACCGTTAGCTCCGCTGTTGCTGCGCTCGCTCTGTCCTTTTCAGTGATGCTCGCAGTCTTACTCGTGCCTGTCTGCACTAGCTTGCGAGGTCTGCCCCTTCCCCGACCGCTCGGCTTCGCGGCGGGGCTGTGTGGTTCAGTAGAGCGATCTGCAGGTACGCTGCGAATCTCTCTATCTTCTTCTGGCGCATTGGCCGGCGCGGCCTCTCTCTCTGCCGCGTTGCTCGGCTGGCCCGCTGTATTCTTGGCTCTCCGCTTTGTGCGGCTGTCCGTACTCGGGCGCTTGCTGTCCTCGTCTCTCTCGCGGGCGGGCTCGACCTCTCGCTCCAGCGAGCTACCATGGCTATACGGGGTATCTTCGGCCGTCCGCTTTGTGCGGTCATTCGTTGTGCCGAGCTGCCCCATCGTGCTGTCCTCTGCCGACTCACGGACTTCGTTCCTAGCTCTCGCTTGGGTCCTCGTAGTAGCGAATATACGACTTAACGCATCGGCGTTTGTATTACGCTTTCCGGCCTTATATTCAACGTTAAATTCGTGTTCGGCCAATTTAATTTTCCAACGCATTAATCTCGAACCTGGGTCCTTTACTCCGAACAGCCAGGTGAGCGGTTGGTGGTCCGTCACTACCGTAAAACGTCAACCATAAATATATGGTCGAAATTGAGCGAGAACCCAAACTATGGCGAGTAGCTCTTTTTCTGTTGTTGTATAATTGAGCTCGGCCTTTGACATGGTGCGGCTCGCGTAACATATGGGCAAATCGTCCCCGATCTTGCCTTGCGATAAGATTGCGCCGAGCGCCCTGTCTGAGGCATCTGTCGTTACAACAAACGGCTTCGTGAAGTCTGAATACTGCAGTATCGGTGCTGTGGTAAAGGCTGTGTTCAGTTCTTCGAAGGCAGCATCTCTTACTGCGGTCCACTCGAATTCAACCCCTTTCTGGGTTAATTCTGTGAGTGGCTTCGCGGTTCTCGAGAAATCTTTGATGAATTTCCGATAGTAGCCAGCTAGTCCGAGGAAAGATTGTACTCCTTTTATATCTCTCGGTACTGGAAATTCCCTTACTGCTTCCAGTTTCTGCGGATCAGCACGTACGCCCTCTTCGGATATGATGTGGCCAAGGTACTGCGTTTCCTTGCGCAGGAACTGGCACTTGCTCGGTTGCACAGCTAATCTGGCTTCTCTTAGCCGCTGCAGTACCTCTCGCAGCCTGTCATTGTGCTCCTTGAAGGTCTTGCCGTGAATTACTATGTCGTCTAAGTACACATAGCATTTGACGCCCTGTAGTCCTGCCAGCGCGGAGTTCATCAACCTCTGGAAAGTCGGTGGAGCGTTTTTGAGTCCGAAAGGCATTCGGTTATACTCAAAATGGCCCTGTGGTGTGAAAAATGCGGTCTTTTCCTTGTCTTGCTTTGCCATCAGGATTTGATGAAATCCAGAGGCGAGATCTAAGGTCGTATAGTATCGGGCCCTTCCCAGCTGGTCCAATATCTCGGTGATATTAGGCAGTGGGTACGAGTCTCCGATGGTGGCTTCGTTCAGCTTCCGAAAGTCCACTACTACGCGCATTTTTCTCACTCCGTCTGCGTCACGTTTCTTCGCTACAACCAACAGCGGCGCGTTCCATTGACTCCGACTGGGTTGGACGATGCCTTCCGCAAGCATTTCACTGGTCTGCCTCTCCACTTCTCTCTTGTGGGTTTCGGGCAGCCTGTATGGGTGCACTTTAATGGGCTGCACTCCATCCTTCAGCGGTATCACATGTTCTACCATAGGCGTGCATGACAGCCTGTCCCCTGGGAGGTGGAACACATCTTCGTATTCTCTCGTGATCTCATCGAGCGCTTCGCGCTCTTCCTTATTGAGATTTCGCGCGTCTAGCTCTTGAGCTAGTCGCGCGAGGCGGTCGGCCCCTCGCTCCGCGCTGATGGTGCATACTTCGGACGTCGCGGCCTCGGGACCGTGACCCACTGCCGTTATCTCTAGAGGCTCGAATTCCACCACCGGGCGTTGTACCTCAACAGCCTTCTCTGTGGTGTTTATTAGACTTACTGCACAGCTGCTACCGTGCGGCGGCGTGATGCAGGCTCCCATTATTACTCCGTTTCCGAGTTCCATTTTAGAGAGCAGTCCGATAAATTTGCTCTTGGTCGCGGCGTAAGCGACGGTCTCGCTGCGCGGCGGCAGGGTCATCTTCACCGAACCATCTAAAAGCGGCATGCAATGTCCGTATAGTTTAATCATTTCGCCGTGCAAGATATCTGCTTTATGATGTTTAATGAAGTCCATACCAAGCAGTCAGTTGACCCTCAGTGGCACGGCGCTCGGAACGATGTAAAACCAATGCTCTACATTTTGAGCCGGCGTCTCGAGCGTGATTTTCGCTATTCCTAGAGGAGTAAATTTTTCGTCCGCCACCCCTTGCAGTTCCACTTTGCAGTCTTTCACCATAGTCTCAGGTTTGAGACAGTCTTCTTTAGTGATGCTGCATTGGGCTCCGGTGTCTGCCTTGAGGGTGAGTACCCCAGTCATGGCCAGCGATGCAATAATATCGAAGTCACTGGCGGTAGCACTCGACGCCGGCAACGTTACTTGTAGCAGTTGTAGCTCGCTTGCGGGCTTTTGCTGGGCTGTTAGTGTGTTCAGCCTCATCGTTGCCAGCGGGCGGGTGTCCGTACTATTCCGACCGGTACCCGTCGTTACTGTTGTTTTTTTTTCCTTATCTTTCGAGTCCTTTTGACGTTGGGGCTGCTGTGTTGTCCGAGCGGGTTCGCTCTGGTTTAGCGATAACCTCTGTCTGCAGTCCCTCCACACGTGGCCCTTCTTCTGGCAGTAGTTGCACACGATGTCGACGTTGTGTATGGACTTGTTTTCACTGGGCATTGGCAGGCTCACTCTTCCCGATCTCCGGGTGCAGTCTCGTGCCATGTGTCCGGCGTTCCCGCAGGTGAAACAATTTTCGTTCAGCCGGGATGGTGCGCCCTGGGACCTTCTGGGGTGGCTCGACGCTCCCCCTTGCCCTCCCTTAGGCTGCACCATGTTGGTTATCTCTATGGCCCCGGCCACGGAGTCATGCGACGTTTGGTAATTTCTAGCACGTATCAGCACTTGCACCTGGCCGTGCAGGCCGTTTTCGAAGTTGGCCTGTGCGCTTCGTCGTGTGACGCTCTCGACGGTGATCTTTTGATCCTCTGTTTGCAACGGCTCGCAGAGTATTTCGGCGATGTCTACCGTGATCCTCTCCGTCCGTGCCGCGTAGGCGGCGATGTCCTCGTTCTGTCCCTGCCGGAGGGAGCTGAACTCCATTTGCAGTGCGGCCAGGGACTTCCGTTGTCCGTACAACGCTTCCAACTCGCTCCTGAGTTGCGCCATGGTGCTGATGGTTTTGTGCTGCAGTTGTCTTGCTGCTGCACCCTCTAGCTAACTCATAACGATCAACTCGAGGAGAGTGTCATGCTCCTCCTCTGCTACCCTGCGGAATATCGTCTCGCAGGACTTTAAGAAGAGCGGCAATGCCTTCGAATCTTTGCCGTCGAATGTTTTTACCATTTTTATACGGAGACTGAGGCTGAGCATATTTGAGGGCCTCTGCGTCTCCTCGAACCGCATGCGTCTCGGGGGCAGTGCGGGCGGCGGGATGTCCTCCATCCCTGCTCCTCCTAACCATCGCTGGAGCTCGGCAATTTGCTCTCGTAAGGAGTGGATTAGTTCGTATTCGTCTGCACCTACCTCGTTGAGCGTGCTCACCAAGTTTCGTCTTGCTGACGGTGTTTCAACCCCCTGAAGTTCGCGATCGAGTTCGCGTCGACTTTGCTCGTGCTCGCGCTGCAGCCTTTCGCACTGCCGTCGAGCTCTTACCAAATCACGGTGGCTCCGGTCGATCGCCTCTAACCGATCTTGTACTCTCGAAGTCACCGATCGTGCCGTCGTACCGGTAGCTGTCGGGAAACCTACGCGATCCATCGTTTGCAAGCTTCCGAGTTCCCGCTCATCCATGTCCTCATCTAGGTGTTCAGGCGTTCGTTCGCCAGTAGCCATATTGAACACGTCGTCGCTACCTATACTATTGTTATCGCGAAATGCCGTGCCCCTGAGAGGGTTTACGCCGAACTCGGCGTCCAGTCGGCCTGCGACGGCCTCTTGCCTATCGGTGGGGATTCGTCCCGATGGCGAGAGCTCTGTTAACGCCCTGCGCGCTTCGTATACTATTTCCCCTACGGCGGCAGCTAATCCAGCTGTGGAGTCTGCCCCTTCGCCGGGAGTCGCAGTTCCTAATGAATTGACTTTACGTTTCAGTTTCGCTCCCTTAAATATCGGCATGTTGCTAATTTCGCGGCGAACAAAACTCTAAAATATTCCCACAAAATTTCAAGAGATATTTTCTCCAAATTTTCTAAAATATTTTTCCTGTCTGGCTTCAGTTTATTGGCTATGTATGAGTATAAAGTAACCGCCACTTACAGAAAGATGATCTGGTAGACGGTCCTTTCTATGGTGTTGTTCTAGAGCGTTGCCGACTTGATGTCCTGCGGCTCCTCTCTGTCGATGGTCCTTGACGCCTTCCTTGACGCCGTTGACCCGTTTCTTCGTTGGTTCCTGGGTTCGTCCTTAGTGCGTCGCCAATAGCTTCGCGACGGCTTCTTCTCGAGTAGCTGCTGTGCGTACTCGGTTGCACACTTTGTGCGGTTCTCCGCGACTTGACGTGACACCGTCAATCGGGACTTTAAACGGTTGACCGATACGTCACCCCGCGCCGACGTTCACTTCGCGTGTTCGCGTTAGATTCGTCGGGTTTTACGAACTACACTGGCGTCCTTTGCACGAGTCGTAATCGTCACTTCAGAGTATTCTTAACTTTGTCCAAAACACTTTTATCCTAATAAATCGCGAATCACTTAACTTCGGCACATCCCACCGCTGCCACCAAATGTTATGCCGGTACCGGGTAATTAGATTATTCGGTATTCGGTATAATATTTAAAAGTTATTATTTTTCGGGATCGTTTGCCGATAAGGAGATGGATCTCGAGTTATCGATGAAAACACGAATTTATGTAAAAGGAAGTATTTATTATAGGCAACGGTAACTTTCCGTTGTCTATTTAAAAGTTAACGTAAGAAAGTACAATAATGTGTTGTTTCGAGAATTTCACGAGGAACCAACCGTTCTCTGTTGAGTCTAAATTAATTCTGATTTTACTGAAGCAGTTAGCAACTGCGTTTGCTAAAATCCCTTAGTTGGCAGCTTTAGCTTTAGCCTATCGTAGATCGCCTCGCGAGTCGCCTCATGCTGCGTCGGCGTCTACTTCGCATCCTGTCTTGTATGACAGCTATCTTTCAGAATTCCATCTCTAGCTGTGTCCGCTAAGGAATATTCCTGAGAATACGTGGAGAGGAATATTCCGCGACACAACACTACCAAACAGATAAATAATAATAAACAAAATCGATAAATAAAATAAGTCAAATAGAAAATAAAGTCAATGGATAACTCCAAATAAACAATAATATAAAGTTAATAAACGAACATTAATAACTCGAAGTCAGGAGGAAAAATAAATAAATAACACCAACATAGCAGGTACGGGATTACAAGTGCCATTTGGCGGATCATTTAATTAATCAGAATGATTATAAATTTGTCAAGATCTTACAATAATCAAAAAGAAGGTAAAAGAAAGTATCCCGTAAAATCACTCTTCGTCTCTTAACAATTCTAAAGCTTAATTATTCCGGCAGTATTTATGTTATCCCGGCGCTCGCTCCTTCTCACATACAATTTCAGATTACGCTTCGAATATTAGTCTGCGCCAAACAAAGTCCGATCAACGATAATGAAAAACAATGATTCTCGGGATTACTTAGCCCGCGACGGGCTAAGATTACGGCCCATGCCGAGTCTATCCCACACATACAACAACTCGACGACAACAGGACGTCGGAAGGTTACGTACGCGAGGCTACTAACGGACCGATACTTCAATATTGAAAATCCTCTGTTGTATAAAGACAAAACCGGGAATCTGTTACTAAACGATTAAATAACGAATAATAATTAAATAAAAGGAAAAAAAAGATAATCATGAAATAACTAACGTCAAAATAATAATGTCAATCAATAAATAATTTCCAGATAATGGATCTGTCCTATACGCTAGTCAAATATAAGAAAACGTAATGGACAATCTAATGACGCGAGATACGCCTTGGACCGTTCACATCCCTCGAATCTACGTACAAAATACGAGACAACGGCCGACTACGCTCTCCGCGATTTTGCGATAATGATAAAGTGAAGTCTAAAAATAATATATAAATAAATAGATAAATAAGACATATAAACGCCAATTAATTTGAACGATACGCGACGCGGTCTATAACGTAACAGTCTCCTTCATAAAAAACATACAAAATACGGGACGACGTACTAACGCGCGCGCGACATTATAAATTACATATAAAGAAATATAACCTATATAACCTATAAATATAAATATAACCTATAAAGCGATCTCGTTGCTACACTCTACAAACGCAACCTGGCCCGATACAAATGTATACTCTGCGTGCGGGGTACAGAAATTGCAGGTATGAACAGTCTCGAACGAACTTGTCTGTCCTCGAATAATCGAATGAAATCAAAGACCGGGGAAAGAAAGCGAGCTCACCGAGACGATGTTGCAGCGTGGTTCTCTGGCTTCCGTGAAAATCCTCGTAGGCTGGTCTAACTCTGGCTGCTCCCGTCCGGGGAATACAAAAGCGAATTGAGGTTGATTTGATACGTGTCGACTTTAAATTTTATTCCCAATGCGTTGTAATTGCCTTCTTCCTCTCTCTATACGAAACGTGGCAGGAGTAACGCCGGACCCAGGTGTCTTTGACGCAACGTCTTACTCGCTCAACGATATCCGGGAAAAAGCTCTGAGATCCGTCCGGCACGCGTGCCCGTAAACTCTGATCCCCACTTAGCGAGCCGAACTCGGTTAATTGGGGGAACCGATGTCGCACGATGACCGCGACTAACGCCTCAGCTGGACGATATATAAATTAGCGACAGACAATACCAACGGTGCGTGGTCCAGCAGATGACCCCTTGAGACATATAGATTTCCGTGGGTCGACGACGGCCAAGGATAGCATTTGGTACGTCGCGCGGGGAAAACGACATACCCCGACTGATATACCTCCGGCTCTCCCTCTCCGTCCCTCGGTCGTATAAATCGCAATATATATAAAAAAAAAGAACAAAACGAAAGTAATTGAACAAAGTATGCAAGCTACCATCTTCAGCCCTGCGAGATCGCTTTGGTAATCGTCGAGCGAGGAGGACGCAGTCCTGGAATGTTTTTGCCACGTTACAAGGGATAAAAATAAAATTAACGGTGGAGGAATCTCCGAGTGTGGATTACCGTGTTTGCAGGGCTGTTGCATACGACGGTAAATGTGTAAAGTGCTTTCCATAAAATATTGATTAATTTTTTTAAATACCTGATCTTACTGTGTCTCTTATTTTTATAGCGTAATAATTAGAGAATTATAATTGAAGTCTCTCTCTCTCTCTCTCTCTCTCTCTCTCTCTCTCTCTCTCTCTCTCTCTCTCTCTCTCTCTCTCTCTCTCTCTCTCTCTCTCTCTCTCTCTCTCTCTCTCTCTCTCTCTCTCTCTCTCTCTCTCTCTCTCTCTCTCTCTCTCTCTCTCTCTCTCTCTCTCTCTCTCTCACTCTCTCTCTCTCTTAGACGAGGCAGACGTGTTTGTCAGACGCTCCGTAATACTGATAATTATATAGTGGAATGAAGTGGTATAATAGTGTTAAAACTATATCAATGTGATCGGTTTTGTGTGGTGAATATTTTGATCTAGCGAATGGCTTGGTAGCTATCGTATTAACGGTGCTAGCAACATATTCGTTCGCCAAAAGTTCTCACTCGACGAATGTGGTGTGGGCGGCCATTATTGCTGCCACGGTGACACTTTATTAGTAATACGTAGAGGGATCGGGCAATCACGGTGATTATGATATAGTTATCGGTTGGTATGTACAGGTGTACGCGTCGGTAACTTATCAGCTACTACAGCAAAACATGGACAATACGGGCGACTACGACGAGTATCGGTGCTCCGCTTGCAAAAAAGCAATCAAAAGCCAGGTAGTACGATGCAAAATTTGTCCGAAACTTTTTTACCGCCCAGGGTGCGTGAATAAGCATAAAACAATGGATAGGAATCATGAACTAGTACAGTGCAAGGGTCCATTTGATACATTCAATGCAGAAGATGAACTTATGAAGACAGTGACGCCGACAACAGGTGGTAGCAGAGATCAATTGGCATCGACTGGAGCGATAGGAGGAACCAGAAGTATGAGTTCATCGATAACGGCTGACGCAAAAATAGACTAGCTGATAAAAACAGTGAAAAAAATGAAGGACGAAATCGCTTGCAAGAATGAAATAAAGAAGATGATCCAAGAGATAATTGGTGCAGAAATGGAAGGTGTGAAACAACAGATAGAGGAAATGAAAATAATGATACAGGGAGAAGGTTCGAGCACCGCAAGGGTAACCTACAGCAATGTAGTGAAAGAAAAAAAAAGGAAAAGGTGATCATCATCAAACCAAAAGTACAACAGGAAAGCGAAAAAACTAAAAGAGAGATAAAAGAGAAGGTGGATATAAAGAGTATGGCGGTGGGAATAACAAAACTGAAAAAAGGCAGTAATGGAACTGTGATCCTGGGATATGAATCGGGAGAAGAAAATGAAATACTGAAAGCCGCAGTACAGGATAGAATGGCTGAAGGTTTTAAAGTTACTGAGTCGACGCAGATGAATCCGAAGATAAAAATAGTAAATGTGGAAGAAGATGAATTTAAATTGACCTATGAAAAACTAGTTGACACAATTAAAAAGCAGAATGGGATAGAGGAAACCGAAGGAAGGGAGATGAAGATCGTGAAAAGATTAATGAAGGGAAGGGAACAGGAGCGAAACAGAAGAGAAATCAACCATGGATCAATAATACTAGAAGTAGATGAACTTAGTCACGAAGAGCTACTGAGAAAAGGTAAGCTCAGCGTGGGATGGAGAAAATGTCCGGTTTTCAATCACGTCAACGTAAAGCGATGCTTCAAGTGCTGGGGCTATTATCATATAGCGAAGAATTGTACAAGAGAAGAAACCTGCTACAAATGTGCAGGAAAACACAACGCAAGAGAGTGTACAATAAATAAGAGTAAGTGTGTAAACTGTACGTTTAAAAACAAAACGTACAATCTGAAGATAAATAGTAGCAATCACAGAAGGAAGAGACGATATGGTACACGAATGCGCAAAGTCTCTTAGCACATAACGAAGAGATACGACACCAGGTGGTTGACAGAATGAAACCTGCAATCATAGCGTTATCGGAGACGAGGGTGACTGCTGAAATCGGGGACAGTGAAGTATATATGCCGGGCTATAGTGCAATTAGGTGCGATGCAGAAAATAGAAACACAGGAGGGGCAATAGTATACGTAAGAGATGGTATTAAATATGAATTAGTAAGGAAGAATAAAATTGAGTCAAACTGCTGGAGTGTAGCAATAGAGGTCAATGATAAGATATATAAAGGAGTTATAATAGTGGTGTACCATTCACCGAGTGCGTCAGATGCGGAATTTATAAGATTCATGGAGAATATAACTGAAGAGTTAACAATAAAAAAAGATTGTTTAATAATAGGAGATTTTAACATAGATGTCAAGGGAAACTCGTTCTATAAAAAACAACTAATATTAGGAATGTTAAGCTTAGGGATGAAACAGTATGTAAACGAGCCAGCGAGAATAACGCAGGATAGTCGAACAATTATTGATCTTGTATTTGCAAATACAGGTGTGCAAGTGCATGTGGAACACGAACCAAAAATAACAGACCATGCGTGAGTAAAAGTAGTATTAGGAACGAGCAATACAGAGAGGAAACAGAGAGAGAGAGTATATTACTAGGAACTATAGTAAAATTGACGTGAAAGAGTTTACAACAGTGTTGAAAAACTCCGTGCGACAATGGACAGATGGAGATATAAATCGAAAGGCAAAGATGCTTGTCGATAGTATAGTAGATACTTTGGACATAGTAGCACCAAAAAAGGTAGTTAGGATTCCAAACGTATGGGAAGGTAAAAAATGGTACTCTGATGAGATAAGAAGGGCGGCAGGTAAAAGGGATAATGCTTATAGGGAAGCAATTCATGAGGGAAAGGATGATAACTGGGAACAGTTCAAAGTAGAAAGAAATGCAGTAGTTAAATTGATAAGAAAAGAGAAAAAAATATATTACGAGAACATAATAGACTGCAATAAGAACGACCCTAAAAAAATGTGGAAAACCTTGAAAGAACTTATTAGAGGGGGACCGGCCAAAGAGAGAGAAATTGGAAATATAAATTTTGAAATATCGGGCGATATGGCGGAGAGAAGGACGGTTGACAAATTTAATGTGTTTTATGTTGAAAGTATTAATAACATAGTAAGTTCAATAGAAAGAGATGCATCTGGAAGGCCAGGTAGCAGAAGAATCTTGATGGGTGGTGGCGTGGGAAACGAAAGAAGCATAGAAAATTTCGAGAATATCGGAATAGAGGAACTCGATAAAATAGTTAACCCCTTGCACTACTTTCACGAGTCTGACTCGTGATGAAAATTTTAGGCTAAACTTGAATATCACGAGTCAGGCTCGTTGTTTAATTTCATGTCAACCGTGAATATCACGAGTATAACTCGTAATTGATATTTCGGTCCAGACATGAATATCACGAGCCATACTCGTGGTCTTAATCTCGGGCTAAACTAGAACGTGTGTAGATAGGCACGGCTTGTTCCGAATTTCAGCGTAGTGCAAGGGGTTAAGGGACTCCCGAAGAAGAAAGGTACAGAAGAAGGAATATCAAGCGAAATATTGCAGTTGGCGTTCAGTGCAATTGAACAGGAGTTTGTTGATGTAATCAATGAATCCCTAAGGGAGGGCTGCTGTCCTGATAGTTGGAAAACGTCCACGATCATACCGATACCAAAGATAGAGAAAGCCAATATCGCGAAGGATTTCCGGCCAATTAATATGTTGCCACTGTACGAGAAGGTCCTGGAGTTGGTAGTAAAGAGTCAAATCGAAAAGTATTTGGAATCAAATGAGGTTATAACAGAGCATCAATCGGGTTTTAGAAAACAATTTTCGTGTGAAACGGCGATTCAAACCGTGAGAGACGAATGGAAATTAAACATAAGCGAAGGAAAAATAGTAGGAGTAATGTTCATGGACTTAAAACGAGCATTTGAGACAGTGGATAGAGAATTGTTAATAGAAAAAATGTCTCAATATGGAATTAGAGGTAAAGTGTTAGATTGGTTTAGGTCATACTTAAACAATAGAACGCAAAGAGTAAGGTTTAATGAGGAATTTTCTGAAATTATTACAACGAAATACGGGGTACCACAAGGATCCGTATTAGGGCCTCTGCTGTTCATTATATATATAAATGATATAATTGAAATATGTCCAGAAGACTGTGAAATAAAAATGTTTGCTGATGATACACTAGTATATGTTACTGGAGACAGTAGTGCGGAGGTGGAAAGAAAGATGAATGGGGCATTAAACATAGTGGAAAGATGGATGAATAGGAACAAACTGAAAATGAATGCGGAAAAAACCAAATATATGATTGTGAGGAGTGTAAGAAAAGAATTGAGAGGGAATATTGTATTGAAATGCAGGGATGGAACCGAGTTAGAGCGAGTGGAGGTAATTAAATATTTAGGTGTAATGATAGATGATAAGTTACGATTTAAAGACCACTGTGAGTATATGTTGAAAAAAATAGGTAAAAAAACGAGTTTTCTGAACAGAATAGGACAATATATATCGGCATACACCAGATGTGTCGTATATAAGGCAATCATAGCACCGCACTTTGAGTATTGCGCAACACTGCTAGTGGATATGGGTGAGACAGAGTTGAATAAACTGCAGATAGCGCAGAACAGAGCGATGCGAGTCATATTGCAATGCAGCCGGTATACAAAGGTAGACGATATGTTACAAGCGGTTCAGTTTATGAGTGTGAGACAGAGACTGTATTATAATGTGTGTATATTTATTTTCAAGGCTGTTAAGAAATTATTGCCGAAGGAACTGACGAGTAAATTTCAAGTTGTTAAATCTAGAACGAGTCGGGAAACGCGTCAAGCGGAAAATATTGTAATTCAATGTAGAAGAACGAGAAGTGCGCAAAAGAGCATGTTTTACGAAGGAGTGAAAATGTATAATGCGTTGCCAGTAGAGGTTAAAGGCTGTGTAAAACTAGTTCAATACAAGAGTATGTTAAAAGCATTTATTATAAGCGAAATTAAATAAGTTCAATAGAAACGTAAGATAAACATGTAAATTATGTACATCAAATAGTTGAGAAAGCTAATAAATCTCTCTCTCTCTCTCTCTCTCTCTCTCTCTCTCTCTCTCTCTCTGTGACTGACTCATATCTTTGCTTATTTTATCCTATTTTAATTCTGGCTATCTGTATGATATTATTGCTCAATTCTTATATCGAACTTGCGTTTAAATATTTTATTCCCTTTAAAATATCGATTTATTTATCAAATATATATTCCGTAGCCTAAATATTTACTTCGTAAAAAGTCCAAATCTTTGCTACAATTGTGTTTCAATTGTTATTTGTCTATTCAGAAATTTTGAAGAGCTACCTTTTAAGCTTTTGATGTTCTGATGTCAAAAACGAATTCCAATTTTCTATCAATACCATTAATAAGACATATGTCTTCGTGTAATATTGAATATCCATTTTTTTTGTTCATTGCATCATTCGTCGTAGCATATAAAAACTTCCAAAGCAATGAAGACGTTGCCACGATAGTTGGTCTACCTTCGTGTCCCACATACGGTACATGACAGGGGGAAGGAAGCGAACACCCGACAGTCGCCGACAGAACACGCGGGCACGAATCAATTAAAGACTTCGATGACACGCGCCGCCAATAATATCCACAGGCCCCATAGAGGAAAAATTCTTGATACGAGATTCAGGTCCCTCCACTCTGACCGTTAGAGTGGGGCAGTGGCCTACCAACTCTTAGTTTCTCGTTGTTAGGTACAAGGCGTGATTTTACGTTAACTCTCTTGTGAGAAGGTTGTTCCTCGGGTCTCCCCTTACCAGCACTGTTAACTCATGTCTGATGGTCGACGGACAATTTTGTAAGCTAGATCCACCATCCAGTCTTAACCGTGGCCAAGAGGACTGCCATGACCAGATGTTTTTGGACGGTCGACTTGGAAAAACCCTGCCCTCACCATTTCTGGTTCATTGGACAAGTTGGACCTGCCCCCTGGGGGGCGGAGACTCACTTAGCCAGCACCGAAGATGTGGAAGGGTCGGAACCCCTCCACATCCACGGTCTGTTTTCAGCGGGGGCCACGGGGAGGCGGAGTCACCAGTTCTCTTACTCGGTCCCAGCAGGTCACCCGGAAAATATCCAGGTAGTTTGGCCTCAGTGGCTCGGCTGCACCAGCTGACTACTTCCTTAGATCGGTAGCCCCTGCAACTGCCGATTACAGCCCCGTTGTTAGGTACAGTGGTGAACCTGGTCGTCCATTCCTGGCGCGCACCATGTATTCCCACTGCCCTGCCTCGGTGTGGTTGCAGGTCTCACCCCTCCCGCCGTAATTATACATGTATAATCTCTGGCAACTATAGGACCCGACCACAGTGCAGGTTTATGATCTTCTTTAAAAAAAAGAAAGAAATTGGAGCATGGTTACGTCGGGACGTAACACCTCCCCTCTTAAAACGATTATTAGGAGAAACCTAATAATCGAAATGACGAACATGCAATTACTTTCTGTTGATTTTTTTTTTTTTTTTTTTTTTTTTTTTTTTTTTTTTTACAATTAGTCAATATTATTGTTTTCAGTGTAGTGAATTGGAATCTATGATTGGTAACATATTACGTTGTCTCTTTTTCTCTCTTTTTTATGAAAGATTTGATTGAATTTACTTGTAGCAAAAAGATGGTAGACATATATATGTCTTAATGTTAATATGCGTAACTTGCCTTGAATACAATTAAACGATCAAACGAACTTACCTGTTGTGAAGTTCGATCGTAATTATATTACGAGTCTCGTTTTCGAGATTACATCGTAAATGTTCGGAGATAACTCATTTTATTATTTTTAAAATAACTTTAGGCAATTTAAAACACAACTTGTATCGAGACCAACGGTCTCTCAAATAACAAAGGAATAACGGTTTTTATCCGTGTACCTCACACCTAACAAAATGCAACAGGTTATTATCTGAACCAATAAACGATTAGAACTATGCGAACACGGTCGCTGCAAACTCTTTCCTGCCTGACTTAATCGGCCGATTATAAAATTTTGCGAATACCTGCGAGTCCTTAAACCACCCCGCGGAATTTCTCATCGCGCTGATAACCCTTTGCTAAAGCAGCCGACGTAGACGCGTGCCTTGTACTGTGTGCCGTAAAGTCGGGACCTATGCCACTCTTCGCCAACACTGATCGGATCCAACGACTTATTGTTTGTGTACTCGCCGATTTAAAGGGCCTTCTTGATGTGATTAGCACATTATTGCAATCGCCCCTAAGCGGTTTCGTTATTTCCAGATATCTTTTCAACGCGCTCGATAGGCACAGTCTGGGCTGTTCACGAAAGTACGGCATTAGCAAAAGCGGTTGAAAAGCCCCGGGACTCGACGTTTTTATGATGTCCGAGATCTTTATCCCGAAGCCCTGTGCCGAGTGAGAAATATTATTGAGTCTCATGAGCGAGAAGGTTTGCGCTCGATGAGCCGTACCTAAGGCTAACAGCGTAACTAATCTCTCCGACAACTGTTGAATGTTTAATGATTCAAGAGGGTATAAGTTCGCAGTGATCGTAAGTACCATGCCGACATCCCATGTTTCGTCGCATCGAGGTTTCATCGGTCTAAGCCGAAATTACCCATAAAAAATCTACTGATAATCCGATCGTTAGTCACGTCGTTCGCTGATATTAACGAAATTGCCGATCGCGTCGAGTTTAGTGTGCCATAGGAGGCTCCTAAACCATATCTTCTCTTCGCTTTGTAAACGTCCGTTTTTATCTCGTGACAGAAATTCACCCATAGTCTAAAAGGTCCCACGTACTGATTCCACGTACTCTCGGCGAGTGAAACCAACAACGTCTCGATCACTGAGTCCGAGAATTTCTTGCGACGGTAAGATTCGCGGAAAACTTCCCGGCAATCAACCCCAGTGACTTCTGTAATAGATGTCGGAGAAACCAACAAGGAGACAATAGAAGCCATTTAGCGGGAGTGAAGATTATGGGTTTCCTTACTAGGAGGTCCGTAAATATAGAGAACCATGGTTGCGAAGGCCAATTTGGCACTACGGCAATACCACAGGCGCGATCTGCTATAACCTTTCGAAGAAACCTGAGCACTAATGCGAACGGTGGAAATGCATAAAAATAATCAGATTTCCAGTTGATCGTGAACGCGTCAGTAGCTAAGGCATCAGGATTTCTGTGCCATGAACAGTAGGCTTGACATTTCGCGTTAATCCTGGATGCGAACAAATCCAAATTTGGTTTACCGAATTCCGATATTATTTTTTCGTATGCCCAATTCGACAGTTCCCATTCTGTATCTATACTTTTTATCCTCGACTCCCTATCCGCCTCAACATTTTCCTTGGACGTTATATAGGACGCGAAAATCCAAATCTTTCTACATTCACACCATTGCCAGATCTCTTTGGCTATCCCGTGAAGTGCGGCATATTGCACGCCTCCCATTCGATTAACATACGCAATAGCTGTCGTGTTATCGATTCGTAGAAAGATTTCACAATCATATAAATCGCTTGCGAAATATTTAAGGGCCATCAAGCAATAAGTTCGAGTTGGTTAATGTGCAACCCCCTTTCCGTATCACTCCAAATCCTGTGTGTACCTTTGCTATCACAATACGCGCCCCAGCCCGTTTTTAACGCGTCCGAGTAAATCTCCTCAACAAACCGAAAACTTCTTATCGGTCCAAATGACGTTGTAATATTTTGTTTCCACCAATCCAATTCGATTTGCAAATCTGCGGATAATTCGAGCCGTGCATCGTAATTCCCCCCGCTGATTAACAGGCCGAAGAACTTTTCTCGTTCGAATCTCTTGGTGTATAACCATCCATACTCAATTGTGCGATAACAGTCGACTAACTTTCCGATAAAGTGAGCGAATTCCCGAATTGTACAAAACTTGCGATGACTAAAGTCGTCGATCAAGGTTACCATCTTCCTTTTTTTTTACTTCCGGTAGCTCTAATCTCATTCTATGAAAGTTAATAACGAATCCCAGAAAAGTGCAATTCTTGTTGGGAGTCAAGCTACTTTTTTGATAATAAAACTATAAACCCCACTATAAACCCCAGGGACTGCAGTTCTCTAATAGTGACTTCTGCGTTTCTGCGACACGCGTTTGAATCCGAACCGATGCAGAGGATGTCGTCTAAGTAGACCGTCGAGATGAATCCTTTTCCTCTCAAATAATTCACTACCGGTTTCAGGATTTTTGTAAAAATATACGGCGCCGTGCATAGACAGAACGGAAGGCATACAAATTCATAAATTATGTCCCCGAAAACAAATCTTAAATATTTTCGGCTTTCCACGTGCATAGATACCATAAAGTACGCATCTTGTAAGTCTATGTTACACATACAATCGCCTCGTGAGATTCGTTTCGTCGCAGTTCTGATTCCCTCCAACTTGAAATTGCGCGTGACTATAAAACTATTGAGCTTTTTCAAGTTTAACACAAATCTCATTTTACCGTTTGATTTTTGTACTAAAAAATACGACAAAATGAATTGTCCCGAGCATGGCAAACAGGGTCTGACTGCGCCCAGTTCCAACAGCTTGGTGATCGCCAGTTTCATATGCTCACGATCAGTCAAAGAATTAAATACTGGCTGAGGAGGTGGAAGAGTTTGATATACCGGCTGGTCAAATTCAATTCTATACCCTCCTACACAATTCAAAATAAATCGATCCTGCGTGATCTTATCCCATTGGGGAAGAAACTCTCGTAGTCGCCCAGCTGCTTTATTTACCTCTAAGGTCTCTCCTGAGAGCCTCGGTACGAGCCCTGCTTGCGACTCTGACTCCGAGCGCGTTGTTGATCTCGTTGTTGATACGACTGATTCGACTTCGGAACCAATTTGACCAATTTCCTCGGTCCTCTCTGGTTCGCATCCGCCCGAGATCCCCCTCGATTCGAGTTGGCCGGCGGGCCTCTGCAGTTTCCCGAATTTGAGTTACGAAGCGGCACCTTCGGCACCGATGGCTGAGACTTCAACTCCAAGCTAACCTTTTTAATCGATTTTGCCTTTTTAATTTTTTCCGATAAATCCTTGCCGAATAAAAACGCGCCTGGCTTAGTTTCGTCCAGAATTCCCTTGCCCTTCTTGTCGAGAGATGGTGTACTACACGATCTCCGTGTAATCGTGTCCAGACGAAAAGCATGCGCCAGCAGTCTACCGGCGTCGGCAAGACACTCCAACAACTGGTACTCATCGATGCCGTCTTCCTTGGGGCTCAACAGCAAGGAAATTCCAGTGCCCAATGCGGCCATAGCTGAACCACGAATATTTTGCGCATTTCTCAAGTACTTGTCTCGCTTCGTGGCAGACTCAAAGAGCGACGACGCTACCTCTGCGTTTAGTGATGGTGCTTCCAAGCGGCAGTTGCCTGTCCCAGCATACTTTGCCAACAACTCCTCTTGATTTTCTTTTTTGAGTCCTTCGGCCATCCATTTTTCCCAGTTTTGTGCCAAAGTTTGGTTGAGCTGTAATTCTGGTGCACCAGAATTTTCATCGACACAGAGAATACGCAGCGTCTCCTCATCGAAAAGCTGTACTCGGTCCTCCGTAGGCTGGCTCGCTGTTGTGTCTGTGCGCTGACTCGCAGCATCCACTAAAGGTTGTCCTTCGATATCTCGAGTTTGATCATCCACTGCGATGGGAGAATTATTTTCCATATTGTCACCGTTCGCTGGTGACAGGCCTGTAAATATATTAACGTGCGATAAACACAATCTCTCGCAGTTGCTACGCATGCAAGTCCTTGCACAACCAACTCATGATAGGCAAAAAGAAATTACTCTATCTTTATACGGCAGATGCCGACAATTCACGTGTTCCATGACATTGGACAATCTACCGATTCCACAACACATGTGGAGTCGTGCAGTTCGACTGTAAAGAAATACTCTGCGAGATTTCCTTCGTACGGACTGAGCCGCCGAGTCTGTGGCCATGATAAATGCAGTATATGCAATAAATATAAATTTTTTGTGAACTACATTTACAAGCGACTCAAGGTAGAACTCTGAGAGTCTACCTTCGTACGGTCAAAGCCGCTAAGTCTGAGGCCCGTTATTTCCGCAAGCGACACCCGCTCGAACCTTCTTAGGTTGTGTACGACCCGAGAAAATTTCTACGAAATTGACCTCGTACGGCAAAGCCGCCCGGTCTACAGAAATAACTATAGATAACGGAAAAAATACCTTGATGACTTGTCGATGCACGTTGATGGTTAATTGTTATTCTCTTTGCAGCCACGCCCGAGATAGCCACGCTCGTGTGCATAACCTCGCGCCTCGGACTTCCCGAGTCCGTATCTGAAGAGCTGTCAGGCATCGCATCGACCATCTTCCTCAACTTCTTAAGGAACTTCTCGTTCTTATTCTCCTTGTTCTTCTTCCTCTTGTGCGACTTTCCCATGATTCTTCTCTTAAAAACCTGGAACAATGCTCTAAACGTGCTACACTTTTACGCACGAAAAACGTTATGGCTTGGAGAGGGAACGACCGCACCGCCAGGCGGGGCCAGGCAGTCATCCTTTGTTAAGCTCTGAATATTCGTGACACTAGCTTGTGGAAGTAGACGGTACCACGATGTAATCTCGAAAACGAGACTCGTAATATAATTACTGATTAATTACACAGTCGTAGGGATCTATTTCCCGGAATATTCTCTTTTTATGTTAAATTAATAGATTATTTCCATGTTCTAAGCACTTATGATGATCTTTAGGATGAACAGTATGGATCTTGCCCATTTGGTGTTGAAGGGTGTCGTCTTTTCACGTAGATGGTTAATAGAGGAGGACTCTTTGCCCGTCCAAGATGACAGTGGCCACATCCTTCCACTCAGGGGGCACCTAGACAACTTGTTGTAATAACTAGTACTGATTGGTGCATATTTGAGTTAATGACTTGCAGAATCTTATCTCCAGTTAATAGCTCACCATTTTTCTAGGGAATATAAAATTTGGGTCAATATGTGATACAGTATTATTTTTCCTGCGAAAACGTATGCTATTTGCGAAAACGTATGCTATTTGCTTGCGTGGGTGTGCAGGTTTTATTAATCATACTGATAGATGCAAATATATATACCAGGTCTATAAATATAAAACCGGAATTTGCCCATAGATGGCCCTAGCTGTTAATGTAGTTACCGTCAAACCGCGTCATTGGCACCATTTCCTTGTTGACATTTCTGACAAAGATTTTCAACTCACAACAATACAAGTTTCATACAACAGCATAGTTTATAATAGCGTCGAACATGTCAAATTTTGTGCCTGGAAACTACGATTTATGGACAGCATTGATTTTCTGTTACCATTTGAAGAAAACTGCTGCAGAATCGCATCGAATGCTTGTCGAAGCTTACGGTGAGCATGCTCTTGGTAAATCACAGTGCTTTGAGAGGTTTAAAAAATTCAAAAGTGGTGATTTTGACGTGAGAAACGAAGAACGTGGAAGACCACCGAAAAAGTTTGAAGACAGCGAATTGCAAGCATTGTTGGATGAGGATGACGCTCAAACGCAACAACAACTCGCGCATCAATTAAATGTGACACAAGAAGCCGTCTCCATACGTTTGAAAGCCATGGAAAAGATCCAGGAGATGGGAAAATGGGTTCCACATGAACTGAATGAAAGACAGCAGGAAAACCGAAAAACCACTTGCGAAATGCTGCTCGCCAGGTACAAAAGAAAGTCATTTCTCCATCGAATTGTGACTGGCGATGAAAAGTGGATATATTTTGAGAATCCTAAGCGTAAAAGATCATAGGTAACTCCAGGCGAACCATCGACATCGACTGCAAGGCCAAATCGCTATGAACGGAAGACAATGCTCTGTGTTTGGCGGGATCAGAAGGGTGTGATCTATTATGAGCTGCTAAAACCTGGCGAAACCGTTAATACTGAACGCTACCGACAACAAATGATCGATTTGAATCAAGCTTTGTGTGAAAAACGACCAGAATATCAAAAAGGGCAACACAAAGTGATTTAGCTTCATGATAATGCACCATCACACACAGCGAAACTGGTCAAGGAAACGATTGAGGCGTTTAGTTGGGAAATACTTTCGCATGCGCCTTACTCACCAGACTTGGCTCCGTCCGATTACTACTTATTTTCATCGATGGGACACGCACTTGCTGAGCACTTTACTTCTTATGAAAATGTACGAAAATGGCTCGATGACTGGTTTGCCTCAAAAGAGCAACAGTTTTTTTGGCGTAACATCCACAAATTGTCAGACAGGTGGGAAAAATGTATAGCTAGCGATGGGCAATACTTCGAATAAAATATTTTTTATTATTTTCATACAATAAACGTGTATTTTCTACACAAAAATTCCGGTTTCATATTTATAGACCTGGTATGTATGTTTTCGTTTCTTTCTTTTTTTTCTATTTATTTTATTTAGAGACGAGTACAGTTATGGATGAGGAGGATAGATTTAATGTTCTCGACCAGGGGGTTGGGGGTCTAGAGAGATCATTTTTGTCAAAGGGAGATGGTGGTGGAGTGGTAGGACTACGAGGCAGCGGACTAGACGTGGTCAGAGACCTACCTGGGTATTTAGTGGTTGGGGAGATCCCCAAAGTCATGTGCAGGTAGCGACAACTTGGGTACCAAAAAGCGTGCTGTTCCCAAGGATCGTCTTTAATTTCCCAATTTCTCATCACTATTCCATAATGAAAACACGTTACTTCGTCTTCTTTTCCTGAAAAGAAAAATCCGGCGCAACGTAATCGTATAGGATCTAACGCATAGATTTCGGGCCAAAAGGTGAAACTTTCTAATCGTTTTCTATAATTTTCAAAAGTTGGATACGATGGGGTCAATGAAATTCTTATCGAAGGTCTGTCGTCGTTTCCTAGTCCGTCCTTGAAGTAAAAAGTCCAGTTTGTTTACTTTGAAATACTACTGCGTTCTAGGGTCTATGTTTGATCTACTGAAAAGCCAGGCCTTTCCTCAATAGTAATACTTCCACACGGTTGGTGCAAGTGAAATAGCATATTTCCCAAAATTATACATGATTCTTGTTATTAATATTCTTATCGTTACTTATTAGGGAAGCATATATGGATTATTAATTAAAATATATATATTGTAACGGTAATTTCTTATCGTTAGCATTAAATTTATTTTCCCAGAGGAAATTCGAGCTCGATCACAGGAATAATTAATTTTAGACTTATAGGTAAGTGAAGATAGGGTTTATTAATGAAAACAATTTAAATCAGAATGTCAGCGTTCCGTTTCCTGGTACCGATGACCAATACAATGCATTTAAATTTGTTAATTCCTGCGATTATTTTCACAATTCTTTTCGGATATTGCGTTTACATAGATTCTCGGTACAACCGACTCGGTAGCCTGTTTCGTATTGTTTTGTGCGTTGGTAGTGAGCCGTTCACTCGACGCATACACACAAAGCTAAACGCGTCTCACTTGCTCTTACAGCCGATGTCTCAAATATACCTATATGTCTCGCTATCTATACCTCGTTCCACTTCCTTATATACTCTTGAAATCAAATCGCTCATTCACTTCTAGCCTATTCTACTGGTTTCCAATGCTACGCGCTTTCACTCTAATCGCTTAAACACTATCCGCCTAATCCTATTTAATTCATTCTATACAGTTAATTGTATTCACTTAAAACCTATCTAAATCTAGATCAATGTCAATTTCTTCGATATTCCACTGATAATTTATATATTATTCAAATAACTCGCCTGTCCTTTCTTTTTCTGTCTTCGTTCTTTCACACTCACTGACTCGATTTTCTAGCTCGCAAAATCACGTATTCCAATCAAATGTTAGTGTGAATGATTTTTTAGAGCTCAAAAAAAATGCGGATTACGAACACGTCTTTGACACTTGCCTTGGACTAAGAAAAAGAAATGCACAACTCCGTTTTTTAATCGCTTTCCACTTGTTAGTGGTAGCATGGGATGGAAACGTATTATTCGTGAGGTAGGAGACGATCACGCCCTAGAGAAGCGGCAGTGGGAAGCGGTACTTCGCTTAACGGCGCGTCTGAACGCGTAGCCATCTTGACTTATTTACATCCAGGACCCCAAATGCTGCACCTCGTTGTCAATGCTCAATATATTGTGAAAACTCTGTGCTAATTTTTTTCGGACTCAATTTCGCTACTCAGCTACGCATAGACAATTAGAATTAAGTAAAAGCTGTACGTGAATTATTACTACTTATCGGTGCACCTCAGTTTCGGACTTACCTCGTGGCGCATGGTGCAGTTTCCGAATCCACGCACATCGGACAGTGCAAAAGACATTTGTGCACACAATTAATACAATTGTGGGTATCCCGGCGATGCTCAACTTTTTTGCATCATATATTTTATGCTTTAGTTTGTTGTCAATTAAAATAAATATGGACATTTCACGCGGTGCTGCATACGCCATAATTTTTCCCACCTGTCACATGCCACGAATCATCCATATTTGTTCAATTTACAGTCTACTATTTACCAGCACCGGAAATTTCAAACAAATAATTTTACGAGTTCACTAACAGGATCATCGGCAAACATGAATGCACGTTTGCCACAATCGACACAAACGATATCCATATCGTAAATTTGGTTCATGAATTCATGTAATTGACAGTGTTGCTGTATCTCGAATTCATATAACAAAAAAACCCGTCAATAGCTTATCTTATTTTCTTTTCGTCTAACTCCTCTTTCTTTTTAAGTTGCGTCAGTGAATTTTGTCTGCATACAATGCAAAACGATATACCACATACGTGAATTTATTTATTCGTAGTTTTAATTATACGCTGGCAAACGCGACAGTTCTTTTAATGGATTACAGATGCTATACCACTTATACATATAAGCTGTAATACCCGTGGATCTCAGAAGTTTGTGTTGCGCGAGACATGAAGCTCCGGCTGTGAATGTCTATCAGCGTTACTATGAGATAATTTACACAAACCTCATTGATAACCATGATGGTGCTCGAGTGCAAGCATATACTTAGAGGTACACTGTTTCCAGAATCATCGGCGTCCTAACGCGGCCGAGAGACTCAATATTGGTTGATAGTGAAGAATGCGCTTGTAATAAAGAATACAGAGAGTATGATCAATTTTTCCTTATGTCGAATTAAATAAAATCTTTCATTAAATAGCCAACCGCGAAACCTCTCGGGCAAGTATCTTAACTGACTCAATTGGTATTCCTTCCTTTATTTTGTCATTATTGTTACCGAGCGTTATCAGAAATTATTTTCTTCGATTTGATTGTTATTATTATTTTTGTCATAACCGTCATATACGAAAGATCACTATTGTTTTTACGTGTACTATTGTTATTACCTTGACACTGCCCCCTTCTCCCTGTCCCTCTTGTAGTATCCAAGACACACAATATACAAAATAAAAATCTACCAGGTGTCATAATTGGTAACTCACCAGGTTAGAAATCTAGGTGCGGCTGGTCAAATGTGGTTGCTTAATCAATATTAGTTAAATTGATTTGATCAATTAATTCCGATATGTCTAATGATTCGCAAATGTGGAATTTGAATTAATCCTCTTTTACCCGCGCTTAGAATCGCGATTACGCATCCCGTACCCTGAATTGTGTTCTGCAAAAATGCCCATGCTACAGATCGAAAATAGACGCGTTATTTATATCAATATAAAAAATTTACACGGTCGCTTGCCTAAAATTATTATGATATAAAAGAGAAAAAATTATTTCCCCAATTTCGAATATGAAAGTAATAATCATTGAAGGTGCTTTACGAAAATTAACATACTTTAGAAAAAATCTCTTGCTAATATATGTGTGTTTCATATTCATCGGTGGTCAACAGCCATGCTTTGCATGCGTCCTTCGACACAAGATATCAAGATTCTGGATAATACACTACTCGGATAGCCGATTTCGATTATTCTCTCTCATATTGGAAAAAATATTTCCGCGTTTAATTCGAATGGCTACAAAATCATTCACATAAATAGATTTTACGAAATTTATTAAATTTTATTTTTGATAGGTATCGAGGCTTGGCTTTATTTAGTTCTATAGACTTGCAATAGTGCCGCTCGTATGAGAGCTTACGCATGAACAATTTCTGTTTCTCTGTATATTACAATGGTTCCATGGATGGGTGTAATGAATTTAATAAATCCCACTGTAAAACGTCAGGTAATTCTGAATCGAATTAAGAACATTTTTTTTCGAGAGTAAGCCAATTTGTTAGCGATCGTATTTCGATAAAATCTTTTAAATCCAATTCGAAATCAATTTGAAATAAAAATTCAAGCATAAATTGTCCAAACCATGTATTTATCTCAGTGTTGGATCAGTAATCAAATGCACTGATTCCAAATACTAAGAAAGTTTTGCTTTCCAAAGAGCTTTTATACCGAAAACACAATCCGGAGAGGATTGTTATTTTATATATTTAGATGCAATCTGCCTTCGTGACTAAGAACAAAAATGACTTATACTCGATTTTGTAATATAATTTATGAATGAATATAACGATTAGAGCATTAAATATCAAAATCAATTTGTTTTTTTTTCTGTTACAGATGCCTACCCTGGGAATTCGGGAGAAAGTTTTTGCAGCAGTGACCTTTCTCTCGATGGAACAGAAGCTGCGTTCGACATAGGTGACAACGAAGGTGGAGCTCTTGATATTCACCATGGCAGTTCTCATTCTCATGGAGGGTCATCACACGAGTCAACATCATTATCCCAAAGTTTGCATGCAGCTGTACATAATCCTATTGATAAGTTATTCTTGATGCAAAGCAATTATTTTAGTGGAGATCATGTGTAATGTTGTTTGTTTCCTAAAACTTTATATTTTCTGTAAATCGAATTGTACTGCTTCGATGATTTATATTCTCTGAATGAATAGATAAATGATATATTTGCCGCCACTTTATTGATGCGATAAGTTGTGTATGCACAAATGTATCGAAATGTCAGAATCAATGTCCACAGTTATTTGTTAGTATATTTTAATGTTAATTCTGCTCTGACAATTAATGTAATGTTATATTAGTATAGGTATATTGTACACCCTGGGTCCGTTGAAAGCGACAATTAATGTTCTTGAACATTTTTATTACAGTCGTATATAAATTAACGAATTTTTCACAATGAAAATAACGCTAGTGATTGCTTAAATTTATTCAAACAACTCCATCATACTCTTGTAAGATTTCTGTAAATTCAATAAAATATCTCTTATGTAGTTAATGATTAAATCCAGGATAGTCAAAATCTTAATTCTATCCTTTCCGCTATCTAGAAGTAACGAACAGAAGGTAGGTTTGGTAGGAATGTGCATATCTATGTGGTAGAAATGTGAATAATACCCCAATGAAAGCAAGCGAGTAAATATGCGAAAAAAATTCATTATCTTCATCGTCTATATTGTTGTGGCAACCTTCTCTTCTGATATTGTTTTTGTGTGAGTCATCAGAACAAAATGCTATTGTACAGATGATATGGAAAATGTATATAATTTTTTCTAGATGTTAAATGCACTCACTGAATAATTTTGTATCCTTTCTACTTCTCTTTCTTCCGCGCTTATATGTTGATATGCAGAGTGTTAGCTATCTCCTTAGTAATGAAAAATATTCTATGGAGTTTTGGCTTTTAAAGGGTCATTTCACTGTGCATTAATGAAAAATTATTATTCTGTGGACATTTTTGTTAGTGAATAAAATGTCGTTTTGCGCGTTAAAAAGTATAAAATCGTCGTTGCAAAAATGTTTCTGTGGTCTATGCAATAGCAACTGATATGTTGAATAACATGTAACAATGTTATACCGTTTGGTAGAATTGTTTTGCTGCAGTCACCTACGGCATGTGAAAAAATGAAGTTTTGAGAAAATCGAGTTTAAAGTGTTAAGTTGTATTAACTTACAACTAATCTTAGACATAAAATAAAAAGAGATCAGTATGCTGCGGCGATCAGCTGTCGGCGTGCGCGCATCATTCTAACTCTTGGTGAAGACGAAGACTTCCGTCCCGATTGTCGCGTTCATGAATTCCATAATTGTCAGTATTACGTCCTACCTTTTAAGATTAGACTTCTAAAAAGGCTAACAGTTTTTTTTAACGGCGAACCTCGCTTTAACCGGGATTTACCGGTAGGGATGAGACTCCTTCTTTGATGTGTTTTGATTTTTCCTTTTTGGTAAATTCTGTTGGCAATCGTATATGTGTGTATGAATGGGTATAATGGTATTATTGGCTTACCGATCACAGTCGTCTATCTGTGACGTACATCTCCTTGGCGTCGGCTGCTTGAGCGGAAGTGCGTAGCGGGTTGATGACCTCAAGTCGAGCGTGAGTACGAGTGTACTGGCTGAGTACAGCTCGAGCACCAACACATCCTCGAAATCCGGTGTAGTTGCGTATTTGGCTGATCCTTAGGAACTGCTGGTTTTATAATGAAAGGCCACGGCCTCCTTGGAAACGATTCGCTCAAAGGTGCCGTGGTAGCACTTGTCGGACATCACTCGCGGTAACAAACGCACGTTTCTGATTCCAATGTTTTCAAGATAATGTTCTCTATTTCTTTTCCAACAGGTGCAATAGCGTCTTTGTTCAACTATATGCCGAAAGCACAGAGTGAGTCGTCCACTCCGATGAAATCGATTATAAAGGGTGGTTAAATTGTAAGGGCCGATGTTGAATGTGAACCACACCTAAACGTAAAGTTTTTTTCTGCATTTCATTTGACATTTCTCAATTTCAAACTAACTCAATTTGAACCATGGAAAGATACACAATCGAGCAACGCGTTAAAGTTATTTAGGCTTATTATGAAAATGGGCGTTCAAATCAAAATGCATATCGTGCACTTCGTGATTTTTTCGGTCAATTTAATCGTCCAAATGTGCGTACAATCGGAAAAATCGTGCAAAAATTTGAGCAAACCGGGTCTGTAGGAGATATTAAAACACCAGTGCATGCTCGTACAGATCGTACTGCAGAAAATATTGCTGCTGTTCGCGATAGTGTGGCTGAAGAGCCATCCACCTCAACTCGTCGTCGTGCCCAACAATTGCACCTCTCACGCTCGTCGTTGATGAACATGATGCATAAAGACTTGCATTTACACGCTTATAAGGTGCAATTGACTCAAGAACTAAAGCCTCTTGACCATTCCAAACGTCGTCAATGGTCAGAATGGTGGCAAGAAATGGCAACAGTGGATGATCAATTTTCGAAGAAAATCATCTTCAGTGATGAGGCACATTTTCACCTCAGTGGATTCGTCAATAAGCAGAATTGCCGCATTTGGGCGAATCATAATCCAAGAGTGATTGTCGAAAAACCAATGCACCCACAAAGAGTGACTGTTTGGTGCGGTTTATGGGCTGGCGGCATCATCGGGCCGTATTTTTTCCAAAATGAGGCCGGTCAGGCAGTTACTGTGAATGGTGTTCGCTATCGTGAGATGATAACGAACTTTTTATGGCCCGAATTGGAAGATATGGATGTAGGCGATATGTGGTTTCAACAGGACGGTGCCACTTGCCACACAGCTAACGAAACAATGGCTTTTTTGCGCGACAAATTCAATGGCCGTGTTATCTCACGTGGTGGCGATGTCAATTGGCCGCCAAGATCATGTGATTTGACACCGTTGGACTTCTTTCTTTGGGGTTATTTGAAAGAAAAGGTGCACGTCGATAAGCCAGCAACAATTCAAGAGCTGAAGGATGAGATAATTCGGCACATTAACGGCATAGAACCTCAATTATGCCTAAGCGTCATCGAAAATTTGGACCATCGGATGGAGGTGTGCCGCCGAGGTCGCGGCGGCCATTTGGCTGATATTTTGTTCCATACATAATTAAACCATACCATATTATCATAATAAAAAGAATTGACAATAATTTCCTAAATAATTTGTGTTTTATTCAAAATTAACATCGGCCCTTAAAATTTAACCACCCTTTAGTATCACATTTATTATCGATAATTTTTTTAAATATCGTGGAAAAAATGGCGGATAGCCCTCTCACGGCCGGCTCTATTTCTGCCCATGAGTGGAGGAAGGATGAAATAAATGGTTGGGGTAGATATGTATACATGCTGTCTCGCTGGTGTAAGCGTGACGGCGAATACCTACAGGTCTAACTTCTTGATATAGTGGCGAGAGTAAAGGGAGCCAGTAGAGGCACGGCGATACGAAAGAAGAAGGTATTGGCGAAGGTAGTGGTCGCTGAAAGGATCTTGAATAAAGGAAATAGTGGCGTGTAGTATTTCTAAGAGATGTAGTTAGATGAGTCACTATTGCACTTGTAGGAGGAGTATAATGTAATGAATATAGGTTGTTAAATAAATCTTTATACTTGATTATATGTTTAGAATAATTACTAAAACTTTCACTTTAAATGTTTTACAATTTACAAAGGTCCTCAGATTACAGTAATAGCCTGTTACACTCTTGTCAGCTTACAATTGTAGCCGCCACGAATCTGATTTTTATCCTTTGAGGGTGTGAATGGCGCGAATTACTAATTGGTCCAGATTAACTGGGCGATAAACCTTGAATCTTGAACCGCACTGTCTTCTAAGATTGAATGAATGAATGAATTTTAATTACTGACGGATCTCTTCTGATCTTAACTGAACTTCTATGACTGACCTTCCTTAATTGACTGATCGACTGATGAACGGATCTGAAGATGAACTAACTAACTAATGATGAATTGAATGACTGACTCTCGTTCGCCTCTTCGACAACGTATACACGAGTATACAGGGTCCGCGACATGCGCCGAGGTAGGGTAGCATTGCGTTTGGAGCTCTTTATTCCTTCGTATGCAACGGTTCTCTGCAGTGCGATATGCCTGCGCAGATGATGACTCATTTGTTCAATAAATATCGCTTGACATAAATGTTACCTAGATGAGATACGCAGTTTTCTCGATGTGATCTGATACAATGTTTGTTTATATTAACTGATAGGTTTACTTGCCGCGTCGACGAAGCCTTTGTTCCCCGTGACACCCAGCAAGGCAGTCTAAATGTATTGCGCTTACAATTAAATTTTTATATTGAAATTCTTATTTTATTATCCGCAATCATATATTTTGGATCTTGCGTGAGGACGAGGCCGCAAAGAACACGTACGTTGCCCAGTTAGCGTCCTCCTCAAGCAACTGCATCTGTGTCTACTGTTGTATACAGGGTGCGTACGACCACCCATCCACCCCTATTATTTTGAAAAATACGCATTTTCGAAAAAAGTTTATCATACAAAAGTTGTAGGGTTTTAAATGACGCATCAGACAGTGGTATTAGTATGACCTTGAATAGCGTTGTCAAGGTCACGTGGAGGTCACCTGCAATTTTTTAAATGGACTCCCCAATTTTTATTCCATATTCTTGTAGCTTATCTCGAGAGCTTCTCAAAACGCTATAATAAAGTATTTTTCTATTAAGTACTTTTCGAGTTATAAGGCTTGAAAATTCTTATTTTCAATCATTTTAAAAGACGTTTTAGACGTATGGTTGAGACCACGGGGAAATTCTTATAATCAGGGTAGGGTTTTATCCCTTCTCTTCTTTTAACGCGCTTGACGACAAGATTTTTCGACGCTCAGGAGCCCTATAAAAGGCCGCGAAAATCGGCCGGAGACACAGTTTCACGGGGAGAAAAGGAGCTACAGTTTCCCAAGGCAGCAAGTAGTACTGTTTGCCGGGGAGTAGAGTAATACCGTTCGATAGTTTTTCACTGCAGCTCAATTTCACAAAGTATAGTTTCAAGTAGTACAGAGTACGAGTACAGTACTTATAATTATTAATGCGTGCGAAATCGGGAATATTGAACGTGAAACATTCGACTACTCATGTAGTTTTATTTCAATAAATAATTATTAAAACGCACCAACGCATACATTTGATTTTGCGTTTGTCCGAATACGCCAGTCTATATCCAACCAACGTTCTACAGTAAGAATCACAGCAACAAGCAACCGTAAGTACAATTTTCTTTTACTAATTAAAGTGAAATCTTGCTCCGCATGAAATTGTCATCCAAGTCCCATCCCATTATTCCTGAAGTGATTATTCCCAACAAAGAACAAAACGCACTCCATCCCTATCCCGAGTAATTTTCTGAGAGGTTAGACTCCAAAACGGACTTGCATCTTCGGTATTTTCTCGTCGGGTGTGGTAAAGGGAGGATTTATTCTCCTTGACCAGAGCACGGAAAATATACACCGAAACGTGCATCTATGTTAAATTCGTGAGTTTCGTAAGATAGGCCGCGATTTTGACGTAACAAATTCTGGGGGCTCGTCCGGGATCTTAGACTGTTAGTTTTGATAAAACTAATTTTGTAAAAATCAACTGAAAAGAAAATATTCTTTCTTTCCCCTTTTTACTGTGGTTTTGTAAGCCGATTTAATCCTCGAAAATCGATTTTTTACTTTTTATCGAGTTTTAGTGATTCAATTCATTTCACGAAAATGTATCGTTCTTTACTACTGAGTTTTTATAAAACGATTTAATACATAAAATCCAACCTTTCCCTTTTTACCGTATTTTCGAGAGTTGATTTACTTCAGAGAAATTGATTTTTTACTTTTTATTGAATTTTAACGATTGAATCCATTTTATGAAAAATTATCATTCTTTACTACTGAGTTTTTGTAAAACGATTTATTTCATAAAATCCACCTTTTCCCTTTTTACCGCATTTTTGAGAGTTGATTTATTTCAAAGAAATTGATTTTTTTACTTTTTATTGAATTTTAACGATTCAATCCATTTCATGAAAAATTATCATTCTTTACTATGAGTTTTTGTAAAACGATTTAATTCATAAAATCCAATCTTCTCCTTTTTACCGCATTTTCGAGAGTTGATTTATTTCATAGAAATCGATTTTTTTACATTTTTATTGAATTTTTTACAATTCAAACCATTTCATGTAAAATTATCATTCTTTGCTACTGAGCTTTTATAAATTAATTTAATTCATAAGATCGAATTTTTCCCTTTTTACCGCATTTTCAAGAGTCGATTAAATTTATAGAAATTGTTATGCCAGTACCGAGTAATTGGATTATTCGGTAGTCGGTATAATATTAAAAGTTATTATTTTTTTGGGATCGTTTGCCGATAAGGAGATGGATCTCGAGTAAAAGATGGAAACGCGAATTTATATAAAAGGAAGTATTTATTATAAGCAACGGTAACTTTCCGTTGCCTATTTATATATCACAGTAAGAAGTACAATAATGCGTTGTTTCGAGTATTTAACGAGGAACCAACCGTTCTCTTTTCAATCTAATTTAATACTGTCTTTTCGTAAAGCAGTTGCTAACTGTCTTCACGAAAATCCCTTAATTCGCAATTTTAGCGTTAGCCTATCGTCGAACGCCAAGCGAGTCGCTCATGCTGCGTCGGCGTTCTTGGGGTCGTTCATACGATCGGGCATTGGACTTCGTTTCTTGTCTTGAACGAATTCCAATGTTTCTTTACTATGGAATATTCCCGAATATACTAAATACGGAGTGGAATATTCCGCGGCACAACAAAATCGATTTTATATTCTTTATTGAATTTTAACGAGTCAAGCCATTTCATAAAAATGTATCATCTTTTTCTACTAAGCTTTTATAAATAGATTTAATTCATAAAATCTAACTTTCCCCTTTTTACCGAGTGTGAATTAAATGTGTAAAAATTGATTTTTTTCTTTTTATTATTATTATCTGGTTTTAATAAATCGATTTTATTTATAAAAATTGATGTGGTTAAAGGTGACACTTTTATTTGAGTTAGATGATCGGATTTCTCCTTGAAAAATTACAAATTGAGAACGTTCGTTGATATGGTTCAGGTCCATTGATCGACATCGTTGCAAAAATTGACTCATTTTAGAAGAATACTCGCTATTATTCAAGTTATTTGGCAAGTCTTTTTCGTGAGTAAATTGACCTTGTGGAAATCAAATGTGGAAACTAATATTCAATAATGACTAGTGAATAAAAAGAGATAGAATTTGTGTCGAAGGACATATACGTGGAAATATCTTTATATAGATATATATATATATAATTATAACTTATACTCCGTTGCATGGGACCATTAAAAAAATTAGTGAAACTTCAAGCGCGTGTAAAGGAACTCGAGGTACTCGCGCGAGAACTCATCGAACAAGTCACGCAAGAAATTTTCTTAAGTCAACTCGATTTAGAACGAATAAAACAGCAAGAAAGAATAATCGCTAAAACGTACGTGAGGAGAACTACAAGGAAAATAGCTTCCCCGAAAATTAACTATAGAGAGTAATATTATATTTGTTTTAACCAAACAACCCTCAGACTTCTTGTGTTGTTTCTATACGATTCGCTCCGTAACAGTAACTTCCTTGCACTGTCACTTACATAAATTCTGTCAACCTACCTTGCGTTAAAGCAGTGGGCATAAAATTCTAAAAATATTAGTAGAATTACAAACAGTTCTGTTATTCACTCCTACGTTGCTCATCTTAACAATCCTCTCGAGCGATCACTAGCATCGTTCACATTCATCCCTCATAGCATTGCGCCTCCACCTGCACGTGTTACTCTTTCTGCTATAGGCCTTTAAGAAACTCGCCGTCTCGCTTACTTCAGCAGACAACGTTCCAAAAACCCTACCTCATCCATGCAAATAAAATAGGCCTTTAAGAAACTCGCCGTCTCGCTTACACCAGCAGACAGCGTTCTAAAAACCCTACCTCATCCATGCAAATAAAATAGGCCTTTAAGAAATTCAGCGTCTCGCTTACACCAGCAGACAGCGTTCTAAAAACCCTACCTCAACTATCCACTTTTCAACCTAACGCATGAGCAAACGTAGAGGTGGTCGACGAAGGGCAATACGCCGTTTTTTTTCTATGTTCAGGGATATAATTAATGCACAAAATCACTCTGTCAGTAAATTCGCGGAAATAGATCATTGTTCTCGCGTTTTGGGCATTCCTTAAAGTTGGACGATATCTCCAGTGTCGAGAGGGAAATCTGAGAAAACCTCTCTCAAAAAATCGAAATTTCAAACGTGCGTTCGTTGCCGCGTATTACCTCCGACGTACAACGGTACGTCTGAAAGAATCAAGACCAGAGAGGCAGGAATCTTCCACTGGAACCCCAAGATTTCGCAAAGTGCTAGCAAGTTTTGATCACGAAACACATTACACTAGTGGGAGAAATCCTATGTTTTAGCTCCTCGCGTAAGTGGGCTTAAGGCTAGCAAGGCTCACTCACAAAACACATCATACAAACGAGACAGATATAACAACACGTACTACTTACTTATTTTGACAATTACCCTACCACTATCGACCCGAGTCATTCATCCATGCCGAAAACCCATAGAGCAGGAAGGAAAATTCAAGCGCAGAGATTAAAACGACGAATCTTAAAAGAATGGTACTTAGTTCCAATAATTGCGTGCGAATCGTATAACGAGCAAAATTCTAGAGTCTTTAACATTGAAATAGAAAGCGATAATAAAAATATCTCTCTCGAAGGAAGAACAATCACAGATTATAAGAAACATTGCGACAACACAATTGCAGTACATAACAGTACATACATAAAATTCTAGTAACACGAATTGTCCTTTACGGTAACAGCGAGTGAATCGGATAACAACAAAAATTTTGGAGTCTCTAGCATCAAATCTACAAAAGATAACGAAGGTATTTTCATTAACCAAGAAAAAATAATAGGTTTTCAGAGACCTTTAGGTAAACAAGTAGCGGAGTGTAAAAATCACTCGGAAGTTGGAACATCATACCAAGTAAGTGCGACTGCATACAAAACAGACAGCAGTCGGGACTTTCAAATTGCCGGCACCGAAATACCTGATAACGACCAAATAGATCACCTTAAAGAAATTCGAACAATTGAGCGGGAAAAATTCCTAGACAAACTTATTGCTGATTACAAAGATAATTCGAGACTTGGGATACGATATCATCCATTTGTGACACCCTTTTATTACTAAGAGCGTATCGTTGAATAACCACCAAATCATCCTCCTCAAGGGAAAACCATATTTGATTTCACCACTAGGAAATTTTGAAACGGAAGTATAAGAAGGAAGGTCTATAATTCTCCTTTGTTACATATAATAAGAAGAAAGTTGTTTCTATTCTCTCCTCCTGCCCAATTTTACTCTAATAATATTCTTATGTATTAGTAGTATGTGTACACCTTTGCTCCATCCCACTCCTATCCCCATTTCTTTCCCCACCACGCGGCTACCCCCACCACCCCACTTTTCCACCGTCGCGCTACCCACTCTGCTTAACCAATGTCGGTAACGTGGAGATAGTAAAATGAGGTGGTGTGGGTACTCTGGTGAACAAGAAAGACTAGAGATAAGAGCAGGATGGAGCAAAGGTGTACACATACTTGAAAAAAAGAAAAAAATTAGGTACTTACCTCTGTTGTTGTTGACGTCCACCTTCCTTCGACGGCGATTTTAAACTCCTATCTCTCACTATCTCACTCACACAAACACACACACACATGCTCTCGCGCGCGCGTCGACATTTTCATAACCGAGCATCGTCTGCTACAGGAAGCTCGGGGTTCTTGAAGCCCTCGTCCACGACGCCGCCATCGTACCCAATGTCTATTTGGGCACTGAGGACTCCGAAAACCCGCTAGCCTCGTAACGAGGATATATTGCGAAAAATACGTTTTTGACTGCGCGATCACGAAGTTGAAGACAGACTGAATGCTCAGGACGCTGCTGGTTGGTATCACGGGCTTTGAAGATAGCAAACCGCCCTCTGAATCATAACTAAGGTGTCCAGCGCTCTGAATGCAGCGACAGCGGTTTTGCACGTGCGTACCGCTTTGCGCTGTGCTCCTCGCGAAGCGCTTGCTCTGCAGTAAAAGGCGCAGAATATGATACCGCACTGCGAGGGACCTCGATTATGAAATAAGAGGCACAGTAAGACGATGTATTTGTTTTTAATTCATCAATATTTTATTTAAATCACTTTACACATATTTACCGTCGTATGCAACATCCCTGCAAACACGGTAATCTTCGCTCCACCACCGTTAAATTTATTTTTATCACTGTCTGATCGTCGAGAGGCAAAAGCATTGTAATATTCACGCACTAATCTGTCGTTTTTCATTACATTATCGCTAAAGAGATTATTAAATCGCGACATGGTGAAGCCGCACGACATAAGATGTAGGAATACGATGCAAAATTGTCCACACACATCCGACGTATTACTCTGTAGCTGCTTGAGGCCGTACTGATAGAACTTGCAGTTTCTTCGTAGTCGTGCGAGATGTTGCGGTATAACCGGTGGTAGCCCGTAGCTATCAAACTACATTCCTTTTCCATGATGGTTAACGTACATGGCGATCCAATGCTCTCCAGGTCCGTCGTGGTTATCCGTGTTAACTACGAGTCCGGCAGGTAACGACCATACACGAGGAATTCTGTCAGCCGGGTATACGCCAACGGTTGAAAGTGGTAGATACTGCAGACTCTCGTAGATTTGTCTAGCGTTCATGCTGAACACATAGTCAATGATTAAATGATGACCGATGCGCTTTGAAAGACGTATATATATGCAAAATTTATTTCACAGTGTCGTCGATCGTGTCACGACTACATGATGAAGATTTCTCCTCTTTCTTATTCTCTTCCTCTTCGTCTGCTGACCAAACATCCATGTATGATTCTCCTTTAAACGGGTGCTCGCGAAGCCAATTTTTTATTTGGAAAGCCTGGCGCATTGCACAATGCGAAGACGCTGTATCGTTTATCATAGCGTGTCTGAAGCATTTTCGTAAAGATTTCGGCATAAATGTTGTAACGAGGCAGAATAATGGAGCTACGTCCTTCTCGTTCGACGGCTACCCACACGATCACCCAGGGTGGTAAGGGGGATTTTCAGGTCTTATTTATCCTTTATTTTTATTTTTTTTTGTTATTTTATTTTTTTTTATACAGGGTGCGCCATCTCAATCTGGTCGATGGAAGTATTGAATAACTCTGACAGATTTTAACCGACCAGCGTCGTACAACACGTTTCGTATAGGTTATTTCAGTACAATTTCAACCATGTATCGCTATACGCCGAAAGAACGTGCCGAAATAGTTTCGCTTTACATTGAAAATAATCGTTCAGTTGTGTCAACTCAGCGTGCGTATCGTAAAAAATATCGCGGACGTTCTGCGCCCAAAGGCGACACTATCCGTCATTTAGCTTCGAATTTCATGGAGCACGGGTCTGTAGCGAATCTCCAATATCAAGCTCGACCGCGTCCAGGTCGTTCAAATGAAAATATCGAAGCTGTTCGACAGAGTGTTGCAGAAAATCCAAATGTCTCATACCGCCGCCGGTCTCAGCAATTAAACATCAGTGGAACCACTTTGAGAAGGATTTTAAAGCAAGATCTTCACATGTTTCCGTACAAAGTGCAGTTGACTCAAAGATTATTGGAAACTGACAAGCCGCGGCGCTCAACAATGGACTATTTGCGTCGGAAGTTCCCAGGACGTGTGATATCAAAGAAAGGTGATATTGACTGGCCACCAAGATCGCCGGATTTGACTACACCGGACTTCTTCTTGTGGGGATTTTTGAAAAGTAAAGTCTATGCCAACAAGCCGAAGACCATAGAGGAGCTAAAAAACAACATTCGAGCCGAAATCGCAGCGATATCGCCCGAGACGCTGGCAAATACAATGGAAAATGCCGAAAAAAGAGCTCATTTTTGTCTCAGTAATAAAGGCGGACATTTGATCGATGTGGTTTTTGGAAACTAATCAAAATAAATTGTAATGAATCAAATTTAATAAAAAAATACGATTTTGTGAAATCTGTTGAAAATTCTCCAAGTTATTCAATACTTCCATCGACCAGATTGAGATGGCGCACCCTGTACATATAATGCGAGCGACACGACCGAGGAAGGGTCGGGGAGAGAGGAGGAGGATGATCACGCCGTATCCATCGATGGCTGACTGCGGGATTCGATATTTTACATTCGCCGATATTTTACACCTCTCCCTGTCGGGAGATACTGTCCCGCTCGACGTACATCTACCAATGATACGCTGTTATCCATCGTCGGCTATCAGCTACTTGCAGCAGTCCATCCAGAGCATGGGATCCATCTGCCGGACTAAGCTACTCTCTGCACTATCGGTGGCTAATTTATGCGTTGTCCAGCTAAGGCGCCAGTCGCGGTCATCGTGCGAGGCAGGTTCCCCCAATTAACTGAGTCTAGCGGGTTAAGGGGGGGGGGGCATAGTTCACGGGCACGCGTGCCGAACGGACCTCGAGGCTTTTTCCCGGTCGCTGTCGAGCGAGTAAGACGTAGCGTGAATTATTCTTTTGTCCCATTGTACCGTCGCTATTGTTTGAATAGATTGTCGTGGAAGGAGAGTAAAGATACCGGAGAGAACTATCAAGGAGTCAGTCTGCTTAATAATCGATACCCGCTGTCATACGACCTATACCGGAGGATTGGGACTTTGACGATATTCGAGTTTGGTTTCCCGGATTTCAAGGAACATCGCAGCACCATCGTCCCGGTGAGCTCTCTTCTCTTCCCCGGTCTTTCGCTATTATTTTATTATTCAATCATTCGATTTGTTGGACATTAGTTTTTTCAAGCTTGGTCACACCTGCAGCTCTGGTACACCGCGTGCAGAGTAGTAATTTGTATCGGGAACCGCGGCGTTTATCGAGTGTATTCGCGAGATCGTGTAACCGGTAGATACCGGGAGAAAGTCACCGTATTATTTAATTGTATTTTGAGGACGGTTAAACCGTGCGCGCGTTAGGCCGTTATCCCGGTGTGCTTTGTATTTGTTAGCCTGTGTGTGTGGGATTGAAACGGAATAGACCGTGTCGCGGATTTGACCGAATAATTTACTTCGATTTATATGACTTACAAGGAAAGATACTTTGGTGTCCCCCTCCGATTTTGATGAAACTCACGTATGTTGTAGAGCATCGAAAACTAAAAGACACGTATTTTTTTTATCGGCGGAAAAACATTTCTAAGGGGTGAAATCGCCCTTCAAAATTAGCATGTCGAGGGGTGATTTTGCAGGTTAACCCAGAAGGCGTCAACCGATTTTAATGAAACAAAAACCAAAATACTCCTTATTGGAGACGATCAAAATTCCACGCGAAGTTGAAGAAACAAATTCATTTGCAGGGGTGAACAACCCCCTGATTTTTTAATTTTCCACCCTACACAAAAAACTAACCAACCAAATTGAACAGAACATACACCATTTGGAAGTGCAAGTTAAAATAAAGATGACGTATTTTTGCACATTCACAGGAAAATGAGTTTACGGGGGTAAACTACCCCTTATCCATTAGTACGTATATTTGTGCGTACATCCTTGTTTCTCGTTATTTAAATGTCCGAATTGATTCAAAACATTTTTGTTAGCCGAAGTGAACGGGGGGCACTTCAGATGATGCTTTGTTTATTATTAAGGGGGTTGTTACTTACAAGTAGAATGGTCCATTCACAAGTTTCGCGTTATTAACTGAAAAAAATAGCTTGTTCAAATACAGAATACTGGGGAATGTTGCTGGGGTTGAGTGGTTGTATGGCATATATGTATGGCTGTATTTCAAAACAGCGGCAATCAGCTGAGGACATAGGCGAGAAATAACAAATACCCGGTTTCGGCATGCGCATTTATTCGACTGTCGTCCTTTTCGCGTCCCGTGTTATCGCTCCCCCCACTCTCCATTCTCTCACATTTATTCTTACCGCCTTGCGCATCTACATACACCACAGTATATAATATAATGTATCATTCCTTTTACAATTCATCAACGTGCAATGTGCACGTCATAATTTGCAGCAATCATGGTTCGTAAGTCGTGCAGAAATGATACTCTTCAAAAAAATGTTGCAAGCATAAAGACTTCTTGCACCATGAGCATCTGATGTTGGCCACATTATTACAACCTAGTACTTCACAGTGTGCTTGAGACGATTGATCAAAACCAAAACTCACGGGATTGTCGAACTCGTTTGGCTTATCGGTTATATAATTACTTTTGAACCATGCATATTTGAAAAGATTTATATATCTGGGTGATGAAAGTTGATTGTGTGCGAGCGATTGCAGTTTGATTATGTTGTTTCTCAAATGTAAATTAATATCAGAATTAAGTAATAATACACTGTCAGAAAAATGTCGTACAAAATTTTTCCTTATTCGGAAACCAAAAACGTCGAGTGGTTGGATTTTCCCTGTGGTGCTTTTAGGTATTATCTTTGTGATTGTTTTTTTGCCCCGAGGTGTTGCATTTTAAACAACTTCTGGGCAGTGTCCACTCCACGAGTCTATCAACAATACGCTGTCACGGCCGGTGTTGGGGAAGAATACTTTTTCCAACCAAACTTTGAAGTGCTCTATACATAGGATGATATTGGTTATCGATATAGTATATACCTGAAGTAATTTTTCCGGATTTCGTTGCTGTTAAAAATACGTTTTCTGGCCTGAATAAATTTTTTTCCACGATTGGGCCGAACTCACCCTTTCCCTCTTTTAGAACGATAAAAAGGGGTGACAGTCATTTTCCATCTGCATTTATGGTTGGCTGGATAGTGTAGCTGTGAGTTGTAGATGATACGGATTGTACTACACATTGCACTTGTTTAGTTCCTTCAGCCGTCAGAGTCCTGCCAGAGTGGATTTCCAGTTGAAAACCGTTCTGATCTGAATTATATATGTTTTCCGATCCATATTTTTAAATATATGGTTTAATTTCATTCACGACATTTTCTGCATTCATCCTTAAAACTGATTCGTCTTCTATAGTCTTTCGTGTTACGAATTTCTTCATTTTCCTGGACACAATACGATGTGATTTCTTGAACTTCCGAAGCCAATTACGAGAAGCTTTAAAACGAATGTCTTCGTGACCTATCTCTTTTTGAGCTTGTAAAGCCTACTTTTGAAGGTCGATATCATGAACAATGAAACCAGCATCTACTGCGGCTTGTATGTTTTTCAAAGTATATTCAGAGATTTGAGCTAATTTCTCCTTGTAGGTCCCACCTTTGTTCATTTGATTTGCCCAGCGTTTTAATTGTCGTAGAGATTTGACTTTTTTGAATTTCTGACTGACGGTATCGACACTGTAATTTTTCTTCTTACCGGATCTCCAGTATTCGATTGCTTTGCATTTGTAATCGTAGCTTATGTCTTCTTCACCTTTAGAACAAGTATCAGAATCCACTGGACCTTCATCATGTTGCCAAAGAGTGTCCTCGACAGGGTTAACATCATATTGCTTGAATGGCTCTTGAAAATCTAGCGATTCTTCCTCGATAATTTCAACTCCGTTATAATCGTCCATGCAGTCGACCAGAACTTTTTCGAAATTCTGCTTTACCTCGATTTCTGCATTGTTAATCGGAGTTTCGGGAATATTCATGGCTTGAAATGTAGCCAAAAGAACTTTAATGACGTTGATTGGATTCACTTTCATGGTCTATTGATTTTTTTCGTCAGAAATTATAACTGACGCACTGGCACTCCGTTCAAATGAGCAACTGAAGATTGCTGTATGTATCGCGGTTTTTATATTTGAAAGACTTGTTGTTGAACCACATGCGATATCAGCAGATAATACGCAGTCCCAGATAGCCGCCTATGTAGAAAACACCTCTTACTGCGTCGAAACTATTTTTATCATATTGGCGTATGATTAGGTTACTCAAAAAAATAAGATCATATTCATTTCGTTAGAATAATTGACAATGTTCTATAGATGGAACGACTGTTGCATCATCGACTTATTCCGAAATTGGCGCCGAATCGAAATACAATCTAATCGAAAGGTCGATAACATATGACGATAAATTATTGATAAGCACAAAATCAGCACAAAGAGTGAACGCAAGCAGCTCTTTAACATGTAAATAACGAGAAACAAGAATTGTTGAGAATCCGTCCGGATGAAGCTTGACTGATCTGTGGATATATTGAAAAAATGTGAGAACTCACTCGAGGCAAGAGGAAAATAAACCAGACCAAGTAGATGTTATCGTGAGGAAGCAGTTTATTCTACCTTCCAAAAACGTAGTACAGGGTGCGCCATCTCAATCTGGTCGATGAAAGTATTGAATAACTCTGACAGATTTTAACCGACCAGCGTCGTACAACACGTTTCGTATAGGTTATTTCAGTACAATTTCAACCATGTATGGCTATACGCCGAAAGAACGCGCCGAAATAGTTTCGCTTTACATTGAAAATAATCGTTCAGTTGTGTCAACTCAGCGTGCATATCGCAAAAAATATCGCGGACGTTCTGCGCCCAAAGGCGACACTATCCGTCATTTAGCTTCAAATTTAATGGAGCACGGGTCTGTAGCGAATCTCCAACATCAAGCTCGACCGCGTCCAGGTCGTTCAAATGAAAATATCGAAGCTGTTCGACAGAGTGTTGCAGAAAATCCAAATGTCTCATACCGCCGCCGGTCTCAGCAATTAAACATCAGTGGAACCACTTTGAGAAGGATTTTAAAGCAAGATCTTCACATGTTTCCGTACAAAGTGCAGTTGACTCAAAGATTATTGGAAACTGACAAGCCGCGACGCTTGGCTTACGCTAATAACGTTAGTCGAATGAAGGAAGCTGAGCCGGATTTTTGGGAGCGAATTCTGATGACCGACGAGACTCATTTCACCCTCTCTGGCGCTGTCAACAAACAAAACTGTCGCATGTGGGGCACCGATAATCCTCATATTATTCACGAAACTCCATTGCACGATGAGAAAGTGACAGTTTGGGCCGGTGTTTGCTCAAAAACCACCATTGGACCATTTTTCTTCAGAGCTGGTGAAACTGTCAATGGGGATCGATATCGGTGGATGTTGGCACACTTTGTTTTACCACAAATGCGTGAAAAAGGTCTTAAGGAATTTTGGTTCCAACAAGATGGTGCGACATGTCACACTGCGCGCTCAACAATGGACTATTTGCGTCGGAAGTTCCCAGGACGTGTGATGTCAAAGAAAGGTGATATTGACTGGCCACCAAGATCGCCGGATTTGACTGCACCGGACTTTTTCTTGTGGGGATTTTTGAAAAGTAAAGTCTATGCCAACAAGCCGAAGACCATAGAGGAGCTAGTAAACAACATTCGAGCCGAAATCGCAGCGATATCGCCCGAGACGCTGGCAAATACAATGGAAAATGCCGAAAAAAGAGCTCATTTTTGTCTCAGTAATAAAGGCGGACATTTGATCGATGTGGTTTTTGGAAACTAATCAAAATAAATTGTAATGAATCAAATTTAATTAAAAAATACGACTTTGTGAAATCTGTTGAAAATTCTCTAAGTTATTCAATACTTCCATCGACCAGATTGAGATGGCGCACCCTGTACAAAGTACAATTTTAATACAAAATGCGTGGACACTACAATTGAAAATTAATGCCAAAATAATTTTATTTAGAAAATCAGTCAAAAATATCAATTTAGAAAAAAGGTACAAATTATAATAATAAATAAACAAATTGAATTTTGAATATTATTTGAACAGCACACAATTATTGATTGTGTGCTGAGTGCGATTGAGCTTGAGATTGAGAGCAATGCGTGCACCGCAGTCAGTACTGCGTAGCACGACACGCTGTGAATAACAAGTGTGAAAGATTTTATGTGTGATTCACTGCAAGCCCTCAGCAAATTGTTGAAGAGAGATTGCAGTGGCTCAATGAGAGCACTTGCAATGAACATTGCTTGAGTGCTAAGCCTGTGTGTGAAACCAGCTACGCAGTCAGCACTGCGTAGCACAATACAACATAGAATGAGGATGCACGATTGAGCAGGAAGTATTCGCTGTACTTTCCCAGCAGATTTACTGGGGGAAAACACAGCGAATATAAAGCACATGCTTAATTATATTAATTAAGCTGGCAACATACAGTGAGGAGAACGTGGTGCAGCATGTGCTGCAGCGCACGCCACAGAGTGAGACAAAAATGTGGATGTACCGCTATTTTCTACTCCTCACCGACATTGAATTGCACTGAATTGTGACGGTGTACTCTTGCCGTGTATTTGAGTCTTGCCTGTTGAGCTTGAAAGTTGAGCGAATCCGGTGAATTGCGACAGAGAAAAAGGTCCGAGAGTCCGAGAGTCCTGTTGTGTGGTGCTGTTCAATGGATGTGTGTCGCAAAAGTGCCAAATTCTCAAGATGGCTGCGAGTATGAACTTTACGTTGAGCGCTGGAGTCAGTTGAGCGAGATAGCCGGTGAGCGAAACCGAAGTCAAGCGAGAGAGACATCCTCTCGCTCGACGCGGCGTGCTAACGAGGCACATCCTCGGCTTCGCGAAGCCCATGCCTCGGCTATCTTCGACTCAACCGAACAACGCGTGCTAGAGCAGCGCAACAGGTAGGCGCACGACGATTATCGATCGCCGTGCGCCAGCTGATTTTCCAACAAGAATGTACGCACAAATATACGTACTAATGGATAAGGGGTAGTTTACCCCCGTAAATTCATTTTCCTGTGAATGTGCAAAAATACGTCATCTTTATTTTAACTTGCGCTTCCAAATGGTATATGTCCTGTTCAATTTGGTTGGTTAGTTTTTTGTGTAGGGTGGAAAATTGAAAAATCAAGGAGTTGTTCACCCCTGCAAATGAATTTTTTTCTTCAACTTAGCGTGGAATTTTGATTGTCTTCAATGAGGAGTATTTTGTGTTTTGTTTCATTAAAATCGGTTGACGCCTTCTGGGTGAAACTGCATAATCACCCCTCGACATGCTAATTTTGAAGGACGATTTCACCCCTTGGAAATGTTTTTCCGCCGATAAAAAAAAATACGTGTCTTTTAGTCTTCGATGCTCTACAACATACGTGAGTTTCATCAAAATCGGAGGGGGACATTAAACTGACCTTCTTGTAAGTACCAGCTGGACACACCCTTAATAATAAATAAAGCATCATGCGAAGTTCCCCCCGTTGACTTCGGCTAACAGGAATGTTTTGAATCAATTCGGACATTTAAATAACGAGAAACAAGAATGTACGCACAAATATACGTACTAGTGGATAAGGGGTAGTTTACCCCCGTAAACTCATTTTCCTGTCAATGTGCAAAAATACGTCAACTTTATTTTAACTTGCCCTTCCAAATGGTACATGTTCTGTTTAATTTGGTTGGTTAGTTTTTTGTGCAGGGTGGAAAATTGAAAAATCAGGCCCGGGCTGTGGCAATATTTTTTCACGATTTCTTTAAAAAAAAGTAAAAAATCGTCAGGTCTGGTTGCCTCATTAATTCTTAATGAATGAGTGAGGCAATCAGAGTTGACAAAAATAATTAATGATTCGATTGTTAGAGATCTTTCTGAGATCGATAACACAGGGATCTTAGGTGGCGCTGACTCTAACCGGGTTGCGAACTGCCAGAAATTTTCCATCAAAAATTTGGTCAAATCATTGTCGCTTAGATTTATCACTCTTAAGAAACATATGACCGCGTATAACAAAATAACAAAGGAGAAATTAATTTTTGTTTTATTCAAAATATTGCCTATCGGCTTCTACACATTTCGCCCATCTTTCAGGTAACTTATGAATACCATGCCAGAAAAACTGCTTGTCTTTTGCGGCAAACCATTCGTCGAGCCATTTTCCAACTTCCTCGAAATTGCTGATGTGCTGCTCTGCGAGCGCGTGCCCCATTGATGCGAAGAGGTGATAGTCAGATGGCGCCAGGTCTGGCGAATACGGTGGGTGCGGAAGGATGTCCCATCCAAGCGATTTCAAGGTGTCTTTCACTGCTTTTGCTGTGTGAGACGGCGCATTGTCGTGTAACAAAATCACTTTGCCATGTCTTCTGGCCCATTCCGGTCGTCTTTCGATTAATGCGTGGTTTAAATTAATAATTTGTTGGCGATAGCGTTGTGTATTAACGGTTTCGCCGGGCTTCAAGAGTTCATAATACACAATACCGCTCTGGTCCCACCAGACACAGAGCATGGTCTTCTTGCCGAAGCGATTTGGCCTTGTCGTTGAAGGACCGGCTTCGCCAGGTGAAAGCCACGATTTTTTCCGCTTCGGGTTTTCAAAATAAATCCATTTTTCGTCACCCGTCACAATTCGATGCAAAAATGATTTCCTTTCGTGGCGTTGAAGCAGCACTTCACAAGTGACTTTGCGATTTTCTATTTGACGTTCATTCAAATCGTGTGGGACCCATTTACCGAGTTTATTGATCTTCCCCATTACTCGTAAACGTCTGCTGATTGTTTCTTGTGACACATGTAATGCTTCTGCTAATTGCCGTTGAGTTTGAGTTGGGTCATTATCCAATAACTTCTGCAACTGCTCGTCTTCGTATTTTTGTGGTCTACCAGAGCGCTCACTGTCTTTCACATTGAAATCACCACTTTTACATTGTCGAACCCATGTCTCACATGTTCTAATCGATGGAGCGTGTTCACCATATGTTTCTACCAGCAAACGTTGACTTTCAGCAGCCTTTTTCTTTTGATTAAATAAGAAAAGCAATGCGTGCTGCAAATGTTCTTTTTCAGGCACAAAACTCGACATGATCACTGAACGATAAAACAAAGACGCTAGTTTTTGGCGGACTCAACTTGTGTGTGTTTGTAGGTTAATGTCAGACGAACGAAATGACGTATGTGTCAAATTAATACGCTGCGTACTTTTCGCTGGCGCCATCTCTTAGTTAAACCGGAAAAAACTTATGCATACACCTGGTATATTTTACACGATCTGAATAACGAGACCATCGACGGTATTTTCTACGAGGCAGAATTATCGCGAGTACGAGTACCTCCGTCATCTGAGAAGACGAAAGAGAAGAAGAAGAGGACAAAGAGGAAGAACGCACGGAATCACCGTCCCTGATAAATATGAGCTCCAAGGATAGCTCTTTTTTTGTCGTACTACCGAGCAACAGTAGTATGCAGTATTTTCCGAATAATACGACGACAAAGTTTATTACAAAACTACCGCGTCAGACACGTTTGCACGGAGAATGGTCTGTTTCTCTTGTGGAAATTGCTTATCCGATGACTCTTTTACATGTTCCTACTGTAGGAAATCTCGTAACTTTTGAGGATGGTGATTATGATTTATCGGGTTTAAATCTTTTATCACGGAGACGCTCTGATAGAGACCAAGTTCCACCTGGTGTATATCGCTTTATAGACGCTCTTTTGGAGAGTATAAATAAGCTACCTCACGTGGCCGGTCATTTGCGCTTTAAATCGCTTCCGAGCGGGCAGATCGAAGTGGCCCGTGTATGCGACGATCTACGATACCATGACTTTCGCGTATCACCCGCTATCGCGAGGCTCTTAGGATTCTCGGAAGAGGCTTGTAGGTCTGTAATGATAGAGCCACATTGCGAATACACAGGGTCGAGGCCAGCATCTCTCACCAGTGCTATACCAGGTAGCATGTTTCTATACACAGATATCTGCGAGAGCTATATTACAGGCGATGTACAAACACCCCTCTTACGAGTTGTCCCCATTGATACTGATGACTGTCAGTATGGTTCGATAAAAATTAAATCGTTTTCAACGCCACGATATATACCTCTCTTGCGCAATAATTTACACACTATCGAGATCGATATAAGAGACGAATATGGGGATCCTATACCATTCGAGCAGGGAACGTTGACTGTGACACTACATTTCAAAAGGTCCCACGATTGATTACATCGCTATGGATGATATTGACAGAGTGCAGCACGGATGGGGCCGTCGCGGGTACGGCGGTATTAGCCATGTTTATATCGGAATACCTAATCAACGAGGACACGGTATCGGCAGCTTTCTCGGGAGCCTGTTTCGTCGAGTGTTACCACTTTTAAAGAAGGGCGCTAAAGCAGTTGGTAAAGAGGCATTGCGCGCTAGTGTAAACGTAGCCGGTGATATCCTCGATAGAAATATAGCTGTGGAAGATGCTATTCGCGAGAAAGCGAGAGAATCAGGCAGTATTCTCAAACGCAAAGCCTTTAAAAAAATTGACACTCTCATGCGGGGGTCCGGTTATAAAAAGCGCAAAATTTCGCGAACTCCTCATTCATCGGACGAACGTAAACCACGACGTATTTCCCGTAAAAATAAAAGTGTAATAAAGAGAAAAGTAATAAAGAAGTAGAAGAATAATAAGAACAATAAGAAGAAGAAGAAGACTCGTCAACGAACAGTTGCAGATATTTGTGGATAGCTGAAACAAGATGGCTTTTCTACATGCGCACTCGTGCGAGTGTCTTAAATCGGAACTTGAATTATTTTCACTCCCACCGACGCAAACTACTATCGAAGGCTCCAATTGGGTGTATTACAAACCAATATCTTCGCTAACAGATGATTCACCGATTGAATTTGTTATTCCTGGACAGGGTGATGAGTATATCGATTTCGCGCATACTATGCTTAGTCTGAGAGTGAAGTAAGTAAAAGTAAGTGCCGGCCCTGTAAACAATCTCTTGCATTCTATGTTTAATCAGGTGGATGTATACCTGAATCAAAAATTAGTTTCACCTCCAAATAATGCCTACGCTTATCGAGCGTACATAGAAACACTTTTGAATTACGGTCCAGCAGCAAAAAATTCGCATCTCACGAGTGTTCTCTGGTACGACGATACCCCTGGAAAAATGGATGATATAGCATCGGAAAATACGGGTCTTGTGAAGAGAAAACAATTTTTAAATGTCGAAAAAACTGTAGACGTGCTTGGTCATCTGCATTGCGATATATTCAATCAGGAGCGGTTCCTATTAAACGGCGTCGAGATGCGACTACGGTTCATGCGGTCTAGAGATTCATTTTGTCTTGTGGGGGATACAAAGAATAGTCAATGCGGCTTAAAGATTCTCGAGGCATCGCTTCTCGTTCGTAGAATAAAAATAGCTCCTGGTGTGCTGCTCTCGCATACTAGAACTCTGGCAAAATCTACGGCTAAATATCCTCTTACGAGAGTCGAGGTAAAAGCCGTTTCAATACACTCTGGTGTTCATGGAGAGACTATCGATAATATCGTGTTAGGTCAATTGCCGAAGGGTATAATTATCGGTTTTGTCGATAACAAAGCGTTTAACGGCGACTTCAGTATGAATCCATTCAATTTCAAAAATTACAAGATAAATTATCTCTCGTTGTATGTAGATGGTGCTCAAATACCTTCGAAACCGTTACAACCTGATTTCACGAAAAATCATCTATATGTGGATGCTTTTCAAACGTTGTTTTCAGGAACTGGAATACATTTCTTGAACGACGGTAATTCGATCGATCGCGATAATTATCGCGATGGATACTGTCTGTTTGCTTTTGATTTGACACGCGATCTTTCGGCGAACAGCAATACACATTGGAATTTAATAAAGCATGGTAGTGTGAGAATAGAGGTACGATTTGAGGATGCGCTTGCTTCAACGATAAATTGTGTATTCTTCGCGGAATATTATAATGTCCTTGAAATTGATGCCTCTCGGCAAGTAATGGTGGATTTTACCGGATAAGCGAAAAATGTGCTGATGTCGGCATAAAATTATTTCGTGTTAAGAGACGTAGAAGCGTGTCTGTGAGTAACTAATCAGTCGAATTCGAGCATCTGTACGGATTAGACGTGAAAATGGATATCGTCGTAGATATACAGGGAATGCGTGGTAAAGACTCGGAATTTATTCCGAAAGAAATTGCCGTGGTAGCAGTGGATAGACCGTACTCTGCTCATTGGATCGTCGCACCGCTCTGTCACTTTGCCGAATTACCACAGCATTCGAGAAGCCAGAATAATTTTCTCTCGAAATATTTTCACGGTCTGGAATGGTACGAGGGCGATGTGAGCTGTAAACAGGCATACGCTAACTTGCGTGAAATTTCGCGAAAATCAAGACGTATCTATACTCGCGGTCACGAGAAGGCTATACTTCTTTGCGATATCTCGAGTCGTGAAACTTCCAACCTGGAGGATGAGGAGGGCGCCCCATCGTACACATTTATGCCGAAATCTTTACGGAAATGCTTCAGACACGCTATGATAAACGATACAGCGTCTTCGCATTGTGCAATGCGCCAAGCTTTCCAAATAAAAAATTGGCTTCGCGAGCACCCGTTTAAAGGAGAATCATACATGGATGTTTGGTCAGCAGACGAAGAGGAAGAGAATAAGAAAGAGGAGAAATCTTCATCATGTAGTCGTGACACGATCGACGACGCTGTGAAATAAATTTTGCATATATATACGTCTTTCAAAGCGTATCGGTCATCATTTAATCATTGACTATGTGTTCAGCATGAACACTAGACAAATCTACGAGAGTCTACAGTATCTACCACTTTCAACCGTTGGCGTATACCCGGCTGACAGAATTCCTCGTGTATGGTCGTTACCTGCCGGGCTCGTAGTTAACACGGATAACCACGACGGACCTGGAGAGCATTGGATCGCCATGTACGTTAACCATCATGGAAAAGAAATGTACTTTGATAGCTACGGGCTACCACCGGTTATACCGCAACATCTCGCACGACTACGAAGAAACTGCAAGTTCTACCAGTACGGCCTCAAGCAGCTACAGAGTAATACGTCAGATTTGTGTGGACAATTTTGCATCGTATTCCTACATCTTATGTCGTTCGGCTTCACCATGTCGCGATTTAATAATCTCTTTAGCGATAATGTAATGAAAAACGACAGATTAGTGCGTGAATATTACAATGCTTTTGCCTCTCGACGGTCAGACACTGATAAAAATAAATTTAACGGTGGTGGAGTCTCCGAGCGAAGATTACCGTGTTTGCAGGGATGTTGCATACGACGGTAAATATGTGTAAAGTGATTTAAATAAAATATTGATCAATTAAAAACAAATACATCGTCTTACTGTGCCTTTTATTTTATAATCGAGGTCCCTCGTGGTACGGTATCATATTCTGTGCCTTTTACGTGCAAAACCGCTGTCGCTGCATTCAGAGCGCTGGACACCTTAGTTATGATTCAGAGGGCGGTTTGCTATCTTCAAAGCCCGTGATACCAACCAGCAGCATCCTGAGCATTCAGTCTGTCTTCAACTTCGTGATCGCGCAGTCAAAAACGTATTTTTCGTAATGTATCCTCGTTACGAGGCTAGCGGGTTTTCGGAGTCCTCAGTGCCGAAATAGACATCGGGTACGATGGCGGCGTCGTGGACGAGGACTTCGAGAACCCCGAGCTTCCTGAAGCAGACGATGCTCGGTTATGAAAGTGTCGACGCGCGCGCGCGAGCGTGTGTGTGTGTGTTTGTGTGAGTGAGATAGTGAGAGACAGGAGTTTAAAATCGCTGTCGAAGGAAGGTAGACGTCAACAACAACAGAGGTAAGTACCTAATTTTTTTCCTTTTTTCAAGTATGTGTACACCTTGGCTCCATCCTGCTCTTATCTCTAGTCTTTCTTGTTCACCAGAGTACCCACACTACCTCACTTTACCATCTCCACGTTACCGACACTGGTTAAGCAGAGTGGGTAGCGCGACGGTGGAAAAGTGGGGTAGTGGGGGTAGCCGCGTGGTGGGGGAAGGAGTGGGGATAGGAGTGGGATGGAGCAAAGGTGTACACATACTATTGTTGCATGTCTCTTTGATGCGGTATACCAAAAATTATACTTGTATAAAATACATCATAAATGAGTTCAACTCGATCAAAGATGAAACTTGATGATAATGTGATATATGATTATCCTGAAGACAAAGAAAAAAGAAATCTCGAATACATAGCCCTCCGGAATCCAAATTAGGGACAGTCGAAGAAGTTTTCGACGAAAGTACTGACAGTTCGCATCTCCAGACTCCCTCCACGAAGAATCCAACGGGAGAAATTATTGCGGATACAGAGAAAAGTAGCAACTTTAATCGAGAAAATCCGGACTTAATTAAAGTAGACGTAGACAGCCATATACGATCTTTGGAATTAACGTCGAGTCATTTAATTATTACAAAAACAGAAATAAATTGCGAGAAAGCAAGTGACTTTTCAAGTACTGAAGACATTTTATCAGACAATCTTGATAATTATAGTACATCAAATAGTCCCTTACAGATTCAAGAAATTTCAAAGAATTCAGAAAGTTTTGAGCAATTCACGAACCGAGTGCAAGAAACACTTACAGCGAGATCGGGATATAATTTATTGTCTGTACTTGGATTTTTGGAAGAACCTGGTCACCAATATTTACCACTTGTAATATATAGAGATCCCCGTAACGAAATTCTAGTTCAGATTCCCGCATCCCCTAAACATACTGTAAAAGACGTCAAGTGGCAGCCCGTTACACACGAGACAGCAGATACAGATACACCAGTCATAGCTATCCCGAACCCCGTAGGCACCAAGCCTGCGTTAGGCCCTTCCAACTCCAGTGACATATTTTACACTCCTGCAGGGGGGTCTACCCCATTCGACTCACCCATCGGTACACAGCCCCTAGTGAGTCATAATAAAACACTGTCCACTCCAAAAGGAAGAAGCAATACTTGTGAAAAATCTGAATTAAAATCAATAATTAAACCTTCCCACATTGTGCTACAGAATTTGTTGAAAAATCTACACCTGTTATCTGAATACGAACCTGCTACTCCTGGTCGCTCCTCCCACCGCACGGGAAAAAGGTCGAGTCCAGATAAAAAAACCCAGTAAAATACCACCACAAAACTGGACACTCGGCGGACAAATGTTTAAAAATGTTCCCACCTTCAAATAGCAATAAACCCAGTCTCGAAGCCCCTTTATTTATCATATGCCAGATCTGTAAAAAAAACAGGACATTCGGCTGACAAATGTCTTGAAATCTTCCCCCCCCCCCCTCGAATAATAATAAACCCGTCTTTGACGGTCCTCCGCTCACTATATGCCAGGTATTTAATAAGCGTGGGCATATTGCCGACCGATGTTATAAAATTTTTCCTCCTGAAAGGAAGCAATCGGAAAATACATCGATGTTTTGTCACTATTGTAAAAATCATGGACACACAGCGAATAGATGTCCTCGATCATCCTCAGTCCCCCCCCAAATTAATGTCTTTACCGTGTAACGATAATTTTTAACGTTATCATAGATTTTTATTTTTCGTGGGGAATTTGGGCTCGATCACAGGACTAATTAATTTAGACTTTTTAGTGGTTGACAGTAGGCCTTTATTCTAAGAAAAACAATTTCGTAAAACGTCACTTTTAATTACGGTCACTCAAATTTCACCTAATGTCCATCTGATTCCGTAATTTCCGCAATTATTTCGACGATTATAATTTATTTTATGTTTTCCTCTCTCGGTACACAGATGTTTCACACTTGTTGCTATTACGCTTCGCATTCGCTCTTTAGATAGAGTGTATCAACTCTACTTACAATTCTTTACCTTTCATTCCACCTTCGCTCATACACACTTTATTATTACTTATTTATCCTATCCATTTAATGCTACCAATTATCATTTGATTACAACTATCCTATCTTCTACATTCCTAATTCTATTTTCTTAATTTCAATAATCAGGGAGTTCCCTCGATTTTAGTTATTATGATTTCCACTTATTTGCACATAAATTCGCGGAATTTCGGTACTCGGGCTATGGTTGCGTCGCTACGCTTCGGTGTTTCACTTCTCACACACACACACCTCAGATTCTCAGTGTACAGAGTGTATGAACTCTGTTTACAATTCTTGCTCTCTCATACTTATCTCACTTTTCACTCTTTCTCGCTTTCTCTCGCAGGAAAGGCGATTCCTATGGTTCCCACTGGGTTAAAATCTGCATTCTTTAATTTATCCTCTCATCTACTATTTTCATATTTCGATGCACTGAATTTCTATGATTATTCTTATTCACTTAATCCTATCCTGATTATTTCCGAGTACTTCTAGTGTTCTTTCGTCTTTCCACGATTTACTAATTAACTTTCCTTCTTTTTGCTTTTAAGATTAAACGATTTCAAAACTTCTGCACCCTGAATTAGCTTTAGTTGGGTTCGTGTTACCGAGCAGGCAAAAACCGAGAGAGCCTCCTTCCGGTGCAGGCGCTTTTATATCCTTCTCCCCACCCTAGTTCCTCCTACGTCATTTTAGCTTACGATTTAAAATTTGTCCCGTTTCGCTCGATCGTTGTCACGCCCCCCCCTGGTTCTCCCTCGTCGCCGAGCAAGGCCAGCTGGTCGCTGACCCGCTGTTTTCGGCGACGAGCGAATTCCAGAGGCGTGACGTCACCAGTTTGTTTCTTGTGCTAGGTCCGGGTTAGTCGGCCTAGTGTTCGCTGTACTGAACACTTCGATGATATAACATTTGCTCTCATAGCCTTTCGATAATATAATATCGCTGCCGCGCATGTATTATGTTACATTATCCCCCTGAGACTCTTTCTGGGCAGAGTTACGCTCGTAACTCTCTCAGAAAGATCTCCTGTATGATCAACCCGACTCCTTCGCAAGCTCTATTCCTTTAAATATCTATTTTTTTATTTTATTTATTTTTTTTTTTTTTATTTTTTTTTTATTTTTTTTTTATTATTTTTTTTTTTTTTAGTCTCTTCTGGGTCCTCATGCTTATAAACTACTTATTTTCCCTTACTCATCTTATATGCTAAAAACTTATGTCTACCTTAGCCTATAGAAAATGTACTCAAATGACTCAATTCAACGCCAGCATGTATATTTTTCTTTTTTTTTTTATTTAATAACCGTCGCTTTCGTTTTCTTTGTCCGCGTCGTCGTCCGTCTCCTCGTAGTCAGTGGTTATCATTACATTTTCATTTGTGGATTGGCCAGCTGTCGCACTGCTGATTTCCCACTCTTCCGGCTCCTCTCCGCTCTCCTCACTCTCTTCTGCCATTTCTGCGAGTTCCTGCAGCAGCTCCTCCATTCTTCCTGACGGTGCAGCCGTATTTGTCGTTGATGCTCTGCTGTTGCTGGCCCTTGCGTCTTGTCCTCTCCTCCTCCTCTCAGTCCGGAAATGTTTTCCGTATCTTCCTCCGTCCCGTCCGAAATGGTATGAAGGATTTTTTTCGACCCATTTAGCCTCCTTGCTACCGATCAGCTCCTGGCCGACGTCATAGCCTCGATGACCTCTAGATCCATGTAGTTCTGTCCAAACGACTTCCACCACGGGATCTATTTCCACGACGTAGACGTCCACCATCTGTCGTGTGGTCAGTTTTATAAACAACTCTCTGGCTCGCTCTGTCCAATGACCCCTAGTCGGTGCGAGAGTGTTCATACCTGCGGCCACCGCGAAATACGGTTCTCCAAGGTACATCCTGGGAACCGTGTACAGCTCATCGAGTGTCGCCTCGATTCTCCTCGCCAGATCTCCTAGCCATACTCGGTACGTACCGTCTTCTTTCCCGATCACTGTACCTCTGAAGAATAGGTTCTCCTCCGTTCCGTCCTCGTCCTCAAAAAAATAGAGCACGGCACGTCCTTCGTAGGCCTCCTCCTCAAATAATTTGTGTACCTCCGGGTGTTGTCTGCTGGTTCTATTGACTAGCCCCAGCCATTTCTGTCAATCAATAATTTCGGCTGAATACGGCTCCTCCGGCACCAGATATTCTACGGCGTATTCAATAAAACGACTCATTTTCTTTTTCTCGCACAGTTACTCTCTTTTCTCCTTCGCAGATTATTAACTCGTTCCCCTGCTTGCGTCCCCTTTTATATTCCTCCCGATGCCCTCGTTATGATTATGGGTTTTGGTGTCTCGCCGGTGGCCTATTTCTCCTTTGGCCGTTCGCTTCGACCAATTAGATGGCCCACCCGACACCTCTCCTCTTCCATCTGCCCTGCTTCGCTAGAATTTGAAGCATTCTTCCTAGAACGATCGTTCGGCGTGACGTCAGGACTCCCATCGCGCGATTTACTGTAGCTGGTCTGATGGCCTCGTATTACCGTGTTGGTGTAGCTTCTGTGTGGCTTCGCTGTACCTCGTTGTTTTCATTTCGAGTACTTGCCCTTCCTGTTGTCTCACTTCTTTCCTTGCTGGTTGTAGCCGTTGTACTCTCTTCTTCTTTCTCTGTCCTGACTGTCTCTGTCTGATACCTCTTAAACATACTGGCGTGAAATTTGCCTCTCTCTATCTTATTCCCTAAATCTACCAGTAGATAAGTTGCTAAACCTACGCATTTCTTAATTCTATATGGCCCCTCGTATAGAGGCATAAATTTCGACGTTACTTGTTTCAGCGGGTCTGAAACGTTCAACGCTTTTACTAAAACTAAATCGCCAATCTCATAAGTGGTTAATCGATGTGTGGCATTAAATCTCTCCGCCCGACGCCGGCCTTTCCTCGCTATCCTTTCTTTCACAATCTCAACTTTCATCTCGTAGGTTATTTTATCCTCTTCCTCTCGCACTATGCCCATCTGTTTATTCCAGACTCGTTGACGTTTCTTCCCGCACTGCAGTTCCGTCGGTGTATACTCGGTTGTCTCGTGGTAACTTTCGTTAATGCAATCTTCTATGACTCTCACCCTTTTAAACCAGCCTGCGTGGTTTTTTGTGAGGAAAACTCGGAAAAACCTTCCAAGTTCCCGATTTACACGCTCGACGATATTTCCTTGGGGATGACGTATCGATGAAAATACAGCCGTGATACCCTCGTCCTTGAGCTTCTGTAACCAGTTTTTTGCAGTAAACTGGGTCCCGTGATCAAATTGTATCCTCCGCGGCTTCCCATACTTCGGAATATAGTCTTCAAATATTCGTTTAATCACTGTTGCGGTGTTCGCCTTTTTCATGGGGTAAAGAATGACAAACTTGCTGAAAGCGTCCAGAGTCACCAAGATGTGCTTCACTCCTCCTACTGACGTGGGCAACGGTCCATAGAAATCTATGGAGACTAAATCCCCCAGTCTCGCCGGTACTATGGTTTGCATCTCGGCGAAGCTCGCCTGGACGGCAATCTTATTCCTCTGACATACGTCACACATCGCTAGAATCCTCCTAGCAGCTTTTGCGAGATGCGGATACGTAAAATCTTCCTCCAGCATCCGTACACATTTTCCGGCCCCGAGATGGCCATACATGGCGTGGCACGCCTTAATTATATCTCCAACCATGCTCTTTGGTATTATCACCCGCCAAATTCCGGTCCTTGATTTCTTTTGTAAAATTCCTTTTTCTAACCGAAATTTTCGCTCCTCTTCTCCTTGCTTCTCTTCGCCCAGAAAATCCATAATAGTTTTTAAGTCTTCTTGCTCCCTCTGGATCTCTTTGATGTTCTTCAGGTTTTTTTTTTAGCTCACGTGACATCCTTTCAGCCAACAGTCCTGCCACCACTACCACTCCTCCGCTGTTGGTTTCATGCCGGTTCTCGTCCTCTTTCACACGGCTTAACGCGTCCGCCACCACATTAGTTTTTCCCGAGACATGCTCGACTTGTATGTCATAATCCTGGATGGATAATGCCCATCGCATTAGCCTTTCAGCTGTAAATCTACACGTCTTTAAGAAAATTAAAGCTTTGTGGTCTGTTTTGATGTGTATCTGAGCCCCCCTTAAATACGTCCTAAATTTCTGTAACGCCCACACGATTGCCAGTAATTCTTTCTCCGTGGTCATATAAGCGATCTCTGCTCCTTTCAGGGTCCTACTTGCAAAAGTCACCACTCTTGCTTCTCCGTTCACATCCTCTTGAGCGAGAATTGCTCCGAGCGCGTATCCACTCGCATCGGTGGTGAGCGTGTATGGCTTTCGCGTATCTGGAAATTTCAGTACCACCTCTTTGCAGAATAAATTTTTAACGTTTTTAAATGTTTCCTCCATGGCCTCGTCCCATCTCCAACGAACCCCTTTTTTCAAAAGATTTACTAACGGCGTAGTCTCGTGCGCATGTCGATTCGTGAATTTTGTATAGAAATTGATTAATCCCAAAAAACCTCTTAATTGTTTAATGGTGTGAGGTCGAGGATATTCGTGAATTGCCCTTATTTTCTCTGGGTCCGGTTTCAAATCCTCCGTCGTGAGGATATGTCCGAGAAAGGTCACTTCCTTCCGGAAAAAATGTGACTTACTGAATTTTAATGTCATCCTGTGCTGTTGAAATCTCTCAAATAGTTCTTTTAGGTGATCCAGATGCTCTTCATGCGACGTCGACATCACTAATAAATCATCGACGAAATTAATGACGAAATCCAGACCCTGCAGGACCACGTCAAGAGCCCTTATTAAACTAGCTGTACTGGTCTTTAAACCAAATGGAGTAACTGTAAATTCGTAACATTTCCCGTTATGTTGAAACGCTGTGTATTTCCGCGATTCCGGGTGGAGAGGTATTTGCCAGAAACTACTGGTTAAATCTAGTGTGGACATTATCTTCTTTCCACCACATTGTTGAAAAATCTCTTCGATTGGGGGCGCATTATTATGATCATTTATTAAATAATTATTCAGCTCTCGAGCATCTAAACAGAGGCGGACGGAATGATCACTCTTCGTGACCGGCATCAGAGGATTTATGTAGACACTTTCGGACTTTTGGATCACCCCCATCTTGAGCATTCTTTCGATCTCCCTTTGTACTCTCTCCCGGTGGGCCAACGCGACCGGATACGCACGGTGGAAATACGGTTTCGGATCTTTTAACACCAGTCGGTGCTCATATTTCGTCATCTTTCGAGGGATCTTATCAAAAATCTCTCTCCTCTCTTCGACGATTCTTTTGAAATCTTTCTTGACTTGCGGATCCAGATCCCGACATTCTTTCATCTTTTCTTCAAACTCTTCTTCTGACAGGCTGATGGTCTCTTCCCTTTCAGGGTTATCCTCTCTCTCCATGCCGGCACATATCTTATTTGGTATACCTGAATGATAAACTCCCGGATCTATGTGTCGCCATCTTCCCTCCTTCAATTCTGCAACGGCTCGGTCCTCTACTGCCAGAATCCTCTGTTGAGCGTCGATCGATATTTTCAAAACTAACATCCCGTCGATCCCGATCAACACTGGTCTCACCAATTTCGGCACAACTAGTACCTGCAGATCCCCACTCGACCCATACGTTTGCATATTTACCATGATTTGTTTCTTAATTCGGGCAGTCTCCCCACCAAACGCACCAACCACCTGCGTCGACGTCACAGGCAGCATCGGATATTTTTTAAATAATTCTTCATTCTCCTTTAAAAACAATTCTGAGATACAGGACACCTCACTACCACTATCTATTAGACTCATCTTCGATATTCCCGCAACTGTGATCGGTATTTCCGGACATCTCGGATGCTTCTCGTCGTACCATTTGCTCGAGACACCTTCCGCCTCATCGCACAAAATTTCCCGTGGATTTTCCATGAGTGTGGAACACGTCACCTGCTTCGCCTCTTCCTCATTTACCACCCTCGGTGCTGGCCCTCTGATATCCAGTACTCTCAGAATTCTAGCATCGTTTTCAGGACACACGTTTCCTTTATCTTCCCGTGTGCTTTTACCGACTTCCAGAACTCTGCTTTCCACGTATTCAGCCTGCCCTCGCCGTCCGGTGTTCACTCCTCTATCTTCCTCCACTTCTTGTCCGCTACGCCTGCACTGTTCCTCTTTTCTCCGCTGATTTCTCACTCTCTTCTTCTCTCTCTTCCTCGCGTTCATCTTCTGTCTGATACTTTTCCTTTCTTCATTTTTAAACGTTGCGCTCCGTTCCTCTCTGTTGTTGTTGATTTCTTTCTTTCCCTCGGGCGCAACGCTTAGGCGTTTCCCGAATTAGTGTTAACTGCTCTAGAACACTCTGGTACTTGTTCTCGTGGGATCGTGTGTGCCACGAAGGGACCCTGCACCGCACGATTTATGCTATTCATTTGACCTTTCGGCGGTTGCTCCTGTCTCTGTGGTCCAAATCCCGTCGGTCCGTTATTTTCCGGCCTCTGAAAACCTTCGGACCGATTTTCTTGCCAAACAGGTCTTGATGGCTGCCATGGTCCGTTATTCTGCCATGGGGGTCGATCCCCCCGACCACTCTGGCGTCCTGGTGAGGATGGAAAACCGTTGCCGCCATTGTTCGCAACATTTTCTCGATTGTCATTTCGAAAATATGGACGCGCCGCCTGCGCGCGTGCCATTCCTCTATAAAAATTTCTTTGCTGTTCGTGTGATACGTGTTCCCCTGTACGACCTGTCACTCTCTTGTGATTTAATGGGCCTGCCACATCCGTGCTCTCCAGCAATTCCAAAAATTCATCGATATTGCAAATTCGGCGGACTCTCACGGCACTACGCACCTCTTCGTCGAAATGTTTCGCCAGACGACGTATTATATCTTCGTCGCTCAATTTTTCACTCAGATCTCGCGCATTTCCGATAACACGAGTTGCATACTCGGCCCGTGTTAACGACTGGCCTTCGGTATAAAAAGATCCAAATTCCAAATTTTTCTTTACCTTATCCTGCATATCACGAGCCCAGTATCTTGAACGGAATTTTTCTTCAAAAGTTCGAAGGTCGTGTACAGCTCCCTCCACCACGAGCCACCAATCGTTCGCAACACCCTTCAATGCAGTCCCGATCGCGTGCCGAATCTCAGTATCCTCGATCCCTCCTGCATTACAAAATTCGCGAAATTCTTTCAAGAATCGCATCGGTCTCTCCTTTCCGTCACCATTATATGTGGGTGGTTTCTGAGCTGTCGTATACAAACGAGTGACATTCAATCCTCCACCAATAGTTTGACCATAATTCATTGATGTACTTGTTCTTCGTGTCGACTCTTCTAATTTTTCAATTCTCTTCGTGTGGTCCTCGGTAATCTCTTGTGATGCCCTGATCTCGGCCATAATTTCTAACGTTCTTCTTTCCAGTTTTTCTGCTGTCACCCTCTGACTAGCGACCTGTTGTTGTATATATTTATTTGTAGTATTTTGCACTTCCTGTACCCTTTCCTGTGCTTTCTTTATCTTCCGGTCCGTCCGGCTCTCGACTGCCGCAATCTCTCCGTTCAATTCATCCTTTGTAGATTCTCTCAAACTTGTTATTCTACCGAGACACTCGTCCCTTATTTCCTGCTGCGTCTTTATTATTTCAGCGAATTTTCCGTCGCTTTTCTCTTCCATTTTCTGCAGAAATTGCATCAAATCCCCTACACCGATCGGATTCGGTGGAATAGTCGCAGTCCCGTCATTCTGCCTCGGCGTACTGCCATTTTCACTATTTATTTGGTTACTTTCTAAATCCTCCGATACGTTTTCATTCTCTGTTATCTGCGTAATTCCAGATAAACGTTGGATATTTCTCCGATCTCTATTTCGCCGGTCATCTAACAGGTGATCAGCTGTCGTGGATTCCCATATATACGCTTCACCACCTTCAGCAACCTCCTCCTGCCGATGTTGTTCCTCCAAGCTCTCCATCATTCTTAACTCTTCAAGTTCAGTCGAGATATTTATATTTCCGTTTGATTCCATGTTCTGAATTTCGCTGAATTTATTTTCTTAACGCGCGTCCTATTTAACCACTGCAGTCTTTCTTAGTTGTGTCGAGCCCCACGTTGGGCGCCAAATGTAACGATAATTTTTAACGTTATCATAGATTTTTATTTTTCGTGGGGAATTTGGGCTCGATCACAGGACTAATTAATTTAGACTTTTTAGTGGTTGACAGTAGGCCTTTATTCTAAGAAAAACAATTTCGTAAAACGTCACTTTTAATTACGGTCACTCAAATTTCACCTAATGTCCATCTGATTCCGTAATTTCCGCAATTATTTCGACGATTATAATTTATTTTATGTTTTCCTCTCTCGGTACACAGATGTTTCACACTTGTTGCTATTACGCTTCGCATTCGCTCTTTAGATAGAGTGTATCAACTCTACTTACAATTCTTTACCTTTCATTCCACCTTCGCTCATACACACTTTATTATTACTTATTTATCCTATCCATTTAATGCTACCAATTATCATTCGATTACAACTATCCTATCTTCTACATTCCTAATTCTATTTTCTTAATTTCAATAATCAGGGAGTTCCCTCGATTTTAGTTATTATGATTTCCACTTATTTGCACATAAATTCGCGGAATTTCGGTACTCGGGCTATGGTTGCGTCGCTACGCTTCGGTGTTTCACTTCTCACACACACACACCTCAGATTCTCAGTGTACAGAGTGTATGAACTCTGTTTACAATTCTTGCTCTCTCATACTTATCTCACTTTTCACTCTTTCTCGCTTTCTCTCGCAGGAAAGGCGATTCCTATGGTTCCCACTGGGTTAAAATCTGCATTCTTTAATTTATCCTCTCATCTACTATTTTCATATTTCGATGCACTGAATTTCTATGATTATTCTTATTCACTTAATCCTATCCTGATTATTTCCGAGTACTTCTAGTGTTCTTTCGTCTTTCCACGATTTGCTAATTAACTTTCCTTCTTTTTGCTTTTAAGATTAAACGATTTCAAAACTTCTGCACCCTGAATTAGCTTTAGTTGGGTTCGTGTTACCGAGCAGGCAAAAACCGAGAGAGCCTCCTTCCGGTGCAGGCGCTTTTATATCCTTCTCCCCACCCTAGTTCCTCCTACGTCATTTTAGCTTACGATTTAAAATTTGTCCCGTTTCGCTCGATCGTTGTCACGCCCCCCCCCCCTGGTTCTCCCTCGTCGCCGAGCAAGGCCAGCTGGTCGCTGACCCGCTGTTTTCGGCGACGAGCGAATTCCAGAGGCGTGACGTCACCAGTTTGTTTCTTGTGCTAGGTCCGGGTTAGTCGGCCTAGTGTTCGCTGTACTGAACACTTCGATGATATAACATTTGCTCTCATAGCCTTTCGATAATATAATATCGCTGCCGCGCATGTATTATGTTACAACCGCAAACACAGGTACCAGTCAATCTCTGATACCAAAATCCTAGCGATATTCGGTGTCAAATATGTAAAAAAGGAGGCCACGGGGCTCATATTTGTCCATATCGTAACAACCATTCCCGGCCTTTAAATATCAATCGATCGGAAAATCGCGGAAATATTAATAATTTCAATAATAATCCCATCAATTCAACAGGACCATGTTTTTATTGCTAACAATCCAGTCATTTTATCCGTGAGTGTCCCGCTCGAAGGGAGAACGAAGGAACATATGGAAGTACGGGAAACCGTAGTGGTCTTACGAGTACGGGTGCGCCCAGGGAAACTCTGCTAAACATGCATCCGATCCGTACTATTTCAATCGCAGCTTCAACCCTCAACCGCGAGTAGTCCGAATCATTAATATACAATTGCATCGAGAAAGTAGTGTTCCGACGGTTACGTTAACGGCATCGGAAGTAATATCCCCTATCACTCTTATGGTTGATATTGGAGCCGGGCCGAATATTTTAAAGAAACAATTTGTGAGTGAACATATCGCTGTAAATCACGGAGAAATTCTGCAACTTAATGGAAGAACAACAAATTCAATTTTTACTTTGGAACATATTACCATACAAGCCTTTGGACGTTTCGCTACTTTCCATATTGTAGATAATAACTTCCCCATAAAGGAAGCTGGTATATTGGGTTCGGAATACCTTTACGGCAATCGCGTGAAAATTGACTACGAGAAAAGACAATTGAAAATGCAGAATGTAAGAATACCATTCGCAACTCAGGAAACTATTGTTATCCCTGCAGAGTCCACCAAATTGTGGTTCGTGAGAGTAAAAAAGTTGGATTTATGGGAAGGTTATCTGCCTCCCCTGGATGCAGGTGAAGGTATAAACATAGAAAGCGCGTTTGTCATCAATAATAATGGTAAAGCTTACATTTATGTGACAAATAGCAATAGGTATTCGGTTTAAGTCCAGGTACCAGTACTAGAGTTAATGTCATCGGAGGAATTAACTTACACTACAGGAATAAAGGAATCCACTGACGATCCAAAGACGAAAAAGGAACGACAGGTAACAAGTAAAGTTGAATTAATAAAAGAAAATAAGTCCTCGGACGGACTGAGTTATGAAACTAATAAAGATGAAGTAAATTCAAGTGAGAATATTGGAAAAAAAATCATACTCCGAGAGAATGGAAACGTTGAAATAATTAAATCAATAAAAGTCAATTATTCAGATTTTATCAAAGCATCAGAGTCAATAAAAGAAGTAATCACGATGGAAAATAAAGAAGTACTTTGCCATAAACCTGTTGAACCTTTCGTGCCTGTGAATCATTGCGATCAAACTGTTAATTTTTTTAATTATGAAGACTCGAAGAATTTACGAACAACTTGTATACTTGAACCGTCAAAAAAGAAAAGTATTATGTAAATATTAAAGACAAAGATACACGTTTGAGAAGCGAGAAATATAGTCCAAAAACGTATAAAATCATAAACGTTTCGTTAATACAAAAACTCGGTATAACTAATATCACTCGCGAAATTCAACCTTTCATTCGCGAAAAATCATGTTACGTAATATCAGAATCCGTAATGATCGACCGCTATAATCAAATTAAGGAATTATTAAGACTCGTCGAATTCAACGAAGAAGAAAAAACAAGTATCGAGATGCTTTTAAAGGAAAGCGCACATTTATACTAAATCCCAGGAGATACGTTGACATGCACCACTATATTGCAACATCGCATTCCTACTACTGATGATCTTCCTATAAATTCTCGAGGCTACCTCACCATACAATTGTCCTGTCTGGGTCGTTCCCAAGAAAGCCGACTGTCAGGGTAATAAAAAATGGAGAGTAGTGATCGATTACCGATCGCTGAACGAAAAAACGATTGCCGACGTGTACCCCATACCCAATATCAACGATATATTAGATCAATTATGTGGTACACAATACTTTACTGTATTGGATTTTGCATCGGGATTTCATCACATAGAAGTCTCTCCAGAGGATCGTCATAAGACCACATTTACTACGCCACGTGGCCATTTCGAATTCGTTAGAATGCCGTTCGGCCTTCGGAACGCCCCTCCGACGTTTCTAGGAGCAATGGACCTCACGCTAAGTGGGCTCCTCGGGAAAAAACTATTTCTTTATTTGGACGATATTGTCATTTATGCCTACAATCTCAAAAAACACGAGAATATATATCGCAAATTAATTAAACGATTAGAAGCAGCAAATTAAAAATTACAACCAGATAAATGCGAATATTTAAAAAGAGGAGTCGCGTACTGAGGACATATAATCGGGAATAATAGCGTTTGGCCCGATCCTAAGAAATTAGAAGCTGTACGTGAATATCCCGTACTTAAAAATGTTTAAAATATTCGACAATTTCTGGGATTAACAGGGTATTATAGGCGGTTCATAGAAGGATATGCCAAGATATCAAAACCGCTAACGGCTTTATTACGTAAAGAAAATATATTTGATGGGGACCCGAACAACAACAGTCATTCAAAATTTTAAAGAATAAACTTTGTACGGCTCCAGTTTTGCGATCTCCTGATTTTTCCAAGCCTTTTATTTCAACAACTTTTTATTAATCAATCGTTCGTGTATATGTTATTATTAAATTCTGAATTTATGCGACAATTCCCGACCACTTGTTAGGATGGAAATTTCGGTAAATCGCAACTCGGGGTGTGAGTCAGCGTTACCTAGATTCCTGCGTTATCGATCTTTCTTGGTCGATAGATCTCAAACAATCGAATCCCTAATTTTTGTCAACTCTGATTGCCTCACTCATTCGTAAAGAATTAATGAAGCAACCACAATTGACGGTTTTTAATTTCTAAAGAAATCATGAAAAAATATCACCACAGCCCGGGATCGAACCGGGAACTCCAGAATTCTAGCCTGGTACGTTACCAATTACGCCACCGTGGCTCTGGTGACATCAATTCACGACCTCTATTTTAATGTCAGTAATCAAGCAACTTTTTATTAATCAATCGGTCGTGTATATTGTAATAATTATTTTTATATAGTTTATTTCGCGTAATTAAATTTCACTTCAATAATAAATAACTTTCAATTCATAACAATATTCAAGTACATACAATACTAGCCTATTCGAACGCTAGCCTCGCTACATCATCGAATAATACAACATACTTCGTCCGCAGACGAAAGATTCCATACACTCCCACAAAGGTACGAATTCGAATCAGAAATACATTCCATACATCAAAATAATATGTGAATTAGATACACAGAGTACCACGCACATCTTTAAATCATCGTTATTATACTCAAAGGACACGAATCGTAAACAGACTCCTTTCAGCAATAGCCGGATAACAAGCAATTTAATACATGAATTAATGCGAGCATATTATATAGAAAATCACATAAGATAAGACAGGTACGTAGAAGAGTCCGATTACACAATATAGCAATATAGTTCAATAGTGTTAACTTATCTTGATAGAAAGTGTTGACATTCTGTGATGCTTCGATTAGGTAGGCGGACAGCGGGGGGGACGCTCGAGCGATCTCCGTACGCAGTTGATTATTCGTACCGGCTACTTATCCAACGGCCCAGTACGTATCATTGGACAAGAATCCGTGGTAGGCCCGCAGATTTATTCCAATTGCCTCGGTTTGAATAATTTCCTTCGTCCACACGTAGAATTATTTAATTGATCTCAATTAAATAATGTGATGCCGTTAATCCCAAAATTTTAATGCTCCAAAATTTGGCCCAGCCACCCTTCTCTTTCCTCTCACACACGTTAGCTTTTTTGGCACCTTAAATTTATTTCTTAGCCCCAGTATTGAGCTTTTGAAGGCACTCTATGTTGTGAATATGTTGTGAAATACTGACTAATGTTACTCGCGAGAAAGTTCTTGAGTGACTGGGGAGAGCGAGGCGCGGTGCGACGTTAGATTGTCTCGCACTTAGCTCGAACAATTACCAGTTACAGCTCGAATTTGTGTGGCTCCCTCAAGCCCGCTTATAATATAAATATCCGTAGATTTATCATATTTATTATATTCATTCGACGCATGGTTAGTTACCGGTCGTAGACGAGGCAGGGTAACGTCATATTACAATATGTTATTATTAAATTCTGAATTTATGCGACAATTCCCGACCACTTGTTAAGATGGAAATTTCGGTAAATCGCAACTCGGGGTGTGAGTCAGCGTTACCTAGGTTCCTGCGTTATCGATCTTTCTTGGTCGAAATATCTCAAACAATCGAATCCCTAATTTTTGTCAACTCTGATTGCCTCACTCATTCGTAAAGAATTAATGAAGCAACCACAATTGACGGTTTTTAATTTCTAAAGAAATTTTTTTTTAACTTTTATTTTAACAACAGATGCATCGGGTTATGCTATCGGTAGTATACTTTCACAAGGATAAATTAACAACGATCATCCATGCGCTTACGCCTCGCGAGCTTTGAGTCTAGTCGAAGAACGGTACGACACTTACGAAAAGGAAGCATTGACTATAGTATACTCTATACTCCACTTTCGGCCATATCTGTATGGGCACCATTTCGCTGTAGTAACCGACCATAAACCGCTGTTGTGGTTGCGACGGGCTACAGATGGAAATCCTAAAATCCTGCGCTAGCGACTGAAACTCGCCGAGTATGAATACGATGTAGTGTACAAGGCCGGAAAAACTAACGTTAACGCCGACGCACTTTCAAGAAACCCCATAGTTTGATATATCTCGGCTATTAGAAAAAGATTCAGAAGAGGAGGAAAATCTAAGCAACGCTGTTCCTGGAAATTTCGGTTATCTTAGCGATGTAGAAGAATGTGACTGGGTACGTGAGTCAGTTGATCCTTTCGAACAGCTGGAAGACATAGCCTCTCCATACAAATCAACGACCACTGGTCACGAAAACGAAATTTTCCAGACGCCCGCAGCGAACAAGGCACCACTAAAAAAACCCACCGTAAAAATGAAAGCTAATATGCCTCGGGAGACATGCAAGAATAAAAACATCGAAACTAAGAATAAGCAAGTGACCTACAGTGTTGAGAACTTTCCTCTGCCTTCCGACACCTCTTCAGATCGACCGAGTAACCAAGCACATGTGCCGTTACCAGTCCTATCCCACAACGATGTGCGTCTTAAGAACAACGAATCTAGCGACGAAAGCGAACTCAAGGACCATAACTCTCGAAAAAACTCAGACACGACAGTGTAGGGAAAACATTTATGTGAACTTTTCAAAGGTAGCGAAACAGAACCCCTAAGCGACAACATGTCCGACGTAGAACCTGAAAATTCACTTATATTGCCCGCCACCATCCTGCATAAAACTACGAAGGGTAGGATTATTGCTTCCAACGTCAAACAATCACGAGACTTATTTAACACTCGAAAAGATAATTTAGTTTATTTTGTTTCCACCGACTGTGCACCGATAGACACTGGAGCTATTGCATTACGATATAACGACAATTTTACACACTTAAAGAATCTAGAATTACAGAAAGCTCAATCTATTATGAAACGAGCTCACAGATTCAATATAGCTTTGCCTATCACAGATAATTCTGGAGAAGGTCCCACATTAATTTTGGAAAATATAGTAGAAGCTTTAAAAACTGCTCGTTATTTAATTGACAAGTTATCATTGCAAACCGTCAGTATTGCAAAATCAAGTTTTATGTTAAATGTGCCATGGGAAAATATTATGATTCAAATTCGATTAATATTCGCGCAAAGCGACGTTAAAATCATTATTTGTCACGGGTTAGTTAGACAACCCCCAGTGGAAAGATAAAATGAGATTATTGAAGAAATATGCATTCGTCAACCATAGGCGGACACAGAGGTGTCAGTAAAACATATAATCGAATTCGTCACGTGTATTATTGGAAAAATTTCAAAACTGACGTCCAATTGTATATTCAATGGTGTTTACAATGTCAATTAAAAAAATTAGTCCGCGTAAAAACTAAACAACATATGATCATAACAGATACTCTAGCAATAGCTTTCTATAAAATTGTAATGGACATAGTAGGCCCTATGCCAAAAACTAAGCAAGAAAATAAATACATACTTACAATTCAAGATCAATTAACAAGATATTCAGTAGCAATCCCTTTACCTAATGCGAAAGCAGTAACGATAGCAGAAGCATTTGTCAAGTGATTTATTTGTTATTACGGCTCATCCAAAGCGGTACTCACTGACCAAGGTAGTAATTTTTTAAGTAATTTTTTGAGATAAATTGCGAAATTGTTCAAAATACGTAAAGTTAGAACTACGGCATTTCACCCTCAATCCAATGGATCATTGAAAAGATCGCATCATGCTCTTGGCGAATATCTTAAACAATTCACCACTAAACAAAATAATTGGGATGAATGGGTTGAAATGGCTATTTACAATTATAACACGAATGTACACTAAGGTACTAAGCATACTCCATACGAAATGGTTTTTGGCAAGATAGCTCGTACCCCTTCTAGTATGCCCCCTGCGGAGATGGAAAAACTCGCCACGTACGATGAATACCTAACGCAACTGGTCACGAAAATCCATGAAATACAGGGTTTGGGACGACAAAATTTGATAAATGCTAAAGAAAATTCCAAAATATACCAAGACAAAAAAGTTAATCCTGTAGCATTTAAAGTGGGGGAACCAGTATTTTTGCTTAAAGGACCAAAACCAAGAAAACTCGGTGACCACTACACCGGTCCGCACAAAATAAAGACCATATTAGATAAATAAACATATCAAATATGAAAGGAATTAATACACACGTATAATCATAGTAATAATAATAATAGTAACAATAATAATGGTAATAATAGTAATAGCAATAATAATAACAACAATGATCAGTGTATTCAAGTTTTCGTGAATAAAAAATTTTCGTAAAGGTTTCAAACCAAGCAAACATAGTTACCAATACGCCAACGCAAACGAGACACCAAGAAATGCACTCAAAGGCAAGGTACGAGGGTCGATCAATAAATAGTCGTCTAGGCAAAGAAAATCGCGTTTTTTGGAGAAAAATATTTTTATTTCTCAACATAATCTCCTTTTCGCTCGATACACTTATTCCAACGATTTTCCAATTTTTTGATGCCCTCCGAATAATACGATTTCGGAAGGTCCTCAAAATTGGTCTCTGTTTCGGCGATGAGGTCATCTCTGGAACCAAATCTCTTTCCGCCAAGCCATTTTTTCAGGTTTGGAAACAGAAAGTAGTCGGAGGAGGCCAAATCTGGAGAATACGGTGGATGCGAAAGCAATTCGTATTTAAATTCATGAATTTTGGCCATGGCAACTGGGCACGTGTGAACGCGTGCATTGTCTTGATGGAAGAGCACTTTGTTCCTTGCCAAATGTGGACGTTTTTTGTTCAATTCGTCGTTGAATCGCGTCAGTACGGCTGCATAGTATTCGCTAATCGTTTTTTTTTTTCGGCGGAAGGTAATCGATGTAGATTATGCCACGTGCATCCCAAAAAAACTGTGGCCATGACCTTACCGGCCGATGGCACCATCTTCGCCTTCTTCGGATTGTTCCTTTGTCTCTAGTGTATAGTGATGGATCCATGTTTCGTCCACGGTTACGTAACGACGCAAAAATTCAACAGGATCACGCTTATAGGTCGCCAGACACGCCTTTGAATCAGCTACACGTTCTCTATGGTTGACAGTGAGCAAACGCGGCACCCATCTTGCGGATAACTTTTTCATACCCAACTGATCACTCAGAATTTATATCACTGAGCCATATGATATGCCTGTGGCCTCAGCAATCTCACGCACTTTTAGTCTCCGATCATTTAACACCATATCGTGGACTTTTTCAATTGTTTCTGGTATGACGACCTCATTTGGACGACCTGGACGTTCATCGTTAACAATGTTCGTACGACCGCATTTAAATTCAGCTGTCCAATATTTAATGGTTGATAACGAAGGTGCAAGGTCCATATAAATTTCGTCTAGCTCCGCTTCGATTTCATCGTTCGTTTTCTTTTTCAAAAACAAAAATGGAATTACTGCACGATACTCAATTTTTTCCATTTTTGTAAAAACACGAAAGTTGTTTGTCTTTTGATGGCTGTCAAACGCAAACTAAACATCGCAGCAAGCTGAAACTTTGACAACAGTCATGTGAAGGATGGCACTACTAAACGTCGTTATTGATTTCTTTCCTCGACCAACAGATGGCGCAAGGGCGACTATTTATTGATTGACCTTCGTATTAAATAAAACCTCTTGAAGGAAAAATATCTTAGTGCACCCAAATCAGTTTTAGACTTCAAAAAAGAGAGAGAGTACAAACAAATATAAAGAGCATGCCATAATAATCATATTGAGAACATTAACATATACCAGTAAATATAATGTAACATAGTTACATTCTTTAGCTTATTTTATTGTTTCAAACGGCTGTAAGAGCCCACAGTATTATTTCCGAATGTACCGAGGTTTGCGGACACTAGGCCACCGAACCCGGAGATGTGCCAAAAACGGGCTACGTCACACCTCCGGAATTCCCTCGCCGTAAGCAGGTCAGCGACCAGCTGGCCTCGTTTGGTGGCGAGGGGAAGGCGGTCAGCGCGGTAGCTGGGAGCCGCGGAAGTCGGAAATGCGTTAGATTTAAAATTACGATGGAAAAATAGGCAGAGGGGCCTGAGGGAAGGGGAAGCCTACAAAAGGTCGGTGCGGGGAGAGAGGAGCTCTCTTAGCACGAAAAAGTACAAGTATCGCTGTATAAGAAAGATTGAAGACAAATTTTCGAGATCAGAGATTAGTTATCAAAAGTCATTTTCAAGTTCATCGTGTAAAATCTGTGCTTCTGGGAGAAAAGAGACCCCAAGTGCATGGAAACAAGGACCAGACAAAAAGGAAAGACATGTGAGAAATTTCCATATAATTAACAATAATCAGATGAACAGTGTAGAAATCGTCAAATATCAAGATTTAGTAGATTATAAGTGAATAGAGTAAGTGCATAGAATTAATTAAATACAATAAAGCGAATAGATGTAAAGTGAATAGAATTAAGTAAATAGAGTTAAGTAGAGAAAATCGATGAAATAGAATTAGGTCAGCAATATTTAAAGGAAATAAAAGTAGGTCAGCTAGCATTTAAACAGGAAGTATGATCGAGAAGAATATAAGCAAGTGAAAGTGCGAAAGAGAACGCCAGCCGATGAATCGTATGTCAGGCAGAGAGGAAAAGAGCAACGAGCGAAACATCGGTTCGACGAGTGAGGTAGGCGAGTCTGGTGGTGTATGTGTGTGTGTATGCAACGAGCGTACAGCTCCATACCAGCGTCCGAAGTCATAACAGAAATTGTAAGCCAGGAATACCGAGAATCTGTGTACACGAAATAAAATAAGAAAAGTAAAATAATCATCGAAATTACGAAATTTAACGCAGGGTACGGGATACCGGTAACCAGAAACTAACTAGTGACATTTTATCTAATTGTTTCTTTGTGAACAAAGCCTCACTCTCAACCACCACGAAGTCTACATTAATTAGTCCTGTGATCGAGCCCGAATTCCCACGAAAAATAAAAATAATTGATAATGATAAAAATTACCGTTATAATACGCATAAATATTTTTATTAACATAACTAAATAAATACACTACTGTTCATACCTGCACCTTGGAAAAGATTAATTATAAAAGTGTGTATATCATCACTCAGCATGTCATCAAAAGGCCCACGCGGCAGGTACTCATACGAACAAGTGCGTCTCGACAGTTACCGTAGTTGGCCAGTAAACTTTGTAGACCCGCGGCAACTTACCGCTGCAGGATTTTATTACACTGGGCAGGACGACGAGGTCAGTTGTTTTGATTGCAGAGTTACTATCAAAGAATGGGATGTTGGTGATATACCAATGCATGACCACCGTAGGTGGCAAGAACAATGCCGTTTTGTCCGTAGTATACCCTGTGGGAACGTGCCCATCGGGGCTGATCCACGAGATGTACCGCTTTCTTGTGAAAAAGAACACCATGATTGCAGATTAGAAGTAAGAGTAAACGCGACCCCTGATTGCCACGAGGATATGCCTCCAAAGAAGAGCGATTTGACTCCCATGTATCCCGCATTCGAAGATTATACTAAACGAGTAGACAGCTTCACTTATTGGCCTGGAAATTGTGCAATTAATATTGCAGTATTAGCAGCAGCCGGATTCTTTTTCACGGGCAGTCAGACTAAAATCAGGTGTTTTCATTGTGGAGTATCATTAGATAATTGCGAAATTTATGACGACCCTTGGGAAAAGGATGCTATATGGGGCCCTAATTGTCGTTACATAATAATGAGTATAGGAAGCCGACCACCCGGTCAAACACCTCGTCGCCATCCTTTTTCCTCGCTAATTCCCGCCTCTCAAACAGAACTGTACGAGAGCCCCCCTACCTGCGATCAGAGATTTGTCGCCAGACTATTAGAAAGGCTCTGAGCCACCCTCGACTGTCTAGAATGGGCATGTTCCAGGGACGACGGCCTACAGCCCTCGTACCCCACCTATGAAAACTATACAGACCGCATGGAAAGCTTCATTTATTGGCCAGAGACGCTACCGATAAAACCAGTAGCATTAGTAAACACTGGTTCTTTTACTGTGGGAAAAAGGACAGAGTAACTTGTTTTTATTGCGGAATTGAAATAAAGCGTTGGGGAACGGGTCCAAACCCCTTACACTTACACGTCTTGCTAAATCGAGGTTGTCGATTCCTGAGCATGACAACGAATACGTTCCCATGTTCCTCTTTGTCCACCAGTCTTACCGATTCAGTTACATCATTACTTCGCAGACCTGCCGCTCCCCTCCATCGCCCGTTAACCAAGATAGTCTTCCGAACCAACATCGCTACACAACGGACAAAGACGAGTCAGACAAAAAATTAATTACTTCACATCGTCGCAATTTCCGACCTCCTACCCCTTGGGCAGAGTCACTGGACCTATCCACGCTATCGCTGACACCCTCCCAGGAGGAAGATGCCGACTCTCAGTTATGTCAGATCTGCCATCACCAACCTATAAATGTGACGTTTCTCCCTTGTCTCCACGCGAATAATTGTTACAAATGCGGCAAAAATAGAGAAACATTCGATGAATGCAACTCAGAGATACAGTGCATCGTGCTTGATCCCGAATAGGATAACGATAACAAAGAGAAAACAAAAAATTATATTAATAAAAATGATAAGTAGCTAGAACCATACTTGTATATGTTGGTGTTACGTCCTGGATTTTAACGAAGGGACGCAACGAAGGAATAATATTTTATTTTCTCCATTTTGAGACAGAATGCGCTGCCTCGGGATTGGAGCACGCTGGTGAGGGGAGAGTTTTATAAATAAAACATTCAAGCACAGAATTTACCACAATATGCACTATATATATGTATATTCAGTTATTATTGGATAAAACACATCGTAGAATTATTAGATATTAAAACGGTATTGAAACAATATATTGTAACGGTAATTTCAACGTTATCATATATTTTATTTTTCGTGGGAATTCGGGCTCGACACTGGACTAATTAATGTAGACTTCTAAGTGGTGAAAAATGATGTTTTATTGGTGAAAAGAAGTTTATCGCCAGACCTCCTTCTTTTTATTTTACAATTATCAGATTTCCGAGGATTCCCGTTGACGCTTGGGATGCACCTATTAATTTCACTATTTATATATTTTATTGGTGATGCGCGGGTTCTCGGTATTACTCGAACGTCTATTATGATTCGTGGCGCAGTTCCACTATAACTATATTTCGTTCGTCGCTATACCTATCCCGCACAGCTTGCTGTCCTCGCTCGCACTCACTCCTTCATTACTCGGTGTACACAGTATTATCCGATATTTTTCGCACTGAGATCTCACTTCTTGTTCACGCCAATTTGCATTTTCTCTTTTTATAGGGTGTAAGAACCCTATTTACAATTCTTTAGCAGTCTTACGCTTCTCTAGCTCATCCACTCGTCTTATTTATTCTATGTATTAGTTCTATTTATTCTATATTTAATTACGATTATCCTATTCCTATATTACTGAATTTTATCTTTAGGTCTCGAAAATCAGGGAATTCCCTCGATTTTAGTTATGATTATTTCCTCTTATTTGAACAGAAATTCTGAGAATCCGTGGGTTCGAGCTTCGGTTCCCCACTCACATACACCGCCACACGCACACGTTCACTACTTGTACAGAGTGTATAAACTCTGTGTACAATTCTTTCTCACTTCTATCCGTTTCACGTTCGCTCTGTCGTTCTTCCACTCATCTGCTCGTATAATTTCCGTCGCTATGGCTGGTTTAAAAACCACCCGATTTAATATGTTGCTCCTTTTCACGAATCTCCTAATTTAATGCATTAATCCTATTCTCTTATAAATTCTACGCCTACACGTATTCATTAATCCTATTCACACCCATGGACCTGCACCCTCCCTTAAGCTATCCCTATTTTTCTTTATTGCTAATTTTGTTTTAATTTCACTAATTCGTTATCTCGTTCTCTATGTTAATCCTGATTCAGTTTTTCCACTCTATATTGCTGCTATACTAGCTTCGAGGATAAGAGAGCCTCCTCTCCCCGCGCAGGCTCTTTTATACGCTTCCCCTTGTGCCATTCCCCTCTCGCCACTCTTCATCGTACTTTTCAAATCTATCGCATCTTTTCGGCTTTTGCGATCTACCGTTGCCGCGCTCTCCGCCTTCCCCTCACCTCTTAGCCAAAACTGTTGGTCGCTGTCCTGCTGTTATGTCAACGAGGGCATTCCGATGACGTGACGTCGCACGTTTTTCACGCGAGTTCGACGGCCTATTGCCCGCGAACCTCGGTACACTTGTACCGAGTCTATCGCCCAGGTGTTTTTACTTCCTCGGAATCTATACCAGTTCTCATAACCGTTCGACCTAACCCCGTGGAAGACAGTATAACTTTATTATACTGTACGATCATAATTGCCGCATCTCTTTCTATGTTCACGCGTGTAACTATGTTACATTATCCCCCCCGATCTTTGGAGGAATCGCCCTCGCTACTCGTCCGAAGATCTCCCCCTCAAATTCGTTTTTTATATCACTATTACTATCATGATCATCTACATTTTGTTTATTTATTTTTCTTTTATATTCTGTACCTTTATACTTACTGCCCCAACGATAGCTGACCGCCGTCCAGTCCTAACTTCTTCTCGATTTTGCTTATCAACTAAATTATAGCTATTTCTTATTTCCAAAGTGTAAACAACAAGATTCTCTTGACATTTCGCCGCACTTATCATCTACCGCTCTCTTACTCCTAAAGTCAGAACACGAATAAATTCCAACACGAGTATGTATGTTTTTTTTTTTTTTTTTATTTATTTTATTATATTATTTTTTTTTTTTTATTGTCCGTCGCTGTCATTTTCTTGGTCTCCGTCTCCGTCCGTCTCGTCAGTCTCCGTCGGTGCAATTACTCCCCAGTGTATCAACGTCGAGGTCGTCTCTTCATCTGGGTCAGGCGTTGTCAGCCACTGCATCTCCTCCTCATCCTCTTCTTGGATCCCGTCCTCAGATTCGGTCCACTCGTCCTCCGTTTCGTATCCTGATTCACTGAATGTCCTTGTTGGGCCGCCATCAGTCGCCTCCCGTCTCTCTCTTTGACGTTCTTCTCGGAAATGTTTCCCCAGGAACCCTCCGTCGCTGCCAAACTCGTATTTTGGATTTCTCTCGCTCGTCCTCGCTTCGCCCATCTGAATTAGCGCCTCCCCGACGTCGTACCCTTTGTTGTCGTGTGTCGCGTGGATCTCCACCCAGATGGCTTCGACCGTCGGATCCAGCTCATTCACGTATAAATCGATGGTTCCTGATGTGCTTAATTCGATGAATCGATCCGTGGCTTTTTTTGTCCATTCGGCCCCTTTTGGACCCAGTCGATCCATGCCACAGGCGACGGCAAAATAGGGCTCCCCCAAGTACAATGGCGGCGGGGTATGGAGCGTGTCCATCTCCACCGCTATTCTCCGAGCGAGATCGCCCAACCATACCCAATACTTTCCATCGCTCCTTCTCCCCATGACCGTGCCCCGGAAAAACGCGTGCTGCCGTGCGTCTTCCTCGTCCAATAGCAAGAACAGCACTGCCCTTCCGGGATAAGCTTCCTCCTCCAGAATCGCATGGACTTGATGGTGATCCCGGGGCGTCTCCGCCACGCTTCGCAGGAATGCTTCCCGCCGTTTCTCTTCGTCTCCTCTCCAGATATAAAATCTGCTTGGGCTATCCACCCTTATCACCTCTGCGGTGTTCGGCTCACCAGGAATCAGATACTCTACTAGGTTTTCGATGTATCGAGCCATTTCTTTATTATTATTTATTTTATTTTTCTTTTTTTTTTTTTTTTAAAAAAAACAAAAAAAAGAAACTGTATTATTCTGCACTTGTTATCACTGTATTCGCTTTCTGCTACTAGTTCGATCGTTTTGTGGAGCGGTAGTCAGGTCCCTCCCTTTTATATCCTCTCCCGTACACTGACTTCTTCTGATGGTTAGATTCCCCTCAAATCGTTCGTCCGAGCCAATTAGGTGTTCTATTTTTCGTTCCTCTCACTCGAGTCACCCTACTTCCTTGGAAACCGTAGCATTCTTCTTGGGAATACCGTTGACCGTGACGTCAGAGCTCTATCCCGAGTCCGAGGCTTCCCGATCGCTGTGTTGGCGTCGACTCGATTTGAACCAGCATTACCTCGTTGTTATTGTTTCGCGTACTTGTCTCTCTTCCTTCCATGCTAGCTGACCCCGTTGTATCCTCCTTTTTCTTCTCTGTCTTTTCTGTCTCTGTCCGATATCTTTTAAACATACTCGCGTGAAATCGACCACGCTCTTTCTTATTATCTAAATCTATAACTAAATAAGTCGCTACACCTACGCATTTCTTAATTCTATATGGTCCTTCATACAAGGGCATGAACTTGGATGTTAACTGTTTTAATGGATCTGATACATTTAGCGCTTTGACAAGCACCAGATCGCCTACTTCATAATTCGTTAACCGATGTGTTGCGTCGAATTTCTCTGCCCGACGCAGGCCTTTCCTTCTCAGTCTCTCTCTCACAATCTCAATTTTCATTTCATAAGTCACTCGATCCTCTTCCTCTCGCAATATGCCCATTTGTTTATTCCAGTCCCGTAGCGGCTTCCTCTTGCATTGTAGTTCCAACGGTGTAAATTCTGTTGTGTCGTGATGGCTCTCGTTGATACAATTTTCGATTACTCTTATCCACTTAAACCAACCTGCATGGTTATTTGTTAAAAAAACTCGGAAAAATCTTCCCAGTTCTCGATTTACTCGTTCGACGATATTTCCTTGGGGGTGTCGTATTGAGGAAAATACAGCCATGATACCCTCGTCCTTGAGTTTTTGTAACCAGTTTTTAGCCGTGAATTGCGTTCCGTGATCGAACTGAATTCTCCGTGGCTTTCCATATTTTGGAATATAATCGTCGAATATTCGTTTAATCACCGTCGACGTGTTCGCTTTCTTCATGGGATATAGAGCGACGAATTTGCTAAATGCATCCAGTGTCACCAGGATATGTCTGACTCCACCCACCGATGCAGGCAAAGGCCCATAAAAATCTATCGACACTAAATCCCCCGGTCCTTCCGGTATTATATTTTGCATCGCCGCGTAACTGGTCTGCACCGCGATCTTATTCCTTTGGCACACATCGCAAGTAGCTAGCAAATTCCGGACCATCTTTGCTAGATGTGGATATGTGAAATCCTCTTCTAGTATTCGTGAACACTTCTTGGCACCCAGATGTCCATACATGGTGTGGCACGTCTTTACCATCTCTTGAATCATACTTTTTGGTATTATCACCCGCCAAATTCCGGTCTTTGATTTTTTTTGTAAAATTCCTTTTTTTAGTCGGTACTTCTGTTCTTCTGTCTCTTCTTCCTCGACGGCCAGTAAATCAATGATGATCCGCAAATCCTCCTGCTCTTTCTGTATGTTTTTTAAGTTCTTCAATTTCCTCGCTAATTCGCGTGGAATTTTTTCGGCCAAAATTCCCGCGATCTGCACAATTCGATTTTTCTCAGTCAGGGATGCGTCCCCGTTGTCTCTCATCCGGCTCAATACATCCGCCACCACATTCGCTTTTCCTGAGACATGTTCGACTTGTATATCGTAGTCCTGTATAGCTAATGCCCATCGCATTAATCTTTCCGCGGTAAATCGGCATGTCTTCAAAAAAATTAATGCTTTGTGGTCCGTCTTAATGAATATCCGTGCTCCTTTCAAATATGTTCTAAATTTTTGTAGTCCCCACACAATTGCTAGTAATTCTTTTTCCGTGGTCATATATCCAATCTCCGCTCCTTTCAATGTTCGACTGGCAAAAGTCACCACTCTTACTTCTCCGTCCTCGTCTTCCTGTGACAGAATCGCCCCAAGCGCGTAGCCACTCGCGTCCGTAGTAAGAGTATATGGTTTTCTTGTGTCCGGGAATCTGAGTACCACATCTTGACAAAATAAATCCTTCACTTTTTTAAATGTATTTTCCATGGCCTCATTCCACTCCCACCGTATCCCCTTCCGTAGAAGATTCAATAATGGTGCTGTCTCGTGCGCATGGCGATTTGTAAATTTTGTGTAGAAATTTACAAGCCCTAGAAATCCTCTTAATTGCTTTATTGTCCGAGGTGGTGGGTATTCGTGTATCGCTCTAATCTTCTCAGGGTCCGGCTTCAGTCCCTCCGTGGTCAAGATATGCCCGAGAAAAATCACTTCTTTCCTAAAAAAATGTGATTTACTAAATTTTAAAGTCATTCCATGCCGATGAAATCTCTCAAATAATTTCTGTAGATGATCCAGGTGTTCTTCATATGATGTCGACATGACTAATAAATCATCGACAAAATTAATAACAAAATCCAGACCTTCGAGAACGACATCAAGGGCTCTTATTAGACTAGCCGTACTAGTTTTCAAACCGAACGGTGTAACTGTAAACTCATAGCACTTTCCGTTGTGTTGAAACGCTGTATATTTTCGCGATTCCGGATGAAGAGGTATTTGCCAGAAACTACTAGTTAAATCCAGCGTTGACATTATTGTTTTTCCACCACACCGTTGAAAAATTTCCTCAATAGGGGGTGCATTATTATAATCATTTATTAAGTAATTATTCAGCTCTCGTGCATCGAGACAGAGGCGAACCGAATTATCACTCTTCGTGACCGGCATCAATGGATTTATGTATACACTCTCGGACTTTTGTATGATTCCCATTCTTAGCATTCTTCCAATCTCTCTCTGTACCCTCTCTCGTTGCGTTAACGACACGGGATATGAACGGTGGAAATATGGCTTTGGATCTTTTAGCAACAGTCTGTGCTGATATTCCGTCATCCGTCCCGGTATCTTATCAAATATTTCTCTTCTCTCTTCTACCATTCTTTTAAACATCCTTCTGATTTCCGGCCTCACGTCCCGGCATTCCTTCATTTTCTCTTCAAATTCTTCCTCCGTTAAACTAACCTCTGCCTCCTCTCCATCCTCAGCATTTTTCTTCATGTCGAACGTGGTACCTATCATATTTATCTCAGACGACTGCACATTTTCTGGATCGATATATCGCCAAATTCCATCCTTTAATTCTGCCACTACCTTATCGTCGACTGCTACAACTCTATTTTGAGCGTCGACCGATATCTTCAACACCAGCATTGCGTCTATACCAATTAGTACCGGCCTAACTAATCTTGGTACCACCAGCATTTGTAACGTTCCATTCGAGCCATATGCCTCCGCCTCGACCATTATCTGTTTCTTGATGCGTTCGGTCTCCCCCCCAAACGCTCCGACCACCTGCGTTGACGTCACCGGTAGCACAGGGCAATTTTTAAGGACTTCTTCATTCTTTAAAAAAAATTCCCCGGAAACGCACGACACCTCACTTCCACTATCAATGAGACACAGCGCTGAGATTCCAGCAATCCCCACTGGTATCTCCGGACACCTGGGATGAGTCTCGTCGTACCACTTCCTCGGGCCACTCTCCATCTCCTCGTATAAATATTCGCGTGGATTTTCCATGAGCGTTGAACACATCCTCTGCTTGACCTCTTCCTTGTCGTCCACCTTCGGTGCTGGCCCTCTGATATCCAGTACTCTCTGAATTCCGGCAACGTTTTCAGGCCACATATTCTTCTTACTATCACACGCGCCTTTACCGTCTTCCTGAACTCGGCTTTCCACAGACTCAGCCTGCCCTCGCCGTTCGGTGTTCTTCTCTACTTCTCCCTGCACCGGCTGTTCTTCACTCCTGCCCCGTTCTTCTCTTCTTCGTAGGTTCCTCACTCTTCTCTTCTCTCTTTTCCTCTCGTTCATTTTCTGTCTAATGCTTTTTCTTCCATCCTTCAGCGTTGCGCTCCGCTCCTCCACGTCGATGTTCATTTTTCTCTTTTCCTCGGGCGCAACGCTTAAGCGTTTCCCGAATTTCTGTTTACCACTCCCGAGCATGCTGGTTCTGGTTCTCGTGGGATCGTGTGTGCCACGAATGGACCTTGCACCGCACGATTTATGCTATTCATTTGCCCGTTCGGCGGCTGCTCCTGTCTCTGTGGTCCAAATTCCCTCGTTCCGTTATTTTCCGGCCTTTGAAAACCTTCGGCCCGATTTTCTTGCCAAACAGGTCTTGGTGGTTGCCATGGTCCGTTATTTTGCCACGGTGGTCTATCCCCCCGACCACCTGGCCGTCCTGGCGACCATGGACCACCGTTGCCGCCATTGTTTGCAGTATTTTCCCGATTTTCATAACGATTATATGGGCGTGCCGTCTGCTCACGCACCGCTCCTCTATTAAAATTCCTCTGCGGCTCTTGAGACACGTATCCCCCGGTACGACCAGTCACTCTTCGGTAATTTAGTGGACCGGCCACGTCGGTGCTCTCCAGAAGTTCCAAAAATTCGTCGATATCGCCGATTTGTCGAACTCTTACAGCACTGCGTACCTCTTCATCGAAATGTTTAGCAAGACGACGTATAATATCTTCATCGCTCAATTTTTCACTCAAATCTCGAGCATTTCCGATAACACGAGTTGCATATTCGGCCCGTGTTAACGACTGGCCTTCTGTATAAAAAGATCCAAATTCCAAATTCTTCTTTACCTTGTCTTGCATATCACGAGCCCAGTACCTTGCGCGGAATTTTTCTTCAAATGTCTGAAGGTCGTGTACTGCGCCCTCCACCACGAGCCACCAATCGTTCGCCACTCCCTTCAAGGCAGTTCCGATCGCGTGCCGAATTTCCGTATCCTCGATTCCCCCTGCGATGCAAAATTCTCGAAATTCTTTTAAAAATCGCATTGGTCTTTCCTTTCCGTCACCATTATACGTGGGTGGTTTCTGCGCAGTCGTATACAGCCGAGTGACGTTCAAACCCCCTCCAATAGTTTGTCCGAAACTCACTGACGTATTGGTTCTCCGTGTCGACTCTTCTAATTTTTCGATCCTTCTATTTTGGTTCTCGGTAATTTCTTGTGCTGCTCGGATTTCGGCCATCATTTCCTGTGTCCTTTTTTCCAATTTTTCCATCGTCACCTTCTGACCCGCGACCTTTTGTTGGATATAGTTATTAGTGACGTTTTGATTTTCCAGTCTGTTTTCCTGCGCTTCTTTGATTTTTCTATCCGTCCGGCACTCTACTGCTGCGATCCCTTCTTTCAAAGCGTCCTTCGTGGACTCTCTCAGAATTGAGATTCTACTCGTACACTCGTCTCTTATTTGTTGCTGTACCCTTATCACCTCAGCGAATTTACCATCCATCTTTTCCTCCATCTTCTGGAACAGCTGTACGATCTGGCCCACCTCCACCGGATTCGGTAACACGGTCATTGTTCTGTCGGTAGGTATCGGTGTACTGCCGTCCTCCCCGTTTGTACGGCCATCCGCGAGCTCTCCCAATATATCCTCGTTTTCCTCAATCGATCTGATCGCAGAAAACCGCTGAATATTTCTTCTATCTATCCGCCGCCTGTCCTCTAATAGATTTTCCGCCGTCGTAGACTCCCACTCATATGTTGGGCCTACTCCAGCCTCCCCCTCAGACCGATGCTGCTCCTCCATGCTCTCCATCATTCTTAATTGTTCGATCTCAGTTGAGACATTTATATTTTCGTTCGGTTCCATGTCCTGAATTTTGCTGAATTTATTTTCTTAACACGCGTCCGATTTAACCACTGCAGTCCTTCTTAGTTGTGTCGAGCCCCACGTTGGGCGCCAAATGTAACGGTAATTTCAACGTTATCATATATTTTATTTTTCGTGGGAATTCGGGCTCGACACTGGACTAATTAATGTAGACTTCTAAGTGGTGAAAAATGATGTTTTATTGGTGAAAAGAAGTTTATCGCCAGACCTCCTTCTTTTTATTTTACAATTATCAGATTTCCGAGGATTCCCGTTGACGCTTGGGATGCACCTATTAATTTCACTATTTATATATTTTATTGGTGATGCGCGGGTTCTCGGTATTACTCGAACGTCTATTATGATTCGTGGCGCAGTTCCACTATAACTATATTTCGTTCGTCGCTATACCTATCCCGCACAGCTTGCTGTCCTCGCTCGCACTCACTCCTTCATTACTCGGTGTACACAGTATTATCCGATATTTTTCGCACTGAGATCTCACTTCTTGTTCACGCCAATTTGCATTTTCTCTTTTTATAGGGTGTAAGAACCCTATTTACAATTCTTTAGCAGTCTTACGCTTCTCTAGCTCATCCACTCGTCTTATTTATTCTATGTATTAGTTCTATTTATTCTATATTTAATTACGATTATCCTATTCCTATATTACTGAATTTTATCTTTAGGTCTCGAAAATCAGGGAATTCCCTCGATTTTAGTTATGATTATTTCCTCTTATTTGAACAGAAATTCTGAGAATCCGTGGGTTCGAGCTTCGGTTCCCCACTCACATACACCGCCACACGCACACGTTCACTACTTGTACAGAGTGTATAAACTCTGTGTACAATTCTTTCTCACTTCTATCCGTTTCACGTTCGCTCTGTCGTTCTTCCACTCATCTGCTCGTATAATTTCCGTCGCTATGGCTGGTTTAAAAACCACCCGATTTAATATGTTGCTCCTTTTCACGAATCTCCTAATTTAATGCATTAATCCTATTCTCTTATAAATTCTACGCCTACACGTATTCATTAATCCTATTCACACCCATGGACCTGCACCCTCCCTTAAGCTATCCCTATTTTTCTTTATTGCTAATTTTGTTTTAATTTCACTAATTCGTTATCTCGTTCTCTATGTTAATCCTGATTCAGTTTTTCCACTCTATATTGCTGCTATACTAGCTTCGAGGATAAGAGAGCCTCCTCTCCCCGCGCAGGCTCTTTTATACGCTTCCCCTTGTGCCATTCCCCTCTCGCCACTCTTCATCGTACTTTTCAAATCTATCGCATCTTTTCGGCTTTTGCGATCTACCGTTGCCGCGCTCTCCGCCTTCCCCTCACCTCTTAGCCAAAACTGTTGGTCGCTGTCCTGCTGTTATGTCAACGAGGGCATTCCGATGACGTGACGTCGCACGTTTTTCACGCGAGTTCGACGGCCTATTGCCCGCGAACCTCGGTACACTTGTACCGAGTCTATCGCCCAGGTGTTTTTACTTCCTCGGAATCTATACCAGTTCTCATAACCGTTCGACCTAACCCCGTGGAAGACAGTATAACTTTATTATACTGTACGATCATAATTGCCGCATCTCTTTCTATGTTCACGCGTGTAACTATGTTACAATATATATATTGAAACGTTTCGCGATTTTATGCACTTTAATTTTTCGCTACGATGCGCGTCTGTTAGGCGGCGGAGTGAAATCGCATGGTTTTTATTTTTATTTCGAGCGTGAGTTATCCTAAACCATCGGTGAGGACTGGTGGCTCGAAGTAGGTTCGTGCTCTGGACTGGATGTAAAGAGTGATGTTTATTGATTTGTGAGTGTGTGTGGTAGATTCTATTATGGTTAATTCTTTTGATTGTTTGTGTAAGAGACCTCAGGTTGGATTTTTTTATGAGTTGCATCGTCCGTGGTGGACATGCGGTTCGTTACCCTTTCACCATCGGTCTTTTATATTTGTAGGATAATTTTCTGTTTCTTTTCTTTTTGTTGTGCTTAAGGCGTTAGTTGTTTGCAATATTTTGTGAGGAGACTGGAATGGATATTGATGGTTCAGGATGACGATCTCGTGTTGTTCGCACGGATTTTTCTTAGAATCGCGTCCTAGCGCTATTCTACTCGCCACCGTAACTCCAGAGGTAGAATAAATTCCAGTGTTTCGGTTTGCACGCTAATATTCGTATGACGAAGAGGTCTCGTGCATACTCGTGAAATTTATGTAATTTCGGGTTGTTGCTTTTCTATGTGATAATTGAAATTACGTATGCGGATTTATTTCCGGTTATTTAGGGATGTGACTCTATTATTCGTAAAGCGATGAGATATCGCATTTACGGAGCTTAACACTCAATTTATCTAATTTGAACTAATTTGAATTAAACTACGTAAGTGGAATAATTCCAAGTTAATTCGGGTTTTGATTCGATCATTCGTAAAGTGATTAGATATCACCTTTACGGAGCTTAACACTCAATTTATCTAATTTGGGTGATCGGATAATTATGTGCGTCCAGGATACATTCGATGCGGAGCTTCCCATTCATTGGTGTATTCGTTTCAACCTGTGTCTATTTGATCTTCAAGGAGTGGGGCCTGCTTAGTTGCTACTACCTATGCTTGTCCTCATATGGCGCGTTCCGTGGTACCGTCGTAAGACGTACCGTCGGCCTTTGTTTTGAATCATTGGACGTTTTAACTGGTGATTTATTATTTCGGTATTTCATAGATAGGAGTAACCGTGTGACTTGCCTTTAGAGGCTCCGCCCTACTGATGTTTACGCGGTGTGCTTATAGGGGAATCGCGAGTGTCGTACCGTGAGGTTGTGTGTGTGTGTGTGTGTGTGTGTGTGTGTGTGTGTGTGTATGTGTGTGTGTGTGTGTGTGTGTGTGTGTGTGTGTGTGTGTGTGTGTGTGTGTGTGTGTGTGTGTGTGTGTGTGTGTGTGTGTGTGTGTGTGTGTGTGTGTGTGTGTGTGTGTGTGTGTGTGTGTGTGTGTGAATTTACCTACCTATCTTACTCGTCTTTGTTATTGTTTGGGTCCCTGGCTACAGCTTTGCTGTTCGCACAAGACACCGGGTTCGCAGCTATGACCAGCTAACTCTTCCTGTACCCCGGATACTGAAGCCTTTATTCACGATCAATTAAGCCACCTTATCGTGCCATTAAGAGGCTTACGATTCGGCTTTCTTAATGATTGTGCAGCCGATGTATTCGTAGGTTACAGGTGGTAGCTGGTGCTGGCCCTGACGTGGTCCCCGCCACGCAGGTACACCCTACGAATCTAGTGCGCGGTGCACTTAGTCGGGATGCCACTCCCTTGACCTTGTGTCACTCGTGCTTCTTCACACTCCAAGAGACGGATAGCCACGACGCCGTGCGTGGGGACCCGTTAGTGGAGTGTGCCCTGACGCTGTGAGTAGGGGCGGCCAAGCGCAGTGCAGGGGAGCCTTACTCCTCACAGAATATCCTGATGAGTTCGTTCGCTCAACTGACGGCCAAGCGCGGTGCAGAGGAATCAGTTGAGAGAAAGAACACTGGTTCTACCATGCTGTGTCCCAAACTGTTAATTATTGCTGTTTAACAGGTTCGTTCGATCAAACGACGGCCAAGCGCAATGCAGGGGAATCGACTTGATCGAAAGAACACGTGTGGATTTTCCGAGTGATGTTATCTATGGTAGTTTAATAGGTTCGTTCGATCAAACGACGGCCAAACGCAATGCAGGGGCATCGAATGATCGAAAGAACACGTGTCTATTCCATGTGGATTTTCCGAGTGATTTTATCTATTGGGTAGGCTGTCGAGCAGCACTTCGTCTTGACTTATGAATTTTGACAAGAGCCCCGAGGCTTGTCCCGTCGCGGTTTACATAGGTTGGCGGATGGACCCCGGGGGGGTGTTTTGTGGTAGGTCACGTGATGTTTGTCGCACTTCAATCACTAGGTGAAAGAGGTGCGGGGTGACGTATAGGTGTACTGTTATTTCTTGAATTTCTATTCTTAGCCGGGCTTTGTCCTTCTAGGGTTTGAAACGAGGTTTCAGCGAGGTTGAATTTCGTCAGACAACGTTATATTCCTACCTGCTGGAGGTTCAAACTTTTTACAGGTGGTTTTTGTGGTTTGGTCATGGTTTTTCTATGCTTTAGGCCCATATGGGTCCTTCCCTGCTTCGTATGCCGTTTCCTGTCAGTTTTATTCATAATTATTTGCCAAGGATAATTAATTATTGTTAATTATGTCTTTCTTTGTGAGTTTTTTACAGATTTCTCGCTGATTTTTACGTTATTCTCGTTTCCGTGTATTCTCCTGTGTAAGGATTGTCTTTTCCTATATTTGTTTCTTAGTTTTTGTAAAAAATATGTTTGTTTTATGTGTTTTTCTTAATGTTAATGTTTTATCTGTGAGTGGGGGGACGTGGAGAAGTTTCATGCGAAGGTACCCTTTTGATCTGTCTCGGTGTTTCGTAGAATCTCGAAAGTTCCATGAATTATTTTCTCTTTTCGCCGTGCTGTGGCGTTCTCGGTGTTCTCGCCTTTCGAGTAGTATGGCCTATTTGGGTGGTGCCGACTGCGTTTAGGCTTGGCCCGGTCTTCGTATAGAGCGGGGGCTATTGCGCTGGTCTAGTGGGCCCGGCGTGTGCTTGCTGTTCCGCCTTCTGTCTAGTTGGCTTCGTTCGGGGGAGGTTCCCCTTGCGTGCTCTGTTTTGTTTACATGGTGGTCTTCAGGCTAGGCGGGCCTTTTATTTACGCCATTGTTTTTAAGGTGTGTACTTACGAGTCTACGTGCGTACCTACTTGTCCCTTCTGTTCTCCTTGTCCGGTGGGTGCTTCTTTTGAGATGTTATGGAGTGTTTTATCTTCCGATAACTACTTGTTGACTTTGTCTGGTTTTGGTTTGTTATGTGTCTTGTTTTAGTTTGTGTGGGTTGGTTTGTTAGATTGAATTAACGTTGTTAGTTATAGTAGCGGATCGCCTTAATTGCGTTCCGGTACAATATATACCATATATTACAGCGCGCATTCAACATTAACATAAACTTTTAAACCACTAGAATTAAAGTCATTAAAATAGTATTCACTTTTGGTATTAAAATAGTAAATACATGGCGCAAGACAAACACCAATAAATGTCATTGTAATAAACAGTTAAACAAAGTTTATTGGAGCACAGATATTCTGAAGCTATTAATGATAAGTACGGGGAAACAGTCAATGAATGGCGCGCGGCACAACACTATATATATATTAAAATATTCAATATTTAAAAAGCATTAAAATAGTAGCACGTATTAAAACAGTATATATATTAAAACGGTTAAGTTATATAAAGTTATTGTTAGATATTATTAAAACAGTAAGTGACTGCGCACTTATAATTCATTTTTGCTGTTGTGAGGGCCGACCGGTGTGGTCGACCCCCGGAGATGGACTGACTAATTAGCGCTGTGTTGAAAGCACTGTGCCTATAACAATGGAAAAAGATTGGCGGGGCGCAGCGCGTCTCATCGATGCGTTGCGTCTCGCTGGTCAGCGTGTGAACGCTGACCTAAGCAAAATGTGTGTACCCAGCAGCGATAAGCGCTACTGAGTTGCGCCAGAAATACGTGCATGGAATAAATCATATATATGAAATAAAAATTTAAAATTATACATGTATCGGAAGACCCAGGACGTAACATTGGTTAAAATAAACTCAGGATCGTTTAATGAATAATATTTTTTCTTCTCTTTATGTTTTGGGTTTAGGGGATTTTGTTTGAAGCTATAACTCCAAACGCGTGTGACGATCTTTTTGGTTGATTTATTTTAAAAATTCGTAGTTTTTCTTTCTTCCTCTCTCTTTGTTTCATTACAATGCATATATATATATATATATTATAATATATATATTAGACATAATATAAATTTCATAAAAAGACATAAGATAAATTTCAAACATAAAATAAATTTAGAAAAAAAAACACTGAAATAAGGAGCAGTCATTCCCCGTCTTGCGCAAAGAAATGGCGCAACCGCCACGAATCCTCTCCATAGAGAAATCTATGAAAATAAAAGAGAGAATAAAGTTAAGAAATGATGCATACATAAAGGAAAAGTGGACAAAATAAACGTGTAATGGTTTCATCGTTACTCACTCGTAGTTGGCATTGCGCCGTGCCTGACGCCCCTTCGCTATAGCCCGCTCTATGCTCTCCTTCTTCGAGGGGCCCGTCTTTATTTCTCTCAGTAGGAAAGACAACATGTCCTCCAGGCTACTGAGGAAGCTCCCTCTAGTTGCTAACCGTCCAGGTCGTAGAAGGCCGGTATCCACCTCGTCAATTCACCGACCCGCAACTCAGGAGTAAAGGGGCCCATCCTAAACAGCTCCCTTAAATTAAACACATCCTCTTCCTCCGTGTACTGGTCCGCCATCTGAAAAAAGAAACGGAAGAAGCAATGAAATTCAAGTATGTACATACTAGGTAGTATACCAGGTCTATAAGTATGAAACCGGAATTTGCCCATAGATAGCCCTAGCTGTCAATGTAGTTACCGTCAAACCGCGTGATTGGCGCCATTCCCTTGTTGACATCTCTGACAAAGATTTCCAACTCACAACAATACAAGTTTCATACAACAGCAAAGTTTGTAATAGCGTTGAACATGTCGAATTTTGTGCCTGAATACTACGATTTGCGGACAGCATTGATTTTCTGTTACCAATTGAAGAAAACTGCCGCAGCATCGCATCGAATGCTTGTCGAAGCTTACGGTGAGCATGCTCTTGGTAAATCACAGTGCTTTGAGTGGTTTAAAAAATTCAAAAGTGCCGATTTTGACGTGAGAAACGAAGAACGTGGAAGACCACCGAAAAAGTTTGAAGACAGCGAATTGCAATCATTGTTGGATGAGGATGACGCTCAAACGCAACAGCAACTCGCGGATTAATTAAATGTGACACAAGAAGCCGTCTCCATACGTTTGAAAGCCATGGGAAAGATCCAGAAAATGGAAAAATGGGTTCCACATGAACTGAATGTAAGACAGCAGGAAAACCGAAAAACCACTTGCGAAATGCTGCTTGCCAGGTACAAAAGAAAGTCATTTCTCCATCGAATGGTGACTGGCGATGAAAAGTGGATATATTTTGAGAATCCTAAGCGTAAAAGATCATGGGTAACTCCAGGCGAACCATCAACATCAACTGCAAGGCCAAATCGCTATGGACGGAAGACAATGCTCTGTGTTTGTTGGGATCAGAAGGGTGTGATCTATTATGAGCTGCTAAAACCTGGCGAAACCGTTAATACTGAACGCTATCGACAACACGTGATCGATTTGAATCAAGCTTTGCGTGAAAAACGACCAGAATATCAAAAAAGGCAACACAAAGTGATTTTGCTTCATGATAATGCACCATCACACACAGCAAAACTGGTCAAGGAAATGATTGAGGCGTTTAGTTGGGAAATACTTTCGCATGCGGCTTACTCACCAGACTTGGCTCTGTCCGATTACTACTTATTTGCATTGATGGGACACGCACTTGCTGAGCAGCGCTTTACTTCTTACGAAAATGTACGAAAATGGCTCGATGACTGGTTTGCATCAAAAGTGTTAAATTGTGGAAAATAAAAAGGACTTACACTTTATGAATAAACTATATCTATTTAATTTTATAAGTGTTTATACTGAGACGGCTTAAACCCAAGTGCTCCTCGCGTGAGCGGCGCACAGTTTTTCAGCTCTACGAGCTGTCGAAACTCGCTTACGTACTCCAAAATAAGAGGGGAGGTTTATGGTGTGAGCGTCCCCTCTCACATACGTTAGCGCACTGTTTAATATACTTACAATATTCGTACGAATACAGAATAAATGTACCATTATTTCAACAAAAAGAGCAACAGTTTTTTTGGCGTGGCATCCACAAATTATCAGACAGGTGGGAAAAATGTATAGCTAGCGATAGGCAAACTTCGAATAAAATATTTTTTATCATTTTCATACAATAAACGTGTATTTTCTATACGAAAATTCCGGTTTCATATTTATAGACCTGGTAATTATGTCCTTTGCATGATTCTGTAAGACGGGTGAGAACATCACGTACACCGCCCTCGAACCTAGTCAGATGATCAATACCGTCCGGTGGCTGACGAAAATAAAAATCTGTCTCCCGACCCTGTATCCTAAAGCGTGGTAAATATCGACTCTGCTCAATGTCGATACCGAAGCGGTCACCAGGAGGCAAAATAACATCTCCCCGTATAGCAGTCCATCCATCGCCAGTCTGTCCACCTGCAAGCATAATTAAACTATTTACTAGAATTTTTTATTTCATTTTATTAAATTTTTTGTTTGTCGCTAGCTATATACTATGTATATAAATTGTGTAACGTAAGAATTAGGAATTTATTTTCGTAAACCATCTCGTAAACCAACTCGATTGTCGGCGGTCTCGGCACTGCGAATCGTGCACAGCGAAAAACGTTTGGGTACGATTCGTACCCTGTTTTTTCATTTTTACTGTTATTATCCCCGTAATGTTTTTATTTTTGTTAGCGTAATTGCATTATTAAAAGCTAACCTGAATCTACCGAGTTTTCCTCGTCTTCCTCCTCCTGAACCTCTCGTTCTTCTCCTTCGTTTTCTTCTTCTTCTTCTTCCCCGTCGTCTGTATTGCTATTGGTATCATCGCTTGAACTGTATTGTCGCGATGGATCTGCGACGGTTCCGTCTGGTTCTCTCGCAGGACCTACCATGTAAGGACCGTTTGTTGGTTTATCCGCGCAGAACAGCTGAGTAAAATTTATCCAACGATTCCCTGCGGTGCTGTCACCAACATTATCCCTGCTATAATCATTTGAATCGGTTCTACCCTCCTCATTGAAATCATAGGTGTCGATTCCATTTCTTTTTCTTCATACCGTCGACATATATAAAAATCTTGTGAAATAAAGGAAATAAAATAAAAGTAAATAACGCATAATATTACTTACGTCTTTCACTGATTATAGGCTGCGAAGAAGGCTCATTCAGCCACCCGCGCCGATGAATAAACACGCACCACCGAATCAATAATTATTTGATTATCAAACAGTCCAATATTATGCGCGTCAACTAAATCGCGCTGATGACACTCGCATAGCATACCGCGAATCTTACGAACAACCGCTTCTTTCGGAAGTTCCCATACGGTGGTCTGTAAATTTATTCTCCCCCGCCGCGAACTCCACGACGGCCTACGCTTCGATATAAATTCTATCAATTTTCTTATCCATGAGCGTTTAACTACTCTGACCATGATTGTGCTGTTAGAGTAGTCGTAACCGTAGTAAATCATACAATTAACTCGACATTTTTCAAAGCGGCACGCTTTTATATATATCCCTTTAATATGCTCTTTGTCTCTTTCTCTCTCTCTCTCTCTCTCTCTCTTTCTCTGCATATGCTGCAGCGATGTAATGAATACGGCTATCCAAGAAGATGGCCGCACACGATCACTTTACAAAAGCAAGATCCACGAAAATATTTAGCGATGGTGATGTAGATATAAGACCTCGTCATGAACTAAGTTATCGAGTTTCACCAATGAATGTCATATTGTTTTCATCTAATTTCAAGGCACATCGGTCATGAGGAAAATCATCAAATTTCGGCGACGAATATTATTTAGTTGTCATGTCACATATTATCTGTATGTCAAGGTGTGTGTATGCACATACGTGTGCCAGAGTATGCAATTGATTTGGGATATAAAATTTGGGAAAAAGAAAGCGGCGATGCAATTGGACGGTGGGGTTATTTTGTATAAACCAGAGTATGAACACCGCCGATTATTTATTCGAAAAATTACAGTCCACGAGAAAGCTATAAAAATGGCGAATAACGGTGCTACGTCTCAGACGATATCGCCATATATAGAAACCCCGTTATGTACGGTTTAAATACATCATTCGGTAAAATAATGGTCGCCGGGCTCGAGTTGAACTCTGCGTGTCTTACACCAGTGGTGAAAATATTGTCCAATACTTTTACCGGAATTACACTCAATGCGGACGAGTGACGAGTGTTTAAAAGTGATTTTTCTCGTGTACAACAATATTTCGAAGCTCATGGAACCGACGCTGAGAAAATGTGTAATACCCGCATAGCGCACACAGCACATTACACATTTCTAACCTTGTGTTACTAGCACAGAGCTGTCTCCTTTGATAAAATAATCGGTAGTGCCAATGAGGAATAAGAGAATCAAGAGGAATGTGGAAAATCGAACTGGAAACGTTTCCGAAAATACTCTCCAAACATCGTTCTGCAGTGGCCGACATTAGACATGCTCGTCGAAATAAGTAGAAGAATTGATATTCATATGCAGGCACTAGAGAGCGAAAGTGAAGTGATTGATCGGTATATGAACGAGGTGGTATCGTATGTCCGTGAAAAGCTAGATGTCAGTGAAACGCCTCGTGCAACAGTGAATGAGATCATCGGTTCCAAGGAATTCTTTCAAGAAGCGCTCGAGCACGTCAAGCGCCCGAAGGATACGGAGCTTATAAAAATTATTTTGTCCGAAATAATTGTGTTCTACTGTGGTCATATCGCTGATCATGCATCGGATGTTGTATTGCGAACGCAATAATTGTGTGTGGGTGCAGCTGTTTGTGATAAAGACACAGTTGAGAGAGAGAGCGAGAGAGAGTGAGAGAGAGAGAGCGCAACGACCAAGATTCAATTCGTGTTTCTTTTGTTTTCTTTTTTTTTTTATATAATTTTCCCAAGCCGGCGATGGCCCGAGCACGAAATGATCAGCATCGATCGGAAGGTCAGCTGCGGGAGCCTGCAGGACGCCACGATAACAGCGAGAAGAGAGATCTCGAGTATCCGTCGTCGTCATGCAAACCAGCCGTAGGCCCGTCTATGACGTCAGCGCTTTCGTCGAGAGAACTACGCGGAAACCATCCCCGCAGTATCTCATGGGGACTGGAAGATGCAACGATCTCGAGCGGCCCTTGAATTCTCGCTGCGCTGCGACGTTTCTGTTTTTCTATTACCACTTCTGAATGCTGCTTCGTACGGGGCATCGAAACTCTCGCTAGAGCCGTTGCTGGCTCGGATATTAACCCCAGTCGCAAGTACTGTTACATTACTTTGAATTTTTATGGTGGCTACGATTTGGGGAGAGGTAGTTTATCGGCTGAAACAACGAGAGCCAACGTATTGTGGAGAATTCTTGCGCCGTATTTTGTACAACCAGGACGGTTGTACTTGTATTGTAACGGTTGTATTTGTATTGTACTTGTATTGTAACGGTATTTTACGTTATCATCACCCTTGAACGGTTTTAGTTCGAACTCGAGCAGGGAGGAAATTAATATAGGCTTCAGTATATATAGGTAAAAGTATGATTTATTAGACACATTAGGCAGATAAATAATTTGTATGATAATTAAATATACTCCTTTTTAGTTTTGGTGATTATGCACCTTACAAAAAACTTGACCCGGGCTTACGCATGCCGTTATAATCGTGTCCGCACGAAGTAGGAGATTTTATATTGAATTATTGAAATATTAGTTATATGGTAGCATAGTTTCTACACAAGGAAAGAGCCTGCTGGGCTTGCCATCGTTAATATATCTAAATCGGCTCTGTTATTATTCCTCGCTTTCGGAGGTAGCCTATTCTATACCTTTATTGAGTCGACTGTAGTGGCGACGGAGCTCTCGCTCGAGCTCTCCTGGCTACGCGATCTACTCGCTGGCCCCGCCGCTATTCCGGTGGAGACGTCAGCGCGGTGCATCTTTAGGGTGTTTTTTAAGTCCCTATGGATTTGATATATTTTTTATCCATACCACTTGGTGGTATATTTATTTTCGATGGGAGATCTTGTCGGCTTGGATGCTGGGCTGCTTGGATGGCTGGTGGCTCAGTAGTTGGCCTTGGGAGATGTCCGTCTTAGCTGGCTCAGAGGCCAGAGGCGGAGACAGAGAGCAGGCCTGGTTCTTGGAGTGGTGCGGTTGAAGATGCTTCTCCTTGGGTTGTCGAGGTGGTCTTCCTTTTAGCTGGTTGGCTGGTCCTCCTTTAGTTGGTTAGCTGGTCCTCCTTTGGTTGGTTAGCTAGTCCTCCTTTGGTAGATTCCGGATGTTGGCGAAAGTCTGTGAACAGAATGCTCTCCGACTGTGGTATGTCGTGTCCTTTTATACCGACTTCCCCGCTCTTCTTCCAAGTTCTGCCGGTATAGCAGGGTATTACTATATCTGCTAGTCGTCCTGTAGCCCATCTCCTGTAGCCCATTTGTCCCGTTAATCTCCTCTTCTTGGTTATAGTGATTTAGCGTGTTCCTTTTAGATTATTCTTCATCCGTTTCTTGAGACTACAGTCTTACTGCTTGGCAGTATAACTATAGCTTGAGTAACGGTAGTTAATCGCTAGTCTTCATAAGTGTGGGTATAGTATGGTATGGAGTCTTGTGTTTGTATGTGTATATCTCGTTTAGGCTAGTTATTCTGGCGGTATATTTAATTACAAGACGAGTTTGTCGTCTTAGTATATCGGGAACGCTGTCGTGCCTGATCGACGAGAACCGACGCCTACCCCCCGCAATGCTGGACCACTGCGAGAGAATTTCTCGAGAGGATCCTGATAGTGCAACCGAGTGTGGGAGTTAGCTCCAATAATTTTGATGAGAAAACCCGAGCGATATTGTCGGGACGACACGCTGTCATGCCGGAAACCTAACGTCTTTTGATATAGCGGTCAAACAGCTACCGCGCGGTATTTCAAATTTTCAAATACTTCACTTTACGCGAATAGAAGGATTACCATACGGGTTCCATTGTATTGTTTTTCTCTTATCGTTAACTATTTATTTATTGCAAATTCGAGTACCTTAAGAGTTGTGTATGTGAGTTGAGGGGCGTCGACTTTTCGAAGTCAAGCGTAGTTATTGTATACATCGTGTCCATTAGTTGTCTTATTTGCGTTGTTTTATCGTTATTCTTTTATTTCCGCTACTTATCCGATTATTTATCTCATTCGCGTTCTTTTATCGTGACTATTTTTTTCCGTTATTAATGCAATTCTTTATCTTGTTGCCGTTCTTTTATCGTGATTATTTTATTTCCGCTATTTATTCTGTCTGAGTTATTCTGTATTGTTTATTCTATCTTATTTGTTTTGTGCACTTTACCCTAATTTATTTAATCGAGGCGATTTATGCGACTTTATTGATTCGGTTTAGTTGCGTTGACGCTATTTATCGCAGCCTCGGTTAGTCTGCCTGATGTAGTTTATTATTCCGTCCTGTCATTGATTCGAGGAGATCATTGATTTCGTTTTGGCTTTATTTATGTTGTATGATTAGCTGAGTTTGTTTGAACGTTGTCGCCAGTCCGAAATTTCTTGTTAAATATTTTAAGAAAAATGGCATTGAAGGGAATTTAGCACGTTACCGCTTGTAATTTTGTGATCTTCTGTTTTTTGGGGTGCTCATTTCAAATAATACGACAACAATAAACAAGTAAGTATGGTGGATACAATATGATTAACGAAAATCTGACATTTCATTGGATTTGCTCAAATTCCAGCACTCAGGTGTTCCTAAAAAAAGATATCATTACATTCGACAATTCTGCTGCAATGAATATACTCTATGAGTATATCTCATAGACACAGCTTTCAGCATTACCCGGAATTAACGGTGCGGACGTAGCGAGTTTCGAATACCATATATATTTTTTTTATTAAAAGTGTTTTTTCATATTTCAGATTTTGTTTCTTTGTAATAAAAAAAATGGTTGTCCTTATTTTATATTTTCTTTTTATTTTCGTTGTTTTTTCTTGTTCGCTCCTTCGAACATAGTTGACAGATCTGAAAATTGCCACCTTTCAGACGTGCTATGCTCCAAAACAGTTGTAATTTACGTGTATGCACAAAGGTACTTGGCAGGTACTATACATAAAAAAATGTGAGTACTGTGTGACGCTTTTTGCAGCAATGAGCACGTTTTGACGTTTTGACGTTTTGGTAAACCAACTCGGTTACTTCTCACCGTACCACATGCCAGTATACCTGCTTTCTTCAGGGATACCATCAAGTCCATACTGGTGAAAAAATTGTCGAAGTATACACGGTGAGTATGAACCGTCATCAGATTACAAATATAGAGATCACGCAGCTGTTCATTTCTAGACCAATAGTCGCGATATGAGGGAAGTTTTTTCACGTCGGAAATTGTCGCAGAAATTCAGAATTTAATAATAATAAGTAGTGTCGATCTCTATATTCTGAACTCTTGATCCCGTACTCTGTACTCCTTACTCCCCGTGAAAACTGTCGAACTGTCGAACTGTACTCTTTTTCCCGTACTCTGTACTTCCTGTCCAGTACTCTGTACTCTTTACTCCCCGTGAAACTGTCCGTCCGTGAAACCGTCTCTCCATGAAACCGTGTCTCCAGTCGATTTTCGCGGCCTTTTATAGGGTTCTTGAGCGTCGAGATTCCTGTCGTCAAGTGCGTTAAAAGAAATAAAGGGATAAAACCCTATCCTGATTATAAGAATTTCCCTGTGATCTATCTCGACCATACACGTATTCATTCCCCTTACCCCGCAGAGTAGCTTCCCGAGATGAAGATCAGTAGTTCTATGCAAGTGCATCGGTATGTCGCGCTCTGATTTGTCCGTGCGATGTGATATACAGAGGACCACGCGATAAGGTGAGGGAATGTGCTCGAGTCGCTTTTCCCCTCAAAGTGAGGCGATTTTTACCACCCTGCTTCTTGGCCCACTTTCGATAAAGTTTCTTAGTCTAGGTAACATCCTTCTGCTCGCTTCTATGTGGATGTGTCTATGGTAGTGTCTACAGATTTCACCGTTTGTACGAAGATTGATTAAATGATTCGAATCAAACTATTAGTAATAATTTTGTTACAGGTTTTGTAGTCAACTTGCGTGATCGGAAGCAAGCTAATTTTTACGTTAATCTCTTATTAGTATGAATATTCTTGTTGAAATATGGCTTATTGTAGTCGTTATTGATTGTTCGTTTAATTAGTAATTACTCTACTTATCGTTAGACCCTTTTTCTTAAATAACCTGCTAGTAAGAGAATTATTCTCGCGTCATAGAAACGAGAAAGAGAGAGAGAGGGGGAGTATTTTCTCTTGAGAACGACTCGCCCGACTCGGTTACTCGTATATTTCGTCCGTACGCAAGTCAGTTAGATCGCTGTTCAGCCGTCGCGCAAAGGCGTTAATCGTTGCGTGGAGAATCGGCCAGCCTCGCCTTCCTACAGGAGAAGCTTTATTGAAACTCGATACAGTTTCATCTCTTTCTCGCTTCGTCTATTTTTTGCTATTTTACTGTAAAATAATCCTAATATTTCCTTTATCCTTTCTATATATGCATAACATATTCTATATATACATAGAATGGTATTTTTACTATAGGGTCCAATATTATACAAGGGAGTTATCAATATAATCTCAGAAGGAAAAAGAAATTAATCCTGATATACTGATCTTTCTTCTATTACCCGGTTACAGCTGGGAAGATCATTAATTCAATGTGGGTTGTACTCGTTTTCGAGTGACATCCCTGGGTAATTTCCATATGGAAGCATAATTGTTCTCTTTGCTGCTGATAATTTACATAAAGTATTCGTGTGAACATTTTAATGGTCATAAATCTTTGATTTAAATCTATAGTTCCTCCACTTTTGTTAATTGTTTAGCTCAAATAATAATTGTTCATGATGTCATCATCTTTGTAAGGAGGGAGAGAGAGAGAGAGAGAGAGAGAGAGAGAGAGAGAGAGAGAGAGAGAGAGAGAGAGAGAGAGAGAGAGAAGATTTCAGGCAAAAGTGAGAAGAAAGGGTGCGGCCGCTTAGTCACGTGATAGCGTTCGCTCCAACCGCTCCCTTATGACCAACAAAGCCCCGGCGGCGACTAGCCGAACCTCTGGTCGAGGATTGAGGGTAAGGCTGTGCTGAATCATATATCTATAAATGGCAATCGATAACCGAGTCTACGCAGTAGATCCCATGCTTCGAAAATTTGCCGTTTGACCGGGGGCGCTGAAAAATGCCATATTTACAAGATTAATTTCCCTGGGAGATGGTCGGTACAGCCGCACATCTACTCTGCCCCTCTCTATATCGTTAAAATCGTTCTCTTTTCCTATTATAAAAATTGAAAATAAAAGAAAAATATAAAAAATACTTTTACTGTTACAAAACTAAAGCAGAAGAACTTAAACGTAATTGAAATCAAAGTAGAAAAGCGACGTTACGTCAGGACGTAACACCTCCCGCCTTAAAACGATTATTAAGGGAAGCCGAATAATCTAATCTGAGGGTGAAGCTAACAACTCTACAATTATGCTTGTCGTATTATTCTTTTCTTTTAACGACTTGTCTCTTGCATGGCCTTGGAATCTATATGTGATAATATTTTTATTCGTTCCATGATGAATTTGGTTGAACAAAAAAATGTTACCTTTAATAGAGAAAGGATACTTGGTTGGCAACTGTTTTTCCATATTAGTATTCCTGCTTTGGTTAAATATTGTTCCGCATTAAGTGTATGCGTAGATGCGAGTGTGTTTCTTCGGATTTGTCCGTACTACGCTTTATAGGAATATTATACATTCCTGATCCTTAACTTAATTATTTCGTTGTTTCATATTTTCAGACAATAGGTGTAACATTATTGTATTTATATATATACCCCTTTATTTATGGGCATTTATATTTCTCTCCTTTTCTCTTTCTAATATTTTCTTCGCTTGCTTATTTATTTATTCGTTTCTTGATTGTACTTTTGTATTTTCTTTTCTTTGAAATTTTTCGCTTTTATCATTACAACAGTATAATAAGCGAAGCGAATTTTTTCTCAAGTGTTACTGTTTGAGATTCCGCCTGGTGATGGTATTTGACAGATCTGAAATATATTGAAAATGATGAGTCTTCACTCACGACAGGGTGAAATAAAACCAGACGCATCGATGGTAAACAGAGAAAGTGGTTTATTTTAACCTTCCACACAAGTATTCAATAATACATTATAAAACAATCATTCATAGGTGAAGCAAAGAAACCAAAATACATTGAATTTAGAAAAATATAAAATAATGGAAATAAATGCACCAAAAAACTGAGAATAAACAATTGAATTTAAATAAATAAACTGAATTTGATTGTCTGAGCTGAGAGCCAGCACACAATTATATTAATTGTGTGCTCTGAGCACTGAGAACGTTGTACGCACCGCAGCCAGTGCTGCGGAGCATGCAACGCAGTGAGATGTATGAGTGCGTAAGGTGGTAGTATAATTCACAGCAAGCTCTCTGCAGCTTAATACGGCGTGCCAACGAGGCACATCCTCGGCTTCGCGAAGCCCTGCCTCGGCTATCTTCGGCTCAACCGAACGACGTGTGCTTGAACACAGCAACAGGTCGACGCACGGCGAATATCGATCGCCGTGCGCCAGCTGATTATCCAACAGTTACTTATGATTAAATAACGGTGAATATCGAACGTAACTTCCTGGTTACAATGTATGTTTTCTTAAATTCTGTTTCTTTTTATAATTTGTAATCTTTATCAAAATGTATTTGTTTGGTTAGAGTGATTTGTTCTCTCTTTTTTTTCATAACTCAAATGTTATTACTACTTCATTACTTGGTTAAAATATTTTTTTCTCTTTCTTTTATACCACACACCGGTGTGGTTAGCTTGATTTAAATAATTACTACTGACATATTTAAAAATATGTAGCTATGATTTTTTTTTTTTTTTTTCATACGGACTTGGTGTTGAACTGGCGTCTCCTGAACGTGAATTTTTAAAGTTTTTGAAGTTATTAAGTTTCCTTGGATTATTGAAGTCTTCGGAGTACTCCAAAGTCTTGATGGTCTCAGTGGTTTGGGTGTGTATAGTATGTTTCATAGGGTCCGTAATAGGTGCAGAACAACATGATTTTTTCCTTCTGGTGTCGCAGGAGTATGAAGTATTGTTCGTCCATTGGTGTGATGTTTGTCCGATGATGATTTCTTCGAATGGCCGGAGGCGTATTTGAGTTATCCAAAGGTTCAGCATCGTTGAGTTAACTGATCTACATTTCGGAGGGCGTAGACTGCAAAATTCCTTTTCGCAACATCCAACCGAATTACGATTCGTTGAGGTTCCGTAGTTCCTTATCACTTCTTCCATACGTATTTCGTAACATGTTATGCTTGGCTAATGTTGGCTCCTTATGATTTAGTATAAGGATTCGTCGTTGTCTGGTATAGGAACGAGTGCTTCCCTTTACTCTGAAGACACGTAGATGCCTGGTTGAAATATCAAGTGCGGTACAGTGTCCCTCGGAATGAATGAGTTGCAGATTCATATTTCTGCGAAACAGAATGTGCATTACTAATATGCGATATCATTGTGCGATTAACGATTAACGATTATTATTATTATTATTATTATTATTATTATTATTATTATTATTATTATTATTATTATTATTATTATTATTATTATCATCATCATCATCATCATCATCATCATCATCATCATCATCATCATCATCATCATCATCATCATCATCATCATCATCATCATCATCATCATCATCATCATCATCATCATCATCATCATCATCATCATCATCATCATCATCATCATCATCATCATCATCATCATCATCATCATCATCATCATCATCATCATCATCATCATCATCATCATCATCATCATCATCATCATCATCATCATCATCATCATCATCATCATCATCATCATCATCATCATCATCATCATCATCATCATCATCATCATCATCATCATCATCATCATCATCATCATCATCATCATCATCATCATCATCATCATCATCATCATCATCATCATCATCATCATCATCATCATCATCATCATCATCATCATCATCATCATCATCATCATCATCATCATCATCATCATCATCATCATCATCATCATCATCATCATCATCATCATCATCATCATCATCATCATCATCATCATCATCATCATCATCATCATCATCATCATCATCATCATCATCATCATCATCATCATCATCATCATCATCATCATCATCATCATCATCATCATCATCATCATCATCATCATCATCATCATCATCATCATCATCATCATCATCATCATCATCATCATCATCATCATCATCATCATCATCATCATCATCATCATCATCATCATCATCATCATCATCATCATCATCATCATCATCATCATCATCATCATCATCATCATCATCATCATCATCATCATCATCATCATCATCATCATCATCATCATCATCATCATCATCATCATCATCATCATCATCATCATCATCATCATCATCATCATCATCATCATCATCATCATCATCATCATCATCATCATCATCATCATCATCATCATCATCATCATCATCATCATCATCATCATCATCATCATCATCATCATCATCATCATCATCATCATCATCATCATCATCATCATCATCATCATCATCATCATCATCATCATCATCATCATCATCATCATCATCATCATCATCATCATCATCATCATCATCATCATCATCATCATCATCATCATCATCATCATCATCATCATCATCATCATCATCATCATCATCATCATCATCATCATCATCATCATCATCATCATCATCATCATCATCATCATCATCATCATCATCATCATCATCATCATCATCATCATCATCATCATCATCATCATCATCATCATCATCATCATCATCATCATCATCATCATCATCATCATCATCATCATCATCATCATCATCATCATCATCATCATCATCATCATCATCATCATCATCATCATCATCATCATCATCATCATCATCATCATCAAAAGTAGGCCTACCCACTAACCGCCCTCTCCTTGTTGCCCTCCCCCAGACCAGGAACTACTTTCAGATTACTTCTGGCTGGGGGTTCTGTCTGTTTTCGTCCGTTCGTCTTGCTGTCTGTAACTTGTAACGTCACATCGGTCCGTCTGCTCGGTTAGGCGAGGCAGCCGTCTACGTTTTTTTGTCGCAGTATCGTCTCTGTATAGGTGGCAACTAATTGCCACCATTCTGTTGAGTGGAGCATCACCTGGACAATGTTGTCCGGGGTGATGCTACAACACGTGGGGAGACAGTCCGGTCCCCGTATGTGGAGTGGTATTGTACGTAAACATTGCGTACGGCAGCCACTCGTCCCAATTTCCCTGATCCTCATCTATGAAATTTTTCAGGTACTCAGCAAGGGTGCGATGTGACCTCTCCAAAGCGCCGTTCGATTCGGGATGATAGGCCGTAGTTTGTATTTTTTTAATTCGCAGCAGTCGACACATCTCTTTGAAGGTCGAGCTGAGGAAGTTCGTACCCTGATCTGATAATATTATTTCCGGCGTTCCGTGCCGGCAGATTAATTCTTCAACGAGCGCTCTAGCGACTGTCGAAGCCTCTTGGTTCGGCAGTGATATCGCTGCACTATATTTGGTAAGCGAGTCCTGGAACGTGAGTATGTATCTTTTCTCAGAAGTGCTTTCCGGTAGCGGTTTGACGATGTCGACCGCGACCTTTTCAAATGACCTCGATGGGGTGTCCGTTACCACCATCGGCACTCGTTCCTTTTTCCTGATTTTATTCTTTTGACAGGATTCGCAAGACGATATATAATTCTCTAGATCTCTTCTCAGGCCGGGCCAGTTGTATTTGGTCCGAATTCGATGTAACGTGCGCCGTATACCTTGATGCCCTCCTATGGGGGTGTCGTGGTATTCTCTAATTATTTTCTGGCGGTCATCGACAGAAGGAGTGGCTACGCCACTGCGGCAGTCGCTATACTCTTTTATCGCGCTGTTTTCATCCGTGCTGCAGGAAGTTCGTGGGCTACGGGCCCCGCCGTGCCTCGCTTCCTCAGCAGGCCTTTGCGGTGCTCTGTCCGCAGTTTCTTCACTCGGTGTGCCCACCGGTAGCTCCGCCGTTGGGTCGCTCTCTGTCTCGAGCGGCCTTGCAACGTTTGTCTTTCGCGGCCTTCCGCGCTTCGCGGGTCCGCCATGCTGTGCTGGGCCCGCTCTATCCTTGTTAGCGGTGCTCGCAGTCTTACCAGTGGCCTGCGTATGTAGCTTGCGTGGTCTACCCCTTCCCCGTCCGCACGGCTTTTCGGCGGGGCTGTGGGGTTCAGTAGAGCGTTCTGCAGGCACGCTGCGAATCTCTCTGTCCTCTTCTGGCGCATTGGCCAGAGCGGCCTCTCTCTCTCTGCCGCGTTGCTAGGCTGGCCCGGGGTATTCTCGGCTCTCCGCTTTGTGCGGCTGTCCGTACCCGGGCGCTTACTGTCCTCTTCTCTCTCGTGGGCGGGCTCGATCTCTCGCTCCAGCGAGCTACTATGGCTATACGGGGTATCTTCGGCCGTCCGCTTTGTGCGGTTTTTCGTTGTGCCGACTTGCCCCGTCGTGCTGTCCTCTTTCGACACACGGACTTCGTTCTTGGCTCTCGCTTGGGCCCTCGTAGTAAGGTATATTCTACTTAGCGCATCTGCATTCGTATTGCGCTTTCCTGCCTTGTACTCTACGTTAAACTCATGTTCCGCCAATTTAATTTTCCAACGCATCAGTCTCGAACCTGGGTCCTTTACTCCGAACAGCCAGGTGAGCGGTTGGTGGTCCGTCACTACCGTAAAACGTGTACCATAAATATATGGTCGGAATTGAGCGAGGGCCCATACTATCGCAAGTAGCTCCTTTTCAGTTGTCGTGTAATTCAACTCGGCTTTAGTCATTGTGCGGCTTGCGTAGCATATTGGCAAATCTTCCCCGATCTTGCCCTGCGAGAGTATCGCGCCGAGCGCCCGGTCTGAAGCGTCTGTTGTCACGACGAACGGCTTTTCAAAGTCCGGATACTGTAATATGGGGGCCGTGGTAAGTGCAGTCTTCAGTTCCTCGAATGCGGCATCCCTTACGGCGGTCCACTCGAATTATGTCGAAGTCGCTGGCCGTAGCGCTGGACGCCGGCAGCGTTACCTGCAATAACTGCTGCGTCGTTTTCTTCCTGCGCGCGGGTCTCTGATGGGCCGTAAGTGTATCTATTCTCATCGTTTCCAGCGGGCTGGCATAGGTATTCGATCGACTTGCACTTGCATTTACCGTGGACCTTTCATTCTTGCCCCCTGAGTCCCTTGGACGTTGGGGATGCTGTGAAGACTGGGCAGGATCGCTTTTGTTCTGCGACAATCTTTTCCTGCAGTCTTTCCACATGTGGCCCCTTTTTTGGCAATAGTTGCACACGACGTCAACGTTGTGAATGGATGTATTCTCGCTGGGCATCGGTAGGCTTACTCTTCCCGATCTGCGGGTGCAGTCTCGAGCCACGTGCCCAGGTTTTCCGCAGGTGAAACAATTTTCTCCCTGCCGGGGTGATGCGCCTTGGGACCTTCTGGGGTGGCTTAATACTCCACCTACCCCTCCCTTAGGCTGCACCATGTTGGTTATCTCTATGGCCCCAGCCACAGAGTCATGCAGCGTTTGGTAGTTTCTCGCACGCACCAGCACTTGCACCTGGCCGTGCAGGCCGTTCTCGAAGTTGGCCTGTGCGCTTCGTCGTGTGACGCTCTCGACGGTGATCTTTTGATCCTCCGTTTCAACGGTTCGCAGAGTATTTCGGCGATGTCTACCGTGATTCTCTCCGTTCTTGCCGCATAGGCGGCGATGTCCTCGTTCTGTCCCTGCCGGAGGGAGCTGAACTCCATTTGCAGCGCGGCCAGGGACTTCCGTTGTCCGTACAACGCTTCCAACTCGCTCCTGAGTTGCGCCATGGTGCTGATGGTTTTGTGCTGCAGTTGTCTCGCTGCTGCACCCTCTAGCTTACTCATGACTATTAACTCCAGTAGAGTGTCATGCTCCTCTTCTGCTACCCTGCGGAATATCGTCTCGCAGGACTTTAAGAAGAGCGGCAAAGCCTTCGAGTCCTTGCCGTCGAACGTTTTTACCATTTTTATTCCGAGGCTGAGGCTGAGCATATTTGAGGGCCTCTGCGTCTCTTCGAACCGCGTGCGTCTCGGTGGCAGTGCGGGGGCGGGATGTCCTCCATCCCTGCTCCTCCTTACCGTCGCTGGAGCTCGGCAATTTGCTCTCTTAAGGAGTGGATGAGCTCGTACTCGTCCGCACCAACCTCGTTCAGCGTGTCGGCCAAATTCCGTCTTGCCGACGGCGTTTCTGCCTCCCTGAGTTCGCGATCAAGTTCGCGTTGGCCTCGATCGTGCTCACGCTGCAGCCTTTCATACTAGCGTCGCGCTCTTTCCATGTCGCGTTGGCTTCGGTCGACCGCCTCCAACCGATCGCGTACTCTCGCTGGTACCGACCGGGCTGTCGTACCGGTAGCTGCTGAAAAACCTACACGATCTATGGTTCGCATGTTTTCGATTTCTCGCTCAACCATGTCCTCGGTAATGCGTTCAGGCGTTTGCTCGCCAGTGGCCATATTAAGCAAGTCGTCGCTAGCGTTAGTGTCGAAATCCCCGAACGACGCACCCCTACGTGGGTTTACGCCAAACTGGGCCGTCAGTCTGTCCGCCAGGGCCCCTTGTCTGGACGAAGGGATTCACCCCGATGGCGAGAGCTCGAATAGCGCCCTGCGCGCTTCGTAAACGATGTCTCCTACTGCCGCAGCTAAACCGGCTGTAGGGTCTACTTCTTCGCCGGGCAACGTCGTCTCTAGCGAATTGCCCCTATTTCTTGGTCGGGCTCCTCTAGGATCTGACATGCTTGCAAATTTCTCGGCTAACTCTACTTTAGAATAATCCCAAATATCTCTTCTACACTGGCTTCGGCAAAATTATTAATTTTGTTTTTTTTCAAAATTTCAAAATATATTTTTCCCTGACTGGCTTTGATTTTTATCGGCAATATGTACTAATAACGTAACCGCCACTTACAGTATGATGATCTGGAAGGCGGTCCTTTCCATTGCGATGTCCTCGGGTGCTGTTCCTTCGGTGCTGTAGACCCGTTGTCTCGTAGCTTCCTTCGAAGGCTGGTCCAGTTATCCTCCCTGGTACCGTTGACCCGTATCTCTGTTGGTTCCTGGGTTCGTCCTTGGTGCGTCGCCAATGGTTACGCGACGGCTTCTTCTCGAGCAGCTGCTTTGCGTACTCGGCTGCACACTTTGTGCGGTTTCCCGCGACTTGACGTGACACCGTCAATCGGGACTTTAAACGGTTGACCGATACGTCACCCCGGTGTCCTTGCACGCGTCGTAGTCGTCACTTCAGAGTATTCTCAACTTTGTCCAAAACACTTTTGTCCTAATAAATCACGAATCACTTAACTTCGGCAGATCCCACCGCTGCCACCAAATGTTATGCCGGTACCGAGTAATTGGATTATTCGGTAGTCGGTATAATATTAAAAGTTATTATTTTTTGGGATCGTTTGCCGATAAGGAGATGGATCTCGAGTAAAAGATGGAAACGCGAATTTATATAAAAGGAAGTATTTATTATAAGCAACGGTAACTTTCCGTTGCCTATTTATATATCAAAGTAAGAAGTACAATAATGCGTTGTTTCGAGTATTAAACGAGGAACCAACCGTTCTCTTTTCAATCTAATTTAATACTGTCTTTTCGTAAAGCAGTTGCTAACTGTCTTCACGAAAATCCCTTAATTCGCAATTTTAGCGTTAGCCTTTCGCCCGAACGCCAAGCGAGTCGCTCATGCTGCGTCAGCGTTCTTGGGGTCGTTCATACGATCGGGCATTGGACTTCGTTTCTTGTCTTGAACGAATTCCAATGTTTCTTTGCCATGGAATATTCCCGAATATACTAAATACGGAGTGGAATATTCCGCAGCACATTATTATTATTATTATTATTATTATTATTATTATTATTATTATTATTATTATTATTATTATTATTATTATTATTATTATTATTATTATTATTATTATTATTATTATTATTATTATTATTATTATTATTATTATTATTATTATTATTATTATTATTATTATTATTATTATTATTATTATTATTATTATTATTATTATTATTATTATTATTATTATTATTATTATTATTATTATTATTATTATTATTATTATTATTATTATTATTATTTTATACAAGGAGTTGCGGAATCCTTTTTACGGATATCCTCCAGTCTTTTGAACTGGGGGGGGGGGTATGTGGGACTCCCAAAAAAATAGGCCTACCCACTAAACCGCCCTCTCCTTGTTGTCCTCCCCCAGACCAGGAACTATTTTGGTATTACTTCTGGCTGGGGGTTCTGTCCGTGTTCGTCCGTTCGTCTTGCTGTCTGTAACCTGTCGCGTCAGGTCAGTCTGTCTGCTCGGTTAGGTGAGGCAGCCGTCTACGTTTTTTCGTCGCAGTATCGTCTCTGTATAGGTGGCAACTAGTTGCCACCATTCTGTCGAGTGGAGCATCACCTGAACAATGTTGTCCGGGGTGATGCTGCCAACAATCGTCTCCAGTTCCAGTCGGAGTCCTGTCCAGCGGTCGCACACAAAAAATGTGTGTTCCGCGTCGTCTCGTTCGTGTCCACAGTACTTACAGTCTGGCGTCCGTACTCTGTCCATGTTATAAAGGTACCGTCTAAAGTAACCGTGTCCCGTCAGGAACTGGGTGATGTAAAAATTTACGTCCCCAAAATCCCTTTCGATCCACGGTCTCAGGTCCTTTATTAGTCGTCTTGTCCAGTTGCCTGTCGCTCTTTCTGTCCATTGTTCGTGCCAAGTCTGTATCGTCTTGTCACGTTCCGCGACTGCCGCATCCTCCCGTCTTATGTCCGCGCTTCTCCCGTAGATCCTCTTTCGCTCGAAAGCTAGGAGGTCCACGGGGATTACGCCCGCAACCACCAAGACTGCTTGTGCAGAGACAGTTCGGTAGGAGCAGGCGATCCTCAGCGCACCCTGTCTTTGTACCGTTGTCATGGCGTGGCAGTACTTCTTTGTCTTCAGGGCATCTGCCCAGATCTCCGCGCCGTACAGGAGGATCGAGTGGGCTGTCGTCATTAGGAGTCGTCGTTTTCCCGGTCTCGGCCCGTTTGTGTTGGCCATTAGGCGGCTTAAGGATGCTATTCTCTTAGCCGCCTTCTGGCATGTTTTTTGTATATGAGGCCAGAAGGTCATCTTCGTATCTAGGGTCACTCCCAGGTACTTGACTTCACCTCCGGCCTTGATTTCATCCGTCCCGACCCACATGGGTAGTCTCGTCTGTATGCGTCTTCTGCTAAGGAAAGTCAGTTCTGTCTTTTCTGTTGCGAGTTGTAGTCCGTGATCCGTCATCCAACGGCCCACTCGCCGCATCGTCTGGTTCAGTTTTTGCTGTGCCAGGTCTGGAGATCGCTCGGTGATCACCGCCGCCACGTCGTCAGCGTAGGCGACAAGGAAAACGCCAAGCGGCAATTCCAGCCTGAGTAAGCTGTCGTAGAGTCCGTTCCAAATGTCTGGTCCCAGTATGGACCCCTGTGCAACCCCCGCAGTGATTTGTCTCGTCACCGGTCCTTCAGTCGTCTCGTACGTGATCCGTCTGTTTCTTAGGTAGTCGCCCACCACCCGAGCCAGGTAAGCCGGAACCCCGAAGTTGCCTTCAAGCGCCTCCAGGATGTCAATCCACCTGGCCGAGTTAAAGGCGTTCCTGATGTCCAAGGTCGCCAGCAGAACGATTGGTCGCGCTGCATGGCAATGTCTCTCCAAATCCAGGAAGGAATCGACCACTTTTTGAATCGCTCCAATCGTTGATCGTCCCCTCCTGAAGCCGAACTGCCGGTCTGAGAGGCCTCCGCTGGTCTGTATCGCGTCCGTCAGTCTCGGTTTTAGTAGTTGTTCATAGAGTTTACCCGTTGTGTCGAGTAAACTCAGCGGCCGGTAGGCTGACGGCGTATTGGGGTCGCCCTTACCCTTAGGGATAAGAACTAGCCTTGCCGTCTTCCACCGGTCACTGAACGTTCCCGTCGTCAAGCTCGTGTTGTACAGGTCAAGAAATATCTCCGGCCTCAGGCGAACCATCAGCCGGAGAATCTCCGCCGGCACTCCGTCTGGTCCCGGCGCCTTGCCAGTCTTCATCGCGGCAGTCGCTTTGAAGAGCTCCTCCGCGGTAAATATGGGGGCCGCCGGGGCCTCCGTGTCGTCTGTCACGTTCGTCCGTATCGGGTGGGTCGGAAACAGTCCGTCAACAATCCGTTCTGCGGTTTCGGCATCTTTGAGTTCAAGTGGAACTCGGGCCCCTAGTTTGCCAGTCACAATTTTGTAACCGGTTCCCCAGGGGTCTTCGTTCACCTCCTCGCAGAGCTGCTTCCAGCATCGCGTTTTGCTGTCCCTTATGGCGTTCGTAAGTGTTTTTCGTGACGTCTTGTAAGTGGCTTGGAGGTTTTCCCTTTCGGGTCTTCCCCCAGCCCTCGTAACTCGTCGGCGGTTCGCCAAGCAGAGCCTGCGCAGCTCGGCTATTTCGTCCGTCCACCAGTATTGTGGTTGCCTGTTTGGTCTATGTCGTCGTTTCGGCATTGTGCTGTTGCACAGCCGGTCCGTCAGTTTGGCCGTCTCATCCGTGAGTCTTTCCGCCCTTCGCCGGCCAGTCAGTTCAGGGGGGACTTCCGTCATTGGTGCTGGTGCTGCCGCCAGCTCCTCCGAAAATTTTCGTAAGTCGAGTTTGTTGAGGTTCCACCTCGGGGGGTACTGGGTCCTCGTCCGTCTCGTCGCCGTTTGTCCTGCCACTTCGAAGACAATGTACTGGTGATCGCTGGCCGTATAGCCGTCGAAAACCCGCCACTGTCCTATCCGTGGCGATATTCTGTCCGATGTCATTGTGACGTCAGGGATAGAGTTTCCAAACCCTGGTCGTCTGTATGTCGGTACGTTTCCCGTATTTGCTACTACCAGGTCTAGCCTTGCGGCCATCTCCAGCAGCAGCCGTCCACGTTTGTTCGTTGTTGTCATTCCCCACTCGATCGCCCGCGCGTTGAGGTCTCCCCCGATGATAACGTCTCCAGGCAGATTCCTGATTCCGTCTTCAAGGAGCGCCACTTTCCTCTCGAAATCCGCCGCGGTGCAGTTGGGTGTCAGGTAAACGCTGACGTAAGTGACAGCGCCGACCCTTGCCCAGACGTAATCGTCCCCGACACCGCAGTTAATTATTCGAGATTGGGCAGCGCCCCTCACCCAGATAGCTGTGGTCTCTGTCTCGTTCGTAATGTACGTTTGTGTCGTTCTTCTCCTGTACGGTTCGCACAGGATCAGAATGTCGGCGTCATGTTCGTCAGCTATCTGTGGTAGTAGCATGTCTGCTGTCCTACTCCTGTTCAGGTTTCCCTGAACTATTCTGTCCGTCTTCCGGCCTGCCTCCTGCACTCCTCCAGCGCAGCCCGGAATACCGCACACCTTCCGGTTCCCGCAAGGTGCGCTACGTCCCCGTGTCCCGCCTCAGAGCACAGTGGGCAAGCCGGTCTGTTTTTACAGTCCGTCGCGTAATGTCCCGTCTCGCCGCATTTCCTGCAGTTCTTTGTCCGATCCGCGTTCGTGCAGCTCGTCCTTGTATGTCCGTAGCCCAGGCATTTGTAGCATTTGGTCACCGTCAATCGTTGTCGTAGTCGGCATCGCACCCATCCTATCCCGATCCGGCCCCGGTCCAGCAGCACCTCGGCTTCCCGCGTCTCGAGGTCGCAGACCGCCATGTACTGCTCGGCCCGGTTCGGGCCGAAGATGTGGACACCAAAGTCGCCGTCTCGTCCCGTTTCTCGTCTCAGCGCCCGTATCACGTCCTCCGCGGTGGTAACGCAGTCCAGGTCCATGATCTCCAGTTGCACCCTAGAAGTCACGGTCCTTACACTGCCCGTGTCTCCAACCGCGTCCTGTAGTGCGCGCTCAAACTGTTCTCGTCCGTCCGTGTCTGTCTGTATCTTGATGAGACACCGTCCGTCCTTGGTCTTCTTTAGAGCCATCACCTGTACATGACTGCTCGTCGGGTCGACCGTCGTCCTTATCTTCCGTACGATGTCCGAGTACGTGTTGTCTTTCCCAGGCTTGACCAGTACAGCCGTTCCCCTATGTTTGGGGGTCGGTCTGCGCTTTTCAGCCTGGGTCGGTACGTTCGTCTCGTCCGTTTTGTTTTTCGGTTCCGTCGTTTTTTTCTTCTTTTTTCGTTTCCTCACGGTTGTCCAGGTTGCGGCCTCCTCCGTTCTTGGGGGTGTCTTCTGTCGGGCCTCTGGTGGGGTCTTCGTCGTCTCCCGTTTCCGTTTCGTCGGTCGCGTCGCCGGTTCCGTTGTCTCCGTTTCTGTCTCTGTCAGGTCGTCTGCCATCATTTGTCCCTTCGAGGCTGTCCTGCTTTGCATGTTTAGCGCAGCGTCGGCGGCCTCAAGAATCGTCTTAATGCCGGTTTTTACCGCCATATTAATATTTTTCTGTATTGCCGCTGCCTCTTCCATTTTCGTCGCGGTCTCATGAATGAGTTGTAATAACTCTGTCAAATCGGGCTCGTTCCCACTGTCATCGTCGAATGAGGAGGTTCCAGGTTTTTCTCGATGCCTCCTTATATTTCCGACGACAGGTGGAACCGTTTTACCCTCTTCCATGGGTGGCGGTGTCGTTTCTCTCTTTCTGTATCTTAATTTCTTTTTCTTCTGATGTAGAGATCGATCTTCCGTGCCTGTTGACGAACATGACTGAAGTATACTTCTCTTTCTCAGGTTGACACTTTCGGTCACGTTCGCCAAGCTATCATCGTTCGACTCTCCCCCGATATTGTTCGTCGCGAGTTCTCCGATTGTCCTGAGCTCTTCCTCGGTCGATGTTTTTTCCAACTCCTTCTTCTGCTTAGGTTTTATTTCTTTTAAAAGTTTCTCCATATTAATCCCACGAGTAGGTCGGAATGTAGGTCTGCCTAGGCAGAGCCGCCTTGTCTAGGTAAGGTGTAAATACTGCAGGGTTCCACCCGGTGCCCTGCAGGGATCGTTCGCGACCGCTTTAGTTTACATCATTGCGGCCATGCAGCCGTAGGCACGATGCCTTCCACCGTAGCTTTTGATGTTGTGTGTTCTTAGTCTGCCTGCTCCCCATGGACCTGTCCGGCAAGGTTAGACCTGCCAGGGGCTAGAGCCCCCGCCGGCCGAGCTCCAAAGTTAATTGCAGAAACGCAAGCCCCCCCGCCGCGGCAAGGCGACACACTTGGGAGGGATTATTGTTGTTATTGTTATTATTATTATTATTATTATTATTATTATTATTATTATTATTATTATTATTATTATTATTATTATTATTATTATTATTATTATTATTATTATTATTATTATTATTATTATTATTATTATTATTATTATTATTATTATTATTATTATTATTATTATTATTATTATTATTATTATTATTATTATTATTATTATTATTATTATTATTATTATTATTATTATTATTATTATTATTATTATTATTATTATTATTATTATTATTATTATTATTATTATTATTATTATTATTATTATTATTATTATTATTATTATTATTATTATTATTATTATTATTATTATTATTATTATTATTATTATTATTATTATTATTATTATTATTATTATTATTATTATTATTATTATTATTATTATTATTATTATTATTATTATTATTATTATTATTATTATTATTATTATTATTATTATTATTATTATTATTATTATTATTATTATTATTATTATTATTATTATTATTATTATTATTATTATTATTATTATTATTTATAAGGAGTTGCGGAATCCTTTTTACGGATACCCCCTGGGCTTACAAACCAGGGGGGTATGTGGAACTCCCAAAAAAAATAGGCCTACCCACTAAACCGCCATCTCCTTACTGTCCACTCCCAGACCAGGAACTATGGTGATAATACTTCTGGCTGGGGGTTCTGTCCGTGTTCGTCCGTTTATGCCGTTCATCCGTAATCCGTCGCGTCGCGTCTGTTCGTCTCCTCATTCATCCGTCTCAGTATAGTCTCTGTATACAGTAGCGGACAAAAGTTTAAGACGATGAATTACAATTTGGTTCATAGATCTGTCATACAAGTACTAACGTTTCTTTCGGCTTGTTGTTTTTTTTTTACAATACATGTGTACGTTTGACCTTCATAATGTAGAAGTCTCGGTCGTCAAATGTAAACAATATAGATTATACAATTTTTTTTTTTTCTTCCAACCATCTGTAAACAGCGGACATTAGTTTAAGACGATCTGTCGAACAAGATACCCGTAGTCGATCCACGCAATAATTTGATATATTAATACTGTAAATAGTTTGTGGTGTATCATCCAGTGTCTTAAGTTTAATTACGTACGAAAAGAGTATGGGTAAAGCCCGTAATTTGTCATCAACTGAACGAAAACTAATCGTGTCTGTACGGAAGCAAAATGAGACATTTTCTTCAATTGCAACTCAAATGAATCGATCAGAAACTTCTTGTAAGCAAGCGTGGTATAAGTTTGTGAAGACTGGGGACTATTTTGATCGACCAAAAAACGGTAGACCGCGGAAAATCACGCCAACGCTGGATCGTCGGATTCATCGATTAAGCGAGAGAGATCGTTTTCGTTCAGCAGTCGATATCAGAGCTGAAATATCCAGTAATAATAATGCACAAATTAGTGTAAGAACTATCCGAAGACGATTAGACGAATTCAATTTGAAAGCACGAAAGCCACGGAAGAAGCCGATGCTCATTAAAAAGAATAAAAAATTACGACTGCAATTTGCTAAGGCTCATCGGCATTGGACAAGTGAGGATTGGCAAAATGTGCTATTTTCGGACGAATCCAAATTCAACCGAATTTGTTCTGACGGGATACTGTATGTAAGACGTCGAATTGGCGAATATTTAAATCCTCGATGTGTTTTACCGACAGTTAAGCATGGAGGTGGAAACGTAATGGTGTGGGCATGTTTTTCTCGCAATGGTCCTGGACCAATACGCCGAATTAATGGAATCATGGACCGTTTTCAATACTTGGATATATTGAAAAATACTATGTTACCGTATGCCTACGAAAATATGGGTGATAATTTTACTTATCAACAAGATAATGACCCAAAGCATACGGCTCGGGTAGTGAAAAGTTTTTTTCAAGATGAAAAAATCACTTTATTACCGTGGCCGTCGCAGTCGCCGGATTTAAATCCAATTGAAAACTTATGGTGTACCATGAGAAGAAGGGTTCAAAGAAATAAACCAAAAAATTTTAACGATTTGTTCTCTTTGGTTGAAAAAACGTGGAATGAAACAACTGTGGACGACTGCAAAGAATTAATTGATTCAATGCCTCAAAGATGTGCTGATGTGATAAAAAATAATGGACTGTGGACAAAGTATTGAAGGGAGGAAAATATCTGTATATTTTCTACCAAAAAATATTTTTTTACGTATAGTCTTAAACTTTTGTCCCCGAAGATATCAAACAAATTTATGTTTTCTTTGTTTATTGTATCTGATGTTGTTACGCGCAAAATTGAATTTATGTAATAAATATATGAATTAATGATTAATTAGCTAATACAAAAAAAAATCCACTGAGTCAATTCTTTTCACAAAAAAATCAACGATTACTTTTTTTTTCCTCTCCGTCTTAAACTTTTGTCCGCTACTGTAGGTGGCAATAAATTGCCACCATTCCGGTTTGTGGAGCATTACCTGGACAATATTGGCTGGGGTAATGCTACCGACAGTCGTTTCTAGTTCTTGTCTTAGTCTTGTCCAGCGATCACACGCGAAGAACGTGTGTTCCGCGTCGTCTCGTTCGTGTCCACAGTACTTACAGTCTGGGGTCTGTACTTTGTTCACGTTATTAAGGTACCTTCGAAAATAGCCGTGGCCCGTCACGCGCTGGGTAACGTAAAAGTTTACTTCCCCAAACTTTCTGTCGGTCCACGGTCTCAGGTCCTGTATTAATCGTCTGTATTAAGCACCGTGTGACTTCTGGCTGTTCCCAAAGCTCAAGAGACCACTCCGGGGAAATCGTTTTGAGTCGATTGAAGAGATCAAACGTGAATCGTTACGCGCATTGAAGGCTATACCTGAGGACGACTTTTTAGCATGCTTCAAATATTGAAAAAAACGTTGGCATAAGTATATTGTAGCTATGGGGGATTATTTTGAGGGGGACGAAATTGATTTGGAAGAATAAATAAAAAATGTTCATTTTAAAACAAAATTCACCTTACTTTTTGAACACAGAAGTATACCGTATTCCAAATATTCCGCCCTGCTCCTGTATCAACCACAAGAGTGATAGGGTATATTACTTCCGATGCTATTATCGTAACCGTCAGAACTTTACTTTATCGATGCAATTATAAATTGAAGATTCGGACTACTCGCGGTTGAGGGTTGAAGCTGCGATTGAAATAGTACGGATCGGATGCATGTTCAGCGGAGTCTCCCTGGGTACACCCGTACTCGGAAGACCACTTCGATTTCCAGTACTTTCATATGTTGCGTCGGTCCCTCGATACGTACGATATAGACAAATATGAGCCCCGTGGCCTTCTTTTTTTACATATTACACACCGACCATCGCTAGAATTTTGGTATCGGAAATTGAATGGTACCTGTGCTTGCGGAAAATACATTAATTTCGGGGGCTGAGGGTGAACGAGGACATCTATTCGCTGTGTGTCCATGATTTTTACAAAGGTGACAAAATATCAATGTCCGCCTGCTTTCTTTCGGGAGGAAAAATTTTATTACAACGGTCAGCAGTGTGCCCGCGCTTATTACATACCTGGCATATAGTGAGCGGAGGACCGTCAAAGGTGAGTTTATTGTTATTCGAGGGGGGGGGGGTAGATTTTAATACATTTGTCAGCCGAGTGTCTTGTTTTTTTACAGATCTGGTATATGAAAAATGAAGAGGCTTCGAAACTAGGTTTATTGTTATTTGAAGGTGGAAAGTTTTTTAAACATTTGTCTGCCGAGTGTCCAGTCTTCCAACATATTTGACATATGATCAGTCCTTTATCGACATTTGCCGAATTTTGTGGACCAACAGCCAATGCTTGGCTAATCTTCTAGGTCGAGCATCTTTAGCATTGTGCCCTTTTTTATTGCACAGCTGCAATACACTTCTTCGCTTGCTACCACGTGTACTCCTCGTTTCACCTCGAGTTTAGGGACCCTTGGACTTCAAGTTTTTTGGTCACCGCTACGCAAGGCTGCTTGCGACACTGAACCCTTTTCGGTCTGCACTGCTATCTTTATTAATTCTTGGAGATTATTATTGGGAGTTCATCGTTGTTCAATTTCCGGTTTTAAGCCGTGTAGAAAACAAGCTGGAAGGCTTTATCTAGTATTATCGATAAATGCGCCAGCCAAGGGATTATCCTCGCTCGTATCATAATTTTCAAGTATCACATTCCTCAAATCTCGTACATGATTCTATGCAATAACAGACTTACTTTCTTTCTGATATATCGATCCTAGTTCACCTTGCACCTGATATACGTTTCGCATTGATGCATAAATATCTTTGAGAAATTTACCCAAATCTTCTATGGTTTCAAAGTTTGCCCCTGTATGGTGCGACGGGGTTCGCCGATTATTTTTATGCCGACTGCTTTTACTAAATTTAATTCGGCGCCCGGCCCCATCATAGCCAAGGCTTCCTTGCATCCTTGGATAAACATACCCAATGACAAAGTAGGACCATCATAATTCGGTATGACAGCCAGGGCATCTCGAAGAGACAATGTTCAGTTATTGTTCAGTTTTCGCACCTACCAAGTACACACTCAACTCATGCACGCACCACACGCACAATCATCTGACGCCTCGCGTCATATGGTATAGCTCGCAGGTATGCGATATCGATTTATCAAACCAGCACACTCAAGCACATTGTCCATCGGCTCACATCGTCGATCGAAGCTCACTCAAGCGGCCAACGCTGCTAGCGTGGCCCCAGCGGCAAGACCACTCACAAAGCTCACTTTCCATCGCTGACGGCGAATCACAACTCAAGCAAGCTGTGACGCACGTTCGCCCTCTTGATACTCTGCCTCGTGGTCGACGGATGTGGCCATTGTTCTCACTCGAGTCGTTCGCGCTACACGTTCCCGCGTAAACTCACGTAGATATTCATTAGTTCCACTCACGTTTGTGTGCACTCAGTATTGTAGCGTATTACATTCTTGGTCAAATCACCCGTGTTTCAGCTCAGTGTCAGTGCAAATCACCACAAATCAACAAAACTATTGCAACATTCACATACACGTCAACGGTGTGGTTTGTCGTTGGCAGCAGAGACGCTATTCAGCCTCGCATCGCACGTTGGCGATAGCTCACTCACCAGCCTGCCGTGTGGCTTCAATAGAGCTCTACAATCAGACCATATCACCAGGATCATCCACACGGGATCAACACGTCAACTCAGAGGCCTGAGATCCCACTCACCGCCAGTACATCATCACACAGACCAGACAAATCACAGTATAATTTTGTATTCACCAGGTATTTTTTATGCAATCGCTGTTCATTAAATAAACGTTGAATTATTCTTGTTAATTACTGAGTGCATTCAATTAATTATACTTGTCACCAGAATCCTTAATCTTACTATTCGCATCTGTCACTCGACATGCTACGTGTGAATGCTTCGACCTGCTACCCGTCGACAGATTAAAAATACTCAAATGATACATGTTTACTGCATAGAGCATTATATTCATTGCCACTTATTGTGTGTTACTCAGGCTGACTAGGCGCTCACTCTGCGCACTTGTCAATCTCTCTGTCGCATCAATTAGTTTACATTCTAGAGTTCTTGAGGCGTTGTTCGCCAGTAGCCATATTAAACACGTCGTCGCTACCTATACTACTGTTATCGCGAAACGCCGCACCCCTGAGTGGGTTTATACCGAACTCAGCGTCCAGTCGGCCTGCAAGGGCCTCCTGCCTGACTGCGGGGATTCGTCCCGACGGCGAGAGCTCTGATAACGCTCTGCGCGCTTCGTACATGATGTCCTCGACGGCTGCCGCTAAGCCTGCTGCAGGATCCACCCCTATGCCGGGCATCGTAGTTTCTAACGAATTGACCCTGCGTTTTGGCTTCGCTCCCTTAAATCCCGACATGCTGCTAATTTCGCGGCGAACAAGACTCTAAAATATACCCACAAAATATTTTTATTTTGGAATTTTTTTTTTTCAAGTATCTGCCCTAACTGGCTTTGGTTTATATCGGCAATATGTACTAGTATAACATAACCGCGACTTACAGAAAGATGATCTGGTAGACGGTCCTCTCCACGGCGATGTTCTCGGGTGCTGTCGACTTGGACGTCCTTCTTGGCGCCGTTAACCCCTTTCTTCGCTGGTTCCTGGGTTCGTCCTTAGTGCGTCGCCAATGGTTCCACGGCGGCTTCTTCTCAAGTAGCTGCTTCGAGTACTTGGTTGCACACTTTGTGCGTTTTTCCACGACTTGACGTAACACCGTCAATCGGGATTTCAAACGGTTGACCGATGTCACACCGCACCGACGTACACTTCGTGCTTTCGCGTTAGCTTAGTCGGGTTTTCACGAACTGCACTGGCGTCCCTCGCACGAGTCGCAGTCGTCACTTCAGAGTCATTCTTATTTACTTTGTCCAAAACACTTTTTGTCCAAATAAATCACGTATCACTTAACTTCAGCAGATCCCACTGCTGCTACCAAATGTTATGCCGGTACCACGTAATTGGATTATTCGGTATTCGGTATAATATTCAAAAAGTTATTATTTGTTGGGATCGTTTGCCGATTAGGAGATGGATCTCGAGTAATTGATGAAAACGCGAATTTATATAAAAGGAAGTATTTATTATAGGCAACGGTAACTTTCCGTTGTCCATTTAAAAGTCAATGTAAGAATGTACAATAATATGTTGTTTCGAGTATTGGACGAGGAACCAACCCGTTCTCTCTTGAGTCTAATTTATAACTGTTTTTCGTAAAGCAGTTGCTAACTGTGTTCACGAAAATCCCTGAATTCGCAATTTTAGCGTTAGCCTATCGTCGATCGCCAAGCGAGTCATGCTGCCCCTCATGCTGCGTCGGCGTTCTTGGTGTCGATCGTACGATCGGGCGTTGGACTTCGTTTCCTGTCTTAAACGAATTCCAATGTTTCTTCTTGGTGTCGATCGTACGATCGGGCGTTGGACTTCGTTTCCTGTCTTGAACGAATTCCAATGTTTCTTTGCTATGGAATATTCCCGAATATACGAAATACAAAGTGGAATATTCCGCGGCACAACACTTAGTATTGGAACCAATTATTTTCTCGAAGTTTTTCGATCATATCTCTTTATACAAGCGCTTGTTTTTGGTTGTACCTTTCCTAAACTGGTTTTGCTCACAAAAATTTCGTGAGTTAAATAATGAGTTTTTGCACGCTAACTTCGAGCTCTACAAGACGCGTATAAATGGCCAACAAATTTTCCAGTCTCCATATAACTTTGACAGTTTGGGAATTGCACATGGAGGAAGAAAGAAAGAAAAATATATGTTTTCGATCAATTCCTAACTTAACGTTTTCCCTCCATTTGGGATTCAATAATCTCTTTTAAATAAAAAAATCTCTTTAACTCTCTTAAGATCAGAATTTCAGGAATTAAATTGATTTAATAAACTCAGTATAAAAAAAATGATAAATTTTTATTGAATTAAATTGAATTACTAAAACTCAGCAAAATGTAAAAAAATCAATTTTTGTGGATTAAATCAACTTACAAAGACGCAGTAAAAAGGGAAAACTTAATTCTTATGAATTAAATCAATTTATAAAAACTCAGTAGCAAAGAATGATCAATTTTTATTGTATCGTTAAAATTTAATAAGAGTAAAAAATTGATTTCCGCCAAAGCGATAAAAGCGAGCCGCTTTGAAAAATCTCTAGTTAATTGTTTGATTTACTGTGGTTACTACTACTACACTAACAACACATTCATGGTTAGAGTGGTAAAGCGCTAATTGATAAGAAAATTGATGGAGTTTCTATTGAAGCCTATGTTACGTCAAAATCGCGACCTATCTTACGAACCCACGAATTTAACATAGATTTCACGTTTCGGTGTATCTTTTCCGTGCTCTGGTCAAGGAGAATAAATTCTCCCTTTACCACACCCGACGAGAAAATACCGAAGACGCAAGCCCGTTTTTGAGTCTAACCTCGCGGAAAATTACTCGGGATAGGGCTGGAGTGCGATTTGTTTTTGGTTGGGGATAATCACTTCACGAATAATGGGGAGGGACTTAAATGACAATTTCATGCGGAGCAAGATTTCACTTTAATTGGTAATTGAAAATTATACCTACGGTTGTTTGTTGCTGTGGTTCTTACTGTTAAACATTGGTTGGGCGTAGATTAGTGTAGTCAGACAGACTAAAAATCGAACGTAGACGTTGGTGCGTATTAATAATTATTTATTGAAATAAACTACATGAGTGGTTGAATGTTGCACGTTCAATATTCCCGATTTTACAAGCGTTAATAATTATATGTACTGTACTCTTACTCTGTACTACTTGAAACTATACTTTGTGAAAATTCAGCCGTAGTGAAAAATTATCGTTCTGTACTACTTTATTTCCCGGCAAACAGTACTACTTGTTGCCTTCGAAAAAAGTCTAATTCACTGCCGGCGACTTATTGACTGCCAGGCTAGTGATTAGTCCTCTACTTGACCCCCCGTGAAACTGTGTCGCCGGCCGATTCTCGCGGACTTTGATAGGGCTCCTGAGCGTCGAAAATTCTTGTCGTCAAGCGCGTATAAAAAGAGAAGGGATAAAACCCTATCCTGATTATAAGAATTTCCCCGTGGTCTATCTCGACCATACACGTATTCATTCCCCTTACTCCGCAGAGTAGCTTCTCGACATGCAGAGCCATAGATCTATGCAAGTGCATCGGTATGGCGCGCTCTGATTTGTCCGCGCGATGTGCTACACAGAGGACCACGCGATTAGGTGAAGGAACGCGTTCGAAGCGTTTTTCCCCTGAAAATGAGGCGATTTTTACCACCCCGCTTCTTGGCCTACTTTCAATAGAATTTCCTAGTTTAGGTAATATCCTTATGCTCGCTTCTCTGTAGATGTGTCTATGGTAATGGCTTAGTTTTTCAGCGTTTTTACGGAACTTAAATAAATCCTTCACATGAAACCACTAGTAGTAATTTTGTTACAGATTCTGTGGTTAACTTCGACGTATGCAACCTGATTTCTGCGTTAATCTCTCCTTAGTATAAATGGTTTTGTTGAGTTATGGCTTATTCCAAGCATCATTGGTTATTCGTTACATTAGTGATTACTCTACTTGTAGCTAATAAGTTTTCTTAGATAATTTGTTAGTTAGACGTTAGATTTCTTATAGTTAATAAGTTTTCTTAAATAATTTGCTAGTTAGACGATTATTCTCGTACTATAGAAACGAGAGCGAGAGAGAGAGAGATAGCGAAGGATTTTACTTGAGAACGACTCGTCTAACTTGGTTACTCGTACATTTCGTTCGTACGCAAGTCGGCTAGATCGCCGTTCAGCCCTAGCGATAAGGCGTTCGTCGTGGCGCAGAGAGTCGTCCAGCCTCGCTTTCCTGCAGAGGAAGCTCTATTGAAACGCGTGACCGTTTTCTCTCTTTCTCGATTCGTTTTACTTTCAGTATTTAGCTGTAAAACAATCTTAACATTTCATTTTATCCTGTCCATATATGTGTAATGTATTCCATATAAATAACTTGATGGTAAAAGAAGTATGTCTATGCATGGAAACGACAGAGAGCGAGAGAGTTCTTCTCTTGAGAACGACTCGCCTAACTTGGTTACTCGTACATTTCGTTCGTACCCAAGTCGGCTAGATCGCCGTTCAGCCCTAGCGATAAGGCCTTCGTCGTGGCACAGAGAGTCGCCTAGCCTCGCTTTTCTGCAGAGGAAAATTTGTTAAAACATGTTATAGTTTTTCTCTCTTTCTCGTTTACTCTTACTTATGGGTGTTCAGCTGTAAAATAATCTTAACATTTCATTTTATCCTATATATATATGTATAACATATTCCATATATATAATTTACTAGTAAAACAAGTAATTTTATACATGAAAACGAGAGAGAGCGAGAGAGTTCTTCTCTTGAGAATGACTCGCCTAGCTTGGTTACTCGTACATTTCGTTCGTACGCAAGTCAGCTAGATCGCTGTTCAGACCTCGCGCAAGGCGTTTTCGTTGCGCGGAGAGTCGGCCAGCCTCGCTTTCCTGCAGCAGAAGCTTCATTGCAACTCAATTTTAGTCTCATCTCTTTCTCGTTTTTCTGTCTATTTTTCGCTATTTTACCATAAATTAATCCTAATATTTCCTTTATCCTTTCTATATAGACATAACATGTTCTATATATTTATGATGGTGTTTTTACTATAAATTCCAATATTTTACGAGAGACATGTTAATATATAGGCATAACATGTTTTATATATTTATGATGGTATTTTTACTATAAATTCCAATATTTTACGAGGGACATATTAATGTAATCCCAAGAGAAAAGGGGAATTAATCTTGATGTACTGATCTTTCTTCTATTACCCGACTATACTTGGTAAGCTCATTAATTCGATGTGGGTTGTACTCGTTTTCGAGTGACAGCCATGGGTAGTTTCCATATGGAAACATAATTGTTCTTTTTGCTGCTGATATTTTATCTACAGTATTCGTGTGAACATTTTAATAGTCATAACTCTTTCGTTTAAATCAACAGTTCCTCTGCTTTTGTTAATTGTTTCGCTTAGTTAATAATTGTTCGTGATTTCATCATCTTTGTAAAGAGAGAGAGAGAGAGAGAGAGAAGATTTCAGGCAAGAGCGAGAAGAAAGGGTGCGGTCGCTTGGTCACGTGATAGCGTTCCCTCCAACCGCTCCCTTATGACCAACAACGCCCCGACGGCGACTAGCCGAACCCCTGGTCTAGGATTGAGGTTAAGGCCGCGCTGAATCATAGATCCATAAATGGCAGTCGATAACCGGGTCTACGCAGTAGATCCCATGGTTTGAAAGTTTACCTTTTGACCGGGAGCGCCGAAAAATTCCATCTTTACAAGATTAATTCTTCCCGGGAGACGATCGGTAGGGCCGCATCTTCACCCTGTTCCGATCTCCGTCGCTAAAATCGCTCTTCTCTCCTCTTAAGAAGTTCGAGAATAAATGAAAAATGTGAGAGGTTACTTTTACTGTAGCGAAACTAAAACAGAAGAACTTTAACGTAATCGAAATGAAAAAGATAAATGCGACGTTACGTCAGGACATAACACCTAGACCATCGCTGCGTTCGCGGTGGGGGAGAAGAAATTTACAGATCACCCTATGAAAATTTCCGAGACAAGCGGTTGTTCGTAAAATTCGCGGTATGCTGTGCGAGTGTTATCAGTGCATTTTAGTTGACGCGCATAATATTGGATTGTTTGATAATTAAATATTATAATTATTGATTCGGTAGTACGTGTTATACGTCGTCGCGGTTGGCCGAATGAGCCTGCTTTGCAGCCCATACTCAGTGAAAGACGTAAGTAATATACTGGGTTAATTAGTTTTATTTTATTTCCTTTATCTCATAAGATTTTTATATAGTTCGACGGTATGAAGAAAAAGAAATGGGATCCGACACTTATGATTTCGATGAGGAGGGTAGAAGCGATTCAGATGATCATAGCAGGGACAAGGATGGTGACAGCTCCGCAGGGAATCGTTGGATAAATTTTACCCAGCCGTTCTGCGGTTATGAACCAACAAACGGTCTTTTCATGGTCGGTTTGGCGAGAGAACCAGATGGAGCCGTCGCAGGTCCATCGCGACAATACAGATCAAACGATGATACCAATAGCAATACAGACAACGAGGAAGAAATAGAAGAAGAAGAAGAAGAAGAAGAAGAAGAAGAAGAAGAAGTGGAGGAGGAGCAGGATGAGGACGATGACGACAAGGAGGAGGATGAGGAGGAGGAGGACCCAGTAGATTCAGGGTAGCTTTTAATAATATAATTACGCTGACAAAAATTAAAAAATTACAGAAATAATAATAGTAAAATGAAAAAACAGGGTACGAGTAGGACCCAAAGGTTTTTCGCTTTGCACGATTCCCTCTGCCGAGACCGCCGACATTCGAGTTGGTTTACGAAGTGCGTCGGCGGTTCCCGGGTGTAGTCGACGGATTCGAGGACAAGAAGCAAACCTGAGTTTGTAATTCTTACGTTACACGAAAAAATTAAATGAATATTCCAATAAATGGTTTAATTATGATTGCAGGTGAACACACTGGCGATTGAAGGACTGATATACGGGGAAGTGATATTTTGCCTCCTGGTGAACGCTTCGGTATCGATAATGAGCAGAGCCGATATTTTCCACGCTTTAAGGGTCGAGAGACAGATTTTTATTATCGTCAGCCCCCGGACGGTATAGATCATCTGACATGGTTCGAGGGCGGTGTACGAGATGTTCTCACACGTCTTACAGAATCGTGCGAAGGACATGATTATGCGGGTATGACTCTAAGGGTACCTTAGTCTTTTGTGCAAGGTCTTTCGTGCAAGGACCTGTATGGTTATCATTTCGACCGTACATGTAGAATGACGACATGTATAGTACGAGGTGTCGAAGGAGCCGCTGTGGGCGCCAGGCTTACATACGAGTCTATAGCAAAAGAGTCAATTTTACGCATAAGTAATAGCCATAATTTGTGTCTACAACGATCCCTTGTCACAGCCCGAGAGCATGCCGAACGCGGTCAAATACGTACGGGCGAGCTACACAGACGATGGTATCAAATTCGGAACGGGCTTCGAGAAGCGCAATATACAGCAGCGATAGAGCTGACGCGTAATGTAGGGGTAACGACACCGTCTAGAGGGTGCGGTGTGCGTGAAATTTAGCTCTTTCAGAAGTACTTGGTTCACGAGGGTATAGCGATTGTTGTCTATGTATTTCTCACCTTCGGAAAACATGTTCCGGCTCTGTACGATGGTCGAAAATTTGTACTCTCTGCAATAGGTAAAATTAATCATACACTCTTTGTTCTCTATTACGAGCGTTCTCATCACTCCTAGCCAATATTAAATCTCGCTAGTGCGCTAGGTAGTCGGGGGTTCTGCACACAGTGTAATTCCAAGTATATTACACTTATTACAACGGCAATGGAGACTCTCAGCCTGAGTATTGCACACACTGTAATCGTTCATTCTTTGGTGCTTTTTGCCTCGCTCATCACAACGGTGTGGGCTCCGCGGGTATCACGTCTCGTGAATATAGACGGTATAGCGTCTGTAAAGCATTGAAAATCTGTAGAGACTGCTCGCGTATGATTAAAACCACAGATAAAAGATGCATGTATGTGGTATATCGTTTTGTATTACATGCAAGCAAACCCGACCGACTACGCATATGGTATATGTTTTATAGAACCTCTTAAGTAATAAGAGACGCCAAAGGAGAAGAAAAAAGACAAGCCTTCCATGACATTTTTATTTTATGATTTTGAGACGCAGAAACCCGTACAATTGCACGATGATAAATCGACACGAATTCACGAGCCGTATTTATGTGTTACACAATGCGTATGTATGACATGTCTGGATATCACAGATATAGAGACCCATTATGCTAACTGTGGTAAACGTGAATTCGTGTTTATCGATGATCCTGTTGGGGAGCTCGTGAAATTGGCATTATCGCAAAAATTTAAAAAGACCATCTGTAATGCTCATAATGCGAGAAGTTTCGACGCGCAATTTATTCTGAGGTATTTAATTGAAGTGCAAAAAACACAGTTGCCCTCTCTGTCTATGAATGGTACGAAGATTGTCTCGATGAAGATTGGCGATGTCGTTTTTCTCGATAGTCTAAACTATTTACCCATAGCTCTTAGCGCTTTACCTAAGGCATTTTGTTTCGCTGATGAGGTGGCAAAAGGAACATTTCCCCATTCATTCAACGCACCGGAATATCGGAATTACTCAGGTCCTCTGCCGGCTCTGCACTTTTACTCACCCGATACCATGTTCTCGGCGGATCGTGAGCGATTTTAAAAATGGTATGAGGAAGAACCGAGTCGCGTCGATTATAAATTCTATTTTGCGACGCAATTTGTGCAATATTGTCGTACAGATGTTACGGTTTTGAGACGAGCGTGTCTAGCTTTTCGAGAGTTACTTATACGTTGCGGAAGCGTGTGCCCCTTTACAGAAGCATGCACGATAGCATCAGCATGGATGAGCGTATTTCGAAAGAATTTTCTACAGAAAGATCGCATTGCAGTGTTACGACCAGGGGGTACCACTGGGGCGATAAGCAGTCGCGCAAGGCCGTCGTATGGCTCGAGCGTGAGCGCAACTGCGTTATCGCTCATACTGGACCGACGAGAGAGTATCGCCCTCCGACCGGCCTACCAGCTGTCGACGGATACTCCGCGGATGCGGGGGTCCATCACGTTCTTCAAGTTCACGGTTGCTTGGCATGGATGTCCGCGATGTTATCGCGTGAATAGAGATGCTCGAACTAAATTCGGCGATACAATGGATGAGCGATACGAGCCTACCGTTCTTATTTCCGGGCGAATCAGATCGAAAGGGTGCATTCTAACCGAAATATAGGAATGCAATTTTGACAGATTACTCGAGAGAAACGAGGAAATGTCGTTATACGTGAAAAATCACGCCATGGTCAAGCAGACGCCTCTCGAACCACGAGATGCATTCTTTGGCGGTCGAACGGAAAATTTTGTAAGCTTGTACGACGTCGCGAATGGAGAGCAGATACGCTATGCGGATGTTTGCTCGCTTTATCCATGGGTGTGTAAGAATGGATAATATCCCGTTGGACACCCGAAATTGTACGTAGGTGACGAGTGTCGAGAACTCGTAGGACTAAAGCGATCTAAGTATCGTCGAGGGTCTCGTGAAGTGTGCTGTGGTAGCACCGCTCGAATTGTATATTCCCGTACTGCCTGTTCACATGCATAGGAAACTACTGTTCCCTCTGTCTAGAACGTGCTGTACAGATATGGACACATATGTGGGCTGTACACACGATGACACGACTGAGCGAGGGTTTGACGGCACATGGGTCGTTGACGAACTTAGAAAACCTGTCTATGAAAAATCTACGAAATTTGGCAATACGTTGTTACGCAGTATGACTCAACAACGCGACGAGGCAGTCATTTTGCCGAGTACATCGATACATTCCTAAAAATAAAACAGGAGGAGAGTGGACCGCCAACAGAGTGGAACGATGCCGAGGAAGCAATAGCGCGTTTTATAGAGTTGTACAAGGAGTCTGAAGGTGTATATCTCGAGCGAAGTGCTTTGCAGTCTATCCGGGTTTACGTTCGCTCGCAAAACTAGCTCTTAATTCGATCTGGGGAAAGTTTGGTCAACGTGAGATTCTCACGAAAACCGTTATCGTTTTCACACGCGCGGAGCTAATGAATTTACTAACGAGTCCGGAGATTGAGGTGACGGGGATGCTACCGGTTAATTACAAAATTATGTATGTAAACTATGTGAGCAACCGCGATGCTATCCAGCCATCCCCGACATTAAACGCAGTGATTGCAGCATACACGACGGCACAGGCACGCTTAAAACTATACAGTTATCTTGAGGGGCTCGGACGACGAATATTGTACTGGGATACGGACTCCTATATTTACGTGAGTCGCCCCGGTGGTAACGAGTATGAGCCGCCAATCGGTCAATTTCTAGAAGATCTCACGGATGAATTAAGTGAATACGGGCCTGGTAGTTATATAACTTCGTTCGTTTCGGGAGGACCAAAATTTTACGCATACCTTGTTCGTTAACCCGACGGTACGATTATTGGAAAATGTAAAGTAAAGGGTATCACGCTAAACTTTGCGAAACTTTCGTGACAGGAGCAAGGAGCGTACCTATTATTTAAGAATTCGACGCTATTCTACGCACGGAATTTCATCATGTAGTCACGTGTAAAGAAACGAAATCATGCGAACCCGTTAACACGAAGCGAAAGCGGCACGGGATGTACTCTACTGTACCGTACGGCTATTGTAAAATACGCTAATTAGTATAACGCAAAAAAGTATATAGTTTTACGGTTGAATTCGCGATATTTAGAAATTATCTTTTTGCCTGAATCCATGTATCATATTTACTGTGTACAATACATTAAAAAATGGATTTATTATGTATAAAACCGTTGTCTGCTTGTTCTTTTTGTGCTGCTATTCGTAGCAATAGCTGCTATCTCTCTACCGTTCCCTTTTGTTCTGACTTTCTCATCGTTGATTCCTTTTGTCCCGTCTTTCTTATCGAGTGTTTCCTTTTGTTCTAACTTTCTTATGCTATCTCAGAGGATATAATATTGATGTTTAGAAATACATGATTCGTAAAATTTCCACATAGAGACGTATGCATAGTGAAATAAAAATATTGCTTTATTTGTGAGAAATATAAAAACTATCGTTATTTAATTTATATACGGTGTAAACATCAGCTCATACCGTGGGCCCGCTCCTCATCAGCTAGTACAGGCGCGCCACGCCTTATCAGATCGTCAAGGCTGCAAAAATAGCTGATGCTGCGGGGTCGCCGCTGCCACCGCGGTATACTATAAGCTTATTTAAGAGTCAGCTGATTGATTTTGATAGACACTTATCGATATGGATACACGTTGGAAACATCGATGACAGCCGTGATAAGCGGTCCTATAGGTTGTGGTAAAATATATTTTGTCAAAAAACTCTTTAAATACATGCGCGAAATAACGGATGTCCCGTTCGCGCGTATACTTTTTTATTACATAGAGTGGCAGTCCGGGTATTCAGAGTACGGTGATAAAATCGAATTTCGTGAGGGTTTATCGCAAGCAGCAGACTACTCGAATGATACAAGACCTAAACTTGTGGTCATTGACGATCTAATGCGCGAGGCATCGAACAATACCGTGGTCGATCTTTTCACCAAAGGTAGCCATAATAAAAATCTTAGTATCATTTTCATCACGCAAAATCTCTTCCATCAGGGTCACGGGCAGCGCGATATCGCCTTGAATGCTAATTATATCGTTGTCTCCAAAAATATTATTCGACTGGAAACAATCGACGCCTGATAATTGTCGATTTCGCGCCTGTATATTTCCCGATGACCAATACCATTACGTTTACGTGCCTCAAATAGCAATAAAGGTTCGCGATGCGACGCGCGATGTACCAGTAATGCGCTTGTAATGGCGTTGCGCGGACCTCTCGATAAAATGCAAATAATTATGTTGCAAGCGCTGTGTTATCTGAAGCAAGAGCAACGACGTGAAATTTTGCGCAAGCAGATGTAGCGCTCGTACGGTGTATATGCGAGTGTGCTCTAAACGTTTTACAGGGAAACGTGAGTCGGAACAACGTGCAAAAAAATCATCTTCGGAGGCACGCGACAATTCTTCAACGACTAGCCGCCAAAAGGGGAGATTGGAGCGGTAAGAGGAAGATCATCGTCGAGCACTGTGTCAAATTTCTCAAGTTGCTTCTTGTGCCTGTCTTGGTCTACATGAGCCATGGAATATGCCAGAAAGATGGTGCTTATTCTTCATGATAACATACATTGTCTCGCTGGACTCGCCACTACTGCTGCTACTACAGGGTGCGCCATCTCAATCTGGTCGATGGAAGTATTGAATAACTTAGAGAATTTTCAACAGATTTCACAAAGTCGTATTTTTTTATTAAATTTGATTCATTACAATTTATTTTGATTAGTTTCCAAAAACCACATCGATCAAATGTCCGCCTTTATTACTGAGACAAAAATGAGCTCTTTTTTCGGCATTTTCCATTGTATTTGCCAGCGTCTCGGGCGATATCGCTGCGATTTCGGCTCGAATGTTGTTTTTTAGCTCCTCTATGGTCTTCGGCTTGTTGGCATAGACTTTACTTTTCAAAAATCCCCACAAGAAGAAGTCCGGTGCAGTCAAATCTGGCGATCGTGGTGGCCAGTCAATATCACCTTTCTTTGATATCACACGTCCTGGGAACTTCCGACGCAAATAGTCCATTGTTGAGCGTGCAGTGTGACATGTCGCACCATCTTGTTGGAACCAAAATTCCTTAAGACCTTATTCACGCATTTGTGGTAAAACAAAGTGTGCCAACATCTACCGATATCGATCCCCATTGACAGTTTCACCAGCTCTGAAGAAAAATGGTCCAATGGTGGTTTTTGAGCAAACACCGGCCCAAACTGTCACTTTCTCATCGTGCAATGGAGTTTCGTGAATAATATGAGGATTATCGGTGCCCCACATGCGACAGTTTTGTTTGTTGACAGCGCCAGAGAGGGTGAAATGAGCCTCGTCGGTCATCAGAATTCGCTCCCAAAAATCCGGCTCAGCTTCTGCATGTTAATGAGTATGAGTACATTATATCCGGCTCGAAGGACCAAAAAATGTTATGATAATGAGTGTGAGACTGAGTTTGAGTTTGAAATTATTTTTAATCTGTCGACAGGTAGCAAGTCGATACATTCACACGTAGCATGTCGAGTGACAGATGCGAATAGTAAGATTAAGGATCCTGGTGACAAGTATAAATAATTAAAAGCACTCGGTAATGAACAATAATAAATTCAATGTTTATTTAAATTATAAAACAGTGATTGCATAAAAAATACCTGGTGATTATAACAAATATATACTGTGATTTGTCTGGCCTGCGTGTTGATGTACTGTTGGTGAGTAGGTTCTCAGGCCTCTGAGTTGACTTGTTGATTCCGTGTGGTTGATCCTGGTGATACAGTCTGGTTGTAGAGCTCGAGTAAAGCCACACGGCAGGCTGGTGAGTGTCCGGACGCCGATGATCGGTGCGAGGCAGAATGGCGTCTCTGCTGCCAACGAGCGAACCACGCCGTTGACGGTTATGTGAGTGCTGCACTAGTCCTGTTGAGTTGCTGTGATTCGCACTGACACTGAATTTACACACGGGTGATTTGATCAAGAATGTACTAAACTATAATAATGAATGCGCACAAAAGTGATTGGAACGAATGAATATCTCTGTGAGTTTACGCGGGAACGTGTACTGCGAGCGACTCGAGTGAGAACAATGGCCACATCCGTCGACCACGCGGCAGAGTATCAAGAAGACGGACGTGCGTCACAGCTTGCTTGTGATTCGCTGTCAGCGATGGAATGCGAGCCTTGTGAGTGGTCTTGCCGATGGGGCCACGCTAACAGCGTTGGCCGCTTGAGTGAGCTTCGATCGAGGATGTGAGCAGATGGACAATATGCATAAGTGCGCGGTCGATAAATCGATATAGCATACCTGCGAGCTATACCATATGACGCGAGGCGTCAGATGATTGTGACTGTAGCGTGTGCATGAGTTGAGTGTGTACTTGGTAGGCGTGAAAACTGAACATTCCGCCCGCTATCAGCAACGGTGTTGATGATTGAGTGTGATCTGCTCTTCATTCAGTTTGAGCTGGTAAGATGGCGAGCTTGGTGATTGGTCGAACGAGTGTTGTTGTTGCAGTTTTGAGTGACACTACCCTGGTCAGTCCATCCTTTCCTGGATGGAGTTGAGTAACTCTGGCGAGAGGCCATTTTGATGGTGGAGACCTCTCATCAGTGATCAGTACTAATGAACCGACCTCGATGGTGTTCGATGGATGATGCCATTTCGATGTAGACAGTTGGCGCTGGAGATATTGAGTTGACCATTCGGACCAAAAATATTGAAGCCTTTGTTGTAGTAGTTGCCATCGTGATAGTCTAGTAACTTTCAGATCCGTGAGTGTTGGCTCTGGGATGGCTGTGAGCGGCTCTCCTATGAGAAAGTGAGCTGGTGTGAGTGCTGAAGTATCTTCAGGGTCTTCTGTGAGTAGTTCCAATGGTCGTGAGTTGAGCGTTGCTTCGATCTGGATGAGCAACGTGGTTAATTCCTCGAACGTGAGTGCGATGTCTCCTACTGTTCGGTTCAGGTGAAATTTTACTGATTTGACTGCTGCTGACCATTTTCCTCCCATATGTAGAGCTGCTGGTGGGTTGAACTTCCACGTAGTTCCATCGCTGGTGAGTGAGCAATGCAGTGAGAGTGATTCTGTTGTACCTTGAGTGAAGAGTTTGGTGAGTATGGCATCTGCTCCTATGAAGTTTGTGCCGCAATCACTATAGAGAGTGTTGCAGATGCCTCTGCGTCCAGTGAACCGTCTGAATGCAGCGATGAATGAGTCAGTTGAGTAGTCACTCACGGCCTCCAGATGCAAGGCCGAGATGACGAAGCACACGAAAATGCACAGCCATCCTTTATGTTGTTTGGCGTCTCTACCTTTCCAGGTTTTGATGGTCAGCGGATCAGCATAGTCCACACCTGTGTAGAAGAATGGTCGTGCTGGGGTGACTCTCTTGGTTGGTAATTGACCCATGAGTTGTTGTGCTCTGACGCCACGTTGTCGAGCACATTTCATGCAGCTGAGTATATGCGACCGTACAGGAGCTCTACCACCAATAATCCAGTACGATTGCCTTGTGTAGTTCAGGGTGAGTTGAGTGCCTCCATGCATGGTTTTGTGATGTGCATCTGCTATGATGAGTGTGGTGAAGTGAGAATGTCGTGGGAGTATTGCTGGGTGAATTGCCTCAAGTTCCAGTTGTGAGTTGGTCAATCTTCCTCCAACCCGAATGATGCCTTGAGTGTCGATATAGGCAGTCAGGCGATTGAAGGGATGAGCTGTTGGTAGTTGAGCTATGGTGATCAATTTGAGCTCTGTTGAGAAATATGCTGCTTGAGTTGCTTTGACCCAAAATACTCTTGCTCTTTCAATATGTTGTGGCGAGAGAGGGTTAAAGAGCGTTGAGTTTGGCAATTTCTTGATGAGTTGACTTACTCGAAAGCATATTGCGGTTACTCTGAGTAGTCTAGTGAGAGAAGAGTGTCTGTATATCATCTCCCAATGATATACGGCTTGATTTGTTGCCACTGTGAGTGCGAGCCCCGGTCGCTCTTCCTGATGAGTCTGTGAGTCTTGTTGATAGTGTTGAGTTGGCCATGAACATTGATCGCCTGTGAGCCACTGTGGTCCTGTCCACCACAGGAGGTGCTTCTGGAGCTGGGAGATGCTGATGCCCCTTGAAGCACAATCGGCTGGATTGTCTTTGCCAGGAACAAATTTCCATACGCTGTTTGGAGTTAGTTCTTGAATTGCTGACACTCGGTTCCTGACAAAGTCATTCCACCGTGATGGGTGTGAGTTAATCCAGGTGAGCGTTACTGAGGAATCAGTCCACAGGAACGTTTGAGTGTTGGTGAGTTCCAAGGTTGTTTGCACATACTTCATGAGCTTTGCTAAGATCAGTGCTGCTATGAGCTCGAGTCGAGGGATGGAGAGTCGCTTGAGTGGTGTTACTTTTGATTTTGCGCAGATGAGTGTAACCTTAGTTTCTTCTCCTGGAGTTGTTGTTTTGATATAGATAGCAGCCGCCATTGCTATTTGAGATGCGTCGGAGAATCCGTGCAACTCCACAAGTGTTGAGCTTGTGAGTTGAATCCATCGTGGAATTGAGATTTGATCGACTTGAGTGAGCTCTTGTCTGAGCAACGTCCACTTGGTGTGTATCTGATCTGAAACTTGATCGTCCCAGGTGAGTTTCTCCAGCCATAATTCTTGTAATAATGATTTGGCCTTGATGATGAATTGTGAGAAAAACCCGAGTGGATCGTAGAGTTGTGCTGTTTCAGACAAGATGATTCTCTTTGTGAGCTTGGAACTTGAGCATGGAGGCTTTGCGTGGAACTTGAATACGTCTTCACGAGGTATCCATGACAGGCCGAGTAACTTGGTACTCTGCTATCTTCGAATGAGTGTGAGTTTGACGGTGAGTGGTTGTCGATATGCTCGATGAATTGCTCGGTGTTGCTGTGCCATTTTGCTAGAGGCAACCCGCCCGCCATGCAGAGCTGGGTGACTTGATTTGATATTTCGATGAGTGCGTCAAGCTGATTAGCTCCTCCAAATATGTCGTCAACATATCTGCCTTTCATGAGTGGTTCGATTGCGAGCGGGAAGCGATGACCTTCGTCTTTAACTAATTGAAGCAATGATCTGATTGCTAAGAATGGTGCTGAGCGAGTTCCATACGTCACTGTTGTTAGGTGATATGGCACCATATTGAGTTGGTCATCTCGCCATATGATTCGTTGCAAATCCCAATCGTCCGGATGGACTTTGATTTGTCTGTACATCTTTGTGATGTCTGTTGAAAAGATGAGTTTGTGCTGTCGGATCCATATGAGCACGTCTGAGATGTCACGTTGACATTTTGCTCCAACATGCTGGATGTCGTTGAGTGATACTTGCGACGTCGTTGGGGTGGATCCGTTGAAGACAACTCTCAACTTTGTTGTGATTCGATCTTCTTTCAGTACACCATGATGAGGAAGATAATATGGAGGATGAGCGTAAGTTTGTTCTGACAATCGATCTCCCGAGACCCTCAACCCTCCTGATGCTACAGCATCATGTGCCAAGGTCATCTCGGTTTCACAATAGTCATGAACAGATTCGCTCATTTGAGTTGACTGATGGTAGGATGGTACACGTATCATGTGACCACACTCTTCATACTCTTTCATGAATGAGTTGTATAAATTGGTGTATGAATTATTTGTTGAGAGTTTCTTCATGAGTCGTTGTAGACATCGTTGAGCAGTGAGTTTTGAGTCTCCTAGACTCGATGGTGATGATTTGAGCGGGATTCGCACGATGTATCGTCCTTCTTCGTCTCGAGTGTGAGTCGTTTGAAAATGCTTTTCACACGCTTCTTCGTCTGGGGTGAGCTTGTGATCTGTTGTCGATGGAGTTTCTTCTTGAACCCAGAACTGCGTGAGAAGATCTTGAATTTCCTTGTTTGATGATTCTACTGCTATGTGGTATGAGTTGCTTGGTGTTGAATAATTCTCTGGGACTGGACCAAGAATAATCCACCCAAATATTGTTGATTGTGCAATCGGTAAGACGTCCGAGTGTTTCTTGATGCCAGGCTGGATGATTAGCCCGTATGAATCAGCCCCGATGATGATATCTACTGGCCGTGGTGTTAAGAAGTCAGGGTCTGCCAATTGCAGTGATGAAATGTGTGGCCACTCCTGTGGTTGTGTGTGTACTGATGGCAGTGTACTCGTCAACTTATTGAGTATGTGAGCTGCGATGGTAACACCACGTGATGAATGAATTGATCGTAATGTTAATGTGGTGGTACCTCTTGTTTGTGTTGATCTCGTGTTTCCAATGCCAATGACTAGATTTGATGAGTGTTGACGAGTAAGCCCATGATCCGATACAAGGTGTTCTGAGACGAAGGTGAGTTCTGATCCTGGATCAATGAGTAATCTGACTTGGTGAGTGCCGAAAGATGTGATGAGTAAAGATTGACACGTTGCTAGTAGAACTGCTGTTCTACCGTGTGAGTTGATGTGTTGGCAAAATGGCACGTCAATTTCTCATTGACGTGAACTGGTGCTTGGATGAGCTGTGGCAGGTATAGCTGATGTGCTTGGTTGATTTGACTTTGGTGTAATTCTTGCGGTGGATGGCAAATGAATCATCGTGTGGTGTTTGGCACCGCACGTCTTGCAGTTGATGGTTGATTGGCACGAGTGAAGGTTGTGATGACCAAAGCAATTGAAACACAGTCGATGTTCAGTCACAACTTTGTGGCGATCTGCAGGTTGTAGATCTCTGAACTTGGCGCAGCTCACAATGTAATGCGAACCACCACAGTGATCGCATGGATATTGGTGTGTCCTCGGTTGAGTGGACGCATGGTGAGCCGTTCTTGCTGGCAGAAGTGTAGATTTTGTTGAGTGTCTTGAGGTGTTGCTGGCTCTGTCAGCCGATTGATCTGGATTGATTGGGATGACTTCTAAAGCTCTCGCTCTGGATTCGATGAATCCCATCAAATCTTCAAACGAGGTTGGCTGCTTGTGCGCACTCCTTTTGTATTCCCATGCTTCACGCATGGACGTGTCAAGGCGTTGAGCAACTACGAAAATTAATACATAATTCCAAGATTCTGTATCAACTCCGAGAACGTTGAGTGCGTTGATTATCTCTTTCGTTGAGCTGATTAATGTGTTGAGTGAGGCTGCAGATTTCGCCACTGGTCGAGTGTTGCTAAGGAGTTTCTCAACATAAGACAGAATGAGTATTTCCTTGTTGTTAAATCTGTCTTTGATTATTTGCCACGATGAGGTGAATGAATCATTGTTGATCGGCACATTGGAGATCAGTTGAGCGGCTGATCCTTTGAGGCTAATCTTTAAATAGTGAAGTTTCTCTACATCACTGATTTGTTCATCGTCGACCACCATTGAGGCAAACAAGTCTCTAAATGCCGGCCACTTTGTGAAATCACCGTCAAATTCCGGCAACGTTATTTTCGGCAATGTTGATCTGTGCTGACTTGGTTGACTCTGTTGATCAGCTCTGTTTGATGTGGTCTCTTGAGTTTTTGCGATTGCCTTCTCTCGCAGGATGATTGTGAGTGCCTTGAAATAACTGTCAAAGCCTGAGTCGTACACCTTATTTGTAACATAAGGGTGGGTGAGAAAAGCACGTTTACATGTTTCTCCCATTTGATTATGTTCATTACAAAAACACTCCCAAGTGCGATTTAAAATCTCTAAATGGCCGTTGAGTTCTTCGAAAACGCAGCCTGGTGAGTTTTGCAGGTGATCGTGTAGCTGATTGATCATTGCTATCCTCGCATGCTGTGATGCGACCTTATAATCCATGAGGTTAGCTTGATTATTGCTTGGTGATGGCGATCTGGTGCGTGGTCTCTGTACCGTGGGTGGTACATTGAGTGTCTCGATAACGACTGTTGCTTCATCGGTTGCTTCCACATTACCATCATGTGAGTCGCCTTCCTGCGAGGATTTGCTTTGGTCTGACAGCGCTTTCTTATCGTCAGCTATGATTTGAACTGGTTGAGCCTGGTGAATGGTTTACAATAAATGATTAGCGCACTTGGGTGAGTATTTTATTATTATTGAGCATTGTCTTGTATCGATGCATGCTGAGTTGCGCAATCTGTAGTGTATTACATGTATTGATTGGTGATTTATGTGAGTATCGAGGCATAAATTTATATACTTGACCAGGATCCGGCTCGAAGGACCAAAAAATGTATGTTAATGAGTATGAGTACATTATATTCGGCTCGAAGGACCAAAAAATGTATGTTAATGAGTATGAGTACATTATATCCGGTTCGAAGGACCAAAAAATGTTATGATAATGAGTGTGAGACTGAGTTTGAGTTTGAAATTATTTTTAATCTGTCGACAGGTAGCAAGTCGATACATTCACACGTAGCATGTCGAGTGACAGATGCGAATAGTGAGATTAAGGATCCTGGTGACAAGTATAAATAATTAAAAGCACTCGGTAATGAACAATAATAAATTCAATGTTTATTTAAATTATATAACAGTGATTGCATAAAAAATACCTGGTGATTATAACAAATATATACTGTGATTTGTCTGGCCTGCGTGTTGATGTACTGTTGGTGAGTAGGTTCTCAGGCCTCTGAGTTGACTTGTTGATTCCGTGTGGTTGATCCTGGTGATACAGTCTGGTTGTAGAGCTCGAGTAAAGCCACACGGCAGGCTGGTGAGTGTCCGGACGCCGATGATCGATGCGAGGCAGAATGGCGTCTCTGCTGCCAACGAGCGAACCACGCCGTTGACGGTTATGTGAGTGCTGCACTAGTCCTGTTGAGTTGCTGTGATTCGCACTGACACTGAATTTACACACGGGTGATTTGATCAAGAATGTACTACACTATAATAATGAATGCGCACAAAAGTGATTGGAACGAATGAATATCTCTGAGTTTACGCGGGAACGTGTACTGCGAGCGACTCGAGTGAGAACAATCGCCACATCCGTCGACCACGCGGCAGAGTATCAAGAAGACGGACGTGCGTCACAGCTTGCTTGTGATTCGCTGTCAGCGATGGAAGGCGAGCCTTGTGAGTGGTCTTGCCGATGGGGCCACGCTAACAGCGTTGGCCGCTTGAGTGAGCTTCGATCGAGGATGTGAGCAGATGGACAATATGCATGAGTGCGCGGTCGATAAATCGATATAGCATACCTGCAAGCTATACCTTATGACGCGAGGCGTCAGATGATTGTGACTGTAGCGTGTGCATGAGTTGAGTGTGTACTTAGTAGGCGTGAAAACTGAATAGCTTCCTTCATTCGACTAACGTTATTAGCGTAAGCCAAGCGTCGCGGCTTGTCAGTTTCCAATAATCTTTGAGTCAACTGCACTTTGTACGGAAACATGTGAAGATCTTGCTTTAAAATCCTTCTCAAAGTGGTTCCACTGATGTTTAATTGCTGAGACTGGCGGCGGTATGAGACATTTGGATTTTCTGCAACACTCTGTCGAACAGCTTCGATATTTTCATTTGAACGACCTGGACGCGGTCGAGCTTGATGTTGGAGATTCGCTACAGACCCGTGCTCCATGAAATTTGAAGCTTAATGACGGATAGTGTTGCCTTTGGGCGCAGAACGTCCGCGATATTTTTTACGATACGCACGCTGAGTTGACACAACTGAACGATTATTTTCAATGTAAAGCGAAACTATTTCGGCGCGTTCTTTCGGCGTATAGCGATACATGGTTGAAATTGTACTGAAATAACCTATACGAAACGTGTTGTACAACGCTGGTCGGTTAAAATCTGTCAGAGTTATTTAATACTTCCATCGACCAGATTGAGATGGCGCACCCTGTACTACTACTACTACTACTATAGACCCGTTGCCTTCCGTACAGACTACCGGTACGCCATTATCGCGCCTCGAATCTGAGCTGAGTAAAATTCTAAACTCTCACTCGTACAAGAGCGAGAGAGAGAAATGGATAGCGTACCAGCAGGTTTTACAGCGTTATCTTCACATGGTCGAGTACGATAGAACAGTACCGAATATTTTATCAAAACAAAAAATGGCAATACTCGATAGTCACGAGAATAAATACGACGACGTTTTAATGAACAAATTTAAATCTCGCCTCAAAGACGCACTTATTATCGATAGCGTACCACAAAAATTTTAATCTAAAGCGATATCGTTGCTTCGCAAATTGCATCGCAGCGCCGTTGGTAAAAAAATAACATGGGATCGTAACAGTGATGTTTCCATAGACGGCAGAAGAATTTCAAATTCCAATATCGTTGATCTTGTTAACGATGCCATGCGAGCTAGAAAACGCGAGAAACCTATGGGTCGATCTCACTTTACCAAACACTTGCGAGCGATACAGGTGCCACGCGAATTTATCGACAATCCCGAGTAACTACACAATCCTACACCTACATCATCCTCGACACCGCAGCGGCGTCTCATTTTATCACGCGATAATGATAGTAGCAGCAGCAACAGCAGCAACAGTAGCAACAACAACAACGAGACCGAGACCGCACACTCAAACAGAGATTTAATGCTCACGGCGGAAAACGACATCATCGAGGGTAGGAGGGGGATGAAGAAGAGGACGAACAATTGCAAAACATCGCACAAGTAGAGAGCCAACGACACCCCAGTGAATATCGATCCCCCACACAGTTAGAAAAGAAAAAAAAAGAATCCATTTAACTGGTCATCGTTAAAATTAAAAAAATTCTTCAAAAAGTCTATTATGACACTGCTCATCCTGCCTCCTATTCTCGAGCAAAAAATTTGGCCCAGGTGGATTGAAGAGTGGCGCGAAAAAACGTTCTACAATGGCTCGAGGCTCAGGATTCATATATCATGTATCGTCTCGTACGACGACGATTTCTCCGTCGTACGTACAAGGTCAGTAATATTGACGATGTATGGGAGGCTGATTTAGCTGATCTTCGCTCGATAGCCACGTACAACGATGGGTACACATATCTGCTTGTTGTTATCGACGTGTTGAGCAATCACGCGTGGGTCGAGGCTTTGCGTGACAAAAGGAGCGCAAACGTGGCCCGCGGTCTCATACGCATACTCGCACGTAACAATCGTCGCCCACAGCAATTGCAAACTGATCGAGGCAAAGAATTTATCAGCAATCCATTTCAGAAAATTCTCAAGAAAAAGAATATAGATTTTCGCGCTGCTCGTAACCCTGATATAAAAGCCTCGATTTCCCAACGCTTTAATCGCACAATATAAGAGCGAATGTGACGTTACTTTACATACACGCGAAATAAGCGTTACATCGATGTTTTACAAAATTTTTTATATGCTTATAATTACACTAGACGCAGCAGAACGCGTATTCATCCGAGCGAGGTAACCCTCGAAAATGTCTCTATAGCCCGAGAAAATTTAGCACGGCGTTACGAGCGTAACGCTAGAAAAATTAAAAAGCCTAAATACAGCGTTAGTGACTTGGTACGTATCAGTACAGCTAAAGCAGCATTCGTAAAAGGATATGAGCGTGGTGGGAGTAATGAATTATTCAAGATTCAACGAATATCAGTGAATCGAGAACCATTCGTGTATATTTTACACGATCTGAATAACGAAACTATCGACGGTATTTTCTACCAGGCAGAATTATCACGAGTACGAGTGCCTCCGTCATCTGAGAAGACGAAAGAGAAGAAGAGGACAAAGAGAAAAAACGCTCGGAATAACCGTCCCTGATAAATATAAGCTCCAAGGATAGCTCTTTCTTTGTCGCACTACCGAGCAACAGTAGTATGCAGTATTTTCGTAATAATACTACGACGAAATTTATTACAAAACTACCACGTCAGATACGTTTGCACGGAGAATTGTCTGTTTCTCTTGTGGAAATTGCATGTCCGATAACTCTTTTACATGTTCCTACTGTAGGAAATGTCGTGATTTTTGAGGATGGTGATTATGATTTAACGGGTTTTAATCTTTTAACACGGAGACGCGCTGATAGAGACCAAGTTCCACCTGGTGTATATCGCTCTATAGACACTCTTTTATACCTTACGTGACCGGTCATATGCGCTTTAAATCGCTTCCGGGCGGGCAGGTCGAAGTGGCGCGCGTATGCGACGATCTACGATACCACGACTTCCGCGTATCGCCCGCTATTGCAAGGCTACTACGATTCGCGGAAGAGGCCTGTAGGTCTGTAATGAAAAAACCGCATTGCGAATACACAGGGTCGAGGCCTGCATCTCTCACTGGTGCGATACCGGGCAGCATGTTTCTATACACAGATATCTGCGAGACCTATATTACAGGCGATGTACAAACAACCCTCTTACGAATTGTTCCCATTGATACTGATGACTGTCAGTATGGTTCGATGAAAATTAAATCATTTTCAATGCCACGATTTATACCTCTCTTGGGCAATAACTTACACACTATCGAGATCGATATAAGAGACGAGTTTGAAAATCCTATACCATTCGAACAGGGAACGTTGACTGTGACACTACATTTCGAAAGATCCCACGATTGATTACACCACTATGGATGATATTGACAGTGTGCAGCACGGATAGGGCCGTCGCGGGTACGGCGGTATTAGCCATGTTTATATCGGAACATTTAATCAACGAGGGCACGGTATCGGCAGCTTTCTCGGGGGCCTGTTTCGTCGAGTGTTACGACTTTTAAAGAAGGGCACTAAAGCAGTTGGAAAAAAGGCATTGCGCGCTGATGTAAACGTAGCCGGTTATATCCTCGATAAAAATATAGCTGTGAAAGGTGCTATTCGCGACAGAGCGCGAAAATCAGGCACTAATCTCGAACGCAAAGCCTCTGAAAAAATTGACACTCTCATGCGGGGGTCCGGTTATAAAAAGCGTAAAATTTCGCGAACTGCTCATTCACCGAGGGAACGTGAACCACGATGTATCTACCGAAAAAAGAAAAGTGTAATAAAGCGAAAAGTAACAAAGAAGAAAAATAATAAGAACAATAAGAAGAAGAAGTCTCAAATCGGAACTTGATTTATTTTCACTCCCACCAACGCAAACTACTATCGAAGGCTCCAATTGGGTGTATTAGAAGCCAATTTCTTCGCTAACAGATGATTCACCTATTGAATTTGTTATTCCTGGACAGGGTGACGAGTATATCGATCTCGCGCATACTGTCCTTAGTCTGAGAGTGAAAATAACATCTCCTACTACGGAAATTACCGCGGGTACAACGTCGAAAGTAAGTACCGGCCCTGTAAACAATCTTTTGCATTCTATGTTTAATCAGGTGGACGTATACCTGAATCAAAAATTAGTTTCACCTCCAAATAATGCCTACGCTTATCGAGCGTACATAGAAACACTTTAGAATTACGGTCCAGCAGCCAAAAATTCGCATCTCACGAGCCATCTCTGGTACGATGATACCCCTCAAAAAATGGATGATATAACATCGGGAAATACGGGTCTTGTGAAGACAAAACAATTTTTAAATGTCGGAATAACTGTCGACTTGCTCGGTCATCTGCATTGCGATATATTCAATTAGGAGCGGTTCCTATTAAACGCTGTCGACATGCGACTACGGCTGGTGCGGTCTAGAGATGCATTTTGTCTTGTGGATGATACAAAGAATGGTCAATGCGGCTTAAAGATTCTCGAGGCATCGCTTCTTGTCGTACAACAAAAATAGCCCCTGGTGTGCTGCCCTCGCATGCTAGAACTCTAGCAAAATCTACGGCCAAATATCCTCTTACGAGAGTCGAGGTAAAGGCCGTTTCAATACACTCTAGTGTTCACGGAGAGACTATCGATAATATCGTGCTAGGTCAATTATCGAAGCATATATTTATCGGTTTTGTCGATGACAAAGCGTTTAACGGCGACTTCAGTATGAATTCATTCAATTTCTAAAATTACAAGATAAATTATCTCTCGTTGTATGTAGATGGTGCTCAAATACCTTCGAAACCGTTACAACCCGATTTCACGAAAAATCATCTATATGTGGATGCTTTTCAAACGTTGTTTTCGGGAACTGGAATACATTTCTTGAACGACGGTAATTCGATCGATCGCGATAATTATCGCCATGGATACTGTCTGTTTGCTTTTGATTTAAGACCCGATCTTTCGGTGAACAGCAATTCATATTGGAATTTAATAAAGCACGGTAGTGTGAGAATAGAAGTACGATTTGAGGATCCGCTTGCTTCAACGATAAATTGTGTAGTCTACGCGGAATATGATAATGTCCTTGAAATCGAGTCCTCTCGGCAAGTAATGGTGGATTTTACCGGATAAGCAAAAAATGTGCTGATGTCGGAATAAAATTATTTCGTGTTAAGAGACGTAGAAGCGTCTCTGTGAGTAACTAATCAGTCGAACTCGAGCATCTGTACGGATTAGACGTGAAAATGGATATCGTCGTGGATATACAGGGAATGCGTGGTAAAGACTCGGAATTTATTCGGAAAGAAATTGCCGTGGTAGCAGTGGATAGACCGTACTCTGCTCATTGGATCGTCGCACCGCCGTGTCACTTTGCCGAATTACCACAGCATTCGAGAAGCCAGAATATCTTTCTCTCGAAATATTTTCACGGTCTTGAATGGTACGAGGGCGATGTGAGCTGTAAACAAGCATACGCTAACCTGCGTGAAATTTCGCGAAAATCAAGACGTATCTATACACGCGGTTACGAGAAGGCTATACTTCTTTGTGATATCACGAGTCGTGAAATTTGTAACATGGAGGATGAGGAGAGCGCCCCATCGTACACATTTATGCCGAAATCTTTGCGAAAATACTTCAGACACGCTATGATAAACGATACAGCGTCTTCGCATTGTGCAATGCGCCAGGCTTTCCAAACAAAAAATTGGCTTCGCGAACACCCATTTAAAAGAGAATCATACATGGATGTTTGGTCAGCAGACGAAGACAAAGATAATAAGAAATACGTTAACCATCATGGAAAAGGAATGTACTTTGATAGCTTCGGGCTACCACCGGTTATACTGTAACATCTCGCACGACCACGAAGAAACTGCAAGTTCTATCGGTACGGCCTCAAGCAGCTACAGAATAATACGTCGGATGTGTGTGGACAATTTTGTATCGTATTCCTGCATCTTATGTCGTGCGGCTTCACCATGTCACGATTTAATAATCTCTTTAGCGATAATGTAATGAAAAACGACAGATTAGTACGTGAATATTACAATACTTTTGCCTCTCGACGATCAGACAGTGATAAAAATGAATTTAACGGCGGAGGAGTCTCGGAGCGAAGATTACCATGTTTGCAGGGATATTGCATACGACGGTAAATATGTATAGTGTTATGATAATGAGTGTGAGACTGAGTTTGAGTTTGAAATTATTTTTAATCTGTCGACAGGTAGCAAGTCGATACATTCACACGTAGCATGTCGAGTGACAGATGCGAATAGTGAGATTAAGGATCCTGGTGACAAGTATAAATAATTAAAAGCACTCGGTAATGAACAATAATAAATTCAATGTTTATTTAAATTATATAACAGTGATTGCATAAAAAATACCTGGTGATTATAACAAATATATACTGTGATTTGTCTGGCCTGCGTGTTGATGTACTGTTGGTGAGTAGGTTCTCAGGCCTCTGAGTTGACTTGTTGATTCCGTGTGGTTGATCCTGGTGATACAGTCTGGTTGTAGAGCTCGAGTAAAGCCACACGGCAGGCTGGTGAGTGTCCGGACGCCGATGATCGATGCGAGGCAGAATGGCGTCTCTGCTGCCAACGAGCGAACCACGCCGTTGACGGTTATGTGAGTGCTGCACTAGTCCTGTTGAGTTGCTGTGATTCGCACTGACACTGAATTTACACACGGGTGATTTGATCAAGAATGTACTACACTATAATAATGAATGCGCACAAAAGTGATTGGAACGAATGAATATCTCTGAGTTTACGCGGGAACGTGTACTGCGAGCGACTCGAGTGAGAACAATCGCCACATCCGTCGACCACGCGGCAGAGTATCAAGAAGACGGACGTGCGTCACAGCTTGCTTGTGATTCGCTGTCAGCGATGGAAGGCGAGCCTTGTGAGTGGTCTTGCCGATGGGGCCACGCTAACAGCGTTGGCCGCTTGAGTGAGCTTCGATCGAGGATGTGAGCAGATGGACAATATGCATGAGTGCGCGGTCGATAAATCGATATAGCATACCTGCAAGCTATACCTTATGACGCGAGGCGTCAGATGATTGTGACTGTAGCGTGTGCATGAGTTGAGTGTGTGCTTGGTAGGCGTGAAAACTGAACATATAGTGATTTATAAAAATATTGATTCTTTCAAAACAAATACATCGTCTTACTGTGTCTCTTATTTTATAAATATATATAAATTATAATCAAGGTCTCTCGCTGTACGGTATCATATTCTGTGTCTTTTACTGCAGAACAAGCGCTGTGCGAGGAGCACAGCACAAAGCGGTGCGCATAGGCAAAACCGCTGTCGTTGCATTCAAACCCTGTGATGCCCGCCAGCATCATCCGGAGTATTCAGTCTGTCTTTAGCAGTGCACGACGAAAGTCTAAATAGAAAAAATCGCAAAATGTATCCGCTAAATCTAAGCGACGATCTAACGGCAGCTTTTGTATGTCGGGTAATATGTATCACCGACGATAATTCTGTGTGCCTGCGGTCGGAGCTAATGTGCGCGGCATTGTGCGGACTGGAGGACAATTTATATAAATTATATATCGAGGAGCGCTCTAAGAGGAGACAATCTGTAATCGATGACTTGTGCGTTGGGGTGTCCTGTGTGGTTGTGCGCGGGGATATCATCAACGTGAGTGATGATGGGTGCTGTGAGGTGCTGCTCGTCGATTTTAAGGAATCGATATACGTCGACTGGTCGCAGCTATTTCACCCCGAGCCGCCGATTAGTGTGTTACCGGTGTTGCTCGTGGAGTATACGGTATTCGGCCTCGAACATTTGATTGACGAGGACGGATATCTAGATCGGATCGATGAAACGTGCGGTTATGATACGCTGATCGGGATACGCATGCGTACCCCTGACGGTGCCCGCGCTCCATGGGTGCGGGTAATTCACATAACCCGGGCGTGTAGCTGCGGTTTTTGATGTGTGAGAGAGTGAGTGAATGAGTGAGAGAGAAAGAGAGAGCGTGAGTGCGTGTGTGCGTGCGTGCGTCCTCGCGTGCGTGCGCGCGTGCGTACTCGCGTGCGTGCGTGCGTGCGTGCGTGCGTCCTCGCGTGCGTGCGCGCGTGCGTACTCGCGTGCGTGCGTGCGTGCGTGCGTGCATATGTGTGTACCGCTGACTAATTATTATGGAGAGTCGCCGTAGATGCCGCCAACCTAAGAGTGAGTTATAAATTTTATTCCAAGTATGTGTACACCTTTGCTCCATCCTGCTCTTATCTCTACTCTTCCTTGTTCACCAGAATACCCACACCACCTCACTTTACCATCTCCACGTCACCAACACTGGTTAAGCAGAGTGGGTAGCGCGGCGGTGGAAAAGTGAGGTGGTGGGGATAGAAGTGGGATGGAGCAAAGGTGTACACATACTACTTACACTATAGCTCAGGATAAAGATAGATAAATTTATTCAATACTTACGTTCATTGACAAATACATTTTACAGATATTGTAACGATAATTTTTAACGTTATCATAGATTTTTATTTTTCGTGGGGAATTTGGGCTCGATCACAGGACTAATTAATTTAGACTTTTTAGTGGTTGACAGTAGGCCTTTATTCTAAGAAAAACAATTTCGTAAAACGTCACTTTTAATTACGGTCACTCAAATTTCACCTAATGTCCATCTGATTCCGTAATTTCCGCAATTATTTCGACGATTATAATTTATTTTATGTTTTCCTCTCTCGGTACACAGATGTTTCACACTTGTTGCTATTACGCTTCGCATTCGCTCTTTAGATAGAGTGTACCAACTCTACTTACAATTCTTTACCTTTCATTCCACCTTCGCTCATACACACTTTATTATTACTTATTTATCCTATCCATTTAATGCTACCAATTATCATTCGATTACAACTATCCTATCTTCTACATTCCTAATTCTATTTTCTTAATTTCAATAATCAGGGAGTTCCCTCGATTTTAGTTATTATGATTTCCACTTATTTGCACATAAATTCGCGGAATTTCGGTACTCGGGCTATGGTTGCGTCGCTACACTTCGGTGTTTCACTTCTCACACACACACACCTCAGATTCTCAGTGTACAGAGTGTATGAACTCTGTTTACAATTCTTGCTCTCTCATACTTATCTCACTTTTCACTCTTTCTCGCTTTCTCTCGCAGGAAAGGCGATTCCTATGGTTCCCACTGGGTTAAAATCTGCATTCTTTAATTTATCCTCTCATCTACTATTTTCATATTTCGATGCACTGAATTTCTATGATTATTCTTATTCACTTAATCCTATCCTGATTATTTCCGAGTACTTCTAGTGTTCTTTCGTCTTTCCACGATTTACTAATTAACTTTCCTTCTTTTTGCTTTTAAGATTAAACGATTTCAAAACTTCTGCACCCTGAATTAGCTTTAGTTGGGTTCGTGTTACCGAGCAGGCAAAAACCGAGAGAGCCTCCTTCCGGTGCAGGCGCTTTTATATCCTTCTCCCCACCCTAGTTCCTCCTACGTCATTTTAGCTTACGATTTAAAATTTGTCCCGTTTCGCTCGATCGTTGTCACGCCCCCCCCCTGGTTCTCCCTCGTCGCCGAGCAAGGCCAGCTGGTCGCTGACCCGCTGTTTTCGGCGACGAGCGAATTCCAGAGGCGTGACGTCACCAGTTTGTTTCTTGTGCTAGGTCCGGGTTAGTCGGCCTAGTGTTCGCTGTACTGAACACTTCGATGATATAACATTTGCTCTCATAGCCTTTCGATAATATAATATCGCTGCCGCGCATGTCTTATGTTACAATATACGTTGCCTCCAGCTGATAATATCGAATTATAATCCCACTATATTTGTTGATTCACAATTGACTTTAAATACTTAATTCGCAATTATTAGACGAGATTTGACGAATTTGATGGACACAACGACGAGACTTCTCGAGGGTTGACTTTAATTTCTTCGTGTTCGACTTTTCTCCTCAGACGGGACAAAAGTCGGTACAAAATGGATGACCGCGGTCTTAATTAATTCACGATATATGTGTATGAAGTCTTTCACCAAAGTGATCCTCTTTTTCGAGGAACTAGACCCGTCATCCACTTCTGTCCCCACTTTCCTATCGCTGAATCTCCAGTTACCGAAAATCGATATTTGCGCTTGCGTGTCAACCCTCGAGCTAGCTCTATCTCCCTCTGGAGTCTAGTTCAAGGCAAGTATTATTCTCTCCGTATATCGAGTGGTCGTCAATGGTAACAGAGAACAAAGTTCGACCAACTTAACAAATCCCTCGCAAAGTGAATCATTTGACAAGTTAATGAATTAATACATCGCCTAAGACTAAGGACGATACAATTTGGGACAGCATAAATGTGACGACACAACTTCGGTACGCTCGAGGAATCAATCGAACGTTGATGTCGAGGACTTCTTATTTTCCTGCACACCTATTTATCCGACATTTCGTTGAGATAAAATCTTTCATTAGTAAGACGCAAATTGGAAACAGAAAAAACTTGCTTATTTGACGTTCGGCTATCCAGTCAGATAAAAATTATTATTAGAGTGAAGCTCGAGGTGTTGAAAATCCACTTAAAAAGTTTTCCAAGAGGTTTGTACATGGAAAAGCTGATTTAAGTTTACATATAGCGTCCAAGCACTTGTGGCCTATTTTATTACATTTTTTTTGTCTTGACAAAATTGATGATGAATGAGGAAGCGACAATACTACTTGCACTAATTTTCCTAAAGTGGGAAGCATTTGCTCCTGCAACACATTTGTAGCTTCCACAACCTCTTTCCAGAATAAATCTACTTCGAGAGTGAGGAAACTCTGTTTTGCTTCTTCGGTAAACAAGAAGGGTAATGAATGTCATTCGAACGTTCGTTTTGCGAGATCAAAAGTCCCAAAGCGCTCAGCAATATCAGATACATCTTTAACGCTTCCTCTGTCCTTCATTTGAAGAGCGATACTAGGGGTTAAAAATCGCAAATGGTCTAAACTGAATTTTTCAGTAGAAGTCGATGAGTCATCCCTGTCACAAACATGACACAGAATTGCAAACAAGTTTTTTTAATTTTATTTGCGTGGATGAGCGGTAACGTCGTGACGAGTGCCCGGCAGTCTGGATTGTGGCCAGCTTCTCTTCTCTGGAAGAGGGCACTCGGGCTATTGAAAAAAGATAACGAATATTTTAAGAACAACAAGTATGCTTTAATAATATCGTTACACAAATTCGCCAAATTGGTTTCTACCGACTTGAGTCTGTCCTCATTGATGGCGAGTGCAAAATATTATACATTTTCAAGACATCCCAGTTTTCAATAAGTTGGTCATTTCTGCATCGAGAACCATCTCGAAACCAACAATAAAAAAAATGTCTCTCTGTCTAAAAATTCTTGAAACTCTCGAAGTGCTGCAGTGCGCTACCGAGCACGTATGTAGCTCCACTTCTGATTACATTTTTGCAGGAACGAGGCAACTTATCACAGACTCTACTGGCAATTATAGCAGATGAATGGCAAATGCAATTCAATACGACGGAGTCAGGCGCGTCCGATCGCAATTGAATCATAAATGAATTATGCACCCCCATCATTACCAATGCATTGTCAGATGCCATGCCGACAATCTTAGAAATAAGGATCACTTTACACTCAAAGCAAGATTTAAAGACCGGGTTTAAATTTTCAGCTGAACAGCGGATAACTTCCAATTCCACTAATTTAAGTAGCTGTGTGACTACTTTCTTAGTGTCGGGCGATACAAATTTGACTAAAACACACAGGGATTTCGTGTCGTTGGTGTCGTGCCCTCATCGACGAGCATTAAAAACTTTGTAACATAAAAAATTTCTATCAATTTCTATAATTCTTATCTGCCGAGGCAATTTGTATATTATATGATCTGTGTATACTTCGTCCGGCCGAGCGTTATGTCCTACAAGATTCGAGAGTCGTCAGCAATTTCTTGAAGTAGAAGTACTGAATGTTTTACTGTCTGAATTGCAATGTTATGTTCAGCAAAGAATGCTGACAATTTTATTTCCGCGGATTTTACTTTCATTTTATGGATATTCTCCTTATCCACCTGTTGTTAAGACGCAGGCTCCACATTAGCAGATGCTGCGAGTGTAACTTTCTGCATATGACTTTTTGTCGCACTTTTGCTACACTTAAAAGTTTTCTTGCAGTAAGTGCAGAACGCTTTCTCAGGATTGTCCTGCACTGCTTGTAGCTAGCCAGAAAACTCGGGTTATAATAGCCAGCAAATTTCAAAATATTTCATTCTTATTCGTTTTGTCGGTAGCTTTCCTTCAACGTCCTCTCGATTACTGGCTCCAGCACGATAATCCATCGGAATTTCATTGTCATTTTCACCTCGATTCACTAAATACCGAGTCATACAATTGACAGTCGCGACTTGACAACAATTGAAGCTTTGATCTATTACGTATCCTTCTATTTACCGTAACCCATTAAACTGCACATTATGAACCGCGACCGGTGACCATTGACCGTTTATCAATACTCACCCAGCCACAACTGAAAAGGTGCAGAAGCGTTGTCCTTGCGCCAACCAATCATACACCCGCATTAGTTTTCCGATACATTATAGAATGGAATGGTACATGATTGGATGCGAGTCACGCTATACGTAAATTACGCATTCCAGATGCATCGTGCTTTTAAGATGATACGCGTGACTCCTACTAGGCACAGACAAAACAACCTGTGAACTCCATCATTCACGGAGGTATACGTTGATTATAAGTGAAAGTGCCGATATAGCACTGGAAAGTCGGTCGCAGCTATTTGGAATCTATAAAATGACAGACCCTGCTGCGAGAAAGAAGTTATATGCCGATTTTGGAATACTCACATCATTAACGACATTGATGTCAGCACGGATGAGCAATATTACTAGTGCAATACTTAATCTCAAAGGAGCTCGATAACACAGTGTTGGAGCTCTCGAGCTGATGAATTTTTATTTTGACGCGACAATTAACTTTTTGACAGTATATTGTCGTGACAAAAAAGAACCATTATAGTATATCATATATGGTTTTGTATTTCGCGCCGTTCCTAAATTTCTATGTCGAGGGGTCACGACTATTGCGGCGCCATAGCTGCTGGATTCTCATGCGCTATGGATTGTGAACCTCGAGGCACACCGATTGGACCGTTTGTGATTGAGCGAACCTGGTTGAAGACAGACGAAAACGCCGGAGCATTCGGTCGATGCTCATCTCTCACATTTTTGAATGTTATGTTACTCGTCCAACACGAATATTATGTGTCATCGGGTTATCGAATTAAATTGACGTTGCTGTCTTGATATTCAAGAATTTGACTACCTTGAGGATTTAGTATAATAACTGTGTTGAGTCCATGATTATGGATATTGAATATTGTGTGTGGCTTCCGGTGGTAGTCAAGTCCCGGTTTGAGTTATAATTGTGAACTTTGCTTTTAGACAAAGGGGAAGGTGTCACTTTTGGATTGCGCCTCATCGGTAACACACAACTCACACCTTCCGCTTTGGAATCATTAATGTGTTAACAGTGTCTCCTAATCAAAGCTCAGGGACTTACGTTTTTATCAGAATATAACTATTCCGCATTAGGATCCCGAGCAGTAGTCAACATGTTCGTCGGGGATTCATTAAATAAACTGTTTGACATTCATGATACCATAGCCTGGAGGAGTTTATTACTTTCAAATCACCACGATATCCTCCTGTATCCTTTTAAGAAAGGTAGGAATGACCAATCCGGGTATTATATTCAAATTCAGTAACGCGGGAAAAGTAAAAACGTTACACCATCTACACTTTTTGATTCATCTGATTCGTACTAGGCTCATAGGAAACAAGATTTGAACTGTGATGGCATCATTAATGTAGGTACATTGAGAAAAGAATGTATTTAATGTTAACAAATCTAGAGTTGGATATGGCAAAATCAATGTTTAGTAATTATGACCAAATTAAAGTTAGGCTGAAATTTCGTTGGATAGTTATAATGACTGAACATTTATCTCGCTGTATCCAACTATATATTTGTAAATATTAAATAAATTATTTGCTCAGTGTACACTTCGATCACAGGTAAGGGTGTCGTTACAGTAATAGAAGCTCATTCACCGCAAAGAAGTATCTATAAAACGACAGGCTATACTGCCACAAAGCAGTTATGCGCTGATATGGAAAGATGCACATGATTAACGATATAAACGTCAGCATGGATAAGCCATATCAATAGTGCAACATATGGTATCAGAGAAGCGGGGTAATGCAGTGATAGCGTTCAAGTCTTACAGTCCCACGGTCGGTGGTTCGATTCTCGAACTAGTCGACTTCTAATTTTTTTTGTCGCAACGATGCACTGTCGAAAAGTGGATTGCCGCCACAAAAATACGAAATCGACAAATTTCGTAACATGACCTACTAAGTATTTATGTCATTGACATTACAAGATTTAAATTTTCCTGTTACTAAACAACCGCTACAACGTAATGAATGTCTCACAATTACTAATGAAAAATACATAAAAAGATCCACACTTTCAATAATTAATTACAGCAAATATTTTACTGTTCGATTGAGAGTACACAGAGTACTCTCGGAGAGAGTAACAGGTCTATAAATATGAAACCGGAATTTGCCCATAAATGGCCCTAGCTATCAATGTAGTTACCGTCAAACCGCGTCATTGGCGCCATTTCCTTGTTGACATCTCTGACAAAGATTTTCAACTCACAACAATACAAGTTTCATACAACAGCATAGTTTGTAATAGCGTTGAACATGTCGAATTTTGTGCCTGGAAACTACGATTTGCGGACAGCATTGATTTTCTGTTACCAATTGAAGAAAACTGCTGCAGAATCGCATCGAATGCTTGTCGAAGCTTACGGTGAGCATGCTCTTGGTAAATCACAGTGCTTTGAGTGGTTTAAAAAATTCAAAAGTGCCGATTTTGACGTGAGAAACGAAGAACGTGGAAGACCACCGAAAAAGTTTGAAGACAGCGAATTGCAAGCATTGTTGGATGAGGATGACGCTCAAACGCAACAACAACTCGCGGATCAATTAAATGTGACACAAAAAGCCGTCTCCATACGTTTGAAAGCCATGGGAAAGATCCAGAAGATGGGAAAATGGGTTCCACATGAACTGAATGAAAGACAGCAGCAAAACCGAAAAACCACTTGCGAAATGCTGCTCGCCAGGTACAAAAGAAAGTCATTTCTACATCGAATTGTGACTGGCGATGAAAAGTGGATATATTTTGGGAATCTTAAGCGTAAAAGATCATGGGTAACTCCAGGCGAACCATAGACATCGACTGCAAGGCCAAATCGCTATGGACGGAAGACAATGCTTTGTGTTTGGTGGGATCAGAAGGGTGTGATTTATTATGAGCTGCTAAAACCTGGCGAAACCGTTAATACTGAACGCTACCGACAACAAATGATCGATTTGAATCAAGCTTTGTGTGAAAAATGACCAGAATATCAAAAAAGGCAACACAAAGTGATTTTGCTTCATGATAATGCACCATCACACACAGCAAAACTGGTCAAGGAAACGATTGAGGCGTTTAGTTGGGAAATGCTTTCGCATGCGGTTTACTCACCAGACTTGGCTCTGTCCGATTACTACTTATTTGCATCAATGGGACACGCACTTGCTGAGCAGCGCTTTACTTCTTACGAAAATGTACGAAAATGGCTCGATGACTGGTTTGCCTTAAAAGAGCAACAGTTTTTTTGGCGTGGCATCCACAAATTGTCAGACGGGTGGGAAAAATGTATAGCTAGCGATAAGCAATACTTCGAATAAAATATTTTTTATCATTTTCATACAATAAACGTGTATTTTCTATACAAAAATTCCGGTTTCATGTTTATAGACCTTGTATACAGAGTATTTTGTACTTTGAATGTTTGAACGACACGCGGCGCAGTCAGCGACGTCATTCGTCGCCTGACTGTTGACTGGTCGGTGCGCGCGCGATAGGCGGGCCGTGAGACTGGTGGGGGATTATACCAGCTGTGGTGGAGGGTTTACACAAAATTCTCGATGTGGGAATAATAATAATTTATATTCCCCAATTATAATAATAATTCCCTCAATTTGACGTCCCTGGCTGTTTATAATCTACAGAAGATAACCACGCATACTACATGTACCTGATGCACGGATCACCACATGTCTATGGATGAACCCTACTTTACTTCTTACAGAAGCCTCAATTAATTTTCTTACTGTTCGAGTCCGAATTCCCGACCTCTAGATAAATGAAATTATTGCTAACGAGTGAATACCGTTGCAATATAATATTCATCAAAATACGTTATCTTTCCATCCTGTCACCATTTCTCCATTCTCTGTCACTCTTCAACCGACTTACTGCATATCACCATTACTCTGTCTCTTTACCAACAAATCCATTCCGTTCCAACCGTCTAACGAAATGTGCAAAAATCCAGGACGTGTGAAACACGACCACGAAAAAGCGTAATTTTTTCGGACATTCAAGATCGAAACATTGAAATATTATCGATGTACGATAAATCTAGCCACAAAAAAAGTTTTGATGTTAATAAATTGTTTTCTTATGCTTGCAGATGGGCAGACTGGCGGCGGAAGGTTTGCGATACAGGAATGCGATATTTTACCTCTGGTGAAGGCTTGGGTATACACAATGACAAGAAGCGATATTTTCCCGCTTCAGGATGCAGGGGCGGGAGACAGATTTTTATTTTCTGACTTGGTTCGAGGGCCGTGTATGAGATGCTCCCACCTATCTTACAAAATCGTGCGGGGTATACGAATATGTGGGTATGACTCTAGTCATACCGTCTTTCGCACAAGAAACTGTATGGTTATCGTTTATACCAGTGCGTGAAATCGTTTCTGACGATATATGGCGATTAATGAATAATGTAGTTTAGAGCGCGCGAGAATTTCGAATTGACGATGGAACCTGCAGAATGACGACGTAAAAAGTACGAGAAGTCGAAGGCACCAGTAGGGGTACCGTGCTTACGCACGTGTCTATAGCAAGAAAGTCAGTTTCACACATACTAATCGTGATAATCTATGTCTGCAACGTTTTCTTATCATAGCACGAGTGCATGCCAAATGCGGTGAAATTCGTAGAAGCGCTACGCAGACGATGGTGTCAAATTAAGAACGGAGTTCAAGGAGCGCAATATATAGCAGCGATAGTGCGCACACATAATGCGGGAGTAACAATGCCGTCTAGAGGATGCGGGGTGCGCGAAAATCAACTCTGTCAGGAGTACTTGGTTCACAAGGGTATAGCGATGGTTGTTTATGAATTTCTCACATTCGGAAAACGCGTTCCGGCTGTGTACGACGGGCGAAAAAGCGTACTTAGCAATAGGTAAAATTAAACCCACACCCTTTATTCTCTATTATGAGCTTTCTCACCACTACCAGCCAATATTAAATCTCGCTGGTGCGCTAGGTGGTCGGGGATACTGCACACAGTGTAACTCTGAGTATACGCGAGTACTCGAACATCGTTGTAGCTATCAATGTGCTCGGTGTAAATCCACTTACTGCAACGGCAATAGACTCTCAGCCTGAATATTGCGCAGACTATAATCGCTCGTTCTTTGGCGTTTTTTGTCTAGTTCATCACAAGAATGAGGGCTCCGTGGGTACTATAGTGTAACGGTATTTATCGTTAACATTACCCTGAAAGGGTTTTGTTCGGACTCGAGCAGGGAGGAAAGTAATATAGGCTTCAGTAATAGGTAAAAATAGGGTTCATTCACGAAACGTAGTGTAAATTTTGCGATACATTAAATGGAAAAATAAATATAAAATCTAATTAACAATCTCGATCCCTTTTTCTTGGTATTACGGCTACCACGCGCCTTACAATAAGTTATTCCCGGGCTCTTTAGTGCATTTATAATCGTATACACGGGTGAATCTAAAGAGTGTGTGAGAACCTTATAATGCAAAGATAAACGTTGGTCAATAATATAATTTATAATAGAAATCGATCGATGATCTGCTTTATAATGTGAGGATAAACATTGATCAATAATATTATTTGTAATCGGAATTGATCGATAATATGCTTTTTATAACGCTTATCGAGAATACAATTTATAATGTAAAGATAAACGTCGGTCGATAATTCTTTTTGCCCGTCGCGTTCACTAGGTAAGATTCTTTAGCACGCGTACCGTCGGTAAGTGCCCAGCAGCTGCTTGTAGAATTCGGATTCACCTCGGATCTTTACTGAGTTGGTCGATATTCGCTTCCTTCGTCACAGGACCGTTGGTGGGAGTAGAGCTCCCGCCTGGTACCCTGTGAAGGCCTACGTACTCGTCCACCTGACCACCGCTGCAGCCCGGCGTCAGCGAGATGCACTCGAAGTGCATGTGCAGCTATCTGACCTATCAGGGCTGTACCCTGTTAAGTTTTATTTCCTCCGATATTATCCCTGAGATGTTGTTATTTAAATTATTTCCGTGTCGAATTTCCTATGCTACCGTGATTTATTTTATATGGGTCTTTAGTGTTGTGATATCCGTTATTCTAAAGCGTGGAGACTATTAATTTTGTATTGAGAGCATAGCCTGTTGGATTGTGCTATCCTCGGCTACCAGAGAGAGAGACCGCTTTGTTGATGTTTGGATGGCCCGTGGTGCGTTGAACTTGAGTGCAGCACAGACTCAGCTGCTACCCGTCAAGTGTGTTTGGTGCTACAGCTGGGCTCTGCGGGTATCGGTGCGGCTGGGCTAGCAAGGGGTTGTTTGCTCTTCCTTCCTGGTAGCTGGACTTCTGCGTTGGCGGGACCTGTGAACAAAACTGTTCCCCGAATGCCGAATTTCTGGTCTTTTTATACCAGTATCCCCTCCGTCCGTTCCATGCTTCTGGTATTACTATAGCTGGTGGCGGTCCTGTAGCCCATCTCCTGTAGCCCACTGACAGCCTTGGTCTTTTTTTTTTAATTCGTCGTTAGTCTTTATCATTGGTTATTTGTGCTTTTTCAAACGAATAACGGGACTTTGCCACCAACGTGCCGGCCTACATTGTGTGAGTGACGCTCGGTAGCGGCGCTTTGTTGTGTGTGTACCGGGTGTCTTGAGTTGCCGGGTATAGGCCGGTCTTACTTGGTGTGTGTAACGCGCGGTAACGATGCCTTGATGTATGCATAGCGCGTTCGTTAGATGACCAGTACGTAGCAATAGTCGGAACAGTGTCTAAAAAGCATTGAAAATCTGTTGAGACTGCTCGCGTATAATTAAAACCACAGATAAAAAAATCAATGTATGCGGTATATCAGGAAAGAATTTTCTACAGAAGGATGGCATTACGATGCTAACACCAAGGGGGTGCCGCCGGGGCGATAAGCAGTTGCGCAAGGCCGTCGCATGGCTCGTATGGCACGAGTGCGAGCGTAAATCCATTATTGCGCATGCTGGACGCATGAGTGAGTATCGCCCGACGAATGACCTACCAGCGGTCGACAAATAACACGTAGAAGCGGGGGTATATCACTTCCTTCAATTTCACGGCTGCCTTAGGTATTAGTTGACCACGATGTTATCGCATGAATAGAGATGCGCGAATGCCATGCGGTGATACAATGGATGAGCGATACGAGTGGATCGTTCTTATTTCCGGGCCAATCAAATCGAAAGGGCGATCACTCTAGGCAAGATATAAGAATGCGCTCTTGATAGATTACTCGAGAATAACGAGGAAATTTCGTTATACGTGAAAAACCACTCCACGGTCAAACAGACGCTTATCGAACCACGCGACGCATTTTTTGCGGTCGAACGGAAAATTTTGTATGTCTGTACGAGGTCGCGGATGGGGAGCGGATAAGTTATGTGGGTGTGCTCGCTGTATCCATGGGTGTGTAAGAATGAAAAATATCCCCTCGACATCTAAAATTGTACGCGGATCACGAGTATTGAGAAGTCGTAGGACGTGATTCGTAAGACCGACGGTACGATTATGGAAAAATGTATAGTAAAGGGTATCGCGCTAAATTTTGCGAATATCCGTCACGTAAATTATGACGCACTATGATCCTTTGTGACAGGAGCTAGGAGCGTACCTATTATTTTTTAATTTGACGCTATTCGACGCACAGAATTTCATCAGGTAGTAATGTTTAGGAAACGAAATGATGCGAACCTGTTAACACGAAGCGAAAGCGGCAGGGGAAGTACTCTACTGAACCGTTTATCTATTGTGAAATACGCTTATGAGCATAACGCAAAAAGTATATAGTTTTATCGGTGAATTCGCGGTATTTAAAAATAATCTTTTTGTCTTTGTTGTGCCGCGGAATATTCCACTTCGTATTTCATATATTCGGGAATATTCCATAGCAAAAAAACATTGGAATTCGTTCAAAACAGGAAACGAAGTCCAATGCCCGATACCCGTACGATAGACACCAAGAACGCCGACGCAGCATGAGGCGACTCGCTTGGCGTTCGACGATAGGCTAACGCTAAAATTGCGAATTAAGGGATTTTCGTGAACACAGTTAGCAACTGCTTTACGAAAATCATTTATAAATTAGACTCAAGAAAGAACGGGTTGGTTCCTCGTCAAATACTCGAAACTGTTACGTCCTGACGTAACCATGCTCTAATATCTATTTTTCTTTTAAAAAAAGATCATAAACCTGCACTGTGGTCGGATCCTATAGCTGCCAGAGGTTATACAGGTATAATGACGGCGGGAGGGGTGAGACCTGCAGCTACACCAAGGCAGGGCAGAGCACATGGCGCGCGCCAGGAATGGACGGCCAGGTTCCCCACTGCACCTAACAACGAGAAACCAAGAGTTGGTAGGCCACTGCCCCACTGTAAACGGCCAGCGTGGAGGGACCTGAATCTCGTATCAAGAATTTTCCCTCTACGGCTTATGGATATCATTGGCGGCGCGTGTCATCGAAATCTTTAATTGATTCGTGTCCGCGTATTCTATTGATGACTGTCGGGTGGTCACTTCCTTCCCCCTGTCATGTACCGTATCTGGCTCACGAAGATAGACCAACTGCCGTGGCAACGTTTTCGTTGCTTTGGAAGTTCCTATATGCTACGACGCATGATGCAATGAACAAGAATATTACATGAAGACATATATCTTATTAATGGTATTGATACAAAATTAGAAGTTCTTTTGACTACAGAACACCAAAAGCCCAAAAGGCAGTTCTTCAGAATTTCTGAATGTTTAAATAAAAATTAAAGCACAATCGTAGCAAAGATTTGGACTTTTTACGAAGTAAGTATTTAGACTACGGAATATATATATTTAATAAATAAATCAATAATTTAAAGGGAATAAACCATCTAAGCGCGAGTTCGATATAAGAATTAAGCAATAATATCATACAGATAGCCAGAGTTAAAATAGGATAAAATAAGAAAAGATGACTCATATTAGTCATGGGATAGATGGCAAAGACAACTCGAAGCTACGGTAGCGGTTGTTGGCGTAGGAGCATACCGCTCAACGCTTTCAGATCGCACTCGAGCCGATGCCGTTTTTCCCCCCTCTATCTCTCTCTGTCTCTCTAAGTAAACACCATAAGACGAGGAGTGTTCCCTCGAAACAATACGTATTTATAAAACATATACTTTGCGACCCACTGTGAATCTAAGTAGCCATTTGATATAGAATCATTTGGACTCATGAACAATTTTAATCTGAAATTATGATAGGAACTTAGAAAAGAAATGCTTACCTAAAAGGATACAAGAAATAATTGCAATTATGAAAATTAAACATTAATGAACATCGAAAAGCCAGTACATTGTTTAACTAAACAGTTAGGATCGTGAGAGGATATAAAAACAACTGACATTTTGTTACTATAGTAGTTATATATGCCCATCTGCGCTACACGCTATTAAGAATTAAAACAAGTTTAACATTATCGAAGAACTATATTCCGTATTAGTCATAAAAGGGACAGCGGAAGCGACTCGGATCTACAGCGCAGCGTGGCCCGAAACCCTCGACACCTCGCTTTCCCGACCAAGGCGCTTTTCGCTCTCTCTCTCTCTCTCTCTCTCTCTCTCTCTCTCTCTCTCTCTCTCTCTCTCTCTCTCTCTCTCTCTCTATAGATCGACGCGTGCCACCGAAGCAAGGTATAATCCTTCAACTACTTCGCGACATGTGGTATCACCTCGCATGCAACTCAGAAAAGGAATCGAGCGACAACGACGTCACAGCTAGAAGAAAAATGAAAAATCGATAAGCTCCAAAGTCCGAGTTCTATTGTAATTCCAAAAACCCCCACTGTTACGTCCTGGGTCTCCAACCCCCTTTGTGAATTTTTGAATTTTCAATAATTTATATTCGATTTATTATTCATTCTTTTGCTAACGTCAGCGTTCACACGCTGGCCGGCGAGACGCGGAGCGTCGGCGTGATACGTTGCCATCCGCTAATAATTTCCTTAGGTCAGCGTTCACACGCTGACCAACGGGACGCGGCGCACCGACAAGACGCGCTGCGCCCTGCAAATAATTATTACGCGTGCCTCCTGCACTGCTTTATTCATTTTGATTAGTTAGTTCATCTCCGGGGGCCGACCACGACGGTCGGTCCTCGTAACAGCACGGGCCCGTACCTACCTATAATCACCCATTTCTTTTATAATATATATATAACGGTGCTAAAGACTCTTATTATACATACAATTGTGTTAACTGTTTAATATGCATTTAATGTTGTGTGATTTGACTGTTTTAATATCAAATAACTTTATTCGGTGCCATTGGAAATTGTGTTAATATAAACCATTACCGTTTAAATACACATTTAATGTAGTGTGATCCGACTGTTTTTATACCAAATAATTCAGAGATTTTAGCGAATCTGTGTTCGTCAAGATTTATCAATAAAACACGCCATTGACCATCCGTCCTCCAATCCCGAGCCAGCGCATTCTGGCTCAAAATGGAGAAAAGAATAAAGTCCGACAAGTCCAAGACGTAACACCCACATAGAAAATTAAACCATCCAGGACCTATATAAGGACGAGAAAAGGCCCGAAAAAGACAGTGAGGACTAATCACTCGCCAGGCAGTCAATCAATCGCCGGGCAGTTACAGTTCAAAGTAGGAGTCAGTCATAAGACACAGTTAGTAGGACAGCGAGAGTAGACGCTCCGGAAAGGTAGAACAGCTTACACCGTGTACAGCCACAGTATCGAGCGTTCGTCGTGTCGTGAATAAAACTGGCGAGCTAAACAGACCCATCACCGCGGATGAACCCCACCCTGTAGAGTCAGCTAAAATTCAGAGTGAGTACTCATTAGAAAAACGGTTGAACAGTCTAAATTCAGTTCGAATTTATTAGGTGTGCAACTGAGTTCCCACTGTTTTTCAAGAGATGGCTCCAGTAGTAACTGCCGGTCGATTGGGACATAACCAAAACGTCATGAACCAAGCTTAGACATATGGTAAACAAACCGCTTTGACACATTAGTGATTTTGTTTTTGCGTCATATACTTTTGGTTGTATGAAAATGTCTGATTTTGTGCCAAATAATCGTCATTTGCGGGAAGTGTTGCTTTTCTTCTTTCATTCGAAGTATTCGGCGGGTGCAGCGGATCGAGAACTCCAAAAAGTTTACGGAGATGCTGCTCTAAGTGAAACAACATGCCGTGATTGGTTCCGTCGCGTCAAAGACGGTGATTTTGATGTTGACGACCGTTCGCGTGAAGGAAGGCCAAAAACCTTCGAAGACGCTGAATTGGAGGCATTGCTCGATGAGGATGCGTGCCAAACGCAAAAAGAGCTTGCTTCAGCATTAGGAGTTACCCGCCAAGCCATTTCCAAGCGATTGCATGCGTTGGGAATGATTCAAAAATAAGGAACTTGGGTTCCTTATGATTTGAAGCCAAGAGACGTTGAGCGTCGTTTTTTCGCCTGCGAACAACTGCTCCAGCGGCAAAAAAATGAGGGTTTTCTTCATCGCATCGTTACGGGTGATGAAAAATGGATTCATTACAGCAATCCAAAGAGAACAAAATCATGGGGACTTCCCGGTCATGCTTCTACGTCGTCGGCTCGGCCGAATATTCACGCTGCGAAGCTTTTGCTGTGTATTTGGTGGGACCAGGGTGGTGTTATTTATTACGAGCTGTTGAAACCGAACGAAACCATCACTGGGGATCGGTATCGAACTCAATTGATGCGATTGAGCCGAGCACTGCGCGAAAAGCGGCCACAATACGAGCAGAGGCACGAAAAAGTGATTCTACAGCATGACAACGCTCGGACTCACGTTGCCAAACCCGTTAAAACCTACTTAGTAACGCTCAAATGGGAAGTCCTACCCCACCCGCCATATTCCCCAGATATTGCGCCGTCCGATTATTACTTGTTCCGTTAAATGGCACATCGTCTGGCTAATCGGCAGTTCAGCTCATATGAAGACATCTCAAAATGGCTTGATTCATGGATAGCCTCAAAAGACGAACACTTCTACCGTGACGGTATTCGAGCTCTGCCAGAAAGATGGGAAAAAGTTGTCGCTAGCGATGGGCAATATTTTGAATCATTAATTTGTAAACATTTTTTCACAATAAAGTTGCATTTTCATCGAAAAAAAACAGCGGGAACTTAGTTGCGCCCCTAATACTTTTTCTCGGTCTTAATGTCAATCATACGTAATTTATCTCAAGTTTAAAGAAATCTAGAAGAAATTGAATTCAATTATTGTCTGCCGTTTTTGTACAAGTCCACACTGTTTATTACGTTTTACTGTATTATCGAATCATAAGTAACGCATTAAGTGTATTGTGTCGAAAAATAACGATCGCTCGCGCACGGTAATTGCGAACGTACGTGTATCACTTATTCGGTTATTTCAATAAAATTTTAAGAGCTTTACGAATCATCGAGTTTAACGATCTTTATTTTAACAAACGGTTGTCGTTATTTTTCCCTTCAATGCATCGGTTACCGGCGAAACAACTTCAGCAGAAAACCAAACGTAAGTACCAACGCAATTTTTTAATTTATTTTATCTGATATTTCCGTAATTTTTTCCCCAAGTGAAAGTAACCTACCATTTTCCTTCCCCCTAAAACCCCTTCCTCCGCGGGTTAATTTATCAACGTATTTTATCGAGTCGAGTGACGGTTAACGCGAATAATCAACGAGCATTCTCAGCCCTGTCCTGAGTAATTTTCCGAAAGGTTAGACTCAAAAGGGGGCTTGCGTCTTCGGTGTTTCTTGTCAGATGTGGTAAAGGGAGAATTCATTCTCCTTGACCAGAGTACGGAAAGCTCACGCCGAAACGCCTCACACATCTTCAACTTGTCGGTTTTTGTTAAAACACCGCCCGGGTTTGACGTAACAAAACAACATATTATTGTACATTCTTACATTGACTTTTAAATAGACAACGGAAAGTTACCGATGCCTATAATAAATACTTCCTTTTATATAAATTCGCATTTTTATCAATTACTCGAGATCCATCTCCTAATCGGCAAACGATCCCAACAAATAATAACTTTTTAATATTATACCGAATGCCGAATAATCCAATTACGCGGTACCGGCATAACATTTGGTGGCAGCGGTGGGATCTGCTAAAGTTAAGTGATACGTGATTTATTTGGACAAAAAGTGTTTTGGACAAAGTAAATAAGAGTGACTCTGAAGTGACGACTACGACTCGTGCGAGGGACGCCAGTGTAGTTCGTGAAAACCCGACTAAGCTAACGCGGAAGCACGAAGTGTACGTCGGTGCGGTGTGACATCGGTCAACCGTTTAAAATCCCGATTGACGGTGTAACGTCAAGTCGTGGAAAAACGCACAAAGTGTGCAACCAAGTACTCGAAGCAGCTACTTGAGAAGAAGTCGTCGTGCAACCATTAGCGACGCACCAAGGACGAGCCCAGGAACCAGCAAAGAAACGGGTCAACGGCGCCAAGAAGGACGTCCGGACCATCAACAAGGAGAAGCTGCGGGACACAAAGTAGACAGCACCTGAGAACATCGCCATGGAGAGGACCGTCTACCAGATCATCTTTCTGTAAGTGGCGGTTACGTTGTACTAATACAAAAAAAAAAAAAATTTTTTTAATAAATATATTCTACCAGAGATATTTCTTTCGAGATTTTGTGGGTATATTTTAGAGTCTTGTTCGCCGCGAAATTAGCAACATGCCGGGATTTAGGGGAGCGAAACCGAAACGCAGAGTCAATTCGTTAGAAACTGCGATGCCCGGGGAAGGGGTGGATCCTGCAGCAGGCTTAGCTACAGCCGTCGGGGGCATCATGTACGAAGCGCGCAGGGCGTTATCAGAGCTCTCGCCGTCGGGACGAATCCCCGCAGCCAGGCAGGAGGCCCTCGCAGGCCACCTGGACGCTGAGTTCAGCGTAAACCCACTCAGGGGTGCGGCGTTTCGCGAGAAAAGTAGTATAGGTAGCGACGACGTGTTTAATATGGTTACTGGCGAAAGAACGCCAGAAAGCGTAATCGAGGACAGGATCGAGCGGGATATAGAGAACATGCATACGATAGATCGCATAGGATTCCCTGCAGCAACCGGTACGGCAGTTCGGTCGGTACCAGCAAGAGTACGCGATCGGTTAGATGCGGACGACTGGAGCCAACGTGAATTGGAAAGAGCTCGATAGCAGTGCGAAAGGCTGCAGCGCCAGCACGATCGAGGCCAACGCGAACTCGATCGCGAACTCAGGGGGGCCGAGACACCGTCGGCAAGACGAAACTTGGCGGATACGCTAAACGAGGTAGGTGCGGACGAATACGAACTCATCCGGTCCCTACGAGAGCAAAATGCCGAATTATTACGGAGGCTGGAAGGAACAGGGTTGGGAGAAGGCCCGATACCATGTCCGCGGTCGAGGCAAACCCGATTCGAGGAACCGTATTACCCCCCTGCGGATCCCATGTTCTAAAGGGAACAACCGGGGGAGCCAGAGACTCAGGGTCGGACGCTCGACCTTGGACTAGCGCTGAAGAACATCAAGCATTTCGATGGAAGCAACGCCGACGAGCTGGATGCCTTCCTACAATCATGCGAGACCGTTTTCAAGCGAGTAGGGTCCAGAGATCATGACATCCTGCTAGAATTAGTACTCAGCAGCAAGCTTGAGGGTAGGGCGTCCAGAGAGATGAAGCACAAAGTCATCCTCTCGGTAGCGCAGCTTAAAACCGAGTTGGAGGCCCTGTACGGGAAGCAGGAGTCGTTGCCTGCGTTACAGGTAGAATTCAACTCCCTCCGGCAGGGCCAGGAGGAGGACATCGCGGTATACGCCGCCAGGTCAGAGCATATTACTGTCGATATTATAGAAAAGCTTTGCGAGGAAGCGGACACGATGTTGGAGATGCGCATCATCGAAAAGATAACGCGAAAGAGCGCCCAGGCCAACTTTGAGAATGGACTGCATGGGCAGGTCCAGATTCTGGTGAGATCACGCAATTACGCCACCTTCCACGAGTCCGTAACGGGAGCCATCGAGATCACCAACATGGTGCAGCTAAAATGAGGGGTAGGTGGAGCACTAAGTCACCCCAGAAGGTCCCTAGGCGCACCATCCCGGCAGGGAGAAAATTGTTTCACCTGCGGCAAAGCTGGACACATGGCTCGAGACTGCACCCGGGATACGGGACGAGTAAGCCTACCAGTACCCAGTGAAAACAAGTAAATCCACAACGTGGAAATGTCCTGCAATTACTGCCAGAAGAAAGGTCACATGTGGAAGGACTGCCGGAAGAGACTGTCGCAGAATAAAAGCAAGCCAACGCAGCCGCCCCGACAGCCAAGAAACGCAGGCTACAAAGATGCAAGAAATACGGTAACCGCGGGATCAGATCCAGCCACTGCAGGCGTTAACACGCTGGGCGCACTGAGACTGCATACACTAACCGTCCAGCAGAGACCTGCGTGCAAGCAGAAGACAACAACGCTGCAGCTCCTACAAGTAACGCTGCCGGCGTCGAGTACCACCGCGAGCGACTTCGATATCGATGCACCGTTGGCCACGACCGGGGTACTCACCCTTAAGGCGGACACCGGAGCGCAATGCAGCATAATCAAGGAAGGCTGTCTCAAACCAGAGACCATGGTGAACGACTGCACCGTAGAGCTGCAGGGGGTGGCGGGCGAAAAATTCACCCCCATCGGGATAGCTAAAATTGTACTTGAGACACCGGCTTTAAATGTAGAGCATTGGTTCTACATCGTTCCGAACAATGTGCCATTGAAGGTCAACGGACTACTTGGCATAGACTTCATCAAGTAGCATAAAACGGATATCCTGCATGGCGAGATGCTTAAGTTGTATAGGCACTGCATACCGCTACGGGACGGCGCGACGAGGATATATTCACCACGCAGTAGAACTGCCGCTACATTCAAGTACATAGGCCTGGTAACAAAGATAAATCTTCCTTCCGGAAACGGGTCTAACATGGATGCCGCCAAAGAGAATAAATTTGTCGGACTACCTATAAAGAGCGGAATCAGCCGAGGCAAAGTAGCGAGATTCCGTGTCAAACCGTCAAAACCCAATTAAGTGAGTTTAGATGTTTATAAAAACGACGGGGAAGTGCACGGCCGACGGCGACACTCGAGCCGTCGGAGATAGCGAAGGCCGTGCGTAGCCGACAGGTCAACACACTGCGCGTAAGCTCAGAGGGCACGGGAAAGAAAGCCCAACGCTTCGCGCAGCAACGACGGAAGCCCGACTTGGTGCCCACCAGCAGTGAAAAGCAAGTAGCTCACGCAGGAATAATGTGCGAATACAAGCGTGTATTACATCTACGAGGGAACAAGCGACATGAATTGGGACATGTGTCCGGTAAAATGCAGAAAGCCGGAAAAAGAAATACTGATGCAGACGCTCTGAGTCGCATATACGCGACCACACGAGCCCAAGTGGGACAGGAAAGAAAGTTCCACAAGAAAGAGAAAGATAGCGCAATCGGGTATACGAACAGCCGTACAAAGCGGAGAGTCGAAGATACCCAAGGTAACCACGATAACTCGTCGAAGCGAGAGACTAAACTCGTCCACGAGAAAGAGAAGTCGAGAGGCCGACAGACAAAATGCTAGCAGAAGGAATTGTCCAACCCAGCCGGAGTCAAAGGAACGCGCCCCTGCTGGTTGTAGCGAAGAAACCTGATGCGGCCGGAGGGAGGAAAATGCGCGTAGTAGTGGACTTTCGGAAGTTGAACGAAGCCACCATCGGGGACTCATACCCACTGCCCAATATCACCGAAATATTAGACCAGTTGGAACGGGCCCGATATTATACGACTTTGGATCTTGCCTCTGGATTCCACCAAATCCCGATGGCTCAGCAAGATAAAGAATAAACCGCATTTTCTACACCACAGGGCCATTTTGAGTATATCCGCATACCATTAGGACTCAAGAACGCGCCACCGACATTCCAGAGGTTGATGAACTCCGCGCTGGCTGGACTACAGGGAGTTAAATGCTATGTGTACCTAGATGACATAGTAATCCACGGAAAGGCCTGCAAGGAGCACAATGACAGGCTGCGAGAGGTACTGCAGCGGCTAAGAGAAGCCAGATTGGCAGTGCAATCGAGCAAGTGCCAGTTCCTGCGCAAAGAAACGCAGTACCTCGGCCACATCATGTCTGAAGAGGGTGTACGTGCCGATCCGAAGGAGTTGGAAGCTGTAAGGGAATTCCCGGTGCCGAGAGACGTAAAAGGAGTACAATTCTTTCCCGGACTAGCTGGTTATTACCGAAAATTCATCAACGATTTTTCGAAAACCGCTAAGCCACTCACAGAATTAACCCAAAAAGGGGTTAAAATAGAGTGGACCGCGGTAAGAGATGCTGCCTTCGAAGAACTGAAAACATCGCTTACCACAGCACCAGTATTGCAATATCCGGACTTCGAAAAGCCGTTCGTTGTAACAACGGACGCGTCGGACAGGGCGCTCGGCGCTATTCTGTCGCAAGGCAAGATCGGGAACAATTTGCCCATATGCTACGCGAGCCGCACCATGTCGAAGGCCGAGCTAAATTATACAACGACGGAAAAAGCACTACTGGCCATAGTTTGGGCTCCTGCTTAATTCCGGCCATATATTTACGGTACTCGTTTCACGGTAGTGACGGACCACCAACCGCTCACCTGGCTTTTCGCAGTAAAGGACCCAGGATCGAGATTGATGCGTTGGAAAATTAAATTAGCGGAACATGAGTTTAATGTAGAATACAAGGCAGGTAAGCGCAACACAAATGCAGATACGCTAAGCCGTATATTCCTTACTACGAGGGCCCAAACGAGAGCGGAGAACGTAGTCTGTGAGTCCGAAGAGGACAGCACTACGGGGCAAGTAGGCACAACGTCCGACCGCACAAAGCGGTGGGCCGAAGATACCCCGTATAGCCATGGTAGCTCGTCGGAGCGAGAGGCCGAGCTCGCCCACGAGACAGACAAGGACGGCAAGAGCCCGGGTACGGACAGCCGCACAAAGCGGAGCCGAGAATATCCCGAGCCAGTCCAACAACAAGGCAGAGCGAGAGGCAGCGCCTACCAACGCTTCAGAAGAAGACAGAGAGATCCGCAGCGTGGATGTAGATCCACGAAACTGCGGACAGAGCACCGCAAAGGCCTGCTGAGGAAGCGAGACACGGCGGAGCCCGTAGCCCACAGACTTCCAGCAGCGCGGACCAAGACAGCGTTATAAAAAAGTATAGCGACTACCGCAGTGGCGTAGCCATTCCTTCTGCCGATGACCGCCAGAAAATAATTAGAGAATACCACGACACTCCCATCGGAGGGCAATAGGGTATACGGCATACGTTACATCGAATCCGGACCAAGTACGACTGGCCCGGCCTGAGAAGGGATTTGGAAGAGTACATATCGTCCTGCGAATCCTGTCAAAAGAACAAAATCAGGAAAAAGGAACGAGTGCCTGAAGCTCTTTATCGAGCACTAATAGCTCAAGAATTGAAGAATTCGCATAATTATAGCTAGTTAAACCTAAATATCAGCTAGGAAATAAATGCGGAAAGGAGCCCCTCAAGACACAGGGAAGGGAGCTCCAATTAAGTAGAAGAGGTCTTAGGAGACCTAATTTTATCAACAGGAAAAACGAAACAATTGAAAAGAAATTGCACTTTCATTACGCTGTATAATCCAGAGGGGACTGCGACCATGTCAGAAAACCACCTCGAAAAATGTATATCATATTAATACTGACACAGGATAGTGTTGAGCATAGAGAGTAAAACAATATATGGTATAGAGTAAATTGAAAAAATAAAGCCTCTAAAAGCATACTTTATTTTGGAAAAAATAAGTCAATGTGCACACCCTAATCGGTTGACATACACATGTTAATTGGTAATTCGATTTCCGCAAATGACAGTGAAATATGCCAAAATATTTCCATATTTCAAGACGATATTTATATTTATGAAAAATATATATATACACTGGTTAAGCTTTAGAATGAGGAAGAAGGTACACGTAAACAATCCAGTCCCTGTTGCTGTAGAGCAGGGGTCTCCAAACTACGGCCCGCGGGCCACATTCGGCCCGCGGACAGATTTTGGACTATTTCACTTTTTACCACCGGCAACAATGATAATATGGTTTTGGCCCTCGGAACTTACTGGAGTAATCAGTATGGCCCTAAGGCTGGAAAGTTTGGAGACCCCTGCTGTAGAGCATCGACAAGCGTCAGCACTTATGCGACTGGCCGACCTAAAGGCCTACAGCAAAGGTGACGCAATTATACTAGTACTCGACATACCGCTGATCAGGCAGCAACAGTACAGTATACTTTATACACACGCGAGCAAGCAACGGCAGGTACGACCACGTGGACACGACTGGGAGTCACATAGGCATTGACACCGAGAATCGTAAATGCCTGAGGATAACAACCGATGACTTAAAAAAAAAAAATATTGCAAGGTACTGAGCAAATCTTACATTTGCCCGCCGACACACCCTACAATTTTGGTTACAAACAACGCACCCGGCGAAGTCCTGAAATACGCGAAAATGGACACAAATAACCGGAATACTGGCTTTGATAGGCGTATGTATTGTAACCGCCCCAGATTTCAGCGTGAAAACAACAGGGCGAACATCTCAAGTTATCCGGAAAGATTACCTTCCCCCGTACGCCTTAAAATTGAGGGAAATAGAGGCTGAGGCACCTCCGACACGCACCAAGACGGAAGTTTCAGTATCAAGCGCGCTGCGAGATCCGGAGGGGCTACAAAAGCTCGGAGATTCAAGCAGAAGCCTTGGACCTTCTGTTTAAATGTTACAAGTACAAACGGAAGCGGACACCGACAAGGACAACCGAGGCAACGACCCCGGCAGCAGCCGAGGTAGATAACAACCTCAAGCCACTCGGACGACAACTGCGACCCGAGCGGGCCAGGGCATGGGAAACTCGCCCCCTCAATCGAGTGCGATTGCCAGATCGACAATGAAGAAAAAATAGCAAAATATTGTCAAAATTATGATAAAGATTGCATTGTCTGCTATATTGTCTGATATATAAAATATCAAATTGTAAGAGGAAATACGGGAAACCAATCGGAAAAAAAATTTTTTAGAAAAAAAATTTTTCTTTTCAAGGGGGGAGGGTTGCTGTGCCGCGGAATATTCCACTTCGTATTTCGTATATTCGGGAATATTCCATAGCAAAAAAACATTGGAATTCGATCAAGACAGGAAACGAAGTCCGATGCCCGATCGTACGATCGACACCAAGAACGCCGACGCAGCATGAGGCGACTCGCTTGGCGATCGACGATAGGCTAACGCTAAAATTGCGAATTAAGGGATTTTCGTGAACACAGCAACTGCTTTACGAAAATCAGTTATAAATTAGACTCAAGAGAGAACGGGTTGGTTCCTCGTCAAATACTCGAAACAACATATTATTGTACATTTTTACATTGACTTTTAAATAGACAACGGAAGTTACCGTTGCCTATAATAAATACTTTCTTTTATCTATATAAATTCGCGTTTTCATCAATTACTCGAGATCCATCTCATAATCGGCAAACGATCCCAACAAATAATAACTTTTTAATACTATACCGAATACCGAATAATCCAATTACGCAGAACCGGCATAACATCTTCAATTTCATGTATCGTATTTATTATGTATAAAACCGTTGACTGCTCGTTCTTTTTATGCTGCTATTCGGAGCAGTAGCTGCTATCTCTCTATCGTTCCCTTTTGTTCTGACTTTCTCATCGTTGATTCCATTTGTCCCGTCTTTCTTATCGAGTGTTTCTTTTTGTTCTGACTTTCTCGTGCTACCTCCGTGGATATAATATTGCTGTTTAGAATTACATGAATCGTGAAATTTGCACATAGAGATGTATGCATAGTGAAATAAAAATATTGCTTTATTTGTGAGAAATATAAAAACTATCGTTATTTAATTTACATACGGTGTAAACATCAGGTTATACCGCAGGTCCGCGCCTCATCAGCTAGTACAGGCGCGCCGCCCCTTATCAGCTCGTCAAGGCCGCGAAAATAGCTGATGCCGCGGGGTCGCCGCCGCCGCCGTCGAGGTATAAGCTTATTTAAGTGTCAACTGATTGATTTCGATAGACATACATCGATATGGATACACGTTGGAAACATCCATGGACAGCCGTGAAAAGCGGTCCTACGGGCTGTGGTAAAACATATTTTGTCAAAAAATTCTTTGAATATATGCGTGAAATGATGGATGTCTCGTTCGAGCGTATATTGTTTTCTTACTTAGAGTAGCAGCCCGGGACATGCAGAGTACGGTGAAGAAATCGAATTTCGCGAGGGTTTATCGCAAGCAGCAGACTACTTCAATAATACGAGACCTCTAAGCTTGTGGTCATTGAGGATCTAATGCGCGAAGCATCGAACAATACCGTGGTCGATCTCTTCAGCAAGGGTAGCCATCATAAAAATCTCAGTGTCATCTTCATTACGCAAAATCTCTTCCATCTCATTAATCGCTCATTACATCGTTGTCTTAAAATATCCAGGAGATCGCGCGCAAATTCAACATTTAGCACGCGCGATGCGACGCGCGACGTACCAATAATCCGTTTGTAATGGCATTGCACGGATCTCTCGATAAAAAGCAATTAATTATATTGCAGACACTGTGATATCTGAAGCAAAAGCAGTGATGCGCAATTTTGTGCAATGCGAATGTAACGCTCGTACGGTGTAGATGCGAGTGTGATCTTACAGTTTTACAGGGGAATGTGAGCCTGAACAACGTGCAAACGAATCATGTTCGGAGGACGCGACAATTCTTCGAAGACTAGCCACCACAAAGGGAAATTGGAGGGGTAAAAGTAAGATCATCGTCGAGCACTCTGTCGGTTTCGCAAGTTGCTTCTGCGTCTGTCTTAGACTACATGAGCCATAGAATATGACAGAAAGATGGTGCTTATTCCTCATGATAACATACATCGTCTCGCGGGTATCGCTACTACAGCTACTACCACTACAGAAGCACCGCCCTCCGTACAGACCATCGATACACCGTTATCACGCCTCGACTCTGAGATTCTAAACTCTCACTCGTGCAAGAGCGAGAGAGAGACATGAACACCGCACCAGCAGGTTCTAGAGCAATATCTTCAATTGGTCGAATACGATAATGCAGTACGGAATATTCCGTCAAAATGAAAAATTACAGTACTCGACGGCCGCGAGAATAAAATCGATGACGTATTAATAAACTGTGACGTAGTCACCATCCTAAAAGGATAAAAGAAAAACCGAATAAAATCGGAATAAAATGAAACACAAAATACAAATAAACAAAATCATTTATTGAGAATACCTGAAAAGGAGAAAAGGAAACAAAATAAAATAAGAAAAAAAAACACAAATTAATACAAAAATAATCGTTTATTCATACAAGAACCAGAAATTTCAGAAGAAATGATAATAGTCTCAGCAGAATCCAGTACACCGCGAAACAGGATGAAGCCTGTCACATTCCTTCGCTGCCGAAAAATAGCGGGTCAGCGACCGGCTGGCCTCGCTCGGGCAGTGAGGGGATGTAGGGGCAGGATGGCGGGGCTCGCTGAAACAAAAGAAATTACGTGAGACAATAGGAAAGAAGAGTAAAAATGAGAGAGTGGGAAAGGATGGCAAAAGTATAAAAGGCAGCTTCAAACAGAGAAGCCCTCTCTTATCAGTTCAAACCACCAACCAAGCAAGAACTCGCTTGTGCACCGATATCAAAGTTTCTTTTATAAATCTAAAAGATTCAGATTAAATCTGAGAAGTTAACAGACAAGGTTGTGAGTTAATCGACGAATTTATTAAGAACATTAATAAATAGAAAAACACAACACAAGTGAGTGAAAAGAATCATATAAAGATTAAGAGCGGACAGTATCGGACCGGTTGAATAAAACAAGAAATATCCCAAAAGCCAAATTAAGAAGAGGAAATTGGTGGCATTAAAATAAATAATTAAGGTTTATTGTAGGAGAATTAAGAAAATAGGCTAAGACGGTTTGGGTAGAATAATTAGCAATAAGTCCAGTTAGATTCTAAGAAGTATTATTAACGCAGCGCATCGATAAGTGGTAAAGACTCGGTGTTGGCACCAAGAAGTTTCCAAATGAAAAGCCTATAGAAAGGAAACAGTGAAACAACAAGGAGAAAGAAAAGAGAATAACAAATAACAGTTAGAGAAATTATAACTTAAAGACATACTACAGTAGGTCTGAGATCTGCGATAGGTCCCCGCTTCAAGAGAAGAGAGACACTTGGAGCAAAATTTGGAAATAAAGTTCAGAAAATTAATTAAGAATTAGGTTTAGGAGGGCACTTGTGAGCCCGACTCATAGAAACTCGATTTAGAATTTTAAGATAATTAGGAAAATAATTAGGCGAGAAACAATTTCAGTAGTTGTGTCAAGCGCGTCGCATGAGAACGACACCACTCAATAGATAGAAAGGAGAAGAGAAAGATAAATTAAAAGACCAACTCACCAAGAGCGAAGAGGAACCGGAACATCCAGGTCCAACGCCAAAGATTTCTGGAGGAATCCATCGACTAAATAATAAATAAATTAATAATCACTGGGGAATCATAATCCAGTAGCTGTCATTATTCCACACCTAGAAAAGATCACTCGCGAACCAGGACCACGATTACCACGGAGAAACACGCTCGGAACACACGGAACCGGCACGAACACAACGAACAAACAGCCGAACGCGGAACAACGCGGAAAACAACGTTTTCTGATTATTAAATAAAACGACGCGTACGCGGACACAGACCCGGCGTCCATACCGGCTGACCGACGCGCCAGCAACAACGACGCGAGCCCAGCAGACAGCACGTCAGCAGCCAGGCGGGAAAAAGATCAAGACGGCTGAGCTCGATACTGCCTAGTTGAGATATCCACCGCTCAGCGCAGAAGTCGAGAATCTGATAACCTCACGGGTAAAGAAGAGTGTGGAACCATCCGAGAAATTAAACGCCACTGATAAATTGTAAGGTTAAAGGCGCCAAAAAGCCTCACAACAAAAAATTCTATGCAACTTATTGAATAAACCTTACTTATACCTCCTATAGAAGTCTAAAACTAATTATCGTCGTGTTCGAGCCCGAATTCTTCCCCTCAGAAGAATAAAATTTAATGTTAACGTGAAAATACCGTTACAAAACTAACAATCAAATCTCGGCTCAATGACGGAATTATTATCGATAGCGTACCAAAAACATTTTAATCTAATAAAATATCGATGCTTCACAATTTGCATCGCGGTGCAGTCGGAAAAAGGGACATGGGATAGTCACGGTATCGTTTCCATAGATGGTAGAAGAATTTCAAATTCCAATACCATTGATCTTGTTGAGCAAGTTATCCGCGCTAGAAAACGCGAGAAACCCGTCGGTCGATCTCACTCTGCCAAACTCCTGCGAATAATACAGATGCCACGTGAATTTACCGGCAATCCCGAGTTAATACACGAGCCTACACCTTCGAGTACATCATCCTCGGCACCGCAGTGGCGTCATATTTTACCATGCGATGGTGACAACAGCTGCAGCAGCAACATCGAGGCCGAAACCGCATACTCAAACAGAGATTTAATGCTCACGGTCGACAACGGCATTGTCGAGGGGTAGGAGGTGGAGGGAAAAGAAGACCAACTATTGCAAAACAACGCACAAGTAGAGAGCCAACGTCACCCTAGCGGATATCAGTCCACCGCACAGCTAGTCAAGAAAAGGAGAAAGAATCCATTTAACTGGTCATCGTTAAAATTATGAAAAATTTTGAAAAAAAGCTATTATGACTGTGCTTATCTTGCATCCTATTCTCGAGCCGAAAAATTAGCTCAGGTAGATCGGAGAGTGGCGTCAAAAAATATACTAACATGACTTGAGACACAGGATTCATATAACATGCAACGCCTCGTACTACAGCAATTTCCCCGTCGTACGTATAACGTAAGTAATCTAGTCGATGTATGGGGTGGCTGATTTAGCTGTCCTTTGGTCGATTGCTACGTACAACGATGGGTAGGCATAACTTGCTTGTTGTTCTGGGTGTGTTGAGCAAATACGCGTGGGTCGAGGCTTTGCGTGACAAAACGAGCGCAAACGTACCACACGGCTTCACACGCATACTCGCACGCAGTAACAATCATCGCCCGCAGCAATTGCAAACTGATCGGAACGCCTAATCAACGAGGCCACGGTATCGGTAGCTTTCTCGGGGGTCTGTTCCGTCGAGTATTTCCACTTTTAACGAAAGGTGCTAAAGAATTTGGAAAAGAGGCATCGCGTGCCGGTAATATCCTCGATAGAAATATAGCTGTGAAAGATGCTATTCACGAGAGAGCCCGGGAATCGGGCTGTAATCACAAATCTTTTGAAAAAATTGACACTCTCATGCAGGGGTCCCGTTGTAAAAAGCATAAAATTTTGCGAACTGCTCATACACAAAATGAACGTAAACAGCGACGTATCTTCCCTAAAAAGAAAAACATAATAAGGAGGAAAGTAATGAAGAAGAAGAAGAAGAAGAATGGGAGGAAGAAGAAGACTCGTCAACGAACGGTTTCAGATACTTTCGGATAACTGAAACAAAATGGCATCTACATGTACACTCGTGCGTGTGGACGAGTCGGAGCTTGAATTCGGAGAAGGCTCCAATTGTGTGTGTTATCGTGTGTGTTCTTCGCTAACAGATGATGCACCCATTGAATTTGTTATTCCAGGGCACGGTGATAAGTCTCTTGTCTCGCGGATACTATGCTTAGCCTGAGAGTGAAAATAACATCTCCTTCTACGGAAATTGCTACCGGTACAGCGCCAAACATGAGCACCGGCCCTGTGAAAAAGCTCTTGCACTCTATGGTTAATCGGGTAGATGTACACTAAAATAAAAAATTTGTTTCACCTCCAAATAATGCCTACCTTTATCGCGTGTACATAGAAAATCTTTTGAGTTACGGTCAAAAATTCAGATCTCACGAGCGTTCTGTGGTACGACGATAACCCCGGGAGAATGGATAGTATAACGTCCAGAAATGCGGGTCTTGTAAAGAGAAAACAATTTTTATATGTCGGTAAACCTATAGACTTACTTGTCCAACTGCATTGGGATATATTCAATCAGGAGCGGTACCTATTAAATGGTGTCGAGATGCGTCTACGGCTGGTGGGGTCTAGTTATTCATTTTGTCGTGTGGGAGATATAAAGAATGGTCAATGCAGATTAGAGATTCTCGAGACATCGCTTCTCCTTTGAAGAACAAAAATACCTCCTGTTATGCTGCTTTCGCATGCTAGAACTCTGGCACAATCTACGGCAAAATATTCTCTTACAAGAGTCGAGGTAAAGGCCGTTTCAATACACTCTGGTGTTCATAGAGAAACGATCGATAATATCGTGCTATGTCTGTTGCCGAAGCGTATAATTATCGGTTTTGTCCATAACAAAGTGTTGAACGGCGACTTCAGTGTGAATACATTTAATTTCCAAAATGACAAGATAAATTATCTCTCGTTGTATGTAGTGTAACGGAACGCCATCACGGCGCTCCGCTACTATAACCTTAAAAGCACCCACACATTCAACCTACACAAAACAGACGAACACCTAACTAGACTAGGACAACATAACAGAAAAATAGGTACACACGGTCAACCGCAAGTACCCACCCTAAATCAGCATGGCGTCCTATGCAGGCCCCACCTAGACACAAAAACCACTATCAAAACAAACACAGCTCGCAAGAAGCTCGCACAAGTAAGAAGAGGGGCCGGCCAAATCAGCACGCTACAGACCAAACCTCAGCGTAGTACCCCCCGCCCAGTAGGAAGCAGGCGGAACGACGCGTAACAACAAACGCCTCACCAAGCTAGGAAGACACTTCTCACTCCATCTAGCCCAGAGCACGAACTGGTTTCGAGCAAGCTCCCTCTTCCATACGATCTCGAACGACGTCGCTCGAAACAAAATTAAAAACTACGCGATTTCACGCCGCCTCCGGATAAGACGTGCGTAACAGCAAAAGCTGAAAAGTGTACAAAAATCGCGAAACGTTTCATTGGCGCCCAACGTGAGGCTGGATAGCAAGAGAGAAGAACGAAGACCATAGAAAGAAGCGCGAAGAAAGAAGAGAGAAGAACCCTCCAAAAATAAAAAAAATAAACATCTGCATAACTCAAACTAATTAACATGGATCCAGGCAAGGAAACCACGTTTGGAGACATCCCAACACCGACAACCAATACACAAACAACGCGAACGGTAGGAATGGACGATTCCATAATTCCGACAATAGCACAGTCGTTAGCAATATCTCAAGCACTACGAGGAAGTACGCCTATAAATATACCACCCCTCTCCGAAGCTTTTCCAAACGCCACGAGTTCACGAACGAACACAGAAAGAAGACAACAACTGCATCCCTTAGCAGCCCAGAATTACAATACTCGCAATATAACAACAAATTCCACAGGATACCCTGCTCCACCTACAATAAGCCCTGCACCCCATGAGGCAGTGCAGCAGCTCGCGATGCAGTCACTTCTGGCGATCCTTGAAGAAATGCAGCAAAAACAAGCATCAGAGAGCTCAATACAAGAGCAACGCTTCCGCGCATTAGACCAGAACCTCTCAAGAAAAATAGAATTCATACAGGACTACGTAACACAATCTATAGAAATGTTACAGGACGAAGTCCACGAAATGTCGAAACGAAGAGAAGCGACTCCGCGTATGAATTCAACCTTCATAAATACCCACAGAAACCAACAGGAACCCACAATAAATGTGAGTGAAGAAGACGTGAACACATCAGGTCTACCTCCACCCCTACCAACAACTGGAAGGGCAGGAACAACAAGGAGAAATTCAAAAGAAAACACAACCCCACAGGGACCCATAAACACCACGGTATCGAACAATAACTTGAGACTCGAAGCACCTACGTTCAACGGTAAGACGCAAGAACAACCTATGCAATTCATATGCGATCTACGAGCATACCGAGACGTATACGTCCCTCGCTACCATTTCAAAATAATCATTAACCAGTGCATGACCGGTATCGCTAGAAGTTGGTGGAACATCACAAGAGACACTATCCGACCGTGGGGAGAATTCGAGGAAGAATTCAAGCGACGATTCTGGAACGAGGAAATACAAAACGCCATAAAACTAAAACTCGACTATGAATGGTACGACGAGACGAAAAAACAAACTCGCATAGGATACGCACTCCATTACATAAGCCTCGCCCGCGATCTAATGCCTAAACTTACAGAAGAGGAAATAGTACAGAAAATTAAAAGACATTTTCCAGACAACGTCCGAGCAACCATAAAAACTCTCGGAATAGAAACCATCGCCCGCTTACTAGATCTACTATCATCCTACGACGAGGAGGGACCAGGCAACAAAGAGCGCACCAAGCCGCCCAAACGCAAACTGTATCATCTACCAAACACAAGCCAATCAAACCCACCTCATCGAATGAATGAGAGAGGCAACATGAACTCACGCGAAGGGCAACAAAAATCCTCTTATGACCGCAGTCATCCTTCCAACCCCACACCAAATGGAAAAATGCAAACACAAAGAAGCGAGGCAGAGTATCATTCCAGAAATAAAGAAGAGAATAAACCACCATGGCGACCTAGAGACAGACCACGCGAAGAAACAAAAAGCATACGTCACACCACCATCACCGAAGAATCCAGAAAACCCCTCGAATTAATAAACGACAACGAGATATCGGAAAACGAGGAACCGTCACCTCTCGGAAACTAAACACTGCAGAGGTGACGTTAGGATACGGCGAAAACACTAGAGAATTCTTAACGAGAGAGGACGAATCTCCACTTCCAAGGTCCAGACCAAAATGCCCTGTACTAACGATATACCTACAAGATATATCAATTCGCGCATTAATCGACACCGGTAGCGAAATAAGTGCAATCTCCGAGCAATTCACGATGGACCACGAAAAACTCGTCAACAAATATCCCATGCTGCCACTGACAGGTGTATCCGTGACAGGTGCAACCTCCGGGCGAGCAGTTAAAGTAACTCGACAAATATTCGCTGAAATATTCCTAGAAAAAAACGGTACGAATAATACACTCATAGTAGTCCCCAGGTTAACCACCGACTGTATTCTGGGAATAGATTTTCTTGTGAAAATCAAGACCAGGATAGATCTCGAAAAATACGAAATATCATGCATATTACCGACTAAACCCTTCGAAAGAATAAAAATGAAATTCAACAACCCATATATTTCCAACCAAACGAGCTCCCCGGAAATACACAAGATTACCATGGAAGACCGACAACAATATGCGGTCACCAACGAAGAAATTGACCTAAAAATATCAAACACAGTAGGACTCAACGATAACGAAAAACAAATATTTCGAGAACTGCTAGAAAAACATAGGAATGTATTTCTCAAGCGACCTGGTCTTCTCAACTTATACCAACATAGAATAGAAGTCAAACTACATGAACCATTTACAGCGATGAACTATCCGGTACCCATTGCATACCGAGACCAAGTAGACAGGGAAATAGAAAATCTAACAAGCCAAGGAATCATCCAGATATCCACAAGCCCCTACACGAGCCCACTTGTAGTAGTAGCAAAAAAAAACGGAGAAATCCGGCTCTGTCTCGATGCTAGAAGGATAAATGAAATCATAGAACCAGATAATGAGTGTATGCAAACACCGGAAGAATTATTCCAGGAATGCAAAAGTGTCCGATATATAACCACACTGGATCTGAAAGCAAGCTTCTGGCAAGTACCACTGACTTCCGACTCTCGAAAATACACAGCATTCATGCATAAAGGACGATGCTACGAATTCCGAGTAACACCATTCGGACTACGAACAAGCACAGCAAGCCTTGTAAGAGGTCTAGAAAAGGTATTACAGGGTCTAGGATACGTAATCAACTTTGTTGACGATTTACTTTGTACATCAGAAACGTTCAACGAACACATCAGCAACGTCGACGAGCTTCTAGAAAGACTCGGCAACCATGGTCTAACACTCAACTTAGCAAAGTCACAATTCTTCAGAAGAGAAGCCAAATTTCTCGGGCACATACTAACACCAGAAGGCATCTGTCCCGATCCAGAAAAAATAAAAAATATACAAGAATTTCCGGCACCCAAAAATATCAAGCAATTAAGAGGATTCCTCGGACTAGTAAACTATTATAGCAAGTTTACTCGCGAACACGGCGAATCTACAGTACCACTGCTGCACCTCCTCCGGAAGAATGAAAAATGGAAATGGACAGAGGCGGAAACCGAAGCATTCAAAATTATAAAAAACAAATTTTGCGAGGGCGTAATGCTACACTACCCCCTCAAAAACCAGCCCTTTTTCATACAAACTGATGCCAGCGATTTCGCCGTTGGAGCCGTCCTGTTTCAAAAGGACCAAAATCACGATGACAGGACCCTATACTTCGCTAGTAGGACACTCAAGGGAGCCGAGATCGGCTATAATACAACCGAAAAAGAGCTACTAGCAATTGTCTGGGCACTAGAGAAATTTAGGACCTACCTGTTAGGCGCAACCGTAATAATCGTAACAGACCACGCCGCATTAACCTTCTTAAAAGAGTGTAAATTAGCACATGCACGACTCACCAGATGGTCACTTGCAATCCAGGATTACCATCCGACCATTCAACACTGCAAAGGAAAAAACAACACGATAGCAGACATCCTTAGTCGTCCCGACCATAAGAAAAACAACAGAGAAATAATAATCGCGAAAATAACGACGGAAATAACCGAGGAATTAGAAAACATGCTTAACAACCTTGGAAGATTCCAAGACGACGACGAGTATTGCACAAAAATAAAAACTGCAATAAAAAATGGGACGAACGTAAAAAACTATAAAATAATAAATGACGTACTACACATCAATCAGCACGAGTGGCAAAGAGCCATCGTTCCCAGTAGAGGCATAAGAAGCCTCGTTGAAAACTGCCACGAGATATACGGCCACGCAGGAGCTAAGAAGTGTTATTTAATATTGCGCGAAAATTTCTACTATCCCAGTCTATACCGGTATATAAGAAAACAGCTAAAATACTGCGACTCATGCCAACGGAACAAAATTTATACACAAGGGATGTTTGCAGAAATGCAAAACATCATACCAGAAAAACCAGGAGAGCTAGTGTCAATTGACTATTACGGACCGTTACCCGCCACGAAATATGGCAACAAATACATCTTGGCAGTAATTGATGTGTTTTCAAAACTCACAAAAATCTATCCCTTAAAAAATGCCACTACCGAAGCCACCTGGAAAAAACTGACGCAGGACTATTTCCCTAGGTATGGAAAACCTCAAGCGATCTTGTCAGATCAAGGTACGCAATTCACAGCGAAAAAATGGAAAGAACTCCTAGAGGAAGCCGGCATACGAAAAATCATGACGTCAATCCGACACCCACAGGCCAATCCCATCGAGAGGACCAATCGAGAATTATTACGACTATTTAGGACCCTCCTACCAAATAAACACAACGCCTGGTTCAATATGATACCAAAAGTCGAAGAATGTATAAACAACACATACCACGAAACGACGGGATATGTTCCACTACAACTACACACAGGAGCCACGCCCACAAGACCATGGGATAAAATCATAATAAACAATAACAAAATGCCAGACTACGAGCATCTAATAATGCTAGCCAAAGACAATATAAAGAAGGCACGAAACCGAAGCTCGACAAAATTCAATAACAAACACAGACTAGAAGAACTCCAAGTAAACGACTGGGTACTGCGAGAGCATTAAATGTATCAAACCCTACGGCAAAGATCACGGCCAAATTTCTGCCTCTTTACAAGGGACCGTACCGTCTGAAAAAACGAGTCGGGAGGGCAACATACATACTCGAAAACACAGAAAGCGGACAAGAGAGAGGTATGTACCACACGAGTGACCTCAGGCCATACTATCAACATACAAACTAACAAAGGAAAGCAAAAACATAGACAAGCATGCCTACATCACGTGAGAAAACCCCACCATCGAAAGTACCCCCCTTCAAAAACGAAACGAGCAAGGTACCTAGAGGAGAGACAGTGAAAAGCTCAGTAAACGCCTAAATATCAATCGAGCGACATGCACCAAATCACGCAAACCGAAAATAAACCAACGGGCCGGGAAGTCGTACCCGGAAAATACGAACCGGGCATATCGACAAGCCGAGATCGTCGTGCCCACAAGCAACGACCGCGAAAAGTACAAACCCAGACGGAACCCCTGTATTTTAAGTTCATACGGGACGGAGAATCAATGCAACGAGAAATACAGGGGCCAACCAAAAGACAGCCCAACAAAAAAAACTACGAGGCTGCCACTGAACCACATTCCATGGGCCCCAGCCATCAAAAGAATCGAGAGGGTGCCCCGGGAGACTTACAAAGGGTGGATCCAGACGCCAAGAGGACCCGCTATCCTGCTACAACCCCACTTCGTAAGGGCCGAAAAACGAAAACAGGTAAGAAAGAAAAACAATGATTACACAAAACAAAGAAAAAGACTAGTCTCACATCACACGAGCCCTACCATAGAACCGAGCCAAAGCACCGTACCAAGACCCGATCGTGGCAGAGGCAACCACCCGCCAATATACAACCATGGCCGTTACGGCGCCTCCACCACGACCACCAACACACACAACCCCCGGGCTCTCACGGGATCCCCGAACGATACACACTTTCTCTGTTGCACCTACCAGCATCCACGTGTGCAAACCCAAGAAAGACCGGAAGGAGGAGAACAACAACAACTAGTAAAAAGGAGAAAGATAAACACATAACATAACAAAAAACATAAAAATAATTAAATAAAAAAATCGACTTAACAATCAATTATGTATTAATTATTTGGAAGGGCGATGTAACGGAACGCCATCACGGCGCTCCGCTACTATAACCGTAAAAGCACCCACACATTCAACCTACACAAAACAGACGAACACCTAGCTAGACTAGAACAACATAACAGAAAAATAGGTACACACGGTCAACCGCAAGTACCCACCCTAAATCAGCATAGCGTCCTATGCAGGCCCCGCCTAGACACAAAAACCACTATCAAAACAAACACAGCTCGCAAGAAGCTCGCACAAGTAAGAAGAGGGGCCGGCCAAATCAGCACGCTACAGACCAAACCTCAGCGTAGTACCCCCCGCCCAGTAGGAAGCAGGCGGAACGACGCGTAACAACAAACGCCTTACCAAGCTAGGAAGACATAGCCCGCTTCACCCGTTCAAGCCAACCACACCACACCTACACGATGCGCGGAGAACGCCACGATACGGCGAGATTACAAAAGAATTTGTGGAACTCTTGAAATTCCACAAACTTTCAAGAGTAAAACAACAAGGGGATTCCACATGAAACCTCACTACATACCCCCACTCAATGATCAAACATTAATAACAAAATAAAGGCACAAAACGAACCTAAACATTACAACAAACAATTAACAAATCAAGACTAGGGCAAGCCCTAACCGGATAAAATACTCTATAGCAAAAATAACACAAAAACCAGGAAAGACAGCTAGAAAACACCTGGTAAAACACCAAACTCACAATTATTAAACAAGTCCAGCGCAAACCCAATCAGAACGTAAACCAGGAAATACATACGGAGCATCAGCACAACCACACATGAAAATAAGTAGTAAAAACATGCATTAAACAATAAAAAGCTCTCAAGAAAAGTTTGAACCTCCTGCGGGTAGAAATTTAACACAGGCCAACAAATTCAACCTCGCTAGAACCGCGGTTCAAACCCATAGAAGACAAAGCCCGGCTAAATATAGAAATACCGGTACACCAATACACCACCCCGCACCTCCTTCACCTAGAGATTGAAGGGCGACAAACATCACGTGACATACCCAAAAACACCCCCTCAGGGCCCATCCACTAAACTATATAAACCACGACCGGACAAGCCTCGAGGCTCTTGTTGAAAATCTGTTCTTCAAGACGAAGCGCTGCCCGACAGCCACACTAAATTCATTTTAAATTCAGAATGTAACACAAATAGCAGGCTTTCGATCAAACGATTCCCCTGCATCGCGCCTTGGCCATCGTTTGACCGAACGCAGCTATCTCGATAACGACTAACAGTTTGGGAAAAATCTTGTCAGAAACAGTATTCATTCTCTTAACCGATTCCCTGGCATCGCGTTCTGGCCGTCGGTTGAGTGAACGAATTATCTAGGATACACTGCGAGGAAAGGGCTCCCCTGCATTGCGCCTTGGCCGCCCCCAATCGCAGCGTTAGGGCACTCTGCATTAACGTGTCCCCACGCATAGCGCCATGGCTACACGTCTTCTGCAGAGTGGAGAAGCACGTGTGTCTCCAGGTTTAGGGAGTGGCATCCCGGCTTGTTGCACCACGCGCAACCGATTCGTAGGGTGTACCTGCGTGGGTGGCACCACGTCAGGGCCAGCACCAACTACCACCTGTGACGAACGAATACCCAGGCCAATTGCACCAATTAACAAACCTAATTGTAAAGCCTCTAAGGCGCAATAAGGTGGCTTAATTGAGAGCAACTAAAGGCTCCAGTATCCGGGGTACAGGAAGAGCTAGTTGGTCAAGCTGCGAACCCGGTATCGGTTGCGAACAGCGAGCTATAGAGAGGGACCCAAACAATAACAAAGACGAGTAGAGATAAGTAGGCAAATTCACACCCCCCCCCTCGCACTACACTCGCGTCCCTACTATACACTCACCGCGCAACCATCAGAAAGGCGTAGCCTTACACGGCAGATCACGCGTACGGGCATCTACAAAACAATAACACCCCCTAGCATGAAACCTAGCTAGATGTCCAATGATTAAAAACAAGGCAGACCAGTACTTCTAACGAAGGTACCAAGGAACGCCCCGTATGAGGACTAAGCCGGCAGCAAATAAGGGTAGGCCACACACCGTACGCCTCACATAGAGACACGCGAAGCCCCTGATTCGACCAACCATATCCTAGAATCTCAAAATTTAAAATCACAACAGCATAAATTCTCTAGATAACTTGAGTGTTGAGCTCCGTGAAAGCGACACTACATCACTTCACGAATATTAAATTCACTACCGGAAGAGACTGGAAATTATTCCATGTACGTAGAATTAAGGAGAGTGCGTTTTAGCAAACGCGACAACCAATTAAAAAGATAAATTGAGTGTTAAGCTCCGTACAAGTGATATCTAATCACTTTACGAATTGTAGAATCAAAACCCGAATTGAGACTGGAAATTATTCCATTTACGTAATTTTAGAAGAGTTCGTTTTAGCAAACGCGACAACCCATTCAAAAGATAAATTGAGTGTTAAACTCCGTACAAGTGATATCTAATCACTTTACGAATTGTAGAATCAAAACCCGAATTGAGACTGAAAATTATTCCATTTACGTAGTTTTAGAAGAGTGCGTTTTAGCAAACGCGACAACCAATTAAAAAGATAAATTGAGTGTTAAGCTCCGTACAAGTGATATCTAATCACTTTACGAATTGTAGAATCAAAACCCGAATTGAGACTGGAAATTATTCCATTTGCGTAGAATTAAGGAGAAGCGCGCTCTAGCAAACGCGACAACGAATTTACAGATAAATTGAGTATTAAGCTCCGTAAAGTGATATCTCATTATTTTACGAATTATAGAGTCAAAAGCCCAGACACACCGGAAGCAATTCCACATGCGTAGATTTTAGGAAAAACTCTGTAAGCGAACGTGAAGATCGTACAAACAACGAGATCATCCCACGAACATCCTTCCTACCTTGTCTGAACTAACAATCAATCAGAGATTCATCAAACAATTCCGTGCGTTCAGCACCATAAAGAAAAGAAAGAATTACCCAACCAGTCAAAGGACCAAGGATGAGAGGGTAACAAAACCGCATGTCTTACACGGACAAATGCGATGCAACAAAAACCTAAACTGAGGTCCCACAAATAACAACAATAAAAACAACAACCGAATAGATTGATTTCCAAACCATAAAAACGAAGTAACTTCTCACTCCATCCAGCCCAGAGCACGAACTGGTTTCGAGCAAGCTCCCTCTTCCATACGATCTCGAACGACGTCGCTCGAAACAAAATTTAAAAACTACGCGATTTCACGCCGCCCCCGGATAAGACGTGCGTAACAGCAAAAGCTGAAAAGTGTACAAAAATCGCGAAACGTTTCAGTAGATGGTGCTCAAATGCCTTCTAAACCGTTACAACCTGATTTCACGAAAAATCATCTGTATGTGGATGCTTTTCAAACGTTGTTTTCGGGAACTGGAATATATTTCTTGACCGATGGTAATTCGATCGATCGCGATAGTTATCGCGATGGATACTGTCTGTTTGCTTTTGATTTGATACCTAAGCTTCCCGCGAACAGCAATTCACATTGGAATTTAATAAAGCACGGTGGTGTGAGAATAGAGATACGATTTGAGAATGCGCTTGCTTCAATCGTAACTTATGTTGTCTACGCAAAACATAATAATGTCCTTGAAATCGATGCTTCTCGTCAAGTAATGGTGTATTTTACAGGATAAGCAAAAAAGTGTGCTGATGTTAAGCGGCAGAGAAGCGTCTTTGTATGTAACTAACCAGTCAAACTTGAGCATCTGTCCGGATTAAACACGAAAATGGATTTGATCGTAGATATACAGGAAATGCGTCGTAAAGTTTCGGAATTTATTCCAGAAGAAATTGCCGTGGTAGCAGTGAATGAATCGTACTCTGCTCATTGGATCGTCGCACCACCGTGCCACTTTGCCGAACTACCACAGAATTCGAGAAGCCAAATTAATTTTCTCTCGGAATATTTTCACGGCCTTGAATAATAACGAGGGCGATATAAGCTTCAATCAAGCATACGCTAACTTGCGTGATATTCTGCGAAAATAAAGACCCATACCTATACGCGCGTTCACGAAAGGACTATACTTCTCTGCCATATCACGAGTCGTGAAATTTTTAACGTCGAGGATGAGGATGGCGCACCAACGTCCACATTTATGCCGAAATCTTTCCGAAAATGCTTCAGACACGCTACGATAAGCGAGACATCATCTTCGCACTGTGCGATGCATCAGGCTTTCCAAATAAAAAATTGGCTTCGCGAGCACCCGTATAAAAAACATTCGTACATGGATGTTTGGTCGGAAGATGAAGAGAAAGTGAATAAGAAAGAAGAGAGATCTTCACCAGGCAGTCGTGACACGATCGACGATCCTGTGAAATAAATTTTGTGTATATATGAGCCGCTCAATGCACACATCGATTAACTCCACTTTTTGAAAAATCTTAAACTTAAGTGTCAAAGCCCTTGGTATAGTCATAACTTTTTATATTTATAATAACTTTCCTGAATAATAAATATTAGCACCGTTAAATGGCAAATTTTTTTGGCCACTGAATAATAAGTAATTTATTTCAGAAGCCATTTCGATTAACTCCATACTCTAATGTAAATCGTTTCAGTAACGCCATATCTGTTTTGGCCGTGCATCGACGCTTATTTGTTTGTAAACAGCCGAAGATGCTCTCTCCCTCTCAATAATATTCGTAAGAAAATTTTTGGTAAGTGGACACAGCTATTTGCCCAATGACTCAGATTTTGCCATTATTGAGTCATGTGCGAAAAAAAATCAAAACATTTTTTCACCAGATGATTGGTACCATATAATCAAAACATGTAAAAAGAAAGCGCCGTTTCATCTTATCCAAATGACTCACCAAGATTTTTTGTCAACAAAACCTTTAGAACAGTCTATCATTAACAGAAAAGTAACCGTCACAGGGCTTCCAGTAAATTGGCTTAAAATACGCTGGATAAAGTTAGAAAGGTCCAAACCCTATCTCATACAATTCAAATGTGACTATAATGAAGATACAGAATTTCAAGCCATTAATATAAGAAAATCTTTAGTGGGTAGACCGCAAAGTTTGAAAAATATAGATCAGCCTTTATTATATCCTAAAGGTGGAACTGTGACAAAGGAAAAATGGAGAGACATGATGGACCTGCTAAAATTCATTCCTCCTGTTAAACACGATTACTATAAGAACTTGTCAACAAATCGAAATGACGAATCCTCGCATACAGCTGATTAAGAAGACATTATTTATAATATTGCTGAATCATCCCAAAGAATAATGCCGCTAACATTAAGCTGCTATGAATTAATTACGAAAATTATTTTATAACCGAACTGCCAGCATTCATTTTTATGGAAAAGCTGTGATAAAAATGTATAATAACTAACTTTTTCTGTAATAAAAACTTAAAAATGAAAAGACTAAATTTAACTTTATTACTTTTTTCAGTTGCCAAATCGATTAACTCCATCAGTCACATAAAAACTGTAACATTACTGACGATTGTTTGTTGGCTATTCTTTCTTATTAATTTTATATACCGTTAGATGAAAGCTATATCTGCTATTATGCATTCCACACTATATATTTGAATTCATATTATCAGAGGAATTTTTAAAAACAATATACATTACATCATCGCGTTTCTCAACTTTTCGTTTTATGGAGTTAATCGATGTGTGCACTGAGCGGCTCATATGTCAGTGAAACCGTATAGATAATTTATTTAATCATTGAATATGTGCTCAGCATAAACACTAGTCTACGAGCATGTACCCTGCTGACAGAATTCCTCGTGTATGGTCGTCACCGGCCAGACTCGTTGTTAACACGGATAACCAGGACGGACCTGGAGAGCACTGAATCGCCATGTACGTTGACCATCAAGGAAATGGAATGTACTTTGATATCTACGGAGTACCGCCGATTATACCGCAACATTTCGCCCGGCAATGAATAAACGGCAAGTTCTATCGGTACGGCTTCAAGCAACGCAAAGTAATACGTCGGATGTTTGTGGACAATTTTGTATCGCATTCCTGCATCTCATGTCGTGCGGATTCACCATGTCACGACTTAATAGACTGTTTAGGGATAATGTAATGAAAAAGGATAGAATAGTACGTGAATATTACAATGCTTTTACCTCTCGACAATCGGACAGTGATAAAAATAAATTTAATGGTGGGGGAATCTCCGAGCGAAGATTATCGTCTTTGCAGTGGTGTTAGTAGTATATGGTGCATTATGGCTACTCCCACTCCCATCCCCACTTCTATCCCTACTATTTCGGCCTGCTGAGAGCTCTCGGTCCGGGGTGTGCGAGGGTAAGAGTGGGAGAGGGTAGCGAGTAGTCGTCACAGCGCACCGTCTATGAATTTTTTGTTTCGATTATTATTATTTTCAACTTTCCCCTATGGGGTCAGATTGACTAGTTAGTGTGAGTGACCCTTTTGACGACCCCCAAAATTTTGACCTTTTTGCCGTATCTCTTACTGCTTTCGAGATATCGTCAAAATATGAAGTTCAAATTTTATCACAATTTGAGGGTTATTGACATGTATGAGGGTCGGTTTTATCACAATGTGTCAGCCCCTCTCAGTGTTTTTACCTGATTTCTATGTCCTGTGTAGCCGATGATCGCAAGGAGACTGAGGGGCTGGCATTGACCTCAAAAATGTTTTGAACCATTTACACAAAGCTGGCTACGTACAATATATGTTTGCACCACTTTATAAAAAAACACGGTTTTTAAAACACTGGGAGGGGGGGGGGCTATGGTGCGGATACATTTTTTCGATGCGTACTCTGGAAGCTGTGAAGAAATACTGACTGTTACTGTGAGATGCCATAATCGCGAAGATGCTGGCACTGATGACGCACCACAGGTAACGAACACTTGGTATTGGAGTGATAGTAGCATGCACTTCGTCGCAAAGCTAATATGGACATAATATATAGCATCAGCAAGATTGCACGTGCAGGCGTTTACAAGAATGGCTGGAGGCACTGATCACAGGATGTCTAAAACATTGTAACGGTATTTTCTTATTATCATTAATTGTGCGTCTTCTGGGAGAAGAGATTCGGACTTGAACATTGAAAAAATTAATTCAGACTTCATAGGTAGGTATAAGTAGGGTTTATTCAGAGATCAGTAAGAATATTGTGATGTTCGACTTAGTAGCGCTGTTTGCCAGTACAATAAATTTCCAATGTGATGATATGTATATAATGAATCAACGCTCTTCTTTATCTTCGGTAGTAATAAGCCTTCCACTACTACGCTTTTTGGACCTGTGGTGAACTCCGCAACTAAGCGAAATCGGGTTCTTCCGTCTCGTTCGATATCCTCATGTGCCGCTAAATGCACCTTCTGCTACGCCTGCAGACCTGTTGCTGTCTTGCCTGTCAGCTGTGGTGGACGCTGGATCCGCGCTCGCGTCACCTTAGTTTTCGCGAAATATGGAAATTTTGTGTTTCTACCTCGTTTTTCGTCCGTGTTCCGTCCCCAAAAGTGTTTGTGCTGCCTCCGTTGACCGTTTGTGTGGTTCTCGGCTACTGCCTGATATTTCCTGCTTTCTAACGACTATTTAATTTCCTAGTATCTATTTCCTTAGTTAATAAAACTTAATTCATAGTACATTAAATTATCCTTAGAGATACGCTAGCTTCGACTCTATTTCTTAACTAGTTTGAGCACACTTGACCAGTCTGCTTGACAATTTGCACCTTCGTTTGTCCTAAATTCTATCGCTTTTTTAGATTTGATTTGCTATTTTGGATCAGGCTGCTTTCGCGTAGCCGGCGAGATCTGTCTCGCGTAAACGTTTCACCGGAGTGGACCTGCCTCTTTGCAGCCTCTTTTATATCTGCCACGTCTCTCTTCCCCTCTCTCTCATCTTTTCTCCTCTTATTTCAAAATTCAACGCTATTTTGTAATGTTTGAGGCTCCCGCCACCGCACCTCGGCGTACAACTCGCCGCCAAGCGCGGTTATCTGGTCGCTGACCCGCTGTTTTCCACGGCGAGGGACACATTCCGACGTGATGACGCCGGGTGATGGTCACCCAGCCGCCGTGCAGGTCAAAATCGACAAGATCTGCATTTTTATATTTGTGCGGCGAATCTTATCTGTTCGCGCGAGGAGAAAGATGTGTGAATTCGTCACATTGTCCCTGAGATCTTTGGTGAGTCGGATTTCCGACTCAACCAAAGATCTCTTATGCAATGTGTATATTTTTTTTCGAAATAAACTGGAGTATACTAGATTGCTGATATCTTCCCATCTTTTCCTTCAATTGCTTTTTTTTTCTTTCTTTATTGTTGTTTTTTATATACGGGTACTTGCCTCTTTCACCGGTGCCTCCCGAGGCTGAAGATGCTGCTGTTGGATACTTCGATGGTTCGGCTTCTTCGATTTTTCCTCTAGTTGTCTATTTTCTTCCTGAATATTGATTATTTCTATCTTTATCTTATATCTTATTTCTATCAACGCAAAGATTTTTTTGTTTCCTTTTATGAGCGATTCTTTATTAAATACCGTCACTGTCATTTTCTCCGTCCTCGTCACCGTCAGTCACGTCGGTCTCTTCTGTCGTGATTACTTCCCATTCCACCAAGGTAGCTGTTGTCGCGTAATCAAGTGTCGGTGTGGCAAGCTACTGCGTAAGCTTCTCGTTCTCCGATTGTTCGCTTTCCTGACCGTTGTCGAACTCCTCAACTAGCGATCCAAGTTCTTGTAATATTATATACATCGTCTCTGTGGGGCCTTGGCTCGTCGCCGCTACATTATTCGATAATGCCTGGGTTGGCGCTGTCATGATTTGCCCGCGTCGTTGTTGTTGAGCCTATGTCTTCTCCCCACGGCTTTCCTCCCGGAAATGTTTCCCAAAGCGACCCCCGACGCCTCCGAAATTAAAGCTTGCGTTCGATGCCACCCGCCTGTAATCTCTGCTTCGGCGTAACTGTTGAGCGACTTCATATCCCCAGTTGCCGATGTTGGCATGGATTACCACCCAGATTGCCTCAACAGCCGGCCTATCTCGTCGATATAAATGTCGACAGTCTGACGCGCGGTGAGTGCGATCAGGCAATCCGGGGTGCGCTTTGTCCATGCTTCTCCTATTGGCACGTGCCTGTGTAGCGCCACAGCCACCGCGTAGTACGTCTCTCCCAGATACTGGCTGGGATAGGTGTACAGGTCCTCCAGGGGCATCCTCTCATCCTCCTCGTCCTCGAAACGAAACAAAACAGCGCCTCCTCTTCAAGTAACCTATGTATTTCGGGGTGGCCCCTCCTAGTGGTAGTGACCAGCGTCAAAAATCGCTTTCGCGTTCCTCGTCTTTTTTTTAACCATAAGTAGAACCTGCCAGAGTTTTCTACGCTAAGCACATCCGCACTGTACGATTCCCCCGGAGTTAAATATTGTACCGCGTATTCAATAAAACGATGCATGTTTTTCTCGAAACAGAATATATAAAAAATAATGCAGAAAAAAAAACCAGAAAAAGTCCATTTTTATTTTCCTGTCCGGCGCACTGGATTCTTTTTTCATGTTTTGTCGTTTGATAGCTTTAGATTCATATAGAGGGCTTGATTTGTAAGTAGACCGGTCTGGGCCGACCTATCACTTTTATAGATATCTGATCCTTCTTATTATATCTACAGGGTGCGCCATCTTTTATGTCGGTATGTAAACATTGAATAACTTTAAAAAAAACAACCCATTTCCATATATGAGATATTTATATTTAATTTGGTCCTTTACAATTTATTTAGACTAGTTTTTGAATACAATATCGATCAAGTGGCCGCCTTTATTGGCTAAAGGAAAATGTGCCGTTTTTGCTGCGTTTTCCATCACTTTTTCGAGCATCTCTGGCGGTATAACGATGACTTCGACACGAATGTTTGTCTTCAGCTCGTCAATGGTCTGAGGCTTGTTGGCGTACACTTTGCTTTTCAAATAACCCCACAAAAAGAAGTCCGGAGGGGTCAAATCTGGAGATCTGGGTGGCCAGTCAATATTGCCATTTTTTGACATCTGCGTCCAGGGAATTTTCGTTGCAGAAACTGCATTGTTTGATTTGCAGTGTGGCATGGCGCACCGTCTTGTTGAAACCAGTAATCGTCCGGACCTTTTTCACACATTTGTGGGCAGACATAATGAGCCAACATCCACCGATATCGATTCCCATCGACTGTTTCGCCTTCTCTGAAGAAGAATGGCCCAATGATGGTTTTGGCGCAAACGCCGGCCCAAACAGTCACTTTTTGGTCATGCAACGGTGTTTCATGGATCTCAAGAGGATTCTTCGTTCCCCAAATGCGGCAATTTTGCTTGTTAACGGCGCCAGAGTGTGAAATGGGCCTCGACGATATGCACGTTGAGTTAGCACAACTGAACGACTATTTTCAATGTATAGCGTCTATTGAGAATTCAACAAGAATGTTGAGAATCCGTCCGGTGATGGCTTGACCGACCTGTGAATATATTGACGGAATGTGAGTACTCACTCGAGGCAAGAGGAAAATAAAACCAGACCAAGTAGATGTTATCGTGAGGAAGTAGTTTATTCTACCTTCCAAAACCGTGGTACGAAGTACAATTTTAATACAAAATGTGTGGTCACTAAAATTGAAAATTAATGCCAAAATAAGTTAATTTAGAAAATCAGTCAAAACATGAATTTAGAAAAAAGGTACAATTTATAATAATAAATAAACAAATTGAATTTTGAATGTTATTTGAGCAGCACACAATTACATTACTTGTGTGCTGAGTGTGATTGAGCTTGAGACAGCGGTGCGTGCCACGTAGTGAAAGCTACGCAGCACGACACGCTGATGCCATTGAGTGCGAAAATGTGTGCGTAACTCGCTGCAACTACTCAGCACTGTATTGCAGAGTAGCTGCAATGAATTAATAATGAGAGCACTCTCAGCAAATATTGCAGGAGTGCTGGTCTATGTGAACTCAGCTACGCAGTCAGCACTGCGTAGCACAATACAAACAGATATTGAGGCTGTACAAATGAACTGCGTATAGTCACTGTGCTTTCCTAGCAGAATTTCTGGAGGAAAGCACAGTGAATAGACCACACCGGTATAATTATATTAATTATACCGGCTAAAGCAAGTGAGGAAAGCATGATGCTGCATGTGCTGCAGCGCACGCCACGAGTGAGCCAAAGTGGTGATGCACCGTATTTCTCTCCTCACTGACAGTGAATTTCTACCAAATTATGTCAATGTACTCTTACCTTGAGCAAATGAGTCCTGATGAGCGAGATGTTGAGCGAGTCCGATGTATAAATCCATGAAACAGTCCGAGAGTCTGGATGCGTGCTGTTCTTGCCGGTGCGTGCGAAAAAGTGTCAAAATTTCCAATATGGCTGCGGAATATGAAAGTTTCGTTGGGCGCTGAAGTCAGTTGAGTGAGATAGCCGGTGAGCGAAACCGAAGTCAAGCGAGAGAGACATCCTCTCGCTCGACGCGGCGTGCCTACGAGGCACATCCTCGGCTTCGCGAAGCCCATGCTTCGGCTATCTCCGCCTCAACCGACCACCGCGTAGTAAAGCAGCGCAACAGGTAGGCGCACGACGATTATCGATCGTCGTGCGCCAGCTGATTTTCCAACAGCGTCACTATTTCGACGCATTGTTTCGGTGTGAAGCTATTCATGGTTAAAATTGTACTGAATTGACGTATAAAAAACATGTCTACTCAAATCAATCGGTTGATAATCGTCAAACTTATTCAATGTTTACATACCGACATAAAAGATGGCGCACTGTATATCCATCAATTTTGATTTTTCGACCAATGCGCTGTTTATTCTTCGCGATTTACGGGTAAACTCGTGCATTTTTGGTGAATTTTTGCAACAGCCTTGGCCTTAACACCAATTACAAGTCTTCCGAGGCCCTCTCTCTTCTTCCGCATCATCGGGCTTTAACCCGTTACCCAATTGTCGACCGTTGCGCAATACCCGGAATTGCGTCATCTTTCTCTGACGATTTAATTTTCTCCGAATCCTTCTGTAAGCCGGGCCTATCGGGTATCTACTTGTCGCGCCTCTTTTCCAGACCAACCACAACACCATGGGATCATGACGCGGTCTTATCTGTATAGTCTATTGATTTTAGCTTCTTGATCCCTCGTCGATTGGACTATATACTAACAAGGAAAGGTACTTTGGTGTCCCCCTCCGATTTTAATGCAACTCACGTATGTTGTAGAGCATCGAAAACTAAAAGACACGTATTTTTTTTTATCGGCGGAAAAACATTTTTAAGGGGTGAAATCGCCCTTTAAAAATAGGCATTTTGAAGGGTGATTATGCAGTTTCACCCAGAAAGCGTCAACCGATTTTTATGAAACAAAAACCAAAATACTCCTCATTGAAGACAATAAAAATTCCACGTGAAGTTGAAGAAAAAAATTCTTTTTCAGGGGTGAAACTGCATAATTACCCCTAACTTTGAAGGGCGATTTCACCCCTTAAAAATGTTTTTCCGCCGATAAAAAAAAAACGTGTGTTTTAGTTTTCGATGCACTACAACATACGTGAGTTGCATTGAAATCGGAGGGGGACACCAAAGTACCTTTCCTTGTAAGTGCATTGACCGAAAGCTTGTTTGTCCGAGCGCACCCTGTAGCTTTTGAACGCTGGCCCTATCGTTCCGTTATCGGACTCTGTCCCCTCGCTGTGTTCGTGTTTCAGCGACATGCTGTCATAATCCTGGATTGATAATACCCATCTCATCAGTGTTATGTCGCGGAATATTCCACTTCACGTATTCTCAGGAATATTCCTTAGCTGACATAGCTAGATATGAAATTCTAAAAGATAGCTGTCATACAAGACAGGATGCGAGGTAGACGCCGACGCAGGATGAGGCGACTCGCTAGGCGATCTACGATTGGCTAAAGCTAAAGCTGCCAACTAAGGGCTTTTAGCAAACGCAGTTGCTAACTGCTTTACTAAAATCAGAATTAAATTAGATTCAACTGAGAACGGTTGGTTCCTCGTGAAATACTCGAAACAACGTATTATTGTACATTCTTACATTAACTTCTAAATAGACAACGGAAAGTTACCGTTGCCTATAATAAATATTTCCTTTTATATAAATTCGCGTTTTCATCGATAACTCGAGATTCATCTCCTTATCGGCAAACGATCCCAAAAAATAATAACTTTTTAATATTATACCGAATACCGAATAATCTAATTACCCGGTACCGGCATAACATTTGGTGGCAGCGGTGGGATACGCTGAAGTTAAGTGATACGTGATTTATTTCGACAAAAGTGTTTTGGACAAAGTAAGTAAGAGTGACTCTGAAGTGACGACTACGACTCGTGCAAAGGACGCCAGTGTAGTTCGTGAAAACCCGAATAAGCTAACGCGAAGGCGCGAAGTATACGTCGGTGCGGTGTGACATATCGGTCAACCGTTTAAAAATCCCGATTGACGGTGTGACGTCAAGTCGAGGAAAAAACTCGCAAAGTGTGCAACCAAGTACTCGAAGCAGCTACTTGAGAAGAAGCCGCCGTGCAACCATAGGCGACGCACTAAGGACGAACCCAGGAACCAGCGAAGAAGCAGGCCAACAGCGTCAAGAAAGATGTCAAGGGCCATCAACAGAAAGGAGCTGCAGGACACCAAGTTGACAGCACCCGAGAACATCGCCATGGAAAGGACCATCTACCAGATCATCCTTCTGTAAGTGGCGGTTACGTGACACTAATACATATTGCCGATATAAACCAAAGCCAGTTAGGACAGATATTTGAAAATTCCAAAAATATATATATATTCCACTAGAGATATTTCTGTCGAGATTTTGTGGGCATATTTTAGAGTCTTGTTCGCCGCGAAATTAGCAACATGCCGATATTTAGGGGAGCAAAACCAAAACGTAGAGTCAATTCGTTAGAAACTGCGAGGCCCGGCGAAGGGGTAGACTCCACAGCCGGATTAGCTGCTGCCGTAGGGGAAATCGTGTACGAAGCGCGCAGGGCGTTAACAGAGGTCTCGCCGCCGGGTCGAATCCCCGCCGACAGGCAAGAGGCCGTCGCAGGCCGACTGGACGCGGAGTTCGGCGTAAACTTACTCAGGGGTGCGGCGTTTCGCGATAACAGTAGTATAGGTAGCGACGACGTGTTCAATATGGCTACTGGCAGACGAACACGTGAACGCCTAGAAGAGGACATGGACGAGCGGGAATTCGAAAGCATGCAAACGATAGATCGCGTAGGTTTCCCGCTAGCTACCGGTACGACAGCACGGTCGGTGACTTCAAGAGTACAAGATCGGTTAGAAGCGATCGACCGGAGCCACCGTGATTTGGTAAGAGCTCGACGGCAGTGCGAAAGGCTGCAGCGCGAGCATGAGCAAAGTCAACGCGAACTCGATCGCGAACTCCAGGGGGCTGAAACACCGTCAGCAAGACAAAACTTAGCGGATACGTTAAACGAGGTAGGTGCGGACGAATACGAGCTGATCCGCTCCCAAAGAGAGAAAATAGCTGAGTTCCAGCAACGGAGACGCAGAGGCCCTCAAATATGCTCAGCCACAGCCTCGGAATAAAAATGGTGAAAAAGTTCGACGGCAAAGACGCAAAGGCATTGCCGCTCTTCTTAAAGTCCTGCGAGACGATTTTTCGCAGGGTAGCCGAGGGGGAGCACGACACCCTCCTCGAATTAATCGTCATAAGCAAATTAGAAGGTGCGGCAGCAAGACAACTGCAGCACAAAACCATCAGTACCTTGGCGCAACTCAGGAGCGAGCTGGAAGCGTTGTACGGACAACGGAAGTCCCTGGCTGCGCTGCAAATGGAGTTCAGCTCCCTCCGGCAGGGACAGAACGAAGACATCGCCGCCTACGCGGCAAGAACGGAGAGAATCACGGTAGACATCGCCGAAATACTGTGCGAACCGTTCAAAACAGAGGATCAGAGGATCACCGTCGAGAGTGTCGACCGACGCAGCGCACAGGCTAACTTCGAAAACGGCCTGCACGGCCAGGTGCAAGTGCTGGTACGTGCGAGAAATTACCAAACTCTGCATGACTCTGTGGCAGGGGCTATGGCCCTAGAGATAACCAACATGGTGCAGCCAAAGGGAGGGGTAGGTGGAGCCCTAAGCCACACCAGAAGGTCCCTAGGCGCACCATCCCGGCAGGGAGAAAATTGTTTCACCTGCGGAAAAGCTGGACACATGGCTCGAGACTGCACCCGGAAATCGGGGAGAGTGAGTTTGCCAATGCCTAGCGAAAACAAGTCCATACACAACGTAGACATCGTATGCAATTACTGTCAGAAGAAGGGCCACGTGTAGAAGGACTGCAAAAAGAGACTGGCGCACAACAAGAGTGAGCCAGCTCAGACGTCACAGTAGCCCCAACGTCAGAAGGACTCAGGGGACAAGATGAAAAAAACAACTGTAACAGCAGAAACTAGTCGAGCAAACACAGACATCCGCCCACTGGGGACGATGAGACTAAACACCCTAACAGCCCAGCAAAGACCTGCACCCCAGCTAAAGAAAACGACTCTACAACTACTACAGGTAACGTTGCCGGCGTCAAGTGCCACTGCGAGCGACTTCGATATCATCGCACCGCTCGCCGTGACCGGGGTACTCACCTTTAAGGCAGACACCGGAGGGCAATGCAGCATTATCAAAGAAGACTGTCTCAAACCAGAGATCATGGTAAAGGACTGCACAGTCGAGCTGCAAGGGATGGCGGGCGAAAAATTTACGCCACTAGGAATCGCCAAAATCGTGCTCGAGACACCGGCTCTAAATGTAGTGCATTGGTTTTACATTGTTCCGAACACCGTGCCTCTGAGAGTCAACGGACTGCTCGAAATGGACTTCATTAAACGTCATAAGGCAGATATCTTGCACGGCGAAATGCTTAAACTGTACGGACATTACTTGCCGGTTTTAGATGGACCGGTCAAGATGACCCTGCCGCCACGCAGCGATACCGTCGCGTATGCCGCGACCAAGAGCAAATTTATTGGACTGCTCTCTAAAATGGAACTCGAAAACGGAGTAATAATGGGAGCCTGCATCACGCCGCCGCACGGTAGTAGCTGTGCAGTAAGTCTGATAAACACCACAGAGAAGGCTGTTCAGGTACAACGCCCCGTGGTGGAACTCGAGCCCCTAGAGATAACGGCAGTGGGTCACGGTCCCGAGGCCGCGACGCCCAAAGTATGCACCGTCAGCGCGGAGCGAGGGGCCGACCGCCTCGTGCGACTAGCTCAAGAGCTCGACACAGAAAATCTCAATAAAGAAGAGCGCGAAGCGCTCGACGAGATTACAAGGAAGTACGAAGACGTATTCCACCTGCCAGGGGACAAGCTGCCATGCACGCCAATGGTGGAGCACGTGATTCCCCTTAAGGAAGGGGTGCAGCCCATTAAGATGCACCTATATAGGCTGCCGGAAACCCACAAAAAGGAAGTGGAAAGGCAGACCAGCGAAATGCTAACGGAGGGCATTGTCCAGCCCAGCAGAAGTCAGTGGAACGCGCCACTGTTGGTTATGGCGAAGAAACCAGACGCTGCTGGAGTAAAGAAAATGAGAGTAATAGTGGATTTTTGAAAGTTAAACGAAGCCACCGTCGGAGATTCATACCCGCTGCCGAACATCACAGAGATACTGGACCAGCTGGGACGAGCCCGATATTATACGACTCTGGACCTCGCCCCGGGATTTCACCAAATTCCGATGGCGCAGCAAGATAAGGAGAAAACTGCATTTTCCATTCCGCAAGGTCATTTCGAATATAACCGCATTTCATTTGGACTTAAGAACGCGCCGCCGACCTTCCAGAGGCTGATGAACTCCGCGTTGGCAGGACTGCAGGGAGATGAATGCTACGTGTACCTCGACGACATCGTGATACATGGTAAATCCTTCAAGGAACATAACGACAGGCTGCGGGAGGTCCTACAGCGGCTGAGAAAGGCAAAATTGGCCGTGCAACCTAGCAAGTGCCAATTCCTGTGAAAGGAAACGCAGTACCTCGGCCACATTATTTGCGAAGAGGGAGTGCGTGCGGATCCCCAGAAACTAGAAGCGGTAAGGGAATTCCCGGTGCCGAGAGACGTAAGAGGAGTTCAATCCTTCCTCGGACTAGCCGGTTATTACCGGAAATTCATCAAAGATTTCTCGAAAACCGCTAAGCCACTCACAGAATTAACCCAGAAAGGGGTTAAATTCGAGTGGACTGCAGTAAGGGATGCCGCATTCGAAGAACTGAAGACGGCACTTACCACGGCACCAATATTGCAGTATCTGGACTTCGAAAAGCCGTTCGTCGTGACGACAGCCGCATCAGATCGGGCGCTCGGCGCGATACTTTCGCAAGGCAAGATCGGGGACGATTTGCCCATATGCTATGCAAGCCGCACCATGACTAAAGCCGAGCTAAATTATACGACTACTGAAAAGGAACTACTCGCGATAGTATAGGCCCTAGCTCAATTCCGGCCATATATTTATGGTACCCGGTTCACGGTAGTGACGGACCACCAACCGCTCACATGGCTGTTCGGAGTAAAGGACCCAGGTTCGAGATTGATGCGTTGGAAAATTAAATTGGCGGAACATGAGTTTAACGTCGACTACAAGGCAGGAAAGCGCAACACGAATGCAGATGCACTAAGTCGAATATTCCTCACTACGAGGGCCCAAGCGAGAGCGAATAACGAAGCCCGTGAGTTGGAAGAGGACAGCACGACGCGGCAACTCGGCACAGCGAATGACCGCACAAAGCGAAGGGCCGAAGATACCCCTTACAGCCGTGGTAAATCGCTGGAGCGAGAGGTCGAGCTCGCCCGTGAAATAAAAAAGGACAGCCGCACAAAGCGGAGAGCCGAGGATACAGCGGGCCAACCCAGCAACGCAGCAGGGAGAGAGGCCGCGCAGGCCAATGCGCCAGAAGAAGATGGAGAGATCCGCAGCGTGCATGCAGGTCGCTCTACTGAGCCCAACAGCCCTGCCGCGAAGCCGAGCGGTCGGGGAAGGGGCAGACGACGCAAGCTAGTGCAGACAGGCATGAGTAAGACTGCGAGCATCGCTGAAAGGGACAGAGCGGGCGCAGCAGCGGCGGAGCTACCGGTGGGCTCACCGAGCAAAGAAAATGCGGTCCGAGCACCGCACAAGCCTGCTGAGGAAGCGAGACAAAGCGGGGGCCGAAGCCCGCAAACCTCCAGCAGCACAGAAGAAGACAGCGTTATGAAAGAGCGCAGCGACTGCCGCAGTGGCGTAGCCACTCCCTCCTTCGAAGACCGCCTGAAAATCATAAAAGAATACGACACCCTCTTGGGAGGGCATCAGGGTATCAGGCGTACGTTGCAACGGATCCGGACCAAATACGATTGGTCCGGCATAAGAAGGGCTTTGGAAAAATACATAACATCCTGCGAATCCTGCCAAAAGAATGAAATCAGGAAAAAGGAACGAGTGCCGATGGTGGTAACGGATACCCCATCGAGGTCATTTGAAAAGGTCGCGGTCGGCATCGTAGGACCGCTACCGGAAAGCGCTCCCGGGAAAAATACATACTTATATTCCAGGACGCACTTACCAAATACAGTACAGCGATCCCCCTGCCGAACCAAGAGGCTTCGACAGTAACGAGGGCGCTCGTAGAAGAATTAATTTGCCGGCACGGAACGCCGGAAATAATACTATCGGACCAGGGCGCCAATTTCCTCAGTGCAACCTTCAAGGAAATGTGTCGACCGCTGAGAATAAAGAAAATCCAGACAACGGCCTACCATCCAGAATCGAATGGCGCCTTGGAAAGATCGCACCGCACTCTCGCAGAATACCTGAAAATTTTCATAAGAGAGGATCAAGGAGACAGGGACGAGTGGCTGCCGTACGCTATGTTTACGTACAACACCACTCCACATACGGGGACCGGACTATCGCCCCACGTGCTGGTTTACGGAAGCGAAGCTGAATTACCGACGGCCGTAAGACAGGAGCCCCGCGGCACCTACGCATACGACGACTACGTCCAGGAACTACGGGAGCGATTACGTACCGCATGGACGATAGCGCGCAACAACCTAGAAGGCGCGAAAAGACGATCGAAAGAAACATATGACTACAGCGCACAGGAGCAGGAGTACCGCGTAGGCGAACGCGTACCCCTCTGTGATGAGATGGTGCGCAGGGGGCGGTCGGCAAAGCTGACCCCCAAGTGGACGGGACCCCACGAGATAGTAGAAGCAAGGCCCCCGTCAACTACGTCGTCCAGAAGGGACGGAAAACTCAGGCGGTACATGCCAACCGCCTGAAGCTATTTATAGATCATTAAAAGCTAAATAAAAACTAAATAAAGGTGGGTAGGGAGCTCCACGGAGCGCAAGGTAGGAACTCCAATAAACAACGAGGTGAAATGAAACTTGTTTAATTATAAGAAACATAAAATATAAAATTGTTGTTTTGAAAATAGATATAAAAAACATACAATTTTGAAGGCAGAAATTAATTAAACGAAAACGGTCCCGCACGCGGGAGAAGTGGTAAGGGGCCCCTCAGCAAATAGCCGGCGCAATCCGATGAAGTCCGGGTAGGGCTCCTCATCGCCGACCCAGGGCCCCAGGCCCCACAGGCAATATACAGCCCGGCGACAATTCTGCCGGCGGCGGCGGACAGATAACGCCGCCAAACACTCATTAGACAGCTATCGCCGACTTTTCCCAGGTACGACGACCAGACAGCTCTGGAAAGAAAAAGCGGAATTTTTTTTTGAAAAAATGTACAAATGTTAAAAACCCAAGCAGGTAAGGAGAATACTTACAGTTAGCTCTAACACCTTAGGGGTCAGATCGATCCCCTTGCAGAGGACCGCTCTATGGAGCGAGGCCCTAGACACGCGAAAAAGAACGACAGACATCCTTGCAGGGAGAACGCTAAGTGAAGAATGAGCAAAGAAGCTCTCGTGCGACGAAACCCGCGAGACTGCAACAAAAGAGAGAGAACTCACACTTACCTCCCCTCGTCTGATTGCAGATTGATCGCTGCAAAGAGTGGACAAACCATAGCCACACCGAATATGGCTGACTACGTCGTCAGCACTTTTGCCAGCACTCCGGGCATCTACTATGAGAACATAGGGAGCCTTACAATAATTCAATCGATGTGGCGACTGATTATCAGGCTGGACCTCGCTGCACCGAGAAGGGGAGATAAGCAAAAGCCTACAACGTCTGACGGAGCTGTGCGAAAGCGAAACTCGCGTCAACGATATATGCCCCGTCATAAGCGACTCAGTTCTGAGAATAAAGAGAAGAATAGAGATAGGGGTACTGACCATATTCAACCTCCTCGGGACGCGCCCCGTCAGAGAGCGCAGAGGATTGGTAGACGGCCTTGGAAGCATAATCAAGGCCATCACGAGAAACATAAACGCCGCCGACGCGCGGGAGCTCCACGAAGAAATAACGCAACTTAGGACTTCCCACCAGACCCTGAAGGAAGGGCTGAAAAATCAAATCCAAGTCATAAGAACCACGCTCAGCCTATTGAACGAAAGCGCGCATCACATACAGGCTAACGAACAGACCCTGCTAGCCCTGATGCAGCATATCGAACGCACGCTCAACGGCGACATATACTACATAAAGAGACGCCAACACTTGGACAAGACGCTCAACACGATAAGTATTGCGGTCGAAGCATTACTCAGCGACGTACAAGAGCTAGTGTGGCTGATGGACGATATAGCTAGCGGTAAGGCCCGAGCAACGTCCCTGCCGCCACGCACACTCGCTAGACACCTCGTCGAAGCACTACCACACCTACCGTCAAGCAGTAGCTTCCCGGTCGCAATAGCACACGACCAAGTGTCAACGCTTATGCGACTGGCAGATACCAGGGCCTACAGCGAAGGCAACGCAGTAGTACTCGTGCTGGATATACCGCTGATCGGACAGCAACGATATAGTATGCAAAAAGTACATCCTATACCCATGCGAGCTGACAACGGCAGGCACTACTACATAGACGCGACCGAGACCCACTTGGTAATAGATATAGAGAATCGCAAGTACCTAAGGATGACATCCGATAACGTAAAAAATTGCAAGGTACTGGGCAAATAATACATTTGCCCACCAACACACCCTACTATTCCGGTCACAAGCGACGCACCCTACGAAGTCCTAATTTATGCGAAAATGGAAACCGGTAACGGGAAAAAATGCGCGAAAAGGGTTATCAAAACCACCAATCCCCTAATCGTTCCAATGCAACAGCAAGGACGATGGTTATACGTCGCGCCAACCCTGGTTCGCGTAGGAATAAATTGTGGGAAAAATCCCACTCACCACGTAATACTAAATAATTCGGGAAGACTGGCTTTGGTAGGCGTATGTATAGTAACCGCCCGAGATTTCAGCATCAAAACCATCGGGCGAACATCGCAGATCATACGGGAAAACTACCATCCGTCGTTTAATTTGACATTAACGGAGATCGAAGCTCAGGCGCCCCCGACGCAGACCGAGAGGACCATCCCACTACAGAGCATGCTGCGAGATCTCGAAGAGCTTCGGAAGTTCGGAGCTCGAGCCGACCACATCATGGAAACCCTCAATACCGTCGGAGACGGGATGCAGTACATCCACAACCTGAGCTTTTACTCCTTGGGTGCTATAGCACCGATAGCCTTGGTTGGCTACGTTCTGTTTAAATGTTACAGGCACCAAAGAAACAGAACACCAACGAGAATGTGCGAGGCAACAACCCCGGCAGCCGCCGAGGTAACCATCAACCTCGAGCCACTCGGACGACAACAGCCAGTGGAACGACTGCGAACCGAGCTGGCCAGGATATGCAATCGTCCCCCCAACCAAGAACGACTCGCTCGGCCCGAGCGACATTAACAACGAAAAAATGAAACATTTTACGTACTATTACACATATATTATATATTATATATCGAACCGTAAAATTGTATTAAAATTGTAAGGTACGGGAAACCAACTGAAGAAAAATTTTTTTTGAAATTTTTTCCTTTTAAGGGGGGAGGGATGTTATGTCGCGGAATATTCCACTTTACGTATTCTCAGGAATATTCTTTAATTGACATAGCTAGATATGAAATTTTAAAAGATAGCTGTCATACAAGATAGGATGCGAGGTAGACGCCGACGCAGCATGAGGCGACTCGCTAGGCGATCTACGATTGGCTAAAGTTAAAGCTGCCAACTAAGGGATCTTAGCAAACGCAGTTGCTAACTGCTTTACTAAAATCAGAATTAAATTAGATTCAACTGAGAACGGTTGGTTCCTCGTGAAATACTCGAAACAACGTATTATTGTACATTCTTACATTGACTTTTAAATAGACAACGGAAAGTTACGGTTGCCTATAATAAATACTTCCTTTTATATAAGTTCGCGTTTTCATCGATTACTCGAGATCCATCTCCTTATCGGCAAACGATCCCAAAAAATAATAACTTTTTAATATTATACCGTATACCGAATAATCTAATTACCCGGTACCGGCATAACATCAGTCTCTCTGCTGTGAAACGACAAAATTTAAAAAAAATCAGTGCCATCAGTCTCAGCGTATATCCGGACTCCCTTTAAATATGTCCTGAATTCTTGGAGTGACCACACGATCGCTAGTAGCACCTTCTCGATGGTCATGTAGCTGATCAGCCCTTTTCAACATACGGCTCGCGAAAGTTACTACCTCGCTCTCTCACTTGCGTCGGTGGTAAGTATGTATGGTTTCCGCGGACCCGGGAGCCTGAGTATGATTCCTTCGCAAAGGTTTTATCCATGTTCTCGTCCCACTTCAGGCGAACGCCTTTTCTTAATAAATCGAGCAGTGGCGCTGTCTCGTCCGCATGACGGTTTGTGAATTTCGTATAAATTCATTAATCCTAGGGATCCTCTGAATTGTTTAATCGTCCTGGGTCGTGGGTACTCCTGAATTACTCCGACCTTTTCTGGGTCAGGTTTTAACCCTCAGAGAGTCAGTCGTGACTCTCACTCAGTCGTGAGAATACCACCTTGATCAAAAAGTTTTGTGACTTTATTCAGAAAATCGAAAATACAAATGTATTCATCAAAATCGATATGGTCCTCTTGAAAGTACTCCCCATCCATCGAATGCAACGCACGTACGCCAGCGCCTGATTCAATTCACGAAATACCGCTGGTACTGAATTTTCGGTATGTCCATCAGAGCCAACTTCGATTTTTTCATGACATCCTCTCAGGTGCTATAACGCGTTCCGCGAAGCGGTTTTTTCGTCGGTTGAATAGGAAAAAGTCGCAGGGAGCCAGATCAGGTGAATTCGAAGGCTGCTAGATCCTGTCTGTTTTAGCGAATTGCTTCACGCAAACGTCTCATAACGCCTAAATAATACCCTTTGTTGATTGTCTGTTTTTCTGGCAACAATTCATGATGCACAACACCGTTGTAATCCATGAAAATCGTGAGCGTCGCCTTCTTTTTTGACTGAAAACGACGTGGTTTTTTCAGTCTCGGCTCATTCGGTGCACGCCTTTCACTCGCTTGATGTCTGGATTGCGTGTCATACTCATAAATCTGCGTCTCGTCTCCAGTGATGATCCGTTTGATAAATGTTGCGTCGGATTCGGCCTTGGAAATCATGTGTTGGAAAATCAGCTGGCGCACGGCGATCGATATTCGCCGTGCGTCGACCTGTTGCTGCTGTGTAGCACGCCGCGCTCGGTTGGGTCGGAGATAGCCGAGGAAGGGCCTCGCGGAGCCGAGGCTGTGCCTCGCAGGCATGCCGAGTTAAGCGAGAGGTTATCTCTCTCGCTTGACTTCGGTTTCGCTCATCGGCTATCTCGCTCATTTGACTCCAGCGCTCAACGACGCTTTCGTATCCTGCAGCCACGTTGGAAATTTAGACACTTTCTGAAAAATTCACGGGAACAGGGCACGCATCTACTGCACATCTCGGACCTTTTCACTGAATTCATCGGACTCGCTCAACATTCTGTGCTCACCAGGACTCAAAACTCAGGTTAGAGTACACCGTCATAATTCTGTGTAATTCACTGACGGTGAGGAGTAAAAAATAAGTCGGTGCATCCTCATAAAGGTCTCCCCCGTGAATGTGCTCTGCAGCACGGGCTGCACCACGTTTTCCACACCACTTGTTGCTCACCCAATTAATATAATTGCGTGTGTGCATATCAGTTCAATGTACTTTCCCCCAACCAAGCTTGCTGGGAAAGTACAGTGAATTTATTTCACTCATTTTGTGCATCCTCAAGCTCACTGTATCGCGCTGTGCAATGTTGGCTGATTCGCAGTCAGTCATAAAATTCCATCACTCAAGTACCAGAGTTGCATGTGCAAGCATTCGCTCTCTGAACATTATTTTTCTCTATCTTGCTAAGAAGTTGCTGGGATTAATACAGCCAACCTGCGCACTCACATATCTCATAGCGTGGCGTGCTCCGCAGCGCTGGCTGCAGCACGTACACCGCTCTCAGTACATACAGCACACAATTAATATATTTGTGTGCTACTCAATCAATTCACCAGGACCACACATAACAATAAATTCTAACAGTGTGCCTTTATTTTTTAATTATTTA